>OY019132.1:39357710-39957710 GCA_955652365.1 Eristalinus aeneus
TAGAACACACTCGAGACCAGTCGTCCAGACGAAATCGTGTCCGGAAGTAAGTAGGTAGGTAGGTTAAGGTGGCTGATGAATGCACTTAGTACACTACAGGACCATTGTGCTCCCACACCATGTAGGAAGAACCTAAAACCAGCTGGAGCCGATAATAAAGATTAAAATGTCGTCGGGAGGGTTTTTATTGAGGTCATGTAGGCCGTCGAGGAAATAGCTTCCGAAGTGCTTGTGCCTGAAGCGAGAGAGCGCCGGGCATGTGCATAACAGGTGTAGGAGAGTTTCTGATTCTTCCTCATCCCTGCAGCTTCTGCAAAAATCGTTTGAGGGAGCCCCTAGCTTGCTAGCATGCTCACCGATTAGACAGTACCCGGTTATGGCTCCCATGACCAGGCTTATGTCTGATCTTTTGAGCTATAGTAGCAGTCTGGATCGTTTGGGTTCAAGCGGGGGCCACACCTCGTTGGAGACGCGACAAAGGTTATGATTGGACCACCTTTGATTAGTCTGATGGATCGCGTCCAAGTTGCATGTGGCGAGAGGGATACCGAAGTGTTCATCGCCCGAAAAACAAACTATTTATAGAATCTTAAGAGTTTCGTTTTTGTGCAATGCAATGCGATGCAATCAGTACCAAACGACAGAAACCAATTCCCTGACTGAACACGTTACCAAACTACATCGCACTTTAATCCATTAACCATACAACTACAAACTACAATTAAATTCATTTGATTAGAAAGCGTAAACGATGTCATGGTGCAGAGTCGAGTATGAATTCAGGTTTGTTTCAGCTTCTACAGTCTGGAGCGTCCTTCATTAACGTAATGAACTGACTTCCGTTTCATCTGGCTTCGGTCAATAACTGCGTCATCAGTTTCTGGCGCTGATGGCGCTCGAAATGATGTCAGTTCCTGAGACCTTTCGTCTTCAATTTGAGTTCTTTGGTTTGTGCTCACTTGATCGGCGAAGTCGACATTCAATGCCGATGGGTTGTCGTCCTCTCTATAATTGGAAACTGACGGGGTTTTGCTATTGTGGTGGTGGTCTTGGATGCAAGTAGCCGTGTACATACTTTTTGCGATGCTTTCTCCGTCGTCAGAGGCAACATAGGACAGGTTTGTGATCCCTCCTAGAAAAGAATCATCAGTTTTGGAGGGTGCGGAAGAAAGTAATTTGGTCTTACCTCCTTCGCAGGTCCTGGAGTATCCTTCGTTTAGAAGTTCTAGCTTCATGGAGAGCAACTCATCGAGGCACTGCTGGAATGTAGGCCGTTCTTTGGGCTCGTGTGACCAGCATTGTATCATCAGTTTGTACCTACGAAGCAGATAAGGGACAGAATTTCATTTTGGACATAGTGCTCCGATCTTACAATTTTTCTGGGCACTCTGAAGGCTGTTCCAACCTGCCGCCTTCCTTAACAAAGTTCAGGACCTCCAGGTTACTCTGCGCCGGGTACGGCTGCTGTCCCAGGCTGAGAATCTCCCACAGGAGTATGCCGAACGACCAGATATCCGATTGCGAGGTGAAGACCCCGTCTACGAGGCACTCCGGTGCCATCCAGCGGACTGGCAACAGGCCTTCGCCTTCCTTGCGGTAATAGTCGCTCTTGTAGATGTCGCGGGCAAGACCAAAGTCTCCAATCTTCACGACGCGGTGCTCTGGATCCTGGGACGAGACCAAGCAATTTCTGCACGCCAGGTCACGATGAAGGAAGTGAAGGTCCTCGAGGTAGCGGCAGCCAGTGCACACATCCAGGCACATGTTCACCAAGTCCAGCAAGGAAAGCGTTCCGGCTTTGGTCTACAAAATGGGTATGACTCAGCTGTTGGAGCTTGTTGCAGAAGGACTTACCAAGCTTGGGCGAGCTTGTCGGAGGTAGGTCTGCAAGTCCCCGCCCTCCATCAGCTCCATGATGATGCAGATGGAGTCCACATCGAAGCAAACGCCGATCAGCTTCACGATGTTCTCGTGCTTGAAGTGGCTCATGAGGTGCGCCTCCTGGAGGAGTTCGGTCTTCTCCCGGTCACTGGCGCACTTCCGAAGCGTCTTAAAGGAGGTAGATCAAAGTTTGGGAAGCTAAGGGATTCTGTGTGCTTACCTTTATTGCCACTCGGTCCTGAGAGCCGTCATCCGTGTACGTGACCACGCCCTCATACACCTCTCCAAAGGCGCCGCTGCCCAGGAACCTCTGCATGCTGATCTGAGTGCGGCTTATCTGTGGCAGTAGAGCTATGTCTCCGTCGGTCAATGGCTTCCCGGTGTACAGCATGGCACTGGTCTGCGAGAAGTTGCGACTTCTGGCAACCTGCTGCAGAGTGGCCCCGTCCAGTCCCCAGATGCTGGGCCGTGTCTCGTAGAGCAGCTTCTTCGCCTGTTTCCTTCGGCTGTGGACTAAATGCAGAAAATGAAAAATCGAACAAATTCTTCGGAATGAAAGCAAGCTCACTGTAGCGCACTAGGACGGCCATGGTGACGCAAGTAGAGACGATGGTTATGGGGGCGATGATCGCAAACACAAGGGTGTCCCGCTTCCGGGGGAGGACCAGTGGTTCTGCGACGATCTCACTGTCGATGCTGTATGGCCCCCATCCGTAGATGTTCCTCGCCCGAACTCGAAACATGAGCAGCCGGTGTGTGTGCAGCTCCTTAATGATGCAACTGGTCTCCGTTCCGTTGCAATACGAGATCCACTTGTCCTGGATCGGCTCGATCTCCTCGGCCCAGGGCAGCTGACCCAGACGTGCCAGAGTCTTGTTGCTGACCCGCTTGTTGTCGTCCTGAGGGTAGTAATGCGATCTCCGCACCCGCCGCATCTGACTGGACTGCAGGGCTTCAAGGCTGTACTCCTCAACTGGGGCGCCATTGTTGCGGGCTGCCTCCCAGAATATTTTGTAAACTTCCCCCTTGATGTGTTCGATGAACGGCTGCCCGGGAGCAGTGGGCCGGTCGCCCAGGGTTTCGAAGACGAATCGATTGTCCAAAGGCCAAAGATACGAGTGGACCGAGTGCGAGTAGAACAACTTAAGGCGGAAAACGTACTTGGTCTTCGGTTCCAGAGATTCCACGACTTTGTTGTGCGAATCGTTTGTGATGTTCACGCTAATTGGGTCGTCCAGGTCGACGGGAGAATACAGCAGGAAGGTTGATGTGACATTTGAGGGTGGCTCCCAGCTCAGAGTCAAGTTGTACGCGGTGGAGTTCACGAATGTCAAGCCGCTGGGTTCGGGGAAGGTGTCGAATGTGTGCGTCGAACTTGTGTTGTATGCCGTGCGCGTAGAAAAGACCTTCAGCCAGACCCAGTACTTGTGGTCCGGTCGCAGCCCAGAGAGGAGGAAGCTGCATGAGAGGTCCTCAGTTTCTGGCTCGAAAGTTTGGTGGCGATGCACCACGCCGTTGGTGGGGTTCTCAGTCTCCCAGTGGATTTCGTACCACACGCGGTCGTTGTTGAGAACCTCGGGCACCACCCACTCAACAAGACCGTCCCTAGGACTCACTGCGGATACACTAATGTTCCGTGGGAGGTACGGCGTCCCAGGGGCGGTTCTGAAATCCACACCAGGTCCTTCTATTTTTGCCAAATCCATTTTGTCCGAGTAAAAGTTGCTGACCTCCAGTTGAAGTGTGTAGCGCGTGAAGGGCTTCAACCCGGTCACGTTCATCTGCGGTTCATAGGAATGCATCTTCTTAACTGTCGAGTCTTCCTTGTCGGTTTCCTTCAGGTAGAGGACATACCTCAGGCCTGGAGTTTGCAGTTCACACTCCGGGGGGCTGGGTATCCTGGGGAAGCGCAGCTGCAAGCTGTTTTCGGTTGAATTCACGAGTTGGCTGACGAGGAAACTGCTGTCCTGAAGAGATTCGTCTGTGAAATCCGGCAGGAGGCACTTCCTTTCTGGGTACGGCTGAAGACTCAGCGCCACGATCGAGTTGACGCCGTCGATGTCCACCATATACTCGAGGGATAGCTTGCGGCGACTGTAGGCGCGAATTGAACGGCTTTTCAGGGCGTAAAAATACCCATTGTCCCAGGACAAGTGCACGTTGGGCTCATTGTCGGTGCCGATTTTTAAGAAACTGCACTTTTCCGAGTGCAGCGGCATCAGGCAGACGTTTTCATGCTGATCGACAAGGATCACCGACTCGAGGCCCTTCTCGTAGGAGCCGGCGTATAACCGTTCAAATCTTAGGTCTGTTCCCAGGAGCAGGTTAGTCTCAGACAAGTCCCTCAGATTCCAGCCACTCAGGCTTCCATCAAACTCAAGCCACAGTAGGGTCTGGCTCATGGGAAAGACGACCAAGCTCTTGATTGGGCTTGGGTTCGAAATTAATAACTGACTTTGGATTGGTTCGCCCTCGAATTGACTTAGATCTAGGAAGTGTATCGTGCTTCCACCTCCCGCGTCCGCCAGGGAGTAGTACACCTTCCTCGATACCCAGTCCACAGTCAGGGACTGAACTTCAGACTCAAAGGAGGCAGTGATGCTCTCGTTTCCATCTTTATACATTATCAGCTCCCCTTGGGCGTTCATCCAAACGACCAGATTCTCTTCCCTGACGTATGCGAGGTGTCGCGCAGGACCCGGCGTCTCCGCCAGAATTTCCGTTGAATTCAAATCCATGTCTAGGACGCCGATGTAATTGTCGCTGGCAACTAAGACTCGAGGAATCGACTGATATGCTGAGTTCACTTTGATTTGAATTTCCTCGGAAGTGTTCCCGCCAGCTCCGGATGTGAAGGCTTGCGCCTGAAAGGTGTACGTGGCGTTCTCCTGCAAGTCCCAAAATTTCGCCTCCAAGGTGGTCGAGTTTTGCGTGGCCACAACATCTTCCCCATTTCGACAAATGACGCTGTAGCGAATGATGGGGCCGTTGGGCTCTGTAGGGGGCTCCCAGCGGACGGTTGCTGATATATTCTGCCCACCACGGAGGGGATCATGGCGGCGTTCAATGAATACTCTCATTCTCTGAGGTTCCGAAGGGGCCGCCGTTGGGGAGAAAATCTCCGCCGTCACAGTGGGACCTTGGCTCCAAGCGGAGTTACTGGTGACCCACACCTTCAGAGGCGAATATGGCGGTAGGTTCGCCTTGGGATAGTGTACATTAGGCTCGGAGCTTTCTAAGAAGACGTCGTCTCCGATTTTCAGAAAGTAACTTACGGCGTACGCGTCCTCTGTTGGAACTTCTCGCCATGTTATGTTGAAATTGTCCCAAAAACCAACAACTCTTAGTGTTGAAGCGTCCACCGCATGGGGTGACACGCTCAGGGAATCCTCATGTTTTCCTCCCGGTTGCACCACCCTCATATCATTCATAACTTGGTGAAGCTCTGTGAGGGCTCTATTCTCGCCGTTGTTGTCGGTAAAGAGAAGGGACCTTGCACTCGTGGACCATATCATCCCGCTGGAGGTGTGTAAAAACCATCTTGTGGCCGGGAATCCATCGAGTGGTGTCATCGAAGGTCCGTCCAGAGCTTTGTCCTTGTGGGCCATATCGGAAGTGAACAGATATCCATCATGATCGGACTGCGTCATCCACAACACCCTTCCCCCGGCCAAGTCCAGACTGGGACCAATCAGATCCTCCTCAGAGAACAGAGAGGTCCTGTAATACGTCATGCACTGCCGCCCGTTCAGTTTGCATGCCTCGATTCGCAGTCCGGTGGAGAAGTAGATGTATCCGTTTTCGGGATCAAGGTGCATTCGCTTGACTCCAGCAATCGGCAGAAGCTCCCTTCCACTTCCATCCAAGTTTACTCGTGAGAGGGCCCCATTCCGCTCATCGGTGAAATAGAGCTTCTTTCCTTTCCAGTCGTATTCGACCAATTCGCATGACACGTCGTCGAGGAATGTGGTCAAGTTGTCAGACATGTCCCATCTGCTGAGGATCGAATCCTTTACAAGATACACTGTTCCATTGACCAAGGTCAGGCTGCTTACTGAACCATTAAGCAGCAATTCCAAGTCTTCAGCGATTTCGTTGGATTTCAAGAGTCCCCTTTCGGAAGCCCACAGGAAATGACGTCCCTCTGAGGTTGTCTTAGATTGAAACCATTCGCTCCATGGGCCACCCCGCCCAGCCAGGTCCATGGCTCTGATTCTGAACTCGTATGCCGTACTCGGCTTGAGCTTCTCCACGCTGAAAAATTCGGTCGTAATGTGTTTTATGGCGTTTTTCACTTCTCCTTCTTTCACTTCTAGTTCGTAGCTCCAACTGTCCCAGGCTCCTGCGCCTTGGAAGTTTGTCTTCTTTGGACGTTTCCACGCAAGTTTGGCCTTGTCAGCCGTGAGAATTGCTTGTAGATCCAACGGGGCTGAGGCGCAAATGGGTTTCAGTTGACTGGAGGGTTCCACTGATTTCAGGAATTGTATAGGCTCAAACAAGGCTGTAATCGACTGGTTACTGCATATGTGGTCCCCGTCGGTCCAAAAAAGATGTGACTCTATGGAGACCAAGTCCTTAAGGGACTCCGATACAGCTTCCACGTTGAAATCGAAAGCAAACTGTCCATCAAATGTGATTGCCAAAAATTTTCGCCAGTCTTGGGAATAGGTTGTAACTAGAAATCGCTGGGGATCGACACTGAATGTTGTGGCACCCGCAACTCTGTGGATCTGCTTCCAGCTTTCGTCAGCTAGATCCATTCGAAAAAGTCCAGACTCTGCCGTTATCCAGAAGAGAAAGCCGTTCATGGGGTCCACTTGCAGCTTAAGAGGCTCCTCCTTTAAGTCGTGTGCAATGAACTTCAAGTCAGTGCCTCGCAGGTTAGTCTTACCGATGCGCCAAGTCTGCAGCGGGTTAAAATTGGAACACTCAGCATTTATTAAGGTGGCATCAGGTGAAGTTTGAGCTTACCCTGTTGTCGGCTGTATCAAGAATGTATAAGTTGAAGTTCAGCCAGTCAAGGGACAGCTTTGTCGGCCTGTTAAGTGAGAATGACCTCGGAGGCAGCATCACATGTCGCTCGTCTTCATTCTGCATGTTGATTCTATTTGGGGAAGAGGGAATGTATTATGACGCGTCAATAATTCGTCCAGAAGTCCAATCTCACCTGTAAATAAATCCACTTTCGTCGGATACGAAGAGCGCCTGTTCCTCCAGAAAGACATCGAACCCAACAATGGGATGGTCACTCTTGTAGAGTTTCTTCGCACTTGATCCATTAGAAGTTATGTTCAGAAGGGTCACTTCAAACTCACCAGCTATGGCGAATTTAGAATCAGTAAGTTCTGGAGGGCGACTACCAGTCGTGATGGTCGTTAATGCGGCAGGTCCCTCCCCAAACGCGTTTGTCATGCTCACCTCGACCCTGTACGTTTCCTCGCTCAGGAGACTTTGAAGGACAACGTACGTAGCTGTTTCGTTGACGGTCTGAAAGGGTGAAATAATTATAAAAAATGAGATGAGGCATTTGGTAATTTTTTTTGTGAATGTTTGCCCAGTAAAGAAAGTAAAAAAAAATCCCAAAGAAGTACTTGAGACGATCTCAAGTCGATTCTACGGTGTGTGTGCAAAGTAGTCTGCTGCAAGACAAAATTAGAACGCATTCTTATTCCTGTTTACAGAGCACTCCGAAAAACCTAAAGGTTCTATTTAGGAACTCGATGAAAGAGCTGCTAATGTCCTGACTTTTTTGGCTTTGATCCAATCAGTGAGCCATTCTTCAATTTCAAAAGACTCAATTCGGTTACCTACAAATCATTTTGGTTTCATCGAAAACGCCAGTCGGAAGGAACAAAGTCTGAAGGAGACGTTTTCAGCCGCTTTAGACGCTATAGCCACGAAGGGACGAGCATCATCATGTTGCACAATCACCTCGTCATACCTTTCGGTCGTTTTTGGCTATATTTCTTCCAATGCATGGCTTAAACATATTGGTTGTAGTCGCTGCTTTCACCTGGTTTCAGCACCTCATAGAACACCACGCCCGTCTGGTCCCACTATAAACAGAGCATGACATCGAAACCGTGGATGTTCTTCTTTGGCGTCAATGTTAACAACCATGGAACAAGCTCATCAAGCCTTGCATGGCTTCATAGTTTTCATCTCCAGTTACGATCTGTTGTAAACCCCTCCGTTTTGATGTCTTTCAAGAAGCAGTTCGGTGAAAAATCCCTTTTTATCATCTTCGGAATTCAATTCGTGGAGCACCCAATTGCCTTGCTTTTGAATAAATTCAAACTTCTGTAACCAAACGAAAATTGTTTGCTAAGTCACTCCCAAAGACCTTGGTCCAGCAAAGCCTCCAATTTGTCATCTTCAAACTTTTAGCACTGACCAAGACGCTCTCTGCCTTCGACGCTAAAATCACCATTTTCGAATAAAATCATCATCAAAATACACGATTTATCGTTTGGACAGATTCACCATAAACTTCTGCAGCGTTCGATGGCCTTCAGCTGCATTTCCTGTCAAAACAGAAATTAAAAACTTCCCGGAAATGCTGTTAATAAAGGCAAATCCGAATTCATGTCCCATCGATGAAAACAAATGGTAGTCGGAAGGAGCCAAGTCTGGTGACGGCTTGCTTGTCGAGGCATATGTTAATCATGCTCTATCAGAAGCAGCATGCAAAAGATGGTTTCAACGGTTCAGAAATAATGATATTGATTTGAGAAATGAAGAACCTGGAAGGCCACCAAAAAAGTTTAAAGACGACGAATTGCAAACGATATTGGATCGAGATGACACTTTGAGTCAAAAGCAAATGGCAGCAATGTTAAATGTTGCACAACAAACAATTTCTGACCGTTTAAAAGCTATGGGAAAGATCTAAAAGTGTGGCAAATGGGTGCCACATGAATTGAATGAAAGACAGATATTAAACCGGAGAAACACTTGTGAAATTTTGCTTCAAAGACGCGAAAGAAAATCGGTTTTGCATCGGATTGTTACTGGCGATGAAAAATGGATTTATTTTAAAAATCCTAAACGGAAAAACGGGAATATAAGCCTCATATGCGCCCACGCCCCGACAGAGGAAACAGATGACAGCAGTAAAGAGGACTTCTATCACCTCCTAGAACGGACATATGATACATGCCCCAGCTACGACACCACGATAGTTCTAGGAGATTTCAACGCTCAGCTGGGAAGAGAAGAAGTCTTTGCTAAAGTCATCGGAAGACACAGCCTGCACGCCAACACCTCCGGAAACGGACTCAGGCTAGTTGACTTCGCCTCGGGGCGAAATCTCTCTGTGGCCAGCACGCGATTCCCACACCTCAACATTCATAAGGGTACCTGGCGATCACCTAATCAATCAACCGTCAACC
The DNA here is from genome assembly GCA_955652365.1 of Eristalinus aeneus. Classification (NCBI taxonomy): domain Eukaryota; kingdom Metazoa; phylum Arthropoda; class Insecta; order Diptera; family Syrphidae; genus Eristalinus; species Eristalinus aeneus. Next base: position 39,366,983 of record OY019132.1, read on the forward strand.
AGATTGATCACGTTGCGATCGACGTCAGACACTCCTCCAGTATTCTCGATGTCCGAACCTTCCAAGGTGCAAACGTTGACTCGGATCATCACCTTGTTGTAGCCAAGGTAAGAACCCGGATATCGAGAGAGCAACGGAGTCGAGACAAGCCAAGACGGTTTGATGTCGGAAAGCTACAATCGCAGCCGATCGCTAAAGCCTTTGCCGATCGATTCTCTCTGAAACTATCTCAAAGTTCAACGCTGCCTGCACAAACAATAGAAGACAAGTGGAAACGTTGTCAAAAAGCCATCAAAGAGGCCGCCACTGATGTGCTGGGTTGTACGCCACCACCCAGAAGGAACCCATGGTTTGACGACGAGTGCAGGCAAGCGCACGCAGCTAAACAAGACGCCTATAAGGCGACGCTGCATCGAACAACGCGGGCTGTTCGTGAACTCTACGAACAGAGAAGCAGGGAAGAGCACCGGCTTCTCAGAAGGAAGAAGAAGGAGCATGAGAAGCGCGCGGTCGAGGAAGTGGAAAGGTGTTTTGGCAGGAATGAAGTCCGAAAGTTTTACCGAAAGGTAAAACAGCTATCCGGAGGATACAAGGTTCGGACCAAGGCCTGCCAGGACCAAAATGGACAACTAGTAGTAGAGTCGCAGTCTGTGCTGAGAATCTGGAAGGATCATTTCTGCCGACTTCTAAACGGCGATGACGACCCAAATCCCGCTGTTAGGCAGAATGTTCCACTCAGTTTGGACGATGATAGACAAGCATTTCGTCCCCCCGACTTAGACGAGGTGAAGATAGCAATATCCAAGCTAAAGTCGAACAAAGCTGCTGGAGCGGACGGACTGTCCGCAGAATTATTTAAAGAAGCTAGAGATGGTCTGATTGGGAGCATGCACCAGCTCATCTGTAAGATATGGTCGGAGGAAAGCTTGCCCGATGAGTGGAATCTCAGCGTCGTTTGCCCGGTCCACAAAAAAGGTGACCACTTTGACTGCGCCAACTACAGAGGGATTAGTCTCCTGAACATCGCATACAAGATCCTCTCTGCCGTATTGTGTGAGCGTCTGAAACCATTTGTCCATGACCTGATAGGTTTCTATCAGTGTGGTTTCAGGCCAGAGAAGTCCACAATAGACCAGATCTTCACATTACGGCAGATCCTGGAAAAGACCCAAGAAATGCAAATTGACACTCACCACCTATTCGTCGATTTCAAGGCAGCATATGACAGTGTGCATAGAGACGAGCTATACAGTGCCATGTCTAGTTTTGGCATTCCTACCAAACTCGTCAGATTGTGTAGGATGACGATGGAGAACTCTCGCTGCTCCGTCAAGGTCGGTACCGAACTCACCGAGACCTTCAATGTCAAAGAAGGGTTTAGACATAGCGACGCACTGTCATGTGACTTCTTTAATATCATCCTCGAGAAGATCGTGCGTAACTCACAAGTCAATACCAGAGGCACGATCTTCCAGAAGTCCGTTCAATTGCTAGCTTACGCTGATGACATTGACGTGATTGGACGAACACAGCGAGCCGTCAATGAGGCGTTTGCTGGCATTGAAGCGGAAGCGGCTAAAATGGGTCTAGTGGTAAATGAGGGCAAAACGAAGTACATGCTGTCATCGAGGAAGGACACACAACATCGACGTCTCGGACGGAGCGTCACACTAGGCAGCAGAAACTTCGAGGTAGTGAAGGGCTTCGTCTATCTCGGCTCCGCGGTGAATAGGGACAACAACATCAGTACCGAAATCAAGCGCAGAATCACTCTTGCCAATCGCTGTTTCTTTGGGCTCAAGAGGCAATTGAGTAATAAAGCCCTCTCTCGAAGGACTAAGCTCGCTTTATATAACAGCTTGATCATCTCCGTCCTACTATATGGCGCAGAATCTTGGACGGTAGCAAAGGCGGATGAGGAAGCCCTTAGTCTTTTCGAGAGAAAAGTTCTGCGCGCGATTTTTGGTCCTGTTTGCGTTGATGGCATCTGGAGGAGAAGATTCAACCACGAACTGTATGGGCTGTACGGCGGCATGAGCCTAGTCAAGCGTCTACGGATACAACGCTTAAGGTGGCTAGGCCATGTAGAGCGCATGGACAGCACTGCTCCGGCCCGAAGAGTTTTCGAATCCGAACCACAGGGACAACGCAACAGAGGACGTCCTAGACTGAGATGGCGCACACAAGTGGAAATGGACCTCAACCAACTTGGAGTGCGCAATTGGAGACAGCTGGCAAGAGATCGTGCTAGCTGGAGAGGCATGTTGGTTGAGGCCCAGGTCCAACCCAGACTGTAGCGCCATCCGAAGAAGAAGAAACGGAAAAAATCATGGTTTAATCTGGGACAACCAACAACATCGACTGCAAGATCAGATCGATTCAGCAAGAAGACAAAGCTGTGTGTTTGAGAGGTGTGCTGTACCAGAAGCTCCTAAAACTTGGTGAAATCAGTAATACTGATCACTACCGACAACAAATGATCAATTTGAACCATGCATTGATCGAGAAACGACCAGAATGGGCCAGAAGACACGGCAAGGTCATTTTGCTCCGTGACAATGCACCTGCACACAAAGCAAAACCGGAGCAGGATGCAATCAAAACACTTGGCTGGGAGCAGCTACCCCATCCGCCGTATTCAGCAGACTTGGCTCCTTCCGACTACCATTTGTTTTCATCGATGGGTCACGCATTGGCTGAGCAGCACTTTGATTCCTACGAGGATGTCGAAAATTGGATGCCTGATTGCTTTGCTTTAAAAGACGAACAATTTTATTGGCGTGGTATTCACAAATTGAAAGAAATGTGTAGAAAACGATGGCCAATACTTTGAATAAATTGTTTTTACTTTCCCATTAATAATTAGTGTTTTATTTTCAAAAAAACGTTCATTTCATACCGGTATACCTGGTATGGGTTCCTCATTAATTGAAATGCATTAACAAGCAAGCTGACATTCATTAAAAGAAAGTTATGTTATCAGTTTGGTGGAGTTACAAAGGAAGTGTCTACTTTTAGATTTAAAAAAAAAAAAGAATTAAAACGATCAATTCAGGTGGCTACTTTAGACAACTGACAAAATTGAACAAGGAAAAAAACGAAAGGTCATTGCTCAAAATGGGCGATACATTTTAGAATCAAGTTATTTCGTTCCATACAAAAAAATGTTTTTTCCTCTCCGCCCACCCACGATCGGAAATTCGAATGTGTTCGCTAATTCCTGGAGAATTAAACAGTCCAAAATTGATACAAAATATTTACTTTAATGCGAAGAATATTATTCATCCCTCTTTCGGGTCCACTCTTTAGTTTAGAAAACTGCTGAACAACTCAGCAGGCATTTAAAACCAATGTGCAACGGCACCTCTTCTTCCTCCCTTTCTCTTAGTCGTCGGCAAGTGCTATGACAGCTCCGGCCCCTTAAATCACTTTTAACACGCGCCAATTAAATACAAAAAGCAACAGAAAGACATGGCTTGAGTCAAGTTTGCATTTTAAATAAAATATCAGCAGCAATCTGTTTTTTTTTTTTTTCGTGTTTTACTTATCCGCTTGAAAAGTCACAAATTGTTGCCCTCAAATTTGTGGCTTCCTCGAAACACAGATGAACTTTAATTTTTAAGTTTGAATACGATTTATGAAACTATCCTCTCCACAGACCCATTACCGGAGTCACTCTTAAGGCTGTAATCATCGTTTGGCTCCAACTGCTCTGGTCCCTAAAATACAAAGTTGTTCAGTTACCGAGAATGTCTTAAGTGCCCAGCCAATCGCATCTCACTGGTATTTGAAGAGGAAAATGTGGAAGGCGACAAACTACTTTTGGTTCTTCAAAAGGTGCCCGTGGTAGTACAGCACCGAACACCACACAAGTGATTAGGCCAACAAAAATGACAAATTTCAAAAACATTTTACTGCCCGTAACGATAACTGATATGTAGGTGAGATCTGATTGTTCGAAAGTCACTGATATGTGAATAGCGTGCGTGGAAGAGATTATATACGTTCCCTTATCAGTTTGGAAAGTGTTGGCTTTCATTGCAAAATTTGTTCTTACACATCAAATGAGTCACTGATTATTGCATTTTCTACTGGGTGATGGAAAATGACACGTAATTCGAGACGGTGTTATTTTGAAAGACGGGATGTCAGAACTTTATCTGCGGTAAACCACAAAACCCTTCTCGAAACGCTTTTAAGTGCAAATGAGTTGTTTACAACCGTTTTTATGAGCTATTGCTACATAGGTTTTCTCCGATGATCAAATATTATTGGGAGTACAAATTAATTTGCGGCTGCCGTAGCGTAATGGGTAGAGTGCGACGCTCCCACGCCGAAGGTTCAGGTTCGATTTCCGGCTGACGAACTCGAACTTTTCACGGCACCAACTCTTTCGAGCTGCTGACAACACTCAAAGAGTAATAACTGTCCAAGAAAAAGTTTCTCAAACTTTGCCGATTCTCCATCTACTCGTCAAAGAACAGTAGCGCGCACACCACGAGTAGTTGATAAGCAAGCTAGGCTCTGGACACCCAGTGAACTGTCGCGCCATAGAATTATTATTATTATTATTATTAGAAATTAATTTACTAATCCGTACGTTTTCAAAAGATGGCGCCACCTGCAAGCTGCGGCCGATCTTGGAAGCGATTAACTACTTTATTGGAAAGGTGTAACATTCTTGGTGGCTGTGAATATTTTGATGTAAAGCTAATTTGGCGTCAACTACCTTATGGTAAATCAATTAACTTCAGGAGCTTAGAGGGCAACAAACAGTTTTGACGCAAAAGTGAAGAAGGAGTTGAAACCACTTGAAGGCTGTTGGAGAGAGAAAATGTGCTATTTAAAGAATTAATCTAAAGAACCTAAGAATTTAGAATATACCATTCTGTACGCATTTATACTGATTGAAGAAAGTCGCTGACGCGGTTAAAGAACTAACCCTTCACCAGTTTGCAGGGTATGTGATAGAACCGTGCTTTCGAAGGAATGAGCCGTCGTTCATGAAGAATTGGTCAGTGAGGAAGGAAATATCCACTGTTTTCGGTTATCGAAAGGTTAACGTTGACTGTCATTGCAGAAATTGTGCAGGGACTAGTGAAAGACCAGCGGTCCTCTTGTTCATACGGCGTTTCGTTTCTGTTTAGATCATACTTAGACCATGCGCATAGATTATGACACCACCAGAGTAATGTTCCCGCTTTTAAATGACAATGCTAATACCTGGGTGACCTTGTCAGGTATTTGCGGTTCCATTGATGTCAGAATCCCGCACCAATCCAACTTTTAAGTTTCTAAGCTGTCCTTGAAAGACTTGTGACTTGACTGATAGTCTGAGCGTCTTTATGGCTAAGACTTCTGGTATAATCAGTCATTCGACAGGCATTATTTTTCTTTAGTTCTTCTTCTTCTTCTTGTGGCGCTACAGTTCGGGGTGGACCTGGGCCTCAACCAAGATGCCTCTCCAGCCAGTACGATCTTTCGCCAGTTGTCTCCAGTTGCGCACTCCAAGTTGGTTGAGGTCCTTCTCCACTTGTGTGCGCCACTTCAGTCTAGGCCGTCCTCTGTTGCGTTGTCCCAATGGCTCGGATTCAAAGACTTTTCGGGCCGGAGCAGTGGTGTCCATACGCTCTACATGGCCTAGCCATCTTAAGCGTTGTATCCGTAGACGCTTGACCAGGCGCATGTCGCTGTACAGCCTATAGAGTTCGTCATTAAATCTTCTCCTCCAGATGCCATCAACGCAAACAGGACCAAAAATCGCACGCAAAACTTTTCTCTCGAAAAGACTAAGGGCTTCCTCATCCACCTTTGCTAACGTCCAAGATTCTGCGCCATATAGTAGGACGGGGATGATCAAGCTTTTATATAAAGCTAGTTTAGTCCTTCGAGAGAGGGTTTTATTACTCAATTGCCTCTTGAGCCCAAAGAAACAGCGATTGGCAAGAGTGATTCTGCGTTTGATTTCGGTACTGATGTTGTTGTCCCTGTTTACCGCGGAGCCGAGGTAGATGAAGTCCTTAACTACCTCGAAGTTTCTGCTGCCTAGTGTGACGCTCCGTCCGAGACGTCGATGTTGTGTGTCCTTCCTTGATGACAGCATGTGCTTCGTTTTGCCCTCATTTACCGCAAGACCCATTTTAGCCGCTTCCGCTTCAATGCCAGCAAACGCCTCATTGACGGCTCGCTGTGTTCCTCCAATCACGTCAATGTCATCAGCGTAAGCCAGCAATTGAACTGACTTCTGGAAGATCGTGCCTCTGGTGTTGACTTGTGAGTTACGCACGATCTTCTCGAGGATGATATTAAAGAAGTCACATGACAGTGCGTCGCCTTGTCTAAAACCTTTTTTGACATTGAAGGTCTCGGAGAGTTCGGTACCGACCTTGACGGAGCAGCGAGAGTTCTCCATCGTCATCCTACACAATCTGACGAGTTTGGTAGGGATGCCAAAACTAGACATGGCACTGTATAGCTCGCCTCTATGCACGCTGTCATACGTGGCCTTGAAATCGAAAAATAGATGGTGGGTGTAGATTTGTACTTCTTTTGACTTCTCCAGGATCTGCCGCAGTGTGAAGATCTGGTCTATTGTGGACTTCCCTGGTCTGAAACCACACTGATAGGGACCTATCAGGTCATGGACAAATGGTTTCAGACGCTCACACAATACGGCAGAGAGGATCTTGTATGCGATGTTCAGGAGACTAATCCCTCTGTAGTTGGCGCAGTCAAAGTGGTCTCCTTTTTTGTGGACCGGGCAAACGACGCTGAGATTCCACTCATCGGGCATGCTTTCCTCCGACCATATCTTACAGATGATCTGGTGCATGCGCCCAACCAGGTCATCTCCAGCTGCTTTAAATAGATCTGCGGACAGTCCGTCCGCTCCAGCAGCTTTGTTCGACTTTAGCTTGGATATTGATATCTTCACCTCGTCTAAGTCGAGGGGACGGAATGTTTGTCTATCATCGTCAAAATTGAGTGGAACATTCTGCCTAACAGCGGGATTTTTCTTTAGTGTCGCGCAAAAAAACTTGTGGATAACCGCCTGGAGCCCAGCTTAGCGTCTTCGAACTTAAACGCCTATGGATGGTTGGCTAGTTCGCAGAGTCTTTGATTGCGGACTAATAGAAGAAGGCAATACATGACATCCACGGACGCGATGATGCACAGAAACGAGAAGAATTCGTCATACAGGGTCGTGGGAATGACTTAGCAAACAATTTTCGTTTAGTTGGATTTACTCAGAAGCAAGGAAATTGGGTGCTGTACGAATTGAAATCCGAAGATGTCGAATAGCTTTTTTTTAAACCTCGGAACCTTACAGAACTTGATGAATCCGTTTCATTATCTTTAACATTGACACCAAAGAAGAACATTTACCAACAGGTCTGAGGTTATGCCCTGCATACAGTGGGACCAGACGATTGTGGTGTTCTATGAGGTGCTAAAACCAGGCGAAATAAAAATTGTTAGCGCTACAGTCCACAAGGGGACCAGTGTCAACTACTCGTGTTGTGCGCGCTACTGTTCTCTCACGAGTAGAAGGGACCTACAGTTTTTTGCCGACTCTGAATGGCAAAGTTTGAGAGGCTTTCTTAGACAGTTCTTACTCTTTGAGTGTTGTCAGTAACTCGAAAGAGGTGGTGCCGTGACAAATTCGAGGTGTTCAGCCGGGAAACCAGGCGAAAACATCGACTATAACTAATGCGTTTGAGCCATGCATTGTGGGAAAAACGGACAAAAACGAACGAAAGGCATGACAAGGTGATTTTGCAACATGATAACGATCGTCTCCACGTGACTGTAGCGGCTAAACCTGCCTGGAAAGGCTGAAATGGGAAGTCCTGCCACACATAGAGGCTGCTTTCTAAAGATCGTACCAACAGCTTGTTGGTTGAGGACCTGTTCCACCACCCACGATTGTGCTTAATAAATAAGAAAAGAAAGAAAACAATATAAATCAATTCCCTGCGCCTAGAAGCCCACTAGGAAAACTAGTATAAGTGCAGTAGAGTAATTTTGTTGTTGGAAGCTGGTGAGATAAGGTATTAGCGGATGAGTCTACTGGAGACCCAGACTCAATACCGTCGTCCCCGCAAATGAAATTAAAAAAAATGTTTTTTCCAGAGTCCGTTCATTTTACTACGCCACAGGTCACGTTCGGACTAGAACTCACAACCAAAAAAATCCCCTCTAAGAGCAATAAAATAATTTCTTCAAAGCTGTGCTGTTATCAGTTGCATTTGCTTACGTCTGCCCAGAGATGACACACGTCTCATGCAGGGGATTTGGAAATACCAAAAACCTGAAGAAAATGTTCTATAAAAGCGTAGCTAGAATCACAGCTGGATCAGTTCAGTTCAACCTCGAAACCAGCAGAGAATACACTCCAGCCATGATTTCCAAAGCATTTGTTCTCCTCTCCCTGGTGGCAGTCAGTCTGTGTGCCAGTGTCTCCAATTCCGCCCAATGGCAAACGCAGTTGATCGATGGCGCTGACTTGCCATCAGAAGTGCAGGAATATTTGAATGAGCAGCTTGTGGGTTTGCCCAGAGACGAGAATGAAGTTGAACTAGTGGATCCGCCGGCAGCACTCCAGGAGGTAGGTGACTGAACTGACTTTGCGGCAAAATGTGACCTAAGACGCATTTGCTTTCAGATTGCACTTTCGGAGTTGGGTTCTGCCGACCATAGTGACCGGAGGAAAAGGGCCGTTAAGGTCTGCAGGTATGTGGCCATCACAAACCGAAAAACCAAGAAAACACTCTTGATCATAAGGTGTCCAAAGTAAATGGAAAGGACTTCCAACAGTGTGATGAGAGTTAATTTTTATTATTTATTATTCGGTTAAATAAAGAGAAGCAAAAGAAAATAATTAAATCATTTCAAAACTTGAGGTAAAGACAGATCTGAAAAAAAATCACCGACATGTGTACCGAATCTTACGACAAAATGTTCATAAGTTTGTGGGATGCGCGTAATTTACAAACAGCCTTTAAAATCACCTTCATTTCAGCTACTACTTTTTGTATGGCTTCAAAAGGGAGTAAACCGTTTGCCTAAGTAAAGCGAATTCATTGGGTTCGAGAAATCGGCACGTAACACAAGCAAGGAGTTCTGCGTTTTGTCACAGAGTGAAGACTCACTTTCCTATCGCCGATTGGGTATTCAAAGTGGTTCTCACAGGACTCAAGTCAGAAATATTTTGGACTCGAATCTTTTCGAGCATTGATTTTTTAAGTTTGTTGTCGGCATGAGTTGCTTTTAATGGCCGCCGTGGCCATGTTTCGTTTGCAATGCCTTGGCTTTGACTTCTCTAAATAGAGCCTAATAATCCCCGAAGCCCTTTTGTTGTAATTTAAGGGTTTCGCTAGTAAAAATCCAATTATTGACTTATTGCAGGCATCGTAAATAATAAACAATTCGCGCACCTGTGACACTTATGAAGTTTTTGACTCAAAATTTACAAAAGGAGTCAGTGACAGTGGAAATAAAAAACGAAGTCTTTGTCACCTTTATAATCCATTTTCCTCATTTCCTGCATTTTTCAACATTTTCTTCTTAAAGTTAATACGCTCGATCTAGGTATGCTCGAACTTCTTTTACTCGCTCGAAAAATATATTTTCCGTAGGTCGGCAAAGCAGATGAAAACTCCCTCAATCAACTCAACGTTCGGACACAGCTTCTAACACTACTCCTATATGGTTGCACGACTGTGCTTTTTAGACGAAGTGCTCAAATTCTGTTGAAGACAAGCCAAGACGGTTTGATGTCGGAAAGCTACAATCGCAACCGATCGCTAGAGCCTTTGCCGATCGATTCTCCCTGAAACTATCTCAAAGTTCGACGCTGCCTGCACAAACAATAGAAGACAAGTGGAAACGTTGTCAAGAAGCCATCAAAGAGGCCGCCACTGATGTGCTGGGTTTTACGCCACCACCTAAGAGGAACCCATGGTTTGGGAAGTCCACAATCGACCATATCTTCACACTGCGGCAGATCCTGGAGAAGTCAAAAGAAGTACAAATCTACACCCACCATCTATTTGTCGATTTCAAGGCCACGTATGACAGCGTGCATAGAGGCGAGCTATACAGTGCCATGTCTAGTTTTGGCATTCCTACCAAACTCGTCAGATTGTGTAGGATGACGATGGAGAACTCTCGCTGCTCCGTCAAGGTCGGTACCGAACTCACCGAGACCTTCAATGTCAAAAAAGGTTTTAGACAAGGCGACGCACTGTCATGTGACTTCTTTAACATCATCCTCGAGAAGATCGTGCGAAACTCACAAGTCAACACCAGAGGCACAATCTTCCAGAAGTCAGTTCAATTGCTAGCTTACGCTGATGACATTGACGTGATTGGACGAACACAGCGAGCCGTCAATGAGGCGTTTGCTGGCATTGCAGCGGAAGCGGCTAAAATGGGTCTAGTGGTAAATGAGGGCAAAACGAAGTACATGCTGTCATCGAGGAAGGACACACAACATCGACGTCTCGGACGGAGCGTCACACTAGGCAGCAGAAACTTCGAGGTAGTGAAGGACTTCATCTACCTCGGCTCCACGGTAAACAGGGACAACAACATCAGTACCGAAATCAAATGCAGAATCACTCTTGCCAATCGCTGTTTCTTTGAGCTCAAGAGGCAATTGAGTAATAAAGCCCTCTCTCGAACGACCAAAATGACTTTGTACAACACATTGATTATCCCAGTCCTGCTTTACGGCGCAAAAACCTGGACGCTACTAAAAGCGGATGAGGAAGCCATTGGTCTCTTCGAGAGAAAAGTTCTGCGTGCGATTTTTGGTCCTGTTTGCGTTGATGGCATCTGGAGGAGAAGATTCAATAACGAACTGTATGGGCTGTACGGCGGCATGAGCCTAGTCAAGCGTCTACGGATACAACGCTTAAGGTGGCTAGGCCATGTAGAGCGCATGGACAGCACTGCTCCGGCCCGAAGAGTTTTCGAATCCGAACCACAGGGACAACGCAACAGAGGACGTCCTAGACTGAGATGGCGCACACAAGTGGAAAAGGACCTCAACCAACTTGGAGTGCGCGATTGGAGACAGCTGGCAAGAGATCGTGCTAGCTGGAGAGGCATGTTGGTTGAGGCCCAGGTCCACCCCGGACTGTAGCGCCACAAGAAGAAGAAGAAGTTCAAATTCTGTTAGATCTCATCTTTGAAAATGCCTTCAGACTCTCAAACCTTCAGTCTACTCTCTGACAGAACAAAGGCTATTTTTTCATGTTACTTTATGATCAGTGGCATATGCGTCCATGGCCAAGGGCCATGGCTTATGAAATTCAGACGTGCGACCACGTCAAAACTCCCTAAACCAAAAACCAAAAGGAAGCACTCTAATGCTTCTTGCAAAAACCGACCACCCGAAATTATCCTTTCCCCATTTCTGCGAATCCGCGAACACGCCTGCTTCCAATTTCGATCAAACCTACTGAGTCTCAGTCGGCTTGTGACAGTCCTAGTTAAGATCTGCTAACAAAGTGGGTGATGAAACCAGCCACTTATCGTTCACTTGGTAAAATGTCCTCATTTGTTGCCCCATCTGCATAGAGTGCATTGTATCTGGTAATAAGTTGAAAAATCCTTGACCAAGACGATCAAAATTGAAGTTGATTTTGTTGGCTCATGTTGTCTTAAGCAAACACAGAGATTATGCGTGCTACCTTCACTTCTTTTCACAGTTCTTCCCCGACAACAAAGACTGTGTGTAAACGTAGCACAGATAGCAGAGTTTATCCAATCTCGGGATTCACCTGCCGATAAGAAATCGACATAAAAGTGCAACTCTGGACACTGTGGACATCATCCGCTGAACAGCAACCAACCTAACAGTTTCTCCTTAACTCAGTGGATTGAAAAATGTCTCTTAAGTCGCTCGTGTTCCTGGCTCTAGTGGCATTTGCCCTCGGTGCCGTTTCTGAACCCTTCAAGCCGATCGATGGACCAACAAAACTGCAACACCCCGTTGAAGTCGAATGGATTGTAAGTAACCGCTTGAATTCAATACTGTGGGTGTGTTGAAAATTCTCGTGTCGCTAGGACCCACCGCAACCAATTTTTGTCCGGAAAGTGAGGTCTCCCGATGGGGGATCTGCCAGCGTTGACATTCACCACGATGACAAGTCCGGAACCACAGGCACCATCAGTGGGAGTCAGAACGTCTGGAGCAGTCCCGATGGCGGCGTGCAGGTCGACGTCAACGGTGGCGTTTCCCAGAATTTTGATCACGGCGACACAGGTGCCAATATTGGATTGGGTATAAAGTGGTAGGGTCTTAAAGGTCCTGATTGAGTGGGGAATATACAATAAATCTGCATGAATATATAAGACGCATTTCTGTATCAATTTCCTTATTCTCTACTGGTTTGAAGTGGCTACCAAAAGTAACTCTGAAAACACATGGAATCACCTGCCTTGAAGCCCAGGTCCACCCCGGACTGAAGCGCCACAAGAAGAAGAAGAAATCACTTACCGTTTCAAAGTCCAAGGTCCCATCTTCCGAGTCGGTTCTGTATGCCTTAATTGTGTATCCTTCCAGGGGAGCACTGATTTCGCGCCCTTGTCTCCACACGACCGCCACTTTGTTGTAGTCCAGCGCAATGGTTTCGATGATTTCCGGTGCTGATGCCGGTGCTCCCATGGGTGCTGATTGAATGACTTCCGACTGCTCCGTGAAGACAGAGTTCGAGGGATCAGTGGTGACCATCAGAGCAACCCTAAACTGAAATTTAAATAAACTGTCATTCGATTTCGCAGCGCGAGTCTGTGCAATTCTCACCCTGTACTTTGTGTATGGAAGCAGTTTTTCAACTTCACAGGTGTAGTTGTCGAACCAGTGGGAATTCGATAGGTATCTCCACTGTTGGCTGACGCCTTCCTGTTTGTACTGTAGAAGTAGTCTCTTTGTGGAGTATTTTTGTTCCTTGGTTGGCCATGATAGAATTAGAGAAGTTCCATTGAGTGTATTGTTTTCTAAGTTTGGCGGGACTTTGAAGTAAGGCGACTGTCTCAATTGATCCATGACACTATTGACGGCCTTGTTGCAGCCAGAGATACAAGCCAAGTCACAGGGGGACACACTATTCTGCAAAGTGTCGTCGTGCTGAAATGGAATTGTATTTTAAGTAATTGTTGGGATATAAAGGATTGAGGCACACTTACACACACGAGCAGACAAGTGGACAATGTTGACTGTTTCCATTTTTTGCATCCAGCGGAACACTATATAGGGGGTAGAAAAATGAGCACAGTTATCAACTTGTAAGAAATCTTAAACGGATGTTGAGGGAGGAAATTTAATTTTAACTTGGGTGTCAAGTCCTGCAAATATTCAATGAAATAAAAATATGTTGGCGAAACCGAAAATTCATTTGGAAAACTAGGATTTCAACCTTTCATGAGTCAATGGCAGTGTATGACTGAGAAACTGTTTGTTCTGCTATGCGGTGTAGACTGTATCCTTTTGAATGCCTCGACGTAAGGAAATTTTTCATTCAGCACTGCTAAGCTTGTCATTTGTCTAAACCTACGTCCTAATTTGGGTGTTCGCAACTGGTGGTCGCCGTGGCGTAGTGGGTAGAGTGCGACGCTCACACGCCGAAGGGTCTAGGTTCGACTCCCAGTTCAACACCAATTTTTCTAATATTTCACGGCACCACCTCTTTCGAGCTGCTGACAACACTCAAAGAGTAATAACTGTCTAAGAAAGCTTCTCAAATTTCGCCGTTCGGAGTCGGCAAAAAACTGTAGGTCCATTCTACTCGTGAGAGAACAGTAGCGCGCACAACACGAGTAGTTGATGAGCAAGCTAGGCCCTGGTCCCCCTTTGGACTGTAGCGCCAACAATTATTATTATTTAACTGGTGTTTCGGTGATAAAACGAACGCTTCCAAAAATTAGTAACCAGCCATAGAAAAACGTCCACATGTGTGATAAGGTACGATCTAGTCGGCCAACTTTCCCTAACGAAACGTGAAATTAAGTATACTCAAAAATTATTTCCCTCTTCCCTACGCGCTGTACGGCTCGAAGTGCCAACACAATAGGAATGCTCAAATTTCAGGAATACGATAACGGTTACGTCACTGGATCTCAGGTTACGTCAAACAAAGCTGGAGACGATAAATCGATTCGTCTCAAGTCTACTCTTTGGTGCAAAGTCTCTTCTTTACGTGCTACATTTGGATAGTTTTAGCAAAAGTGGTTTAAGTAGGTTGGCAATGGTCAAATATTACTCGCATCGCACGAAAGCATTTCTAAACGAGCTCCGATTTTCGTGTCAAAACTGAACAATTTTGAGATGCTGTTGTTGAGTGAGTCCTTTCATAATGACTCAACCGATATGTCTCTCCAACCAGCACTTGTGCGCGCCAACTTAGCTTAGGCCGTCCTCTGTTGGGTTGTCACAATGGATTCGAAAATTCGGGCAGTTGTGTCCATATGCTCTACATAGCCTACCCATTCATAATGACTTACCAAATGGTATTCAGCAATGATGATTAGGTTCAGGTCCACCGCGGATTTTAGCTCCAAAAAAAGAAGAAGATTAGGCAGTTTGATAGGAAAGCTCAGCCACGGACAAGAAGATTGAAATGTGGTGTCTCTAGATAATCAAACTCAACGTCCTCCTTGTTAATGAAAAACGCACCAGCAATGAACGTTCCTTCACGAATAAACTTCCTTTTCTGACGCCTTCAAGTGCAATAAGTCTTTCAAAACTGGAGCTTTCTTTCAATATAGATTATAGATTGTGGTGACTTCTAAACATAATTGCAAAAACCTACCAAACCTTAAATACCGCTACTGAGGAAATAACTACTAAAGTAAAACCTGTTGCAAGTTCAGTACTCTGGGTGTTCAAAAATGACAAGTTTTTTGCCGACGATATGCAGGTTCACGAAATTTGCCGTAAAGGTGGTGTTGCGGTCGTACATGTGCACAAAAATGTCTGTCAAGTTCATACCTCTCACAACCAGGATTATCAAAAGAAGCTAAGATATCATGTTTAGCGCCGATGTTGAAATAATGTCGTCATCATACACAGTGAACCAAAAAAAGAAATAAATTGGTTATGAAACTGCAGTTTAATACGGCTTCAGTAATCCAAAGACATTTATTGTTAATTTTTTTAATTTTAGGAACCAAAGGTTTAAATCAAAAAATAAATAATAAATAGTGCAAATTTATCGGCCACAAAAAAAAGCTGGGGCACTTGTTTTGCAAGACTAGAATAATGTAACGTTTCTTTTATATACTTATCTTTGGTCAAAGATTACCTCCGCTATTCTATCAAGTTGCTTCCAATTGCATATTTCTTCTTCTTCTTCTTCGGATGGCGCTACAGTCCGGGGTGGACCTGGGCCTCAACCAACATGCCTCTCCAGCTAGCACGATCTCTTGCCAGCTGTCTCCAATTGCATATTTGCATATTTATGTAATTTATTTTTGTAATTGAAAAAATTTAAAATAAACAGACGTCTCGTGATATGAAAGCTTTAATAATTGATTATTATGAACAAAATTATAGTATTCGCGAAATTTCCTCAGTGGTTAACAAACCTAAATCAACGGTCTTCAATATCATAAAGATTTTTAAAGATAACGGTTTTCTGCATCGCGTGTCGGGAAGTGGAAGGACTTCCAAAATTTCTACGGATCAAAGTGAATGAAGAAATTCAAGGGTAGTATAAAGAAACCCGAAGGAATCAGCTGTCGAAATTGCCACAACTTTGAAGAAAAAAAAAATTGCAGGAGCTTATTTGCAAACGTGCGCAATTTTTTAGATAAAAATTATCTAAAATCCCGCACACCTTGCAAAGCCAGCCTTATCAGAAAGAAATATAAAAAAGCGACTGGAATACACCAAGAAGTACATGCAGAAGATGGATGAGTTCTGGAATCGAGTAATATATAATATGACAAATCAAAATTTAACATTTTCGGTAGTGATGGTCGACGCTTTGTGTGGTGGAGGGACAGAACTGCTTTGGGTCCCAAAAATGTCACTTCTACAGTTAAGCACGGTGGTAGGAACATGATGGTTTGGGGTTCAATGGCAACAAATGGAGTTGATTCTCTTCATGTAATTAAAAGAAATTTAACAAAGTTTGGATACGTTGATATCCTAAAACGTTGTATCCTAGATATCAAAGAAAAATTGGGACTACCGTCGGGTGTAATGCTGTTGTATGATAATGATCCAAAGCACACAGCCAGTATGACAAAAGATTGGTGTATTTGGAACATAAAAAAGGTTGGTTTCCGCATCCGCCCCAAAGTCCGGATCTTAATCCCATAGAGTACCTTTGAGCTGTTTTAGAAAAGGAAGTTCGAAGAAGAAGAAGTTAAAGACAGCATTGTATGAAGAATGGTAACACAAAACCTGGTCGGATGGATGAACAGAAGATAACAGTAAGTTATAAAAGCGAAAGGACAACACACAAAATATTAAAAAATATATATATATTTTCATTTTTTGTAATTGTCCCAGTTTTTTTCTGGCCCATGAATTTGCACTATTTCTGATTCAAACCTTTAGTTGCTAAAATTAAAAAAATTAACAATAAATATGTTTGGATAACTGAGACCGTATTAAACTGCACTTTTATATGCAGTTTAGTTCGTTTGAAAATATTAAAAAATGGCTGAGATATTTCAAGTTGAATTTGAAGGTAATACCATTATTAATGGGAATGTAAAAAACATTTTATTCAAAGTATTAGCCATTGTTTTCTATACATTTTGACCACTTTTCTAGCAATTTGTAAAATTGTTCGTCCTTTAAAGCAAACCAATCAGACACGCAATTTTCGACCTTCTCGTAGGAATCAAAGTGCTGCTCAGCCAATGCGTGTCCCATCGATGAAAACAAATGGTAGTCAGAAGGAGCCAAGTCTGGTGAATACGGCGAGTGGGGTAGCTGCTCCCAGCCAAGTGTTTTGATTGTATCCTGAACCGGTTTTGCTTTGTGTGCAGGTGCAAATTACCTTGCCGTGTCTTCTGGCCCATTCTGGTCGTTTCTCGATCAATGCATGGTTCAATGCATGTCGGTAGCGATCAGTATTAATGATATCACCAGTTTTTAGGAGCTCTTGGTACAGCATACCTTTCTGGTCCCACCAAACACACAGCATTGTCTTCTTGCCGAATCGATCTGGTTTTGCAGTGATTGATTTTGATGGTTGTCCAAGATTAACCCATAATTTTTTCCATTTAGGATTTTTAAAATAAATCCATTTTTCATCGCCAGTAACAATCCGATGCAAAACTGATTTTCTTTCGTGTCTTTGAAGCAAAATTTCACAAGTGTTTTTTCGGTTTTCCATCTGTCTTTCATTCGATTTATGTTGCATCCATTTTCCACTCTTTTGGATCTTTCGCATAGCTTTTAAACGGTCAGAAATTGTTTGTTGTGCAACATTTAACATTGCTGCCATTTGCTTTTGACTCAAAGTGTCATCTCCATCCAATATCGGTTGCAATTCGGCGTCTTCAAACTTTTTTGGTGCCCTTCCAGGTTCTTCATTTCTCACATCAAAATCATTATTTCTGAACCGTTGAAACCATCTTTTGCATTCATCTCATAGAGTATGATCACCATATGCCTCGACAAGCATTCGATGCGACTCTGCAGAACTTTTCTTCAAATGCAAACAAAAAATTAATGCTTTCCTCAAATCATCACTTTCTGGTACAAAAATCCACATTTTTAACACGATGAAAAAATATGATGTTGTCTGTTCTATGACTTGATGTATACTAAATATTTTTCAAAAATGTCATAGCAAACAAACAAAAAAAAATTAAGGCTCATGTTCCCTATCGAGACATTTGTATCTTGATGCTCACTTCATACTAGTATACCTAAGTGTCCCATTTTTTTTTGGTTCACTGTATGTGACTCAGTGAAATGCTAGGTGAATGCTTCTCTTAAAAAGAAGTAATTTTCGTCCACTTTTAATGCTTTATCTTTAAGAAGAGCTTGTTCTCTGTTCATGCCATTAAATCAATAGGCAGATTACCACTTTACCAAGTCCCTTAAGTCATTTTCAAACACCACTTGTCGCAATAGCAAATTATCGAATAAATTAATGTAAACCCTCCCTCAGTTACATTCGATGCCGTGAGAACAACTTAGTTCACTTTTGAATTCCACCGCAACTCAGTGGCTCATATGACATCGTTTGCGAATTGCATCCTCACTTCACCCCTCTCTCCTTAAATAAAACTGTAATTCGAGGAGACCACAAAACACTTACCAGGTCCTTGTATGAATCACAGCCAAGAGTCAGCAAACTTTCATGGTACTTGTCCTGAAAGTAAAAAAAGAAACAAAAACAATAATATTCAATTACACTTTTATGTGGGAATATTTTTTTATAAAAATGTATAAAAATGTAGAAGATTTCGACCGTGACAGGACTCGAACCTGCAATCTTCGGATTCGAAGTCCGACGCCTTATCCATTAGGCCACACGGTCCTTGTGCAGCATCCCATCTGCGTTACAATATTTACGAGTGCACGCTCCGTTGAAAAATCAATACCCAGATCCTTTTAAAGGATACATATCACACCCTCTCTGTGTTTCGCCCTGTTGCTCTCATTTACGAAGTGGAGGTGAGTGCTTATATATGAATGCCTGCGTATTCAAGGGGATGAGGAATCAACCGGTTTTGTAGTTTTATCAGTTTCTAAAGTAGACACTGCAAGATAAGTATTATTGTGCTTATTCTTAAACAATCTTAAGTAATGAACGGGGTTAGGGAAAGGAAAATTTAGTTTTTCCGTCTCTCATCTCAGAACCTGGCATGTTTGTGACACTTAAAAAATCATGAAATCCTGCTGCACTCAAGCAAAATTCCCCTCCCCTGATTAACTTAGCTGCAGATTTGTTTGGAAACAAATCCAATATCCAATCCAATATTATTTATTGGATCAAAAGGAATTACGAGAGCACTCGGTATAGTCGGAGTTACGAAGTCATTTATAACCTTAATCCACCAAGTGTGAAGACATAAATCATCCCTAACATGTAATGGATGGCTCTAGACTCTAAGAAACCTCAATCCGTAGACCGGTCAGTAGAGACTGAGATATCCTTTCACTCAGTTTATAAAACCAAGGGAACTACTTACTGTATATGTTGCGGTTGCAAAAGGACTGTATGATGGAAGATGACATTATTATTGAAGCATCCAGCCAGTCTCTTCCCTTAGGGATATCCCCCAACTGGCCTTCAACTAGCTAGCAAACTAGTTAGCTGATCACTGACCTGTGGCTTAGAGGTAAAAAGGATTAACTTGTACCGTGCACAATTTCATCTCTTTCCTCTACTACTTTGGTACCCTTCACAAGAGTTTAATTCCATAATCTCTCATCAAACTAAGTTGGAAACGCCACCTTGAAGAACACATTCAGAAATCTACGACAACATTATGTTTTCTCCACATTAAAAACTTTCATTACATAGCTTTCATTATTCTTTATAGCTTCGAAATCTGTTGGACAGCTCTAGATAAAAACACACACTGCAGGTAACTCAAACTAGCGGAAATGCTAACCAGTTAATCTATAAGAGTACGACTTCCGCAGCACTAGACATACAGATTTTTAAAATCTGCTACATCTTCAAAAGAGAGAAAACTGCAGTCCTTGAACCAATCAGGCTCAAGTCCAATGGACTGTTGCTTAATCTGAAGTACTCCTTCTCACAAACACTGGCCTTACCCTTAGCATTCACCTTGTAGATGAAGTTCGGAACGGAAAAATCGAACTATGTTCCCAAGTTACTGGAAAACGCGATCTGACGTATGGATCAAAGACAATCGATGAAATAGGGCCTTGTGGTTTTCTCTAAAGATGTAATCCTTTAAGTCTCCCTTAACCTACCCTCAAATGGTAGATTAATTGAAGGCAGACATTACGGCAGCTAGGGCGGCACGCTGCTGTAACCAACAATTTACTTCTGACCCTGGACTTCAATATAAGAGATTAGAGCTGTTCATGAAAAACCTCCTCCAAATACATCAATATTCATCCAATTCCAATCCAGACTCCGACTCCGACTAAGACTCCGACTCCGACTCCGACTCCGACTCCGACTCCGACTCCGACTCCGACTCCGACTCCGACTCCGACTCCGACTCCGACTCCGACTCCGACTCCGACTCCGACTCCGACTCCGACTCCGACTCCGACTCCGACTCCGACTCCGACTCCGACTCCGACTCCGACTCCGACTCCGACTCCGACTCCGACTCCGACTCCGACTCCGACTCCGACTCCGACTCCGACTCCGACTCCGACTCCGACTCCGACTCCGACTCCGACTCCGACTCCGACTCCGACTCCGACTCCGACTCCGACTCCGACTCCGACTCCGACTCCGACTCCGACTCCGACTCCGACTCCGACTCCGACTCCGACTCCGACTCCGACTCCGACTCTGACTCTGACTCCGACTCCGACTCCGACTCCGACTCCGACTCCGACTCCGACTCCGACTCCGACTCCGACTCCGACTCCGACTCCGACTCCGACTCCGACTCCGACTCCGACTCCGACTCCGACTCCGACTCCGACTCCGACTCCGACTCCGACTCCGACTCCGACTCCGACTCCGACTCCGACTCCGACTCCGACTCCGACTCCGACTCCGACTCCGACTCCGACTCCGACTCCGACTCCGACTCCGACTCCGACTCCGACTCCGACTCCGACTCCGACTCCGACTCCGACTCCGACTCCGACTCCGACTCCGACTCCGACTCCGACTCCGACTCCGACTCCGACTCCGACTCCGACTCCGACTCCGACTCCGACTCCGACTCCGACTCCGACTCCGACTCCGACTCCGACTCCGACTCCGACTCCGACTCCGACTCCGACTCCGACTCCGACTCCGACTCCGACTCCGACTCCGACTCCGACTCCGACTCCGACTCCGACTCCGACTCCGACTCCGACTCCGACTCCGACTCCGACTCCGACTCCGACTCCAAACTCAAACATGTTCTTGTCGCTAATATGAACAAACCTAGTTTGATAGAACATTGTAATTGCAGCCAGGCCGAGAATCTTGCATTATTTGTAGAATATTTTGAAAAAAAAATGATGTCTCACATTACGACTACTCTTCACCTGGTCGCGTCGTAGGTGACATGTTTGGCAGGCATTCAATTCTGCTGGGGGATATACGATACCTAAACTGCTGAATAACAAAATCGGGGCCGGATCGTATGACGAAAACTCAGTCTGATGGAGAATAGACATGAATGTACTTTGACGTCATGTAGCCAATACCCATTAAATTCGCTGACCTCTGTCTGATTTTACGGATATTCGCACACAGTCTAACGTTCAACTGAAATCTGTCCATTCAGTGGAATGACTCTTTGCAGGAAAACACACACAATCGCTGGAAAACCAATTCCGAGCAAATTACAAATTGCCTGTTCCATCACGGCAACAACGAAACATAAAGACACACTGTTGATAGCAAGACGAAGCTAAGCAATACAATTCCAAACCTACGTGCTCGCGAGTTACCGCGCAGATCAGCGCACACACAGCGCACCGCTCAGAGATTCAGAGATCAGCACGGATGGATACAAATGCTTGTCATTTCGACTATTGTCCGAAAAAATTAATTCAATTAAAGCGAAATACAAAACATGACATGTGACACAATGAACAGAGCGACGCACGTACGCTATAGACGTGAATGTGAGCACACCACCCCCACATGCCAGCGTTGGAAGACTTTTTCACTTTTTCGAGCGAGTTCAAAATGGGTCGGTGCATCTGAGACATTGTGCAGTGTCGCAAGGAGAGCAGAAATAAATAATAATAAACACGGCCGTTTAGGTGCGACATAGTTAAGATTCAAGTTGACGACACAGCGCTGCCACTGTCGCCGCCAATTAAGTACAAGCAGTATCTGTCGCAAATAAAAGATGATCGAAGCGCTGAACTATGACACACAAGTGCAGAGTCATACACATTCGCGCGTCGAGTAATTAACTGCAGCGTATTTCCCGGCACACGGGGACTGCTGCTTGGGTGATCTTACCTCGTCCGAGCAGTAATCCAGGCAGCTCTCGATGATGTCGCTGAAATCACCTCCACCCTCGTCCAGCCAAGACTCCGAGGCCACCGAAGTATTGTGTTCCAGCCCAGATGCCGTAAATGGGCACAAATTAATTACGATTACAATCAACGATATGGCGAAGAAATTGCGTGATGCCGACAACAGATCGTGTTTGCGGAATGTCTCCAACCACTTCTGACGCATTTTGAGTTATTCTCGGTTTTGAATTAATTTGTCTCTGAATCCGGCCGATCGCGGCATAAATTAATGACAATACGTGCACGAAAACAAAATTTCAAGATGATCACTTAACGACTTTTCTGACCCACATTTTTATTGGTTTATCCTTCGCATTGTGTCGCGCTTCCCGCAAAAAGATCACATAGCGCCAATTCGACGGCGCGATTGTATTCACTTCGGAGATTCAAATCAATTTTGCATCAGGGGTGCATTTAAGGTGGTGGCTTCCAGGAGTAATCAGTAGACAAACCGGTTACAAAACGAATTCAGACTCAAATAAATGTCTCGGTTAATTATATTCACCCACGTGAAGCTCAAGCCACAAGCCGCGACTACAGCGGTGACGATATTGTCGACGCCAACGTCAGAATCAGAAACGGACCGAACAAATGCAAGTGGCACCGTGGTCGGAGCACAACTGATTTAATATCGCACTAGGGGCAGCTATTCACTTCTCCCCCGTGGCTGTGATGTGAATGCCTTCGCTTAATATACATACAAGTCAAGTTTTTCGAACCGAAAAGCAAGACTGTTGTCGTGCTTCGCTCGGTGTTTGCTTATGTCGTCGTTGTCATCATCGTCGGCATCGTGCGTCGGTCGAATGGAACTTCTGTAGACGCGCCGGACACTCTACTTACATGGCTGCGGACGAGTAAGCACCGTGTTCCGACTTGGGGGAAGCCAAAGCGTTGCAAAGACCCCCCTTGCGAAAGATACCTGTCTGAAGAGTTTCCAGTCACTGACTCCGACCGGAGACACGACCACTTGCGATCGTTGGTTATTTTCATTCATAAATATGTCTCCCCTTCGTCTGATGGTATACGCGTTCACTTGCGTATACGTCTTGAATTTTACTAAATTCCCATCGCCTCTGGACGTTGACGTCTTCAGCGGGACACAGAGAGAGAGAAAGAAAGTGAGAGGTGATCATGTGACAGATCAGTTGACGTTTTGTTTGTTTCAGTTGAATAGTCCTTGTTCTACCGGTTTGTTTGTTGATAATATATGCATTGAGTCAATTAGTGAGAACATGACTGACGTCCACGCCAGACTTACCGATGGCAGTTTAATTTTATGATCTTGTCGCTTGTACGAGTACATATAAAGTATTTTACGACGGCCGATGTGTGATGGTCGTCGCTTCGGTTGCCAAAGTAGATTTCGTTTCGAAATCGGATACTTTGTAAACAGTTGAATGGGTTCAAGGATGTTTGATGGGAATCCTTTGAAACAGTTCCCACGGGGTTAAGTATATGCTATCGGAATGAATTGAAGTGAAAGAAAGGACGCAGAGTTAACAATGGTGGGTTCGGACTCTTAAGAAATCCCACAGACTGCCTTCTTCGCGCTGGTTTCTTGATAAGCTATCCAGTTCTTTCAGTGTTATCAGAAATATACAAAAAAGTTTTCTTTGAAATTGGACGTTTAAGTTTGTGGTCGAGAGGAAGATGATTCCACAGGAGAATTGCAGAATAAAAGGAGTGTTCTTCAAAGCAAAGAGTAAAGGGGGGACAAATTAGTTTCAAACGTGCGGACTGTGCAAAAGTGAGAAAATCATGCAAATTATAAGGGCATTCATGCTGTATAATCTTGAACAGTTTCAGGATATTATGGTTGTTGTTGCAGTCGGCAACAACCACATCTTTTGAATTAACGACGCGGTTTTTCAATCGTTACAAAATTTGGTGTTACAAAATATTCGCTCCAATTGCTCCGAAATGAAACGAATATCTACAAAATTCGCCGAAAAACTGACAAAAGGCGTTCCATTTGCTGATTTTTTCGTAGAAAAGGGAGCTCATGGGAGAGTAATACCGGTATACCCGTATGAAGTGAGCGTCAAGATACAAATGTATCGATAGGGAACATGAGCTTAAATTTTTTTTTGTTTGTTTGCTATGACATCTTTGAAAAATATTTAGTATACATTAAGTCATTGAACAGACAACATCATATTTTTTCATCAAGTTAAAAATGTCGAATTTTGTACCAGAAAGTGATGATTTGCGGAAAGTATTAATTTTTTGTTTTCATTTGAAGAAAAGTGCTGCAGAGTCGCATCAAATGCTTGTCGAGGCATATGGTGATCATGCTCTATGAGATGAATGCAAAAGATGGTTTCAACGGTTCAGAAATAATGATTTTCATGTGAGAAATGAAGAACGTGGAAGACCACCAAAAAAGTTTGAAGACGCCGAATTGCAACCGATATTGGATAGAGATAACACTTTGAGTCAAAAGCAAATGGCAGCAATGTTAAATGTTGCACAACAAACAATTTCTGACCGTTTAAAAGCTATGCGAAAGATCCAAAAGAGTGGAAAATGGATGCCACATAAATCGAATGAAAGACAGATGGAAAACCGAAAAACTGAAATTTTGCTTCAAAGACACGAAAGAAAATCGGTTTTGCATCGGATTGTTACTGGCGATGAAAAATGGATTTATTTTAAGAATCCTAAACGGAAAAAAATTATGGGTTAATCAGGAACAACCATCAACATCGACTGCAAAACCAGATCGTTTCGGCAAGAAGAAAATGCTGTGTGTCATGGAGTACACTCTTGTATTGCCTGACCACAGACGACTGAACTTGTACGACGCTAATAAAACGGAATGCATTTAACAATATAATAATATAATTTAATATAAGGTTGTCAAATATCTCTTCCCTTCCGCCTTTTTGTCTTTTGAATTTTCCGGCTATGTATAAAGCGCTACAGAGCTCGTATCTATATACTATACATCATTTGAAAGGTCTTGACATAACCTATAAAACAACGCTATGCATGATTAGTTTGGATATTGCGTTCAACAGTTATAGAGGTGTAAACATGGAGTTCACTAACTCCGAAATTCGCGCTTTTTTAAAGTTTTCCTTTGTTAAAGGCAAATCCGCTAGAGAAACATTCCTTGAGATTAACGGTGACTTGTGAGATGGTACTCTATCACTTCGCACCGCGGAGGAATGTTTTCGACGGCTCAGAGCCAGTGAAACCACTACCATGGATAAGCAAGCCGGCGGAAGACATGTGACGACGAATACCGATCGAATCATGGAAATCATCGAGTTAGACCGGCATGCGGCATCTCGCGACATCTCTTGACATCGCCCAGGAGATGGGAGTTATTCACCAAACCATTTGAAACCATCTGCAGAAGGCTGGATACAAAAA
This sequence comes from Eristalinus aeneus, assembly GCA_955652365.1. NCBI lineage: Eukaryota > Metazoa > Arthropoda > Insecta > Diptera > Syrphidae > Eristalinus > Eristalinus aeneus. The sequence continues at coordinate 39,392,523 of OY019132.1, forward strand.
AAAGCTTGATGTTGGGGTGCCGCATGATTTGACACAAAAAAACCTTCTGGACCGAATCAACGCCTGCGATATGCTGCTGAAACGGAACGAACTCGACCCATTTTTGAAGCGGATGGTGACTGGCGACGAAAAATGGATCACATACGACAATATCAAGCGAACACGGTCGTGATTGAAGGCCGGTGAATCGTCCCAAACTGTGGCCAAGTCGGGATTGATGGCCAGGAGGGATTTCCTGTGTCGTTGGTGGGATTGGAAGGGAATCATCCACTATGAGCTGGTCCCATATGGCCAAACGCTTAATTCTACCATCTACTGCGAACAACTAGGCCGCTTAAAAAAGGCGATCGACCAGAAGCGTCCAGAATTGGCCAACAGGAAGGGTGTAGTGTTCCACTAGGACAACGACCACACACTTCGCTGATGACTCGTCAGAAGCTACGGAAGCGCAGATGGGAAGTTTTATCGCATCCACCATATAGCCCGGACATAGCGCCAAGTGATTATCACCTGTTAATGTCCATGACGAACGCCATTGGTGGTGTGAAGTTGAACTCAAAAAAGGCTTTTGGAAAGTGGCTGTCCGAGTTCTTCGCAAATAAGGAGGGGGGCTTCTACGAGCGGGGTATTATGAAGTTGCCGTCTAGATGGAAACAGATTATCGAACAAAACCGCGCATATATGAACTAAATCCGATCACTGTAATACTTTTGATTAAGCATTGAATGAAGAGCAAAAAAGCGGGAGATATTTGACGACCTTATATTTGTTCTCTTGGTGTCGCGTTTGCTAAATTCGAACAAGATGCGTACGATTCATGCGGACACAAAGACGAAAAATCAGTGCTCCTTTGGACGCACAATTGAGACACACAGAATCGACTTTGAAGATGGGACTTTAGACTTTGAAACTGTACGTGATTTTTTTTCTTCTTCTTGTGGCGCTACAGTCCGAGGTGGACCTGGGCTTCAAGGCAAACGATTTCATGTGTTCTTAGAGTTACTTTTGTCAGCCACTTCAAACCAGTAGAGAATAAGGAACTTGATACAGAAATGCGTCTTATATGTTCATGCAGATTTATTGTATATTCCCCACTCAGTCAGGACCTTAAAGATCCTACCAATGTATACCCAATCCGATATTGGCACCCGTGTCGCCGTGATCAAAATTCTGGGAAACACCACCATTGACGTCGACCTGCACACCGCCATCGGGACTGCTCCAGACGTTCTGACTCCCGCTGATGGTGCCTGTGGTTCCGGACTTTTCATCGTGGTGAATGTCAACGCTGGCAGATCCACCATCGGGAGACCTCACTTTCCGGACAAAAATTGGTTGCGGTGGGTCCTAGCGACACGAGAATTTTCAACACACCCACAGTACTGAATTCAAGTGGTTACTTACAATCCATTCGACTTCAACGGGGTGTTGCAGTTTTGTTGGTCCATCGATCGGCTTGAAGGGTTCAGAAACGGCACCGAGGGCAAATGCCACTAGAGCCAGGAACACGAGCGACTTCAGAGCCATTTTTCAATCGACTGAGTTAAGGAGAAACTGTTAGGTTGGTTGCTGTTCAGCGGATGATGTCCACAGTGTCCAGAGTTGCACTTTTATGTCGATTTCTTATCGGCAGGTGAATCCCGAGATTAGATAAGCTCTGCTATCTGTGCTACGTTTACACACAGTCTTTGTCGTCGGGGAAGAACTGTGAAAAGTGAAGGTAGCACGCATAATCTCTGTGTTTGCTTAAGACAACATGAGCCAACAAACTCAACTTCAATTTTGATCGTCTTGGTCAAGGACTTTTTGACTTATTACCAGATACAATGCACTCTATGCAGATGGGGCAACAAATGAGGACATTTTACCAAGTGAACGATAAGTGGCTAGTTTCATCACCCACTTTGTTAGCAGATCTTAACTAGGACTGTCACAAACCGACTGAGACTCAGTAGTTTTGACCGAAAGTGGAAGCAGGCGTGTTCGCGGATTTGCATAAATAAGAAAATTGTAATTTCGGGTGTCGATTTTTGCAAGCAGCATTAGAGTGCTGACGATGAGGGTTCTTCCGTTTGGTTTTTGGTTTAGCGAGTTTTGACGTGGTCGCACGTCTGAATTTCATAAGACATGGCCCCTGGCCATGGAAGCGTATGCCGCTGATCATAATGTAACATGAAAAAGTACCTTCTGGCAGACAGTAGACTGAAGGTTTGAAAGTCTGAAGTCATTTTCAAAGATGAGATCTAAAAGAATTTAAAAAGCACAGTCCTGCAACCATATAGGAGTAGTGTTGGAAGCTGTGTCCGAAAGTTGAGTCGGTTGAGGGAGTTTTCGTTTGCTTTGCAGACCTTTGGAGAATATATTTTTCGGGCGAGTAAAAGAAGTTCGAGCATACCTTGATCTAGCGTATTAACTTTAAGAAGAAAATGTTGGAAAATGCAGGAAATGAGGAAATTGGAAAATCAAAGGGACGAACACTTCATTTTTATTTCCACTGTCACTGACTCCTTTTCTTAATTTTGGTGCGCGAATTGTTTATTATTTACGATGCAATAAGTCAATAATTGAATATTTACTGACGAAACCCTCAAAATACAACAGAAGGGCTTTGGGGAACAACTTCTCGCGGAAACAAAGGTTATTAGGCTCTACTTAGAGAAGTCAAAGCCAAGGCATTGAAAACGAAACATGGCCACGGCGGTCATCAAAAGCAACTCATGCCGACAACAAACTTAAAAAATCAATGCTCGAAAAGATTCGAGTCCAAAATATTTCTGACTTGAGTCCTGTGAGAACCACTTTGAATACCCAATCGGCGATAGGAAAGTGAGTCTTCACTCTGTGACAAAACGCGGAACTCCTTGCTTGTGTTACGTGCTGATTTCTCGAACCCAATGAATTCGCTTTACTTAAGCAAACGGTTTACTCCGTTTTGAAGCCATACAAAAAGTAGTAACTGAAATGAAGGCGATTTTAAAGGCTGTTTGTAAAGTACGCGTATCCCACAAACTTATGAACATTTTGTCGTAAGATTCGGTACACATGTCGGTGATTTTTTTTCAGATCTGTCTTTACCTCAAGTTTTGAGTTAGAAAACTCCACCACTATTCGCCCTATTAAACACCCGACAGACCTTGTGAGTTTTTTCATACGAAATGCGTGATTTTGAAAAAAAAAAGACAGTAATGATTATTTTCTTTTACTTCTCTTTATTTAACCGAATAATAAATAATACAAATTAACTCTCATCACACTGTTAGAAGTCCTTTCCATTTACTTTGGACACCTTATGATCAAGAGTGTTTTCTTGGTTTTTCGGTTGGTGATGGCCACATACCTGCAGACCTTTACGGCCCTCTTCCTCCGGTCACTATGGTCGACAGAACCCAACTCCGAAAGTGCAATCTGAAAGTAAATGCGTCTTAGGTCACATTTTGCCGAAAAGTCAGTTCAGTCACCTACCTCCTGGAGTGCTGCCGGCGGATCCACTAGTTCAACTTCATTCTCGTCTCTGGGCAAACCCACAAGCTGCTCATTCAAATATTCCTGCACTTCAGATGGCAAGTCAGCGCCATCGATCAACTGCGTTTGCCATTGGGCGGAATTGGAGACACTGGCACACAGACTGACTGCCACCAGGGAGAGGAGAACAAATGCTTTGGAAATCATTGCTGAAGTGTATTCTTTACTGCTTTCGAGGGTGAACTAAACTGACCTAGCTGTGATTCTAACAACGCTTTTATAGAAGATTTTCTTCAGGTTTTCGGTATTTCCAATTCCCCTGCACTAGACGTGTGTCATCTCTGGGCAGACGTAAGCAAATTCAACTGATAACAGCACATCTGTGAAAAATTTATTTTATTGCTCATAGAGGGGATTTTTGTTTTTGTGTGTTCTAGTCCGAACGTGACCCGTGGCATGGTAGGGTGAACGGACCTGGGAAAAAACATGTTCTTCATTGCATTTGCGGCGACGGCAGTAAGTCTGGGTCTCCAGTAAACGCATTACCTGATACTTTGTCTCACTAATTTCTAATAACAAAATCTACTCTCTACTGCCTCTACTGCATTTCTTCAATTTTTCATGGTCGGCTTTTAGGCGCAGAGAATTAATTTGGTCTGTCAATCAACATCAATTCGCTTTTTTTGATTTCTGGAATGGGCAATGTGTTTCTTGGCCTTGCCACCGTCCATTTTTTGCTTAAAGTTAAAGGTGCAGAAAAACCATACCGATGGTGATGTAGGTGAAGTAAAATCCTATGGAATTGCAAGCAGTACATCGTCGAGGATTTTGTATATTCAGAAGTACTCAGCTCTTGTAATTTTATTGTTATAGGGCTATAGTGCCCGGAATTGTTCACTTTTTGTCATCCTTATGAACAGTAACAACGGTATAGATTACCAACATCTATATATTAACAAAGTTTCATTCCTAATAGGTACGTGGATGGATTTTCGAAGGCTGTGTCGCCAAAAATATTCAAAACAGCGCCTAGTGTCTGTAAAATTTTAACTATGCATATTCTAGGTAGGTTAAAGTGGCTGATGAATGCACCTAACACCATTGTGCTGCCAATGCCAACCTAAAACCAGCTGGAGTCGATAATAAAGATTAAAATATCGGCGGTAGGGGTTTTATTGAGGTCATGTAAGCCGTTGAGGAAGTAGCTTCCAAAGTGCTTGTATCTGAGGCGCTAGAGCGCCGGGCATGTGCATAACAGGTGTAGGAGAGTTTCTAATTCTTCCTTATTCCTGCAGTTTCTGCAAAAATCGTTTGAGGGAGCCCCTAGCCTGCTAGCATGCTCACCGATTAGACAGTGCCCGGTTATGGCTCACATGACCAGGCTTATGTCAGATCTTTTGAGCTATAGTAGTCTGGAGCGTTTGGGTTCAAGAGAAGGCCACACCTACTTGGAGACGCGACAAAGATAATGGTTAGACCACTTTTGATTAGTCTGATGGATCGCGTTCAAGTGCAGTTCCGACTTGCATGTGGCGCGAAGAATACCGAGGTGTTCGTGTTCCTGAAGTAGTGGTTGCGTTGTGACAAGCCTGGCCAATTCGTCTGACTTACAGTTACTAGGAATGTCTCTGTGACCAGGCACCCAGCACAAGCTAATGTTGAACTGCTCAGCCATCTCATCTAAGGATGTGCGGCAGTTAATGACCGTCTTAGAGTTTGATGAGATAGATCCCAGGGCCCTGAATGCTGCCTGACTATCCGTAAAAATAAGGATAAGGTAGTCCTCTTCAGCCAAGACAGTGCTTCGCGGCCATTACTTCAGCTTGGAACACACTACAGTGATTGGGAAGTCTGAATTTTAGACTAAGGTTAAGATACTCAGAGTTGACTTCGCAACCAAGGCCTTCGTTTGTTTTGGATAGATGCACGTAGCGTCAGCAACCCATTGTGGGTTAGCCGACCACACTAACCCAATGAAATAAAGTTTCGACAATGAAATAAAGTTTCTTATATAGGTTTAGTTGTCATTATCAAAACCTTCTATCGGCGAGACATTACTAGAACAAGTTGCTGGAAAAACGAGACAACTTCAACACTGAAATGGGGAGATAATTCTACCTCTCTTAACTTTTACAAGTCTTGTGTACGATTTTTTATTACTTTGTCTTGCAAGGCATTAAGATATGAGCCAGGTCCAATTACAAACAAACGAACATACCTCCGGGAGAACTGGCAAAACTTTCCCAAAAAAATTAGAAAATCACTTTACTTCACCTATTCTCTACTAGATGGCCGAGGAAAATTCGCCGCGTCGCACACCATTCATCTCTTTCCCACCAACACACATTGCCCACCCACTTCACTTGAATCCACTGACATTTGACATCAGAGCGAAAATATCTCCAAAATGGCACCAGCCCATTTACACTCTCTCTGGCACATCTGATTAACCTGTCAAAATACGCAACCTAAATCGAATCTCTAAAACAAAAACACACACACACCAACAATCTACCCAACACAGCACAGTGCAAAGAACCAGAGCAACACAAGGAGACCGAAAAAAAGGGAATAGGTAGTAGAGAGCGAACAAGTGAAGTGTACTGATACCATGAATCGACAGCAACGTCAACGTCAAGAGAGAGCGACGGAAAAGGCGACGATTGTCTGAGTGCGCGAGACATTAACGACGGGGTTTGTTTTGCCTCCCCAATAAATTCTCCTCCATTTAGTATCAATATACCCTCTTCGGCCGTGATTTTAACCTGCTTCAAATGCTCGTTTGGTTCACCATAATTTTTCACCATCGCCGTCAACAGCACCACCACCACCACCATCACCAACAACAACATCCTCGCTCCCATCACGGACAACAATAGAACCAACAAGACCTTTGCAGAGATAGACTTTGTTTCGTTGCGCGAAGCGGTGCCGTAAAACTTTAGACTCTCGGCACAAATTGTTTGTCTTAATTACTGTGCCGTCTCGCATAGTTTTTGTTTCTCGCGTTATTGATTTTGTTTTTTGTTCTTTTGTAAAGTTCACGTTCGAGATACCTTAGTGAAATCGACACGACTGTCAGCTGATAAATTACAGTAGCAGTAGAGCGCTGCAGTTGGCTCCAGTGAAAAGTGCTACAATTGTGTGGTGATTGATGTGAACTAGCCGCGAAACCGCGACAAGTCCCCCTGAAACGAAAAAAAAAATCCCATAACACTGCGCAAAGTGTAACACAAAAACAGAGAGCAGAAAGGAGAAGAAAACGAAAAAATAAAAAATCTGTGTAAATCGCGATGACGATCAGACCGCTGCTCCCTCAGATGTGATGGTGGTACAGATTGTCGTGATGATGATGATAATTTGACAGCTGCTGACACAACGACAGACGTCAAAAGTGTTTCGTATTTTTTTTCCGTTCCTTTTTATTTTCATTTATTTTCCCCCCGCCGAAATTTGTTACCACATCCAACAAGAATTCTCGCAAAAAATAATTCACCAGGGAAGAAAATTCAATATCATACCCCAAACACAGTGAATGGGCGAGAACAAGTGAAGTGAGGTGTCGGGCTAATAATATTTATGAACATCGTAGTTCTGTTTTTTTGTTGTTGTGTGCTTAATAATTCGATTTCTGTTTCTGTTCAAATAATTCAAAGTTCTGTTTGCCCTGTGTGCGACGTGGGCTGTGGGGTGAAGTGCAGTGCAGTGCAAAATATTGAGAATTTAGAGAAGTGCAACTGAGAGGAGTTGACATTGTCGTCAGTGTCACAGAGAAATTCCCACAAAAGTGAGGGAAAAATTTTCTTTTCAAAGAATTTCTACGCGGCAGCAGCATCAAAACACTGCAACAGCAAAACAACTCAATTTGCAACTCATAAACTGCCAAGGTTAGTAGCGCATAGACAAAATTATACAAGTGTGCCTGTGTGGGTGTGTATGTGTTTTCTCCTTGTCTGGCAACTGCAGCAAATGCAGTGCAAGTCCCGCGAACGAAATTACTTCATTTTGATTATTTTGGGGTGAGATTTTTGTTTTTGTTTCGACTTTTCATTGCCTGGGGGTGGACGTTGTCGCCGCCAAATTCGGGCGAGCAAAACCTTTGTCACGTAACTGACCTCTCTGCCTTCGCCTTGGGACGGGCGAGCAAAAACATCGTCGTCGTCGATTACCGACTGTATTCGATTCCACGGCATAACGTACGATGGCGATAAATAATATATTTTGTGAAGCGATTTGTGGTGGAGGTACATTTAGCTTGTATGTAATAGGGGGGAAAAATATGACAGTGTTGCCAGGTGACAAAAATGAATCCATTTATTTTGGCTTTGCGAATAAAAGTTATAGCTATGGGGATGTGTATCTTATTTGTAAAAATCATTGGTTAGTCAATTGTATGTAGGGTAAACCTGCGCAGTTTCTCAACAAAATCTCGTTTACATTGGCAATGGGATTGGTTGGATGCTGCATAGCTTAAGGCTAACCTTTCCTCTTCAGAGCAATAGGGATTCATTTGCGTACTTCAAGAGAAAACAATACAATGAACTGTCGCCTGATTTATTGCTTATTGTGCGTCGTAGGCGGTTGAAATGATTTGTGCGCTGTAGTTTCTCAGTTCTAATCATTTGTTGCGCAGAAATAAAATCGGTCCTATTGCTACACATCTGTGCAAGCCCAAAACTGACAACTTTGTTTTGAAAATTCTATACAGTGTTTCCTGTACGTTTGAGGCAGCAGTTTATAGCTTACTTGTAATAGCTGGGCGGATTGGATGAGTGTCTATCAAAAAAACTTCTGTTTTTGTTTTCCTCACACTTATTTTTATTGTTTTTATTGTTTCACAACATTTCCATAGAAAAATAATAGCACGCTACCTCCTCGGACTACAAGAAACCTAAAAAGTCCCAGCGGCATGTAGTAACAGATCACCCAAAAAACTCCGGGGCATATAGGGGGCGCCACTAACGAAAATTTTTAATTAAATATTAATTTTTTTTGTTATTGGCGCCCACTGGCATTTAGTAACAGATCACTCAAAAAACCCCGTGACATATAGGGAGCGCCACTAACATAAATTTTTAATTAAATATAATTATTTTTTGTTAGTGGCGCCCCCTGCATGTCCAAGGACTTAATGAATGATGTGTTATACGACATATGCAAGGCTTTATACATATAAACTTAGAAAGCAGAAACCTAAATGAGGAAGTGTTCCACTGTGTGCTAGGTAAAGACTTACAAATGTGCATACATACACATGAATACCGTGAAGCAGCTGTGAGCTAGTGCATAGTGCAACTTGGTGCAGCAGTTACTTAAATTTCACTGACGTCAAGTGACAGACACCGTCCAACTATAAAAACAATGTCCGAGCGATGGCTTTGATTTTCAAAAGTTTTTAAGTGAGCTCCGACTATCGTCTATTGGCAAGTTGGCATACCAGTCCATTGTGAAAGGGCAGATACCTTAGGATATTATAAAGCTGTACCATAGGTGCTTGCAAATCTTCCATCTGTAACTTCCAACTAACTTAGAAGTCCTTACCAAAGACGATAAGCTTCGGGTTGTAGCATACCAGGATAGACCAAAACCAGGCAGTTGTTCCTAATAAGGACGAAGAATGAAACCAGCTGTAAACCTAAAAGTTCATTCTTTCTTAGCTACACGTACATAAGAGTTCTTTAACCTGCCAAATGCATACACTTTAAGGGAGATCAGTGAAAAACATTAATCTGCTCGCAAATGCTTTTATTTTAATGCCCTATCAAGCTCCTCCTATGGAAACCGTGGCGTAGGGGGTACATTCCCAGCTGAACCTTTTTTTATCGCACCATCTCTTTCGAGCTGCTAACAAAACTCAAAGAGTAACAGCTGTCGATGAAAAAGCTTCACAAACTTCGCCGTTCGGAGTGGGCAAAAATCTGTGGGTCCTTTCCATTCGTGAAAGAACAGTAGTGCGCACAATACGAGTAGCTTACGAGGAATCTGGGTCCTGGTCTTGCGCACAACACGACTAGTTGACGAGGAAACTGGGTCCAGGTCATGCGCACACCACGAGTAGTTGACGATCAAGCTGGGTCTTGGTCGTGCGCACACCACGAGTAGTTGACGAGGAAGGTGGGTCCAGGTCGTGCGCACAACACGAATAGTTGACGAGGAAGCTGGTTCCTGGTTGTGTGCATAACACGAGTAGTTGACGAGCAAAGTGGGTCCTGGTCATGCGCACAAAACGAGTAGTTGACGAAGAAGCTGGATCCTGGTCGTGCGCACAAGACCAGTAGTTAACGAGCAAGCTGGGTCCTGGCCGGGCGCACAGCAGGAGTAGATGACGAGGAAGCTGTGTCCTGGTCGTGCGCACAACTCGAGTAGTTGACGGGGGAGCTGGGCCCTGGTCGTGCGCACGACATCAGTACTTGAGGAACAAACTGGGTCCTGGTCGTGCATACAGCACGAGTAGTTGACGAGCAAGCTAGGTCCTGGTCATGCGCACAAAACGAGTAGTTGACGAGGAAGCTGGATCCTGGTCGTGCGCACGACACCAGTACTTGACGAGCAAACTGGGTCCTGGTCGTGCGTACAGCACGAGTAGTTGACGAGCAATCTGGGCCCTGGTTCCCCTGTTGAATGTCGCGCTATCCACTAATTTAGCATGCTGAACACCAGATATCACGTGTCAAACTGTGTCTGTACAGGGTGTAGTAACCCCAAAAAATCTCGTTTCTTATCTACACTAACGTTTAAAGTTGACATTGCAGGCAAGAGGTCGTTGATTTTTCCACATGAAAAGAAACTAATTACTTGGTAGTGAATCCAGTCGCCAGCGGCGTTCAGGAACATAACTAGAATTGTTCGATTTGTTCAACTCACCACCGACATTCCAATCTAGTTGACACACAACTTTGTCTGCATGAAAACCGGAAAGAATGTGACGGTGATGGAATTCTGCTGAGTAGTCGTTTAATCTCCAGTCTCAAGGTTAAGAAGGGAATTGACTAGGTCTTAGAACGTTTACCTGCGACTGACTTTCTTCCTTTTCCCTTAAGCATGTGTCTTTTAAATTAGCCACAGATGCATGTTCATTTCTTGAATTGGAAGTGAAAAAATGCTGATAGGCTTGAAGTCACTAACTTTTTGATACTGATCACACCTTTCACTGATCAAAATACTGAAAATATCACACGTTTTGCGAGACCATCGCTTAATGACGGCGGTTCTCTATGTAGAGGCAAGACAGGAATGAGATTTCCATAATCCCACCCAGCCACCTAATCAATCTAAACAAGACCTTGCATTCGTATATTTAAGATGTCCACATTTCAAATAATCAACAAATCGCTTTAACGGATATAAGAAGTCAGATCTTCCCTGTGGCACATACCGCTGTTGCCACTTTGGCTGCTAGTCATAGAAGGAGTATTTTATTTGATGGATATGGTGTCTGTTATTGGTGACACTTCTTTTTCCCTAATCATGTGCCTGTTGTTTGAAAAGTTTTAAGAACATATAAAGCCTGCTAGTGGCAGCAAGGACAAAATTGGCATAATTTTTTGGGAAAATTCAATATGAAACGAATTTTTATGATTCTATAGATTTTTGGTAACTTAACGGTAACTTCCCATTGAGAAAAGGGCGCACCACTTCAACCAGCCACAGTCTATATCATAACTCGCTCACCCCACATTTGTTTGGGCAACTTTTAGCTGTAACAATGCATCTAAAAGGCGAGCGAATCTTCCTTTTCGGAAACCTTTCTATTCATCTTACAATCACTTCAAATCAAAGGTAAGTATACAGAAAAAAGACAGTTGTTCAGAAAGTTCTCGAAGGGAGCTGTTGATCAGTGATAAAGGTCGAGGGGAAAAACCTCACCACGACTTACATTACTTTATGCCTATTTCAACAGGATCGTGGATGAAACCAAAGACCCGCTTTTGCATTTTTTCTTTTTTTTTTGCTTGGCGACAAAATTCGGTGACGAATTGGGTTTCAACCAACGTGCCTTTGCAGGCAGCACGGCCTGTCGACGACGGCTTCCAATGGCTCTTTTGCTATGTTCCAATGGCTCGCATTCGTGGACTATTCTGGTCTAATTGTTGGTCATAGCCATAGAAAAACAACAACACTCAAATATTCCCACATACAAAACCTTAAAATGTGCAATGCGAACATTGTTTTTTGCTCTATAGACGGCGTAGTGTTCATTAAAGATCATTTGCAATTCAATGCTTGGAGACATTATTTAGGTAATAGAAAAATAAAAATTGTCAGCAAACCATTTACATTTGATCGAACATGTTGTGCTTCCCTGGGATCTTCTACTAGAACGATTGGACATTAACCCATGATTTATCATCAGTTAGGACCTTTTTATGCAAGTCTGGATTGCCTTTAACGTCATTCAACAATTGCTAAGCGATGCTCAAGTGACATTTGTTTTTGTGGTGAAAATTCACCAATTTCGAAACGAATTTCGATGTCACACTCTTTTTAGTTGATGACACTTATAAACCACATCCGAAACACTTTTTTTCTTGTTGTCGGCAAAGAATACTTTCTCATCAAAACAATGGCCACCGTGGCGTAGTGGGTAAAGTGCGACGCTCACACGCCGAAGGTCTAGGTTTGATTCCCGTCTGAACACCTTGAATGAACATCTCTTTCGAGGTGCTGACAACCCTCAAAGCGCAATACTGTCTAAAAAAAGCTTCTCAAACGTTGCCGTTCGGAGTCGGCAAAAAACCGTAGGTCCCTTCTACTCGTGAAAGAACAGTAGCGCGCACAACACGAGTAGTTGATGAGCAAGCTAGGCCCTGGTCCCCCTGTGTACTTCTTCTTCTTCTTTTTGTGGCGCTACAGTCCGGGGTGGACCTGGGCCTCAACCAACATGCCTCTCCAGCCAGCACGATCTTTCGCCAGCTGTCTCCAGTTGCGCACTCCAAGTTGGTTGAGGTCCTTCTCCACTTGCGTGCGCCACTTTAGTCTAGGTCGTCCTCTGTTGCGTTGTCCCAATGGCTCGGATTCAAAGACTTTTCGGGCCGGAGCAGTGGTGTCCATACGCTCTACATGGCCTAGCCATCTTAAGCGTTGTATCCGTAGACGCTTGACCAGGCGCATGTCGCTGTACAGCCCATAGAGTTCGTCATTAAATCTTCTCCTCCAGATGCCATCAACGCAAACAGGACCAAAAATCGTACGCAAAACTTTTCTCTCGAAGAGACTAGGGGCTTCCTCACCCGCCTTTGCTAACGTCCAAGATTCCGCGCCATAAAGTAGAACGGCGATGATCAAGCTGTTATATAAAGCAAGCTTAGTCCTTCGAGAGAGGGCTTTATTACTCAATTGCCGCTTCAGCCCAAAGAAACAGCGATTGGCAAGAGTGATTCTGCGTTTGATTTCGGTGCTGATGTTGTTGTCCCTGTTTACCGCGAAGTTTCTGCTGCCTAGTGTGACGCTCCGACCGAGACGTCGATGTTGTGTGTCCTTCCTTGATGATAGCATGTACTTCGCTTTGCCCTCATTTACCACGAGACCCATTTCCGCTTCAATACCAGCAAACGCTTCATTGACGGCTCGCTGTGTTCGTCCAATCACGTCAATGTCTTCAGCATAAGCTAGCAAGTGAACTGACTTCTGGAAGATCGTGCCTCTGGTGTGGACTTGTGAGTTTCGCACGATCTTCTCGAGGATGATGTTAAAGAAGTCACATGACAGTGCGCCGCCTTGTCTAAAACCTTTTTTGACATTGAAGGTCGCGCTTCTCATACTCCTTCTTTTTCCTTTTGAGAAGCCGGCACTCTTCCCTTCTTCTCTGTTCGTAGAGCTCACGAACAGCCCTCGTTGTTCGATTCAGCGTCGCCTTATAGGCGTCTTGTTTAGCTGCGTGCGTTTGCCTGTACTCGTCGTCAAACCATGGGTTCCTTCTGGGTGGTGACGTGAAACCCAGCACATCAGTGGCAGCTTCTTTGATGACTTCTTGACAACGTTTCCATTCTTCTTCTATGCTTAGTGCAGGAAGCGTCGAACTCTGAGCGAGTTTCCGGGAGACTCGGTCGGCAAAGTTCCCAGCAATCAGCTGCGATTGTAGCTTTTCGACGTCAAACCGTTTTGGCCTTTCTCGACTCCGTTGCTCTCTCGATATCCGGGTTCTTACCTTGGCTACAACAAGGTGATGATCCGAGTCAATGTTTGCACCTCGGAAGGTTCGGACATCGAGAATACTGGAGGAGTGTCTGACGTCGATCGCAACGTGATCAATCTGGTTGACGGTTGATTGATCAGGAGATCGCCAGGTTCCTTTGTGAATGTCCAGGTGTGGGAACCGCGTGCTAGCCACAGAGAGGTTTCGCCCCGAGGCGAAGTCCAACAGCCTGAGTCCGTTTCCGGATGTGTTGTCGTGCAGGCTGTGTTTACCGATGACTCCAGCAAAGATGTCCTCCTTTCCCAGCTGAGCGTTGAAATCTCCTAGGCAGTGGATCCAGTAAAACCAAATTCCACATCTGCCACTCCCAAAATTTCCGAAAGAATTGCTTGGCATGAGCTAACCCTTATACCGAAATCTTCAGCAACAGCTCTAAACGATTCATAGCATTTTTCTTCACTTTCTTAACATTTTCATCGGCTGTTGATGTGCTGGGGAGTTAAGGGCGATCGTCGTCATTCATATCTTCTCGACCTTCTTTGAAAAGCCACTACCACTAGTAAACATTTTTTTTGACTCAGAGTATACTCACCGCATGCCACTGTGAACATTTCAACTGTCTTGAGCACTTAATTCCATTTTTCAGACAAAACTCAATGCAAATTCTTTGACCCTTTAAACCTTCAGCAGGAAATCGCCGAACACGCAAAATACGTCTAACTTTCACGTCTCTCACAAAATAATTGTGTTATAGCTCAAACTGTAAACATATGTATGTTCGAGACGAGTGTACCAACATAACAAAAACAAAAAAAAAAATCGATAATCGAATGTACCCATGAAATTTGACCTTCACCTTACTTTTTGATTAGACTTCGTATGTCCATGAGGAAGAATACCTCGCCAACAACTCTTGCAACGACTGACTCTGAGCAATTGTTTTTCGGAAGGCAAGATAACCTCTTGATTTGACCGGCCAGTCTACCTTTAGGTTCTCTCTTCTACTTTGCTATCACGGCCTTGACAAACTTTACGGGGCCCTTGTGTGCGCACACTCACTCTTTCAAGCAATCTAAACTTTCAAGATATCCCTATTCTTAGACCAAAATACATCGATAATCGAATTTTCAAATCTGCACCGTGATTCACTTGATTCAAATCTCACCAAATTTCTATCGATTTTATCTAATCTCAAGTAATCGCAGGAAAAATTCCGATGTGGCAACGCCGCGGAGCTCTTCTCATATTTGCCTTAATATTTTGGATTGTCATTGTTGCGTCGTCGCGCTGAGTGGCTGTGACTGTGTGCTGTGTGTTGTTGTTGCCACTCCATGGCCTTGGACAACTTTATTTGCTTTATTTATTTTGATTTTCAGTTAATTTAGTCGGTTGGGTTTTACTTTTTGTTGTTTGTGCTCTCTGACTCTAGCCGCCTCCCATATTATCCCACTTAGTCACACAATTTAAATTATTATTGAAGTGCTGGCATGGAAAAAAAAACCCACCGCTTCCACTTAAAACCTCACACCAGAACATGACACAAAGAAATCGAATTGCTCGCTTTCGATTTGTTGTGGATGTTCTTTTTGGGACTCATTAAAAAACTGTTGGGGCCCGGACAAGTCGTCTGTCTGCGAAAACAAATTGAACGTTTGGCGCCCGATCAACTGCCGGTCTGTTTTATGCATCTCGAGGCGGAATTACGTTGAGGCAGGCGAAGCTAGCGTGACGTGCATGGGTCATGTGAAGTGGAAAAAAACATCCATAAACACACGCTAATACTACTTGTGTGTAATTAGAGAAACCTTGTCGCACACACACACACGCTTGCGTTTGGTGGGGTTTCTGCGCCCACAGTCATTACGTTGCCAACGGGGAGATTAACTGGAAGCCCTACTCTGTGGTGGTGTTTGTGAACGGCGGCCAGCGCTGTGGGAACATCGCCTCCGACGCTGTGGCCGTCTCCTCAAATTCAATCCCCAATCAATGAGCCATTTAATCAAATCATATTTCATAGATACACTTATGCTGAGAGGTAGTCGGCGTTTCCGTGAACGTCAAAGCGGCGCGCAAACCGCACTAGAGTGCCAGACCCAAAATCCGAGCGATAACACACAACGCAGAACGGCTCGTCGGAGAGATTGCCGCCAACAAAAGACAGACAGACGGGTTGGGGTGGGAGCGAGAGAGAGATGCGAAGCGTGTGTGAATGAATAAAATGGGGCAAGATACAATCAAAACTCACATAATGTTCTTTTCATTCTTCTCTGCCTCTCGGCTCGAGTGCATGTGTGGGTGTGTCTGTGCTTGGGAGGGCTTCTCACAGAATCTGCGCCCAGATATAGGTGAGCGCCGCCACCGCCGAGGTGTGTGTGAGTGAATTTGAGTGTCACGGCGAAGTGTATATTGCGCTTTACAGATGACCGAATGGTTTCTTGATAGGGGTAGGTCTGGTTTTGGTTACAGATACATTCTGTTTCATTGAGCACGGTCCCCGGTGGCATATCGCTGCTTTCTGTTGTTCCTCGGCGTTCGCCATGTAACTGATATAACGCTGCTTGGCCTAACAAAATGAAACGATTTCATAATGGACGTAGTGCCTCGCTTCCTGTTGATTGAGAACGCTCAGGCGAAAGCAGATCCATTCGGATGATTGTTTCTGTGTCTGCGACGGGGTGCCAATAAACACAGACGGCACGGTGGCGGCTCTTAAATTGATTTCTTTTCAATTGGCGGGTCTTCGTTGGGATTTTTGTGTTCGGTGCATAGCTATTGTATGCAACGGCTCATGTCATTTGTACAGGCATAATGCTTCTGCATGAATTAATACAAGCTTGGCGCTCTTCCAGCACACAGATGCAAGGGTGGGAACACTCGAATGTAATTAATAACAGTCGAATGCCCCCCGTCATTACGCCCCAGCCGAGGGTCAGTGGGGGTGGGAGCTGACGGAAATGTGCTGTACACGCCTGGTTTCAATTAGAGGTCGCAATTTATCGTTGAGTGGTCGCCGTGGCGTAGTGGGTAGAGTGCGACGCTCACACGCCGAAGGGTCTAGGTTCGACTCCCAGCTCAACACCAATTTTTCGAATTTTTCACGGCACCACCTCTTTCGAGCTGCTGACAACACTCAAAGAGTAATAACTGTCTAAGAAAGCTTCTCAAATCTCGCCGTTCGGAGTCGGCAAAAAACTGTAGGTCCCTTCTACTCGTGAGAGAACAGTAGCGCGCACAACACGAGTAGTTGATGAGCAAGCTACGCCCTGGCCCCCCTTTGGACTGTAGCGCCAACAATTATTATTATTTATTAATAAAATTTGCCGAAATTATGATTTCAATACGACCTTGGGAAGCTAGTGGAGACGGAAATTCGAACTGAGCATAAGACTGTGATGGCGCGTTCTTTCTGGAGACTTACTTACACCGTCTGCGCTTGACTAAACCTATCCTTAACTAGAACTGAACTAAAACTAGGGAGGAATTAAAACATCTTAAAGCATAACAACGGCATAACGGCATTTATGTGCGTGGCATAAATAGGTCATGGCGCACCTTTTTTTAGTTTTTATTAAATTTAACTCACGGTATACCTTAAGAAGCTGGCCACAAGTTCAACTTTCGTGGTGAGTTACGAACGGTGGCGAGGGGTGGTTCTGATGCAGCCACCAGCAGATGTGACGTTCTCTGGCGGACTGTGTCTTACTAAACTGAAGAAGTTTTTGGAGACTATAGACAACCGGAGCGTCGTCCGGTTGGTATTGGAGCCGCCTATCCACTGTTCACGACATGGAAGATAATAATAGATCCTCCTTGGAAAACGCATTCGACACCGTATGGTTAGAAGGCCTCTCCCCTAAGTTGACGAGGATAGGTGTAAGCGAACCGCTGTTTTACACGATCTTCAACATGGTAACAGGTAGGAGTTTTGTTGTCAAAAGTGGCAACAAAGTTTCCCCCAAAGTTTTTCAAATAAAAAATGGGTTCCAACAGGGTGCAATAAACTCACCAATCCTTTCGCTATTTTCACCAGCTCCATGCGCAACTTGATCGCGTTCGCCCACAATTTGGTCGCGTACCGGACAGAACCAAATATAGAGGTCATAAACGTGCTCCTGCAGCGTGACTTCGAAGAAATCCAGCGATTTTGCGACTACTGGAAGTTGAATTTCAACCTCCAGAAGTGTGAAACTATCCACTTCCGGACTCCGTTATACAGGGCCTCAATGGATACGAAGAAGAATTGTCGCAAGTTCGGCATATTGGACCCACAGGGTCAGCCACTAGCCGTGAAGAGTGTAGTGAGATATCTTGGCATTATGTTGGACCAGTATCTGTATGGTGGTATCCATGTAAATACAACTCTGACGAAAGCTAAGAAAGGCTTCGCTATGGCAAGTGGGTTGTTCTACATCAGTCAACTTGACTCAAAACTGAAGCGATTCTTCTACACGGCCCTCATCCGGCCAATAATGGTGTATGGCTGCCGGGTGTGGCTCAATGTGAGTGCTTCCCAAATGGAAAAGATGGGGGTCTTTGAGAGACAATGTCTTCGCGCATGTCTCAATAAGTACAGAGCCTCGAAATGAGGGGAGATCCCTCCTAATGAGGTCTTGTATAACGAAGCAAACGTGAACAGGGTTTATAATTTTATTATTAAGCTGATTCGGAGGCATGTTGCACGAGCCATGACCTCTGTTACAGTGGTTGGAAGAGCAACCCACGACTCGAACATCTCGAACTCTTTTACGGGGCTACCACTTTCAAGTTTTTGACTAACTTCGTCGTTCTAAAAACAAGTTATATGGAATTAAAAACCTATTTTTCTACTGAAAAAGACCCTAATTTGATTCTTCCAGATTTATTTTTTCTAAGTGTAACAAACCTGATGACCTAAGATACGAAACGACGATTGCTTGGAAGGAAACTTTAATTAATATTTAAAGGGCAACGGAAAATATTGGCAAGTAAACTGCTGTTTAAAAGGGGAAACAATTTGTTATTTATCGTTTCCCATGTTGTAAGGTTTCAATTGAAATTTCCAGGCGTACACAAGTTAGACTGTGCCTTCTTCATCCATCGGCATTTCAGCTCGGCGTGGATCTTTACTTCAACCACAATCTCTCCAGATTCGTCAAAAATGTCACACCAAGTTGGTTGGAGGTGCTTTCTTCACTCCGGTATAGACATAGGCTAAATAGCAAGATATCACTGTCCCTAATTTTTTTGTGATGTGACGTCCTTTTACACTTGGGTACACCATGTTGGAGGACGTCCACTGCTGCGGTATCCCTTCTTCGTGTGGCGTAACAGTCTGGGGTGGATATGAGCCTGTGTTTTCCCTTAATAATAATAATTGTTGGCGCTACAGTCCGATGGGGGACCAGGGCCTAGCTTGCTCATCAACTGCTCGTGTTGTGCGCGCTACTGTTCTCTCACGAGTAGAAGGGACCTACAGTTTTTTGCCGACTCCGAACGGCGAATTTTTGAGAAGCTTTCTTAGACAGTTATTACTCTTTGAGTGTTGTCAGCAGCTCGAAAGAGGTGGTGCCGTGAAAAATTCGAAAAATTGGTGTTGAGCTGGGAATCGAACCTACAACTTTCGGCTTGTGAGCGTCGCACTCTACCCACTACGCCACGGCGGCCACTGTGTTTTCCCTTACTAACAAGAAATAAACCCCTGTCTCTGATCTCTGTGTTTATGTGCTCGACATGACCTAACAATTTTAAATCTTATGCCCATAGAGGCTTAGCTAGACAAAATCTCGGACAGTCTATAGATTGTATCACCGAAGCAGAAAAAAAAAACACACAAAGAGCATTTTTCAAGACTGTTGCTTTCAGCACCACCCAGATTTAAGTAGCTGGAGCAGGAGGTAGATTGTAAAGCTGATGAACAAAGCCTGATTAGATCTTGATTGGTTTCTACTTTATTTTCTCTAAAGCCAGCAGCGAGTCCCTGGCTTCTTCAAAGTTTTTTTTGGCAAGTCCCTGGTTTCGTGAAAGTTTTTTGGGTAATTTTGGCAATCTTCCTGGGACATCGATAATAATAATAATTATGTGGCGCGACAATGCACAAGAGGACCAGGGTCTAGCTTGCTGCTCATCAACTACTCGTGTTGTGCACGCTACTGTTCTCTCACAACTAGAAGGGACCTACAATTTTCTGTCGACTCCGAACGGCGAAGTTTAAGAAGCTTTTTCTTAGACAGTTATTGCTCTTTGAGTGTTGTGAGCAGTTTGAAAGAGGTGATGGCGTGAAATTGATGGTGTTCAGCCAGGAATCGAACCTGGACCTTCGAAATGTGACTATCGAACTCTGCCCACTATGCTACGGCGGTCACCACCTTACTTTCTACATATTTTTTTTTACTATAAAGCCAGCAGCGGCCATCAAAGCTTTTATTTTGTGCCATTTTGGCAATCTTGCTGGGACACCGATGTTGGTCATGTTTCCTTGTTTCGTCCTCATTTCCTGTCGGAGCCACGCCAGTCCCTATAAAAGTCTCATTGCCTGCTGAGTGTCACGTAAAAGCTGATATTCAAAACTGTGCTTTTGATGTTTATTTGGTGAGCTCCGCTGGATTTTATCAAAAGTCAAGTAAACTGGTCTAAATCGTTTTTTAGTATCAAAAGCCATAGATTTCAACTTTTTCCAAAAACTTACTTTTTGCCTAGTTTTGATAAGCGACCGGTTTCTTAAACGAACTTAAACTGACAAAGCTTCGTCCTTCTACTTGGACACCATGTCTTTCTTCTAGTTTTTAAAATAAAATCGCATTCCCTTGTTCGTGTACCATAAATGGAAACATCCGAAATTGGTGAAAAAGAAATCTACTTCAAGGATTAAAAGCAATGAAAGAACCGAAGTTGAATATGTGAATTGGTGGCTAAAAAAAAAAGAAAATAAATTGTAGAGCAAACTAAGAACAGGTCCTCATTCAACTGCCTAGATTAATTAAATTTTTACATTTTTTCTAAGCTCGCCTGTTTGCTGCTTGGACGTAAGAAGTCTACCTCGTTGTGTGTGAATATCCTCTTTGAGCGACACAGTGCCCGCAAAACGAAGAAGAAATCTACGAACGCAATTATAACTTCCCTCGACCGGTTTCTGTAATCATGCTAATCCAAAACTGGCTGACTCAATTAATGTGTGTTGTTATTTTTTTTTCTTTTTGTAACGTATGTGTGGTTCGTGAGAGATTTGCATTTTCTCATACGAATGCTCATACAGCTTGCCGTAATTGGCGCAATGAATGTAATGCGGGTTCGAAACGTTGCCGACTCTGACCGAGTGTAATTGGACAGTTGAAGTGGAAACTTTTAAAATAATCACTTTCTGTTGGGGTTTGTGGAAATATTCCTCTGTGACAAGTCTAGGTTAAGGACGGAATTTTGTTCCATAAATAATTGTGAAACTTCTTCTTTCTAATGGCGTTACTTGGATTGGGTCCGACCTCGATACCTCAATCAGAACTTCAATCGTCTATTCATGTCTCAAATACCCGGGCGAGTGTAAAGGTGCAAGCACATTCCTCCTGATGAGAGGAGGCTTTCAAGCGAGCTGGAAGCCCCCTAGAGTCTAGGGAACATTCCTTCTTATTTAAACTTAGCCTACCGTAGTCGGGTTTCAATTAACAAGCGTCGTCAACTAGTTCGGTTTTTAGTTGTCTCGAACGTGCACTGTTTGTGGTTTTCTTTTATTTGCGTGTGCCATCTGGGACGCAAACCTTTTTACTCGATTTTTATACATTACCATGACCTACCCAATCCGCAGTCTTGCGGGTAAGCTCGTAGAATTCTTTGCTTTGTCTGCTGTGCTCGTCAAGTCACATAAACCCCCAACTGAACGGACTTTTTAGCGATTTTCCATAACTTTGGCTTAGTTTTTGAACTTATCAGGATTTTATTAAGGTTGACTGAAAGCAGTGCGCCGCCTTGACATTGAGGTGAAAGTTTTACGGAGCAGTTAGAGTGTCCCATTGGTAACCTAGACAATCTGGTGATACTTAAGTGGGTCATGGAGCTGTTCAATTGTCTACAAGTGCTTATTGGACTTCGATTTGGTGCTTACCCAGTGTAATGGCGCGGCAGCCCCCAAGGGGACTAGGCTTCCTCATAAACTACTCATGTTTTGCGTGCTGCTGTTCTTTCACGAGTAGAAGAAACCAACTGCGAAGGGCAAGATATGAAAAGCTTTTCCTTGGACACTTGCTTCTCTATGAATGTTGTCAGTAGCTCGAAGGACATGTTTAGTCCGGGAATGGAACCTGCAACCTTCGGTGCGTGTCGTCGCACTCTACCCACTACGCCAAGGCAGCCACAAGTGTCCAGTGTGACTATCACCGTCAATTTGATAATTGGACATTTTTGCTCTTGTTAATGCGTCAGGGCTTCCTTCTCTTGTAGCGCTACAGTCCGGGATGGACCTTCGTCTTAACTGACATGCCGCTCCAGCAACCACGATCTTTGGCCACCTGCCTCCAGTTGCGCGCTCCAGTTGGTTGAAGTCCTTCTCCACTTGTGTGCGCCACCTTAGCCTAGGCCGTCCTCTGTTGCGTTGTCCCACTGGCCCAGATTCGAAGAATGAGGCGGAACTTGTACAAAGACCCCATTTGGGATGAGCTTGAGTCTAGCCGTCTTAATGGTATAAAGCGATTAAATGTTCGGTAATCAGTGATGTCCATCACCCAAAGCGAAATTCTGAATGAGGTTTGCAACGCAGGGAGGAAGTATAACTCTAAAATTTCAATTTGAAAATTTATAATTGAAACTTCATGACAGAGCCAGTGTAGGTGTGCATGCGTGCATGACGATAAAAAATAATTTGCTTCCCCTGCTGTGCAATTTAGTAGGATTTCATGAACGCCAAGTTATTATGGTCACTTTTAAGCAACGCATGGCCCGCATTCTAACCACCCATCATCAGTGCCGTTCGTCCGCTCCACAAGAAAGGGGACCCCTTTGACTGCGTCAATTTTCGAGGAATCAGCCTTTTCAACATCGCCAAGAATTTCACACAATTCTTTGCCGAATTGTGTGAATGCCTGAAACCAATTGTCATTGATCTGATAGGTTCCTATCAGCGTGGTTTTCGGCCAGGAAGGTTCACAAATACCATTTTATCATTTAATGACAGACCCTAGAAAAGACCCAAGATCACCACTGAGCAGCTATTCGTCGATTGAAGCAACGAGTTGACACAGGCCAAAACGTTTGACTTCGGAAAGCTACAATCGCAACTGATCGTTGGGAACTTTGCTGACCGGTCTACCTGAAACTCGCTTAGAGTTCGAAGCTACCTGCACTTACCATAGAAGAAGACTGTAAACGTTGTCCAGAAGCCATCAAACAAGCTGCCACTCATGTGCTGGGTTTCACGTCACCACCCAGAAGGAACCCATGGCTTGACGACGAGTGCAGGCAAGCACATGCAGCCAAACAAGACGCCTATAAGGCAACGCTACATCGAACATCGAGGGTGTGAGCTCTACGAACAGAGAAGAAGGGAAGAGCACTAGCTTCTAAGAAGGAAAAAGAAGGAGTAAGAGAAGCGTGTGGTCGAGGAAATGGAAAGGTGTTATGGCAGGAGTGAAGTCCGAAAGTTTTACCGAAAGGTAAAACACCTATCCAGAGGATACAAGGTTCGGACCGAAGCCTGCCGTTATTAAAGTGGACAACTCATGGTAGAGTCGTAGTCTGTGCCGGGAATCTGGAAGTATCATTTCTGTAGACTCCTTAACGGCGATGACGGCCCAAATCCCGCTGTTAGGCAGACTGTTCCACTCAATTTGGACGATGATAGACAAGAATTCCGTCCCCTCGACTTAGACGACGAAGATAGCAATATCCAAGCTGAAGTCGAACAACGCCAGCTGGAGATTACGTTTTTGGACGCATGCACCAGCTCTTCTCTAAGGCATGGTCGGAGGAAAGCATGCCCGATGAGTGGAATCTCAGCGTCGTTTGCCCGGTTCACAAGCAAGGAGACCCCTTGGACTGCGCCAACTACCGAGGGATTTGTCTCCTCAGCATCGCATACAAGATCCTCTCTGCCGTATTGTGTGAAATCGTTTGTCCATGACCTTAAAGGTCCCTACCAGTGTGGTTTAAGAGCAGGGTCCACGATACACCAGATCTTGACTTTACGGCAGATCCTGAAAAAGACTCAAGAGGTGCAAATCGACACTCACTACTCGTCGATTTTAAGAGCGCATATGACAGTGTACATAGAGACGAGCTATACAGTTCCATGTCTAGTTTTGGCGCTTCTACCAAACTCGTCAGATTGTGTAGGACGACACTGGAGAACCCTGGCTGCTCCGTCAAGGTCGGTAGGGAACTCACCGAGACCTTGTCAAAAAAGGTTTTAGACAAGGCGACGCACCGTCATATGACTTCTTCAACATCATCCTCGAGAAGATCGTGCGTAACTCACAAGTTAACACCAGAGGCACGATCTTTCAGAAGTCAGTTCAATTGCTAGCTTACGCTGATGACATTGACGTGATAGAACGACCTTAGCGAGTCGTCAACGTTTGCTGACATTGAAGCGGAAGCGAATAAAATGGGTTTGGTGATTAATAAGGGCATATCAAAGTATATGCTGTCATCATGAAAGGACACGCAACATCGACGTCTCGGACAGAGCGTCACACTAAGCAGCAGAAACTTCGAGGTAGCCAAGTACTTCGTCTACCTCGGCTCCGCGGTAAAAAGAGCCAACGTCAGTACCGAAATCAAACCCAAAATAGGCCCTAAAGGCAATGGACAAATAGAGCCCTCTCTCGAAAAACTTAGCTTGGTTTGTTTATAAGGTTGACAAATATCTCCCTTTCGCTTCTTTGGTCTTCATTTAATGCTTCATAAAAAGTGCTACAGTGATCGGATTTAGTCCGTTTTATTCAATAATCTGTTTCCATCTAGACGGCAACTTCATAATACCCCCTCGTGCAAGCCTCCCTCCATATTTGCGAAGAACTCGGACAGCCACTTATCACAAGCCTCTTTTGAGTTCAAGTTCACCGTAATCACTTGGCGCTGTGTCCAGGCTATACGCTTGCGCTAAAACCTCCCATCCGAGCTCCCGTAGCTTCTGACGAATCATCAACGAAGTGAGTGGTCTGGCGTTTCCTGGAGGAACATTACACCCTTCCTGTTGGCCAATTGTTGACGCTTCTGGTCTGGATTTTGGATCGCCTGCTACAAGCTGTTCAGATGTTCGCAGTAGATGGAAGAATTAAGCGTCTGGCCATATGGGAGCAGCTAATAGTGGATGATTCCCTTCCAATCCCTTCCAATCCCACCAAACACACAGCAAAACCTTCCTGGCCGTCAATCCCAGCTTGGCCACTGTTTGGGACGATTCACCGGCCTTCAACCATGACCGTTTTCGCTTGATATTGTCGTATGTGATCCATTCACTTCGAAAATGGGTCGAGTTCGTTCCGTTTCAGTAGCATATCGCAGGCGTTGATTCTGTCCATAAGGTTTTTTTTTTTCATTAAATTATGCGGCACCCAAACTTGTATCCAGCCTTATGGAGATGGTTTAATACAGTTTGGTGACTACCTCCTAATTACTGGGCGATGTCACGGGATGTCACGAGATGTCACGTGCTGATCTAACTTGATGATTTCCATGGTTCGATCGTTATTCGTCGTCACAGGTCTTCCGCCGCCTGGCTTATCTATGGTGTCGCTTTTACCGGCTCTGAACCGTCGAAACCATTCTTTCACGGTTCGAATTGATAGGGTACCATCCTCCAAAACACCATTAATCTCACGGAACGTTTCTCTAGCGGATTTGCCTTTAACGAAGGAAAACTTTAAAATAGCGCGATTTTCGGCGTTAGTGAACTTCATGTTTGCACGTCTATAACTGTTGAACGCAATATCCAAACTAATCAGTTATGTCAAGACCAGATACGAGCTCTGTAGCGCTTTATACATAGCCGGAAAATTCAAAAGACAAAAAGGCGGAAGGGAGATATTTGGCAACCTTATAAAGGCTGTCTTACAAGAACGCAAGATTTAAATTTTAAATAAAATGAAGAGTGAATTCTTTATTATATCGTAAAGTAGACAGGATGAAATTATGTGTGGAATAACACATCCGCCGCGGCTTTGCTGACACACGTTATCTTTTAATGAAATTTTCAATGACCGTTTTGCATAAATGCTGCGGTATTTCATTAATGCAGCGTCCAAGTTCCTCTTTTAAGACTTGAGTCGTCGTCGACTTATTCGCATAAACCATCGATTTCAAAAAATTGCAAAGAAAAAAGTCCAATGGTGTTAAATCGCACGATCTAGGCGATGGAAATGGGCCTCGTCACTAAATTTGATTTTATCGGCAAAATTAGTATTTTCATGTTGTCTCTCCAATACCCAATTAACGAACTCCCTTCTCTGTGGTCAGCTGGTTTCAGTTCCTGAGTCAATTGAACTTTGTAGGCATGAAGATGCAAATCTTTCGTCAAAATTCGCTGCATAGTGGATTTGGAAACACCACTTTGCTGAGCTCGGTGTCGAATTGAGGTGGATGAAGTTTGACAACAACACGCAACAGTACGACATCATCACGTACTGTTGGGATATTTCCGGTCGATCGATCTGGTTGAAGGCGCGTTGTTGTTTTTACATTGTTACAGACCCAGTTTCAGCAGATTTTTCCTTTAAATTAAAATTAATCGCTTTACAGTTGACTCTTTTGGAGCATTATTGTAACCCCAAATTGATCGCAATTTGCAAATTGTAGCCGCAAAACTTTCACCATTTTGGTAAAACAATTTCACAATGAGAATGCGTTGTTCATTCGTGTAGAGCTCCATTTTTATTAACCTTATACCTTCTACTAACAACCAAAAATAATTGTTCAAATGTAAAACAATGACAATTCGAATAGCGCCAAATGTAAATCTTGTGTTCTTGTTGGGACACCCTTTATACCAGGTGTACCGAAACGAGCGTTTTTTTGAAAATAAAACACTAATTATTAATGGAAAAGTAAAAACAATTTTATTCAAGGTATTGGTTATTGTTTTCTACACATTTTGACCACCTTTCTGGCAATTTGTGAATACCACGCCAATTAAATTGTTCGTCTTTTAAAGCAAACCAATCAGAAACCCAATTTTCGACCTCCTCGTAAGAAGCAAAGTGCTGCTCAGCCAATGCGTGTCCCATCGATGAAAACAAATGGTAGTCGGAAGGAGTCAAGTCTGGTGGGGTAGTTGCTCCCAGCCAAGTGTTTTGATTGTATCCTGAACCGGTTATGCTTTGTGTGCAGGTGCATTGTGATGGAGCAAAATTACCTTGCCGTGTCTTCTGGCTCATTCTGGTCGTTTCTCGATCAATGCATGGCTCAAATTGATCATTTGTTGTCGGTAGCAATCAGTATTAACGGTTTCACTAGGTTTTAGGAGCTGGTACAGCACACCTCTATGCTCCCACCAAACACACAGCATTGTCTTCTTGCCGAATCGATCTGGTTTTGCAGTCCATGTTGATGGTTGTCCTAGATTAACCCATGATTTTTTCCGTTTCTTAAAATTCTTTAAAATAAATCCATTTTTCATCGCCAGTAACAATCTGATGCAAAACCGATTTTCTTTCGTGTCTTTGAAGCTAAATTTCAGTTTTTCGGTTTTCTATCTGTCTTTCATTCGATTTATGTGGCATCCATTTTCCACTCTTTTGGAACTTTCCCATAGCTTTTAAACGGTCAGAAATTGTTTGTTGTGCAATATTTAACATTGCTGCCATTTGCTTTTGACTCAAAGTGTCATCTCCATCCAATATCGTTTACATTTCGGCGTCTTCAAGCTTTTTTGGTGGTCTTCCACGTTCTTCATTTCTCGCATCAAAATCATTATTTCTGAATCCTTGAAACCACATTTTGCATGTTGCTTCTGATAGTTTATATTATTTATTTTATTTTAAAAAACTTAATTGTCTACAATTTTTTTATAAAAACTTAATATTACTTAATATAACCTATTCTAACTTAAAGATACTTACGACTGACATTTTTTTTACATTTTTTACATTTTTTGATTTTTTTTTGGGTTTTTGTGTTTTTTGTTGTTTTTTGTTGTTTTTATTTTTTACACTATTTTAGTTTAATCTTAATTATTAACTTATCCTAACTTATACTAGATGTGAGTTGGCCGTCGGGGGCCAATCTTAACCTAATTAGGCTGACGACAGCTGGGGCTCTTGGTGTGGCTCTAACCACCAATAGAACCCTCGGTCCTTATCCGTTTCCATCCTATCGCGGATGGAGACGGATGTGCTGAACCGGAGAGCATCTCGACTAACATTTGCAACGTTGGCGTCGTACATCAGTCGCCTGTCCACTGTCCTTCTCATCACGTGGTAAATAAGTGGACATGCATCCGCATCCTGAATCAGTCCAATGCGGTCAAGATATAAGAACGCTTCCGGCGGAATGAAACCCCTTCGGCGAGCGCTCTCGTGGTACTCGTCATTTGAGTAGTAGGCCCCGAATATGAGATCGTTCTCAGAGGTCATGGCTCGTGTAACATGCCTCCGAATAAGCTTAATAATAAAATTATCAACCCTGTTCACGTTTGCTTCGTTATACAAGACCTCATTAGGATAGAACTTTTTGTAATCAGATTCCGGGGTTCTGTACTTCTTGAGACATGCGCGAAGGCATTGTCTCTCGAAGACCCTCATCTTTTCCATTTGGGAAGGACTCACATTGAACCACACCGGGCAGCCATATACCATGATTGGCCGGATGAGGGCCGTATAGCAGATTCGCTTCACTTTGGCGTCAAGTTGGCTGCTGTAAAACAACCCCCTTGCCATAGCGAAGCCTTTTTTAGCTTTCGTCAAAGCTGCATCTACATGGATACCACCATACAGATACTGGTCCAACATAATGCCAAGATATCTCACTACACTCTTTACGGCTAGTGGCTGACCCTGTGGGTCCAATATTTCGAACTTGCGCCAATTCTTCTTCGTATCCCTTGAGGCCCTGTATAATGGAGTCCGGAAGAGGATAGTTTCACACTTCTGGAAGTTGATTTTCAACTTCCAGTCGTCGCAAAATCGCTGGATTTCTTCGAAGTCACGCTGTAGGAGCACGTTTATGACCTCTATGTTTGGTGCCGTCCGGTATGCAACCCAATCGTCGGCGAACGCGATCAAGTTGCGCATGGAGCCAATCAGTTCGCTTGTGAAAATAGCGAAAAGGAGTGGTGAGTTTACTGCACCCTGCTGGAGCCCATTTTTTATTTGGAAAACATTTGTGGAAACTTTGTTGTCACTCTTGACAACAAAACTCCTACCTGTTACCATATTGAAGATCGTGTAAAGCAGCGGTTTGCTTATACCCATCCTCGTCAACTTAAAAAAGAGGCCTTCTAGCCATACGGTGTCGAATGCCTTTTCCAAGTCAACGACACAGGCCCTGGTGCACTGGGTTTTGTGGTTGTTCCACTTAATGTCCGAAACCAATTTTGACGCGGCATGTACGCTATCATGCCTCGCCCTAAATCCAAACTGGTTATTCGGTATAATTTTGTTGTCCTCAGTCCACTGGATCAGGACTCTATTGACAATCTTCTCGAAAACCTTGCTTATGCAAGGTAGGAGACTAATCGACCGAAGATTTTTCGGAAGCGAGGAATCTTTGTCCCTTTTGGGAATGGGTTGCACAACTGCCGTCTTCCAATGCGCTGGGTAATGCGCATTACTCAGTGCATTGTTGAACAGTATTGTGTATATTTCCAACGCCTCGTCAGGGAGATGGCGCAGCACTATATTCGGTATCCCGTCTATACCAGTCGACTTTTTGTTCTTCAAGCCGTTGAAGATGTGTTTGAGTTCCTCCTTCGAAATGAGGATGGCATTGGAGCCATCTTGGGCGATGGCATTGGTTGCCTGATTTTCGTCATCGAATCTGGTGAATCCAGGATTCTCAGAACGCCACTGCTGTATCTCATTTCGAAGGTATACGTGGTTCAGCAGGGCTCTGTTCTCCAGGTCGTGGTTCGGCCTACAGGAATCGTTGACCGTGTACACTTCCTGAAAAACAGCTCCTATTGCCTCCACCTTCTCTTGAGCATCCTCAACAATGAAGAACTCATTGTCAAGCACGACCTCATCCGGATCTATGCTAACCGAAGTCAGTATATTTCTATTGTCGGTTGCCCTGTCAAGTCGAACAGCCTCCAAGTCGTTATGACCCCTCCTTCGGAAAATTCGTTTGATTTGGGGAAACATACCCGGAAACATGCCTCGAGAAGCATTCGATGCGACTCTGCAGCACTTTTCTTCAAATGAAAACAAAAAATTAATGCTTTTCGCAAATCATCACTTTCTGGTACAAAATTCGACATTTTAAACACGACGAACAAATTCGATGTTGTCTGTTCAATGACTTGATGTATACTAAACATTTTCCCCGGATCTCATAGTAAACAAACAAAAAAAAAAAATAAGGGCTCGTTCACAAAAAAAGTTCCCTATCGAAACATTTGTATCTTGACGCTCACTTCATATATACCTGTAGGTATACTTGATCATTCCACTCCTGCTTTACGGTGCCTACACTGAGAAGCTACTTAAAGCGGATGTAGAAATTCTTAGTCTTTCCGAGTTGAAAGTTCTGCGTTAGATTTTTGTTCATACTAGCGTTGATGGCATTTAGCGGGGAAGATTCAACGACGAAGGTTATGGGGCTGCATGCGCCTAGTAAAGCGTTTCAACATTTTAAATGCGCATGGACACCATTCCTCCGTCCCGAAAAGTGTTTTATATCGAGTCATTGTGCCTTATCCCAAGAACGGTCTTAGCTGAGATGAAAGCCCAAATTTAGAAGAACCTCAACCAACTCGGTGTGCGCAACTGGAGGCAGCTTTCGAGAGATCGGAGAGGTTGTTAGTTGAGGCCCAAGTCCACCTCGGATTGTAGCGCCACACATATAAGAAGAAGGAGGTTATGATAGAAAAGATTCAGAAACGATCAACGTTGAGCGTATGCAGCTAAAACTTCTAAGATGATTTGGTTAAGAAAAGCGAGGAGAATCTCTAACAACTTATAAGCCTATACGGCGGTAGGAACATAGTCAGGTGTCTAGTGGTGCAATGCAAAGAGTGTCAAATTTTCGTCTATTTTTCCAAACTAGACTACAGAAGTCGCTAGAACTTGACATCTTCCAACTTGGCGTTTAAAATCAGAGCCAATTTTCGGGGTTGACTAGAAAGTTGGTTAAGACCGCTCTTCACCTAGGGTCTCATGAACAGAATGTAACGAGTTCCATCAAGGGGTGCGCACTTTCGATCGAAAGAGCTGCTGATTCTCATCGAAAACCCCACGCAACTGACAGATTCTTCAGTCCGATGAACAGAAAGAAGAAAATTAAATGTGCACACTTTGAACTTATCCCGGTCAATTGCATTCATGTCATTACTTCGAAACGATGTCTAAGACGACATGCAATCAGGGCTGGACTGGAAAATCGAACTTGTTTCAACAGAAAAAATAATTATGCACAGATTGCTGTGAACAAGTAAAAAGTAAGCTGCGGCAAATCCGTGAAGTCGCTTCGGGTGTGGCTGGAACCAGTCTAGAAACTCACAAGCGTTTGTATGCGTGTCGCAGTAGCCCGCCAACTGGTTATGGTTTGTTATTGAACAAAATTATCGATTTACACAATTTTCCTCACATCATGCGTGCTTAATGCTGACTCTGGTGCATGGTGCATAGTGAATTTATGGGAGAGCGTCAGCTTTACGATCGCTTTTAATGTCCTGACTGTTTGCATATGCATCTGAAGGTCTGAATCAAGATGGAAGCAGTGCCATAACGCTGACTGACATTTTATAATTTCGCTTGAGGGCAGCACAAAAACATCACTTTATTGCGTCTCTCTTTAAAGTTAAATAATCTGACAACGTTTTATAGCAACTTTTGCATGCAATAAAAAACTGTTCCCTCTAAAACCTGACCTTCATGCATGCGGAAAAGCAGTCGCTTCAACGTGCCAAACGTCCATCATCACACGTGACCTACTGTAACTCTGTTTACAAAGTTCTCCACAACACGGCAAATTTCTTTCTGTCTCAAAACATTCAACTGATTGCGTGCAGTAGTACTTTAAATGCGCTGTCACCGGTGATCAACAGCAAACAATTGTGGCATGGATTTGAAAAAAAAAACTTTGTGATGTAAGGGCTTTGGGCATATTGAAGGTCTCAGGAAGGTCCAAAAGACGACCCACTTATAGATCAGCATCCTTTGGCCTTTGGAGTAACTTCGTTTACAAAACTGCTGAAAGCTGAAGTTGACATGCTCGCGTTCCAAAGCCTAATTAAAACAAGAAACAATATTGGCAAGGGAAAAACGATTGTCGTGAACTCAAGAGCATCTTGAACTGGATCCAAGGCATGTGAAGCAATTGCATGTTTTTCCTAGAAAATCAGAGCTAAAACAGCAACACAGACGGAGGGCAAAAGTAATGAATCAGTTCTGTTCCACCAAAATGATGGACTGGTAATGCTTGCCTCTGAAGACAAAACTGACTTTCGATTGTAGTCTTTGTAGTAGCTTCTGAAGTAACTTACCCACGTGACCTAAAAAATGTATAAACGTCCTCTGCGCTTAAGCATTTGGATTTCATTTGGAGATTGACTTTTTACCAGGATAGTGCCACTTTCCTTATTCTGAGTATGAATTTGTTTTTCTTTTTCTCTGACAGGGCTACTCTAAAGCACGGTAAAGTCGAAATTTTAAAACTTTTAACGGCATTGTTTTGTTTTATTTTTAATTGTTAAAAGTGTGGGGAGTACAAATTAATTTGTCCGTTCTGCGTGTAAACTAGTTACGGACCTGCAAGGAATGTGTTTAAGCAGCACTTCCAGCAGGTGCTTAACGGGCCTGATCAGGAGAAAGTGATAGGGAACCGGGAAATCCCAACTTCAGTGGACGAAGTAGTCCTCCCACCTAGCTCCCACCTAGGCTGAAGAACAACTAAGCCGCAGGCTCAGATGGCTTCGAAGCTATTCACAGCTGGGGGCAATGTAATGGTATGCAGCATGCACCAGATCATTTGCCGAATTTGGGAAAACGAAAGCATGCCCGACGACTGGAATATCAGCTCCATATGCTCCATCCACAAAAAAGGCGATCCTTCCTCCTGCAAGAACTATAGAAGAATATCCCTGCTTAACGTCGCCTACAATATGCTATCCAGCGTACTGTGAAAGCGTCTAAAGTCGTTCTGCACGTACCAGTGCGGCTTCCGACCCGGAAAATCGACTATAGACCAAATCTTCACACTAAGGCCGATTCTGGAGAAGCCCAGCGAGTTTCAAATCAATACTCACCATCTTCTCATCGATTTTAAAGCCGCATACGACAGCATTCATCGCAAGGAGCTATTCGAAGCGATAGCCAAATTCGGGATCCCGGGAAAATTGATCCGGTTGTGTCGCACCACGCTAACACATAAGCGATGCACCATGCAGTTCGATTGAACCACCTCTGAACCGTGCGAGACCTGCAGCGGATTTCGGCAAGAAGAGGCGTTTTCGTGTGATTTCTTCAATCTGGTACTGGAGAAGATAGTGCGGTGGGCAAAAGTCAACTCGGAAGGTGCTATCTTCTACAAGTCAGTCCAGCTGTTGGGATACCCTGATGACCTCGACGGTCCCAACGAGCGATAATGTCGATCCACTGACATCGTAGTGGAGATCCGATGTAGAATCGCCCTTGGCAACCGATGCTTCTCCGTCTGTCAAAACAACTGGGCTCTAAACTCCTGACTCGAAGGACTAAAGTCATGCTTTACAAAACCCTTATTCAGCCAGCACTGCTTAATGGAGCCGAAAGCTGGACATTAAGTTAAACTGCAGAGCTGATTCTTGATGCATTGGAAAAATTAATTCTACGTCAAATATGTGGTCCCGTCTGCGAGGAAGGCGAATGGAGAAGAAGACACAACCGCGAACTCTACGAGCTGTACAAGGATGTGGATGAAGACCGGAAGGGAAAAATCCGTCGACTACACTGGCTCGGCCACATCAAGAGAGTCTTCGAATCAGAGCCTCCTACTTCGAGAAGCACAGGGAAACCAAACCTCCGGTACAGAGACCAAGTCATCGCGGATGTAAGACAACTTGGCCGTGTTGACCGGAAACAGCGTGCCCAAGACCGTCACCGATGGAAGGCAGCAATTGCTCAGGCTCAGACTCATGGATCGTCTGCCTGATAAGTAAGCTGTTCCTGTTCAAAAACATAAAGTTACCAAATATCTCCCTTCCGCTTTTTTTGCTCTTCATTCAATGCTTGCTAGTTCAAATATGCGCCGTTTTGTTCGATAATCTGTTTCCATCTAGACGGCAACTTTATAATACCCACCTCGTAAAAGCCCCCCTCCTTGTTTGCGAAGAACTCGGACAGCCACTTTTCACAAGCCTCTTTTGAGTTCAACTTCACACCGCTAAGGGCGTTCACCATGGACAGGAACAGGTGGTAATCACTTGGCGCTATGTCCAGGCTATACGCTTGCGATAAAACCTCCCATCCGAGCTCCCGTAGCTTCTGACGAATCATCCACGATGTGTGTGGTCTGGCGTTGTCCTGGAGGAACACTACATCCTTCCTGTTGGCCAGTTCTGTACGCTTCTGGTCGATCGCCTGCTGTAAGCGGCCCAGTTGTTCGCAGTTGATGGTAGAATTAAGCGTCTGGCCATATGGGAGCAGCTCACAGTGGATGATTCCCTTTCTATCCCACCAAACACACAGCAAAACCTTCCTGGCCATCAATCCCGGCTTGGCCATTGTTTGGGACGATTCACAGGCCTTCAACCACGACCGTTTTCGCTTGATTTTGTCGTATGTGATCCATTCTTCGTCGCCAGTCACCATCCACTTCAAAACTGGGTCGAAGTTGTTCCGTTTCAGCAGCATATCGCAGGCGTTGATTCGGTCCAGAAGGTTGTTTTTGCGTCACATCATGCGGCACCCAAATATCAAGCTTATTTTCTGTATCCAGCCTTCTGGTTTGGTGATTAACTCCCATCTCTTGGGCGAAGTCACGAGATGCCACATGCCGGTCTAACTTGATGATTTCCATGATTCGAGGGGTATTCGTCGTCACAGGTCTTCCGCCGGTTGGCTTATCCACGGTGTCATTTTCACCGGCTCTGAATCGCCGAAACCATTCCTCCGCGGTTCGAAGTGATAGAGTACCATCGTCCAAAACACCATTAAACTCGCGGAACGCTTCTCTAGCGGATTTGCTTTTAACGAAGGAAAACTTTAAAATACCGCGAATTTCGGAGTTTGTGAACTTCATGTTTACACGTCTATAACTGTTGAACCCAAACTAATCATGCATAGCTTCGTTTTGTAGGTTATGTCAAGACCTTTGAAATGATGTATAGTATCGCCAGATACGAGCTCTGTAGCGCTTTGTACATAGCGCCAAATTCAAAAGACAAAAAGGCGGAAGGGAGATATTTGGCAACCGTATACATTTTTGTTTTTATCAACTACTTGTGCTGTGAGCGTCATTGTTATTCAACGGGTAGAAGGAGATCACAGTTTTTTGCCGATTCCGAACGGTTATATTAGAGAAGCTTTTTCTTAGACAGTAATTACTCTTTGAGTGTTGTCAGCAACTCGAAATAGGTGGTGACGTGAAAAATTGGAGATGTTCAGCCGAATACCATCTCAAAAAATGAGTCCTCTTTGGCATCGATCCGATCATTGAGCCATTCTTAAAAAAATCCGAACCGGGGACCTCCGAAGTCGTTTTTCATCTGTTGATAAAGCCAATAGTCAGAAGAAGCAAGGTTTGGGGAATACGGCGAGTGGGGTAAGACTTCCCCTTTGTACCGTTTCCAGATATTTTCTGACCGCTAACAGCCACGCGAAGCCTAGCGTTATAATGTTGCAAAATTACTTTGTCATGCCTTTCGGTCGTTTCTGCCTGTTTTCACGCAACTCATAGCTCAAACAGGTAATTTGTAGTCGATAAAGTTAACCATCAATGGTTTCTCCTAATTAAAGTTCCTTCATATAGAGAGCATGACTTTGGAACTGTGTATGTCTATGTAGACGATGATAGAACAGCCTCACCAGTCATTGTATTGTATTTCTTCTTCTTAAGGTCCTCGTAGTATACCTACTCTACATCTCCATGTACGATCTGGTGTAAAAGCCCTCACTTTTGGTGTCTTTCGAGAGCAAATTCCGAGATGAAAAATCACCTTTCAACACGATCGACACAAAATTCATTGCTTTTAAATAAATCTAATTCTGTTTAATCAAACGGATACACCCCCATCGATCCTGCGTATTTGCTTTGCGTCTTAAACAGATCGAACTTCAGTAAAGTGTTCAGGCCCGATGCTAAAATTGGCACATTTTAAGCTTTTAAACCACTCTCCGCATGACCCACCGTTCGGAGCAAATTCAAAATAAAATTCAACAAGCAGTCGATGAGTGCAGTTGCACTTTTCTCCCAATTAAAAAAGATAATCAAAACTTCCCGGAAATGCTTTTTATTACAGACAAAGCCGGACATTTTTTAGAGGCAAAAAACAATGTTGTTGTCTAAACTCGACGGTGATGCACACTTATAATCGCTGTAAATTGTCACAGCTTTCCACTGGCGATCGCTTCCAAGATCAGACACAACTAGCGCCATCTTTTAAAAACGGAAAGTCGAAACGAAAAACGGAAAGGAGAGTCCACCGAATTCAAGCTCGTGAATATATTGTTTTTCGAGGACTAGTTCTTAGCAGTTCATCGTGTTGTATGGGTAGAATGAACCTACAGTTGTTTGCCGACTCCCAAAACAATCGGCTCTTATCTAGTATTCCGTTTAAGGTTAGAATCCGAATCCAAAACAATCGGTTTTTGCCTAGTACTCAGTCTAAGGTTAGAATTCGAATTTCGAACTCTTTCGAAGAAGAGTGCTGTGTTTTTGTTCTGTCATCATCCGTCCACCAATAAACCGCAATACTTGCAATCAGAATTTACTTGAGTGTTCTAAGCTTTGTACACTACATTGGTCAACAGAGCGTATCACGAGCTAGAGATACGAACGCTTTCAATAAAAATACGGGTGTTCTGAAAGAAAGAAACTGGAGTTGTAGTTTAGTCAGAATTTTAATTCTACGTTGGTTTAATAATGTCACATCGTGCTTGCAACTATCGAAAGCGAAATTTCTAGTAAAGTCTGCGACATTTCTCTTGATCCAAGCACCAACGCAAACACAAACTTTTGCAAGAAATTTAGATGGACACTAAGAAACCCTTCTTCTCCGCGACATGTAGGACTTGGTTGTTGCCAAAGGGAGTGAAAACGGCTTAAATTTCTCTGCTTTGAGGCTTCCATCACACATGCGATATATTCTATCAGTACCTGACAAAATAGCTGAAGCGAACGATACTCGAAATAAACCTCGGCTCATTAAGTGCATGTGACACTGACTGTCAGTTGCCTCTACACATGGAGACCTTATCTAATAGCTGAAGCTGTTAACCTAGAGCTGAAAAGAGAACGAAACCCATATCGATGATATAGCAGACCACCCACATACGAGGGTGGTCCATCGAATTTTCAGCCTCATCGTCTGAAGGATGCATTATCGCAGGCTGGGACCTGATCCCTACTGCCGTCCGAGTATGACCAAGGTGGCTTCAGACTTGATGACAGCTAATAATTTCAGTTTCAAAATTGATTACTTCTTTTCAACACGGATATTTATTGATTTTGCGAAAGCGTTTTACAGGGTCAACCCTATGATCTCTTCTTAAATGGCGCAGATCCCATTTAATAAATCGGATACAGAGAGTAATAATTAATAAGCTTGTTTCGGTCGTTGGCAAATGTCGCTTTCCAATGATGTAGGTTATCGGTTCCAAGATCAGCCACAACTTGCTGGTGGTGCCATCTTTAGAAAAGAGACTAAATTTTTACCGCCAAATTCTTTGAAGAATGGTTTATAATACAGACCCTGGTGCGCACTTATTATCGTTGGCAAATGTCACTTTCCAATGATGTAGGCGATCACTTCCAAGAACAACCACAACTTGCAGGTGGTGCCATCTTTAGGAAAGGGACTGACCTTTTAACGCCAAATTCCTTGAAAAATAGTTTGTAATACAGACCCTGGTGCGCACTCATTATCACTGGCAAATGTCACTTTCCAATGATGTAGGCTATCGCTTCCAAGAACAGCCACAACTTGCAGGTGGTGCCATCTTTAGGAAAGGGACTGACCTTTTAACGCCAAATTCCTTGAAGAATAGTTTGTAATACAGACCCTGGTGTGCACTTATTATCGTTGGCAAATGTCACTTTCCAATGATGTAGGTGATCGCTTCCAAGAACAGCCACAACTTGCAGGTGGTGCCATCTTTAGATAAGGGACTGAATTTTCACCGCCAAATTTCTTGAAGAATCGTTTGTAATACAGGCCCTGGTGCGCAATTATTATTGTTGGCAAATGTATCTGTCCAATGATGTAGGTGATCGCTTCCAAGAACAGCCACAACTTGCTGGTGGTGCCATCTTTAGATAAGGGACTTAATTTTTACCGCCAAATTCCTTGAAGAATAGTTTGTAATACAGACCCTGGTGTGCACTTATTATCGTTGGCAAATGTCACTTTCCAATGATGTAGACGATCGCTTCCAAGATTAGCCTCAACTTGCAAGTGGCGCCATCTCTTGAAAAATTACCGAATTTTTATCACCAAATCCTTTGAAGAAATTAGTGTCGATGTATTAAATTGGCTCCACTTCAGTCTACGTTTCGTTCGAATGGAGAATATTTGATCGAAAATAAAACTCAATCTTGAGAAGTCGCATCCAGAGTTAACTGAAGGTTGTCTGTTGACACGTTTACCTATACCGTCTTAAAATATCTATTTGGGTCAATGTCTTGCTGCTGGACAGTTCTAATAGAAGTATCGACCAAAAAAATTCTATTGAAGCACTTGTTTTAGAGATACAAAAGTAGAAAATGTTACTTTAACAACCATTAATAAGAGGCAGGTGTCTAAAAATCCATTTTTCAATCGAAAAACTTCCATCACCGCATGTGAACATTTTTTCAACATTTTCAATGTACCATGCAACATGAAACCTTAAAAATGTAAACATTTGACAAAAAAAAAAGAAAGAAATTGACAACATTTTTTTGGAGGACACTGTGCGAGTACTTGTTTACTCCTATTGCTTTCGAGTTGCGAAAAATATAACCTGCTGCGTGAGAATGAAGGTTGCTAGCATTACGGTTATGGACCCGTTGATTCGTCGGCCATTTTGACTCCTCTTCAGAATTTGTAAGAGGTTTGCTAAGGTCATTTAAAGTTATCGAAAATGACGGCTGGAAAGTGTAAGACATATTTTCTTGGATGGTTTTCTCTTTCTCATCAACACGGCAGTTCCTACAGACAAGGGAATACTTTTGCATTTCTTGTCTATAGGACAGTTCTCAGAATGACGTGCTATTTAAGGACCAAGATCAGGCAGGATTTGTCAAGTTTAGCACCAAATTAAGCTAAATAACACATTCTGGGACATATAGGGGGCGCCACTTACAAAAAATATAATAATTTTAAATTAAAAATCTCTGTTAGTGGCGCCATATATGTCCCGGGACTTATTGAGTGATCTGTTACAACCTTCAAATTCAGGAACTAGCTAACGCTTTGGAATTTTTTTTCATCCCTAACAAAAAATCGGCTTTTCTTAGCCATCTGTCTGCTGCTCCTCGACGTCCATAAGCCGTCGTTCATCCATAAACTCCATTCCAACTCGACAAAACACATCGGACATCCAGTCACAGACCGAAATTGAATGTATCCGGCGCACTGTCCATTACTGAGCGCGGCTTCTGACCCAAATCCATTCGCGATTCAATGCCCATTTCACCTGAAGTACGTTGAGGTGTAATTTTTCTACGCTTAGACAAGCTTAAATAATGAATTCCGAATAATTTCCGACCACGCAACAAAGAGAAACAAAGAACCGCGCTGCGCACTCCGAAATAGAAAATAATCCAAAAGTAGTTCAAGAATTGCTAAAAATAGCCATAAAGCTAAACGTATCACAACAAAATCTTTATCCATCGAAACTATGCGTTGCGGATCAAAAGATCGTGGTAACTATGCTGTCGGCCATCTAAAACGAAAACGACAACATCTGCGATAATGATGATGATCATGCGATGAAGTGAGCACGCAGTTGTTGCCCAGTTCCCCGTCGCTGGTGCCCCATCCTCCGCTCCGTTGAAGCACAAGTTTCATTCAGCAAAATCGGATTAAAGCCAGGCCAGCGGAGACGACGATGGTGGCGGATACCTCCCGAAGTTTCGCATGAAAAATTACTTGGCTAAGCTTTGGATTGTTTGGCAAGTTTTTTTTTTTTTGTATGCTTCTGCCAGCTTACCATACCCACTGATGTTGGATGCAAACCAGTTTGGACTTTCCTCGCGCTGCCTCCGCCTGACCATCTGAAGCACATAAGTGAATAGTTTGCGAACAATTGCGGCGTTTAACTGCGTTTTTCGCAGAAACGAATAGAAATCACGGTCCTCCTGCTGGCCCTCTGCTATTGGTGGCCACCTCACTTCCTCTGTGCCAGCACTATCGATACAGATACACGCGGTAAATAATATTTTAATGGCCGCAAAGATTGCGAGTCGTCGATTTTTGCGCCAGAGTATAGTTCAGACATGGCCGATGGGGTTCGTTGGCCTCTTCAGCGGTGGCCCATAGGCAGCGTCCATTAACTTCGTTTATTCGGTCGATCTGAGTGTGAGCGTCTGACTGCTGTTATTAAATTGTCGGCGACGCGACTGAAGAGCAGCCGACGATCAAACTAGGGTCTTGGCTTGAAAGTTGAACCTGCTGCGTGACCATGACTGCGTTGTACTTGTACTCGGCGTGCGCTTGTGGGTGTTTACATTGGAATTCTAGGAAGTTGTCTTAATGTTCCGAAGTTTTATCAATTACCTTCGAGTGTGACGGTTCAGGTCAATGAATCTACAAGGCGCCAGAGTTTTGGTTCGAGTGCGTGTCTATTTGTGAACTTACACACTTCCCGGCGACATGGCATGAGTTCTGTTTATGGTGTGGAAAGTGTGGGAAAATGTTTTGCAGATGGCAACGACCACTCGCGATGCGACCTGGCTTTCCAATGGATCACGGTTTGAGTGTTTGGACACAAGCATCGGAAACGAAACTTTAACCGACTTACTCTCACAGGCACAATCTTCAGTCTGTGGCATTTTGCTTGAAAACGAAGAACGACTTATGGGAGCGACCAGACAACCGTACACACTCCAGAATTAGTTGGAGCAGCACACCCACTCGCCGCTGGCATCGTCAATCATCCAACCCCAAGGCAGTCGTCCGCAGTCAATCGTATTTTCGTTTCAAACAAACCATTCATTCGAACGCCACTGTAGCCGTAGCCTATCACGCCGTCCCACTAGGCCATGCCACAGCATTGATTCAACTTAATTCAGTGGGGCACATGCTACCACCTGTGGAGCTAATTCCCGTTTCGGGATTTCTGCATCAACGGGAGACGTCACCCCCACACAATCAGCAGCACTTGTTAACCGAACGACTGCTGACTGATTCCGTGATTATCCTTTGGCGCACTGCAAAGGACGCTGCACAGTTTGATGTGAAATTAACGATGTTTTGTTGTTTTTGTGCTCTTTCGATTTCAATCAGGTCGTGGCGTGACCTCTTCAGAGTCCTCCACTGCGCCCTGAGTGTTTTTCAAATAAAATCAAAACGGAAACAAAAGCACCAAGAATGACACTTTCAGGGCAGACTCTCATGTGTACGTGTGGGGGACGATAATTTGTCTTATTAATAACGTGGACTCGGTGATTTCGGCAAAGTTTTGAATCGTCCTTAAGTCTTCACCGCACCATCACTGCGGGGGCGCATAGTTAATTGTGATGCTGCCCCATTTCGCTGGTAGATGTGGGTGGCGTTTTTTTGGGGAGGATATTTTTAGCGTTTTTCCTAGGAGATTGTCTGCTCTTTCAACAGACTGACTTGTATGTTCTACACGTGTAAAGTTTAAACGAGGTCTTCCGAGAAACTTTCGAACAAAGCTGAGCTGGAGACTGTCTGGGCCTTGTTTCCTTTCCGATTTTCGAATTTATTTTTCTGTCTGGTCATTAAATGCAAATTTCTCTGATTCAGGTTTGTTTTTTCTTTTCAACGAAAAATTGGGGTTGTGGTTTTAATAGAGTAATGACAAAGCGGAGGACCTGAGGATGAGGATTGAACGTTGGTTTGCTTTCAGTTTAAGACGGACCTTGAACGCAAAACCTGCACTTACCAAATAGAAGATTAGAATTAAGACTCAGGTAGAAATCAACAGTTCCCTACAGCACACATCCTAAATGTGTAATGAAACCAGAACATTAACCAGAACCCTAACCAACGTAGTGCCTTGCCACCTGGCTTCAGTTCCAGTTTCAAATTGACTCCACTTATGTGCACTTTCCTCTTTTGCGATGTTTCAATGGTTTGATTTGGAAAAGTTCGTAGGTCGGCTTTTAGCGTTGCATCTTAAAGAATCCTTGTTCTAAGGGACTCTTTGGTCGTTTAATTTGTTGGCATCATGTGTTGAAATATCGTTGTTCGTCAGACTACGTTCTCCTGACTATGGGTGTATGGACCCCGTGGTATTAAGCCTTAACGGCAGGTGATCACGTAAATCCAAATACACTCACATGTCCGTCAGACTCCAGATGATGTGACTGGATTTATGAATCACATGATTAAAAATCACATCCGTATCACAATTTATAGTGTCAACGGAATCACTGATGGATAAAAGACCATCTGTGGCGGGATGGCGGCTAACAGACCCAGGCTTTGAGGGAACCTGACTGGTAGTGACAGCTTGACCAGAGGCTATATTCTGGTGCCACGGGAGGTCAGGAGCCCCTGGGACTTCGGTTCCAGCCTGACCGTGCGGTAGGCCCCCTTGTGCGAGTTTCGTGGTGGCTGTGGCTTATCACCTAATATCGCGGATAGAGTCGAGGAAAGTGTACTGTGCTGACTTGTCTAGTTAATTATTTAAGCACAACTAGGCAAGACGGTTAGGGGACTAT
Source organism: Eristalinus aeneus (assembly GCA_955652365.1). Lineage (NCBI taxonomy): Eukaryota > Metazoa > Arthropoda > Insecta > Diptera > Syrphidae > Eristalinus > Eristalinus aeneus. Next base: position 39,435,262 of record OY019132.1, read on the forward strand.
CCCTTCTATGTGTGGAGTTGCATTCTCAACCGGGCGCTTCGACCCAGAGAGCGGAAGAGGTTTTTGAAAGTCTTCGCATCAAACCAAAGTGGGGTGATTGCCCCCAAGGATGATCTCAGTTTGGTAACTAAGGCGTCTAGTCTTGCGTTACTTACGACTCTTGGGAAAAAGGTTCCCCGTGATATAAGCCGTTGAGGCAGGTGGTCACGTAAAACCAGATCTTATATCTGTCCGTCAGACTCCTCCAGTTCCGTCAAAGTCCTCCAGTTCCGTCAAACTCCTCCACTACTGTCAAACTCCTCCAGTTCCGTCGAACTCCTCCAGTTCCGTCGAACTCCTCCAGTTCCGTCAAACTCCTCCAGTTCCGTCAAACTCCTCCAGTTCCGTCGAACTCCTCCAGTTCCCTCAATCTCCTCTAGTTCCGCCAAACTCCTCCAGTTCCGTCAAACTCCTCCAGTTCCTGATAACTTGGTTATGATGCGTTCCAGCTTCGTCTTTCTGTTGCTTGAGTTGATTTTTTGAAACCTCTCGTTGCACATAGAATGTCATATTCATTCGAGGGTCGCCTTTCCTATTTCGGGATTAGAGAACAAAAACAAATATTAATCATCGAAAATAGCTTTATTGTTTTTCAAAATATTTCCCATTTAGATCTATACACTTTTGCATGCGTTTGAACCAATTTTCGAAGCACTTTTGCCACTCTGATTGAGGTATCTCCAAAACATGCATTTTGAACGCATCAACCGCTTCTTCAGGTGTCGAAAAACGTTGACCTCTCATTTTATTTTTTACGTACGGGAATAAAAAGAAGTCATTCGGTGCTAAGTCAGGTGTATACGGCGAATGACTCATCAATTCGATGTTTTGAGTACTCAAAAATGCAGTTTTTTGAGCCGATGTGGGAGAGCTCGCATTGTCGTGGTAAAGGGTGATTCGTTTTCGGGTGTTGGTTTTCCTGATTTCTTGCAAGACAACTGGCAAACAAATGGTTGTGTACCACTCAGAATTGACTGCTCTGCGTTTTTGTAGTGGTACGGTTGCGACATGTCCAGTTATTCAAAAAAAAAAAGAAAATAGACGACCATTTGCTTAGAAGTTCTTCGTGCGCGAGCAACTTTTGTTGGATTTGGCTCAATTGGAAACACCCATACAGTCGACTGTTGTTTCCTTTCGGGCTCATACGCGTAAATCCACAAATCATCACCTGTCACGACGTCACAGACGTGTTTCAAAGCACCGCGATCGTATTTTTGGATTATTTCTTTCGACCAATCGCCACGAGCCCTTTTTTTGAGCGATTAACAAATTGTGTGGGATCCAACGCAAACAAATTTTTTTGACGGTCAAATGTTCATGCAATATTGAATATATGCTGGTCCCACTAATGCCTAAGGTTGTCTCAATCTCACGATAGGTCACATGACGATCTTGCAATATCAGTTGGCGTGGAGCATCAATGGTTTGCGGAACAACCACTGATTTTGGACGACTCTCACGAAATTCGTCTAGGAGTAAATTACGACCTCGGTTGAATTCACCATACCATCGATAAACACTGGTCCTTGATGGAGCTTCATCGCCAATAATTGAATTAAGTTCATCGATGCACTGTTGTTGTGTTAATCCACGTCGAAAGTTGTAAAAAATAATCGCACGAAAATTTTCACGATTTAATGAATCTTTTTAAAAAGCGCGCGTATGTCAAAACGTTCTGAGTACGTATAACCTCAAAAATGTCGAACTTTACGATACAGCTGGCAGTTGCCAGATTGCAGTACTAGGGTTGTCCAATCCCGAAATATAAAAGGCAACCTTCGTTCAACTTGGAACAAAATTGAGTCGTGACATTTTTGCAATATCGTTATTTTGTAATATCGCCTTCTTTGGAAGTTTTCTTGATTATTTTTTAAAAATTACCATCAAAAATAAAGTGTAATTTAATCTTGTGATTTTTGACTTTTTGGTTAAAACCCTTATTTTTAGGTTCAAATGCATGTGTCGGCCATAACTTGTACTTTTCTTCTTTACAGTATTTTTTATTTTGTCTTACGGAGTTTAATTTAGTTGAATTTAAGTTGAGAGTTTTAAGGAATTGGTATTCGCGTCGAGGAAGGTACTATGGACCTGGTGCTTCGGTCTATCTTACCCTCCACAATTCACTCCAGCACATGAAGAGCTTCGATTTGAGATCAGTTTTGTTCTGCTTTGACGACGACTACTCTGGTCGGGAGTACTTCTGGGAATTTCTTACATTTTCCCTTCAATTTGTTCGGATTCTCAGATGATGTTCAGGTATTTCCCATTTTCCATGTATGCTTGATGTTTTTGAAACGTCCCGTATTTCTTTGCCGCATAAGAGAAAAAAAAACACTTCGCTCGAAAATGTCAGAGTTTCGAACGAATCACCGGCACCTCTTCGCAGCAAAACAAAAATCGCCTTCGATAAGTGTGCTCCCGTTGCATCATCTGTTGCTTCCGTGCGTCATCAGCCTTCCAATGGCTTCAGCTTTCTATAATTAGTCTCCTGTCAGAGCGTTGACCTTATCATAATTCATATCCCACCAACACGTCGCACACATTTATTGAACTATTATTTTAGACGCGGATGAGGTGAAGTTCTGGTCGCTGGTCCAGCACTCCATAAAAGTCCGAGTCGCCATTGGCTATAAATTGTGTGTTTTGCTTTTAATTTCATAACATGATGACATAAAACAACTTGCTACACTGTTTCAAAGGTCAGAACATGTTGCCGTCGTCACACTGGCATTTGTAGAAACAATCGTCGATGTTCTGCTCATCCTTAGTGGGACAGTCCACATTTCACGGTCTAAACACTTTTGGCATTGTCCATGTCCAAAGTCCATGTATCCGCTGCCCCGCGGGATTCTCATTTCACTTGTCATTCCCTGCGATACGAGCTGCCACCGGGAAGAAAAATAAAAAGCATCCCCTGACACAAGACTATACTCGGAGGCCTTCAAAAAATGGGTAATTGCTTTCCCAGAGTGTCACATCACCACTGACCACACCCACGGTCCTCTTGCGCACCTTCGGTTCGGCCTTCCCGTCACATTATGTGTCATCCGTCCAGAAAATTGACAGCACACACTGAAATTCACTCTAGGTGCTCACACATGTTTCAACACTCGCTCACTGTGTGCGTGTTTGTCTGCGTCTGTGTGCTTGTGCTTTTCTGTTCGCAGAAGTATTCGCAAATTTCAAGGCCTTCTGTTATCAGTTGAAGCTTTTTTTTCGGCGCTTTCTAACGCCTTGGCGGCAAGACGGAAGAGAAAGACGAGCCAAGAGGAGAGGCACAGGCGGCAGGCAATTCAATTTGTTCGCTGTTTCTGGCAAATTCGGTGTCTGCTTGCACCCATGCGGAGGGAGGGCATTTGTATTATTTATGCGTGTCCAAACCCAGATATTTTCTGGAAATTAGGTCGAGGGTAAAGCTCGGTGGAGGAAAACAATGCGAACGGGATGGAGAATCGAAATGAAACACTTTTGTACACACTGGGGTTCGGTTCGATGGTTTGACACTGGCGGTGGGGGCAGAACGGGCATTTGTGGAATTCGAGTTGACGTAGATTGATAAGTGCTGTATGCTTGGGGAGGGTTCTTCCTTCTCCCATCCATCAGACGCAGATAGCGGCTAAATTTAAGGCCAATGAATGAGCGATTAAAGTTGTATTTTAAGCCATCGCCTGGTCGGTTATTAGTGAATTTGTCGTAAGGCTTCGAGGGGTCATAAAATCAGGCAAGTGGTCAGGAGGAAGCTAAGTTATACAGTGACAGCAGAAGATAGGCACTTCATTGCCTGGTGAGTAAACTCTTAACGTTTTCTTCGAGGTCGCTTTGGCAATTATTTGTCATTCAAATGCGACGCCAATTTCGATTTTGTTTGTAAACTGTCAAGAGAATTCAGCTTAAACCGAAGCCTTTGCAAAATCCTAGCACACTAAGAAGAAAGTGCTGGCCGTGAGAGTTCACTTAATTCAAATGGAAATCCGATGGTGGAACTGCGCCGGTGTCATTTTGTTATGGTTTCGTTTTGTACAAAAAACTGAAATCATAATCTTTCCATAAGCCTTGCATATATCCAAAGGTTCGGTCGGGTTCTTCGACAGAGAACAAAACTATCTGTTGACTCCCGCAGAAAGAGCGCTCGCCAAAAGTGATCCTCAACTGATCATCTCCTGCAATAAATAGCTCTATGGACGTTTAGTGCAGCAGCCTTGTTCGTCTTGTGACGATATTCCTATCTTGACCTCATTTAAGTCGAGGAGACAAACTTCTTACCCTATGTTGTCCACATTGTATGAAATATTTTGCCGTTCATCACTATCTTATAGTTTGCAGAAATATTGCGCAAGATTTTGCTGAAGTTTCTGGCAGGCTGCGGCCCGAGGCTCTAATCCACCGGAAGTATGTATAACTCGTCAGTGAAACTTTCGGACTTTGTTGCTTTCATGGGATTCCTAGTCCGCGCTCCTTTTGTTCGATATTATCCACCTTCTTCATACTACAAACAAGCAACCAGATGTGGCAGAAAGAAACAAATCGCTGATTTCTTGCTATAAAACAAACGCTCTATTTGTTCAAAGTAAATTAGATTTCCCAAAATATAGAGGGCCAAATGACCGATAGCTCGTTCAATTTGTCCACTCGTTACCCTCTGCAAGAGGCGTAGCTCCAAAATTAATTGTGTGCACACGACCTACTTAGTCAGACTGCGAATGATCTGCAAATCCTGGTGTCTCAGCTACTTCCTATATTTGTGCACTTACTTGCACTCGTTGTCAATCCCTGGTTGTCCCCAGCAAAACTCGCATAACTCAACCTGTTACCTGTTACCTCAACATGTTCTTTTTGTCTTCTTTGCCACAATATAAATTTTCTCCCACATACTCGTTGACTCGAAATCAGTTACTTTCCTCCTACGGCTTTGTTTATCCGTGGCTATAGAGGAGGAGGAGAAAAATAACTAATCAGTCATGTGCCAGACACTTCCAGATATGTCAATCATTTCCAAGCTGGACAGTTACAAAGTATAACACTTTTTGGAGTGATTTTCGGCGAAACTTAGCTTCACATGTTCCACTCATAATTTAACAAGGGATTTAATTTCATTTGAAGTTCATCGTTGGCCGTAGAAAAAAGATCTTCGCATTTTTCGTCACCCCCCCCAACATTTAGCAGAGTAAGGCGCCATACAAAATTTGTGTCAAAACAGTTCCTTTGAACTGAATAACTACAGATTATTCATGGCACAATTTACTTCAGATAGTAGCCTTGTTTTTAGTCACAAGCAGGTGTACTTCTGTACAAGCAAATCCTTCTACTGGGAGCTACGTTCTCTGGTCACAAGCTTCTTCTGATAACAAGCTACTTCTGGTCACAAGCTTGTTCTGGTCACAAGTTACTTCTGGTCACAAGCTACTTCTGCCCGCAATCTTCTACTGGGAACGACGTTCTCTGATCACAAGCTACTTCTGATCACAAGTTACTTCTGGTCACAAGCTTCTTCTGGTCACAAGCTTCTTCTGGTCACAAGCTATTTCTAGTCACAAGCTACTTCTGGTCACAAGCTTCTTCTGGTCACAAGGTTGTTCTGGTCACAAGGTTGTTCTGGTCACAAGTTACTTCTGGTCACAAGTTACTTCTGGTCACAAGTTACTTCTGGTCACAAGCTACTTCTGACCACAGTTTTCTACTGGGAACGACGTTCTCTGGCCACAAGCTTCTTCTGATCACAAGCTACTTATGGTCCCAAGCTTCTGGTTACAAGCTACTTCTGGCCTCAGTTTTCTACTGGAAACGACGTTCTCTGATCCCAAGCTACTTCTGATTATAAGCTTCTTCTGATTACAAGCTTCTGGTCACAAGCTACTTCTGGTCACAAGCTATTTCTAGTCACAAGCTACTTCTGGTCACAAGCAACTTCTGGTCCCAAGCTTCTGGTCACAAGCTACTTCTGGCCTTAGTTTTCTACTGGAATAGACGTTCTCTGGTCACAAGCTACTTCTGATCACAAGCTTCTGGTCACAAGCTACTTCTGGCCTCAGTTTTCTACTGGAAACGACGTTCTCTGATCGCAAGCTACTTCTGATCATAAGCTTCTTCTGATCACAAGCTTCTGGTCACAAGCTACTTCTGGTCACAAGCTTGTTCTGGTCACAAGTTACTTCTGGTCACAAGTTACTTCTGGTCACAAGCTCCTTCTGGTCACAAGCTACTTCTGGTCACAAGCTACTTCTGGTCACAAGTTAATTCTGGTCACAAGTTACTTCTGGTCACAAGCTACTTCTGCCCGCAATCTTCTACTGGGAACGACGTTCTCTGGTCACAAGCTTCTTCTGGTCACAAGCTACTTCTGGTCACAAGCTACTTCTGGTCATAAGCTACTTCTGGTCACAAGCTACTTCTGGCCACAGTTTTCTACTGGGAACGACGTTCTCTGGTCACAAGTTACTTTTGGTTACGGTCTTTCTTTAGGCCCAAAAGACTTCCTTTAGACACAATCATGATGTGTGTGAACATTTTTCATCGTGGGCATTTTGATATAAACATCAGTAAAGTCTTGGAAAAACTCAAATTCCAATTTAATGTGTCTGATCCGACGGAAGGTTGTGTGCCCTGTCCTCCAATTTACATATGTGTTGGCCTTAATTACTTTTTAGGTTGACAAGGTGTAGCTTTTGCTGGTGTTATTTTCCAATTCCATAAAAATGCTTATGCTCTTTAAGTTATAAATGTAAATGATTGATGTATGACCAGCTACTCTCCGTCGAAGAAACTGCTTGGTGGTGACTATGTACCACATATTACAAATTTCACTCATCTTTGTCCTTTACCCTTGGAATAAGTTCTGTAGACCACATCAGTTTCACTTACTTGGTTTGTTTTTAGTTTCAGTTTTGTAAAGACCGATGCCAATGTACCTACTCAACGGGTCACTATATTTTTGACATTTTTCGATTTGTAGAGTGCATCATATGTTTGCTGATATAATTCCCTCCGGAGTGTACCGGTGTTTCATCGCGTGTGTTGTGTTGTCTTATTAAGTTTCTCATAAGTTTTGTAGGGTACACATTGTGCATAAGGATATCTGGGCAATTCCTTTGTTTTTTCGGCCTTCTGTCGCTTGAATATTTTTTTTAGTGTTTTACAATGTTAAAATTATATTTATGGTATTTTTTTATTTCCATCTTGGGTACTAAAAAATATATTTTGAATGGTTAAAATTTTAAATAAATTCTGACTATACATTTTTGGGACTTGGACAATGGATCAAAAGTGTTGTCAAAAGCACCTATCCAACTTGTGATAACATTAAAGTTTGCAAGTAGATACTAAATCATGGTAAGACATTGTCTGGAGCAATGAGGTCTTAGGTGAGGCATTTTTCGTATTACCCGCTACATATATGATTCCGCCGCTTTGGTGTGTGCTTACCAATTCATGCGATCGGTTGGAATACCTAGATAGTTATATTCACTAACAGATACAATCTCGAAGCATTGTTTTGGACATGGAAAGTTATAATTGAAGTTAGCGATTCCACAGTAATGTACCGGTATACAAAAACGTTGACAGTTGTGTGAATGAAACGTTGGATTAAAATCGCAACTACCATCACCCATCATATGAAAGGCCAAAAACTCTGTGTTTTTACAAACAACTAGCTTGTGCAAGGTGAACCACTGTTCTAACTTATGAACAACTTCATTAATATTTACAAGGCAAGAAAACTAGTTCAATTATCGATAAACAAAAGCTATATCGTGTACAAATGCAGTGAGTTGACCACTGAAAGGTTGGTGGGTCAGAGATCAATAGTTGGCTGGTGCGACAGTCTACAGGGGATACCAGGGACTAGCTTGCTCATCAACTACTCGTGTTGTGCGCGCTACTGTTCTCTCACGAGTAGAAGGGATACAGTTATTTGCAGACTCCGAACTGCGAAATTTGAAAAACTTTCTTAGACAAATATTACTTCTTAAGTGTTGTCAGCAGCTCGAAAGAGGTGGTGCAGTGAAAAAATCGATGTGTTCAGCCGAGAATCGAACCCAGACCCTTCGGCGTGTGAGAGTCGCACTCTACCCACGACCACAAAAAAAAAAACAAAACAGCACCATAGAAGGCTTTAAAAGGTTTACATAGTATAGTCTTGTTAAATATTAAGCTTTATTACGTTTTTGAATTTTGTACATTAATATAAGGTTGCCGAATATCTCCCTTCCGCCTTTTGGTATTTTTAATTTTCCGGCTAGCTGTGTACAAAGCGCTACAGAGTTCTTATCTATATACTATACATCATTTCAAAGGACTTGACATAACCTACAAAACGAAGCTATGCATGATTAGTTTGGATATTGCGTTCAACAGTTTTAGACGTGTTCACTAACGCCGAAATTCGCGCTATTTTAAAGTTTTCCTACGTTAAAGGCAAATCCGCTAGAGAAACGTTCCGTGAGATTAATGGTGTTTTGGGGGATGGTACTCTATCACTTCGAACCGCAAAGGAATGGTTTCGTAGATTCGGAGCCGGTGAAATCGACACCATGGATAAGCCAGCCTGCGAAAGACCTGTGACGACGAATACCGATCGAATCATGAAAATCATCGAGTTAGTTAGAGATGGGAGTTAGTCTCCAAACCATTTTAAGCCATCTGCAGAAGGCTGGATATAAAAAACAGCTTGATATTTGGGTGCCGCATGATTTGACGCAAAAAAACCTTCTTCACCGAATCAACGCCTGCGATAAGCTGCTGAAACGGAACGAACTCGACCCATTTTCAAAGCGGATGGTGACTGGCAACGAAAAATGGATCACATACGACAATATCAAGCGAACACGGTCGTGATTGAAGGCCGGTGAATCGTCCCAAACAGTGGCCCAGCCGGGATTGACGGCCAGGAAGATTTTGCTGTGTGTTAGATTTGAAGGCAATCATCCACTACGAGCCGCTCCCATATGGCCAGACGCTTAATTCTACCATCTGCTGCGAACAACTGAACCGCTTGAAGCAGGCGATCGAATTGGCCATACATACAGACCATACACTTCGTTGATGACTCGTCAGAAGCTACGATAGCTCGGATGGGAGGTTTTATCGCATCCACCGTATAGCCCGGACAAAGCGCCAAGTGATTACCACCTGTTCCTGCCCATGGCGAACGCCCTTGGTGGTGTGAAGTTGAACTCAAAAGAGGCTTGTGGAAAGTGGCTGTCCGAGTTCTTCGCAAATAAGGAGGGGATCACTGTAACACTTTTTATGAAGCATTGAATGAAGAGCCAAAAAGCGGAAGGGAGATATATGGCAAGCTTATATTTATGGAAAGTCGTTTATGTGTTTGTGTATTATAATAATAATCGTTGGCGCGATAGTCCACAGGGGAACCAGGGCCTAGCTCGCTCATCAACTATTCGTGTTGTGCGCGCTACTGTTCTCTCTTTTAGAAGGGACCTACAGTTTTTTGCCGACTCCGCCGAAGTTGCAAAGTTTGAGAAGCTTTATTAGACAGTTATTACTCTTTGAGCGTTGTCAGCAGCTCGAAAGAGGTGGTGCCGTGAAAAATTCGAGGTGATCAGCCGGGAATCGAACCCAGATCCTTCGGCGTGTGAGAGTCGCACTCTACCTACTACGCCACGGCGGTGTTTGTGTATTGCTTTCGGCTTTTGTGACTTTTTCGAAACAAATATCAAGTCCAACATTAAATGGGCTATGGCCAAGTTAAGGCGAAGTGGGGTGTCCTCCGGCAAGTCGTGAACCTATTTAAAAAAAGAACTTCAAAACACGGAGTAATTTCTTCTTGCTAAGGTTTCTGTTAAAGTCAATGACATCCCTTCGTCAAAACCCACCTCTAGTCAGAAACTACCCTTAGTCCCAATTTTCCATACATGCAACTCATGGTCACAAGGAACCTCGGTTTATAATCTCCCTTCAGTCACAACTTTCGCCTGAACTCTATTTTGTGTGGTCACGGGAAATCTCTAGTAAAAATGCAGCCGAGAACACAAAACTCACTGACAGTTGTCATCCAAAATGCAAAACGAGAATGATGAAACCTTTGCCGTAAAAGTCACTCCATTTAAGCAGACTTTCAATCTTATGCACTACCGATTCCGGTAGTCCCCCCGGAACAAACTATTTCAACCTGTTCTTCCGCACAACAATTATCGGCCAAGAGCTGGTCTGTGTGTGGTTATATGATTGTTCATATTGACTCTCTGTTTTTTTTCGGATTCTCGTTTTTGGCCGTTTTATCAAATCGCGGTTTGAACTTAAGACGCAGATAAAACTGACGAATGATCTCAAATGAATGTGAAATTAACGACTGCGGCCGTTGCTGGTATTTATTGGTGGTGACAATAGGTCTGACTCGAAAGTGATTCATTGTTTGGATCCATTGTTTTGTGTTGTGTGTTGTGTGTTGGTGATGATGTCATATCGGTAACTTGTTTTTGTTTGTTTGTTTTCGTTCGCGGTTAGTGGTCGTGTCTCTCCCGTTCGTTGTGATTTTCATTCACTTCTTCGTCTTCGTGGAAATGTCAATCAAATCATATTGTATCTGGGATTTTAATCGAAAACCTGAAAGTACGGCATTGTTGGGAAGAATGCCTCAGGCAGGCAGCGCATTGTTTTAAGCCCAATCGGGGGATTTGAAGAATTCATCATTGGAGTGGAATGAAATGGCAAGCGAAAATTAATGACTGTCAGGTAGTACCTTCAGTTTGACAAGTTTGTAGAAGATTGTCAGATTGGCAGACCGTTAGTGGGAGAAATTTGTCTTTGATCAAAACCGTCGTTACGTTCGTTGTGATTGATTAATCCGAAAGACACATGCTTTCCGGGTCTGTGCCAAGACAAATCGATCTAATTTGTTGACTATCATAAATGTGGTGGCCTCTGCTTTGGCTCTTCGCACTGATGGTGGAAACGACCTCTTCCTTTGAAGAGAAATTTCAAGCGTTCATTGTACTTCCTTGCTTTGTAGGTGTAGTCTGCTTACAAATGGTGCGTCTTGTCGAATGTGTTTTGTGCTTTCTGCTTGACGGTGGGTGGTGAGGAGAGGGCAAGGGAGAGATGAATTACTTTGCTCAAGATGTTGCAAACGCGACTGCCTTAAGGAACTCATTGCAGAGTGCGTGTCATACATGTATATGGGTAATGCACAACAAAAAACATTCTTTAGGAGGATACTTACGTAGTCGCGACTGTTCATTTTAGATCTTTTGAATTACATATTCAAGGATGTCTTCAAGGAGAAATCGCCCCATATCATCAACTAGCCGGATAACTTGAGGTTCCTTCGGTAAATCACGCACCATCCGGACCAATAAAATTCCTCTAATTTAACTCAGAGTAGAAGACGTTTTTTTAAAATATGAAAGCGAGAAGAACAGATAATAATATTCCAATTAGCCTCAGGGTGGCCGCCGTAGCGAAGTGAGTAGTGTGTGATGCTCACACGCCGAATGTTAAGGTTCGATTTCCGGCTGAACACCTCGAATTTTTCACGCCACCACATCTTTCGAGTCGCTGACAACACTCAAGGATTAAAAACTGTCTTAGTAAAAGCTTCTCAAAACTTCGCCGTTCGGAGTCGGCAAAAAACTGTAGGTCCCTTCTACTCGTGAGAGAACAGTAGGCTCAAGCTAGGCTTTGGTACTTTTAATTAGCCTAAGGTAACGGCAATTTAAACATATCGTGTCCCTTGTGTAATCTGAAAGGATCATTTCTGCAAACTCCTCAATGGCTACGAAGCCCCACATTCCGCTCTTTGGCAGAATTTCAATATGGACGGTTATAAACAAGAATTCAGTCCTCCAGAATAAGACAAAGTTAAGATATTGTCTGTGTCATTTGCCCGGCCCACAAAAAGGTGACCCCTTTGACTGCGCCAATTATTGAGGGATAAGCACAACACATCGCCTACAGGAACCTCTCTGCCGTATAGTGTGAGCGTCCGAAACCGTTTGTTCATAGCCTGATAGGTCCTATCAGTGTGGTTTCAAGCCGCGGAAGTCCACAATAGACCAGATATTCACATCACAGCAGATCCTGGAAAAGACCCAAGAAGTACATATCAACACTCACCACCTATTTGTCGCTTTTAAGGCCTCATATAACAGAGTGCTTTGGGATGAGCTATACAGTGCTATATCTAGTCTTGGCTTTCCTACCAAACTCGTCGGACTGTATAAGATGACAATGGAGAACTTTCCTTGGTCCGTCAAGGTCGGCAACGAACTCACCGAGACCTTCAATGTCAAAAAAGATTTCAGACAGGGCGACGCACTGTCATTTGCTTTCTTGAACATTCTTGAGAAGCCATCACTAGGCGTTTGATGGTATTCAAGGCTAAAATGGGTCTAGCGCTAAATGAGTGCAAAACAAAGAACATGCTGTCGCAAAGGAGAGACACACAGACGAAGTCCTTGTCTACCTCCGCTCCGCGGTAAATAAGGCCAACATCATCGATACCGAAATTAAACGCATCATTCTTGGCAATCTCTGTTCCAGAGGAAATGAAGAAATACAGCCCTCTTTTGACAGACTAAGCTGCCTTTGTGTAACAGCTTGGTCATCCCATTTATGGCGCAGTAACGTGGACTTTACTTCAAGCGGATGGAGAAGACCTCTGTCGCTTTGAAGTTCCATTTTTTGGTAATGTTTGCGTTGATGGCATTTGGAGGAGAAGATTCAACGACGAACTGTACGAGCTGTATGGCAGCATGCGCCTGGTCAAGCGTCTTCGTATACAATGCTTAAAATAACTAGGCATGTAGAGCGTATGGATACTGCTGTTCCGGCAGGAAAAATTTTCGAATCCAAGCCATTGGGATAGCGCTTCAGAGGACGGCCTAGATTGGGATAAAACACACAAGTGGAGAAAAACCTCAACCAACTTGGAGTGCTCAACTGGAGGCAGCTGGTGAAAGATCGTGCTGGCTGGGGAGGCATGTTGGTTGAGGCCCAGGTCCACAACGGACTGTAGCGCCATCCGAAGAAGAAGAAGAAGTACTATTGATTCAAATAAAGATTTCATTCATTTTTCTGAATTGTATGTGTTTTTCTTTTGAAAAACTTTCCTATACCTTTTAATCACCTTTTACAAAAACTGCACGAGGCAAATCGTTGACTTCAAATGCACAGTTGTCATGGACCCACGTTGCTCCCTCTTGATCAGTCATTGTTTTGTTGCAAACTTAAGCTATTTTGTCTGTGAGGTGGTCATAACTTTGAAAGGTTTTTTTCTCTTTCTCCTGTCCTCAGTTACCTGCTTCTTCCCTTCGAAAGCCCTCCCTTTCCGTGTTTCCTTTTTACAGTTTGATAACAGTTGGAGAAAGGGGAACCAATAGTCAAATTTTTGTGGCGACAGCAGCTTGGACACTTGATGTTACTCTAGTCACTAGGCGACAACAGCTTGGACAGTTGATGTTGCTCTAGTCACCAGTAAAAGCTTCTATCCCTTTCACGGTCTCCTCTACTGCGAATAGATATTGATGGATTTGCTGTTCCTCCATTACTCTTTATTTCCTTCCTAATTTCTTATAAAGAAATGGACATACCTCCAAATCTTGTATCCGGCCAATCCGGTGAAGATTCATCAACACTTCCGGTGGAATGAATCAATTTCGGTGTGTGCTCGCATAACATGCCTCGATTAGGTAGTAAGCTGCAAATATCAACTAGTTTTCCTGGGTCATTCCCCGAAGGGATTACCTTTCGAACACCTTCGTTCTTTCCATCTGGGAAGGACTCAAGTGGAAACAAGTTATTCTTATATTTCTGATTAATTGAATGAAACGAAACTTGTGATTTGTGATTCCCCATTTACGACCTTAAGTCGCGCACAAAATTTTCCCAAACCACAGAGAACTTTTGTTGACTCTTTCTATATTCTTCTACTCCAAATTATCAATGAAAAGTTCATAAATGTCCAAGTCATAGATTCCATGTATTCTCAGTTCGATTTGTCAATTTGCATACTTTCCGCACACGATAATTTATTTATCAAACTGTCAATTAAATTAATGGTTTTTAACATATCATTGTACTTGTTAATTCGGTTGTTTGCCGTTTTATTAAAACATGACTTCTAAATTCTACTTTTTGGTATAAACTTAGTGGAAGGTGTCCTCTACGAGGGCGATCTCATCAGTCTTTAACATCTCTGCCTGAAGGTGCCAGTGGCACCATTGATATGCCAGCCGAATAAAACTCGAAACATTGTTTTGAAAAACAAACAAACAGACGTTTCGTCGAAACGTGGTAGATGTTTCCAGAAATTTAGAAAATAAAAAAAGGGGCAGCATATGCTGAAGAAGTAGCCGCAGTGGCGTAGTGGGTACAGACACTCACACGCCGAAGGTCCAGATTCGAATCCCGGCTGAACACCTAGAATTTTTCACGGCACCTCCTCTTTCGAGCTGCTGACAACACTCAAAGAGTACTGCTGTCTAAGAAAAAGTTTCCCAGACTTCGCCGTTCGGAGCCGGCAGAAAACTGTAGGTCCCTTCTACTCGTGAGGGAACATTGTCGCGACCAAAACGAGTACTTGATGAGCAAGCTATGCATTGGTCCGTCTATGGACTGTAGCGCCACACAATTACTGTAGACTGAAGAATCGATATTTTGATGCTGTGTGTTCGCTCCCGGTTGCATGTCAATTCCTGACGGCACAGTGCCCCGAAAACGGTTACCACGGATGATAACTTTACAAAAATGTATACTCCTGTACCGGCAGACATCTGATTGGAGATGCCCGAGCAAACTAGGACCCTCGCTGGCACCTTTGGAGCACACTTCGGTCATATCTTCTGCCTGACATGTTGGCCATCGGAAAGTTGTCTGCGAGGTTCGATTTGATAAACCAACGCAAATATGAAGAAACAATGATCAGATCAGTGTTTGCTGGTGTCTAGTTCAATGGAGCCTTTAGGGATTTTCGCAGTGGTCGAAACAGTGGACTCTTCCGAAAGTGCTTCGAAGTGGACAAAATTGTCCTATCGGTCGGAAATTCTGGCGATGGCTGATGTTTATAGGGACTCACATGGTGTGACTTAAATCGACTTCCTGGAGCCAAAACACTCGAAGGGTTCTTCCTTGGTGAAATATGGGAACCATTCGGCACCTCAATTGGAGTACACTGACAACGCATGAACTCATACAGTTTTGTTCATAAAAATAGCAGTAGTTATACGACTTAGAAAATTAGCAACATATTTCTAAGAAGATCCTTTTTCCAAATGTATATCCGGTTTTATTGTATTTTCCGGTAATCAGAAATAAAAAATAAAGGCTTACTTTCTCCTTTTTTCACTTATTCATTGAAATCTGTTGGTTGAATCCTGTTCATAAAAAAAGCAGTGTTTTTTGGTTTTACCATAAAGTGCTTCAAAAATTGTTGTTTAAAGCTTTAAAAATATTTTTTGTTTTCTTTTTTGTAAGTGAATGTTTTTCTATATTTTGTCTTTTATGAACACTCCTTAAAGTTAAAAATATGCGTCGATCAAAGCACTGTAAACATTGATCAAAGAAATGTATTCGGAGAGAAAAACATATGCTTCAATTTAGGAAATCAAAGGATGTTCAGCGAAAATGGTCAGCAATGCGCCAAACTGGAAAGTTAGGTCCGAAAGACTTGGTCCAAAAAGAGTGACGGCTAAGAGAACTGATCGAAAAATTATCAACATGGCAAAGGAGAACCCTTCAATAAGTTCCAGATAGATAAGGGATGAACTCCAACTTCCGGTGAGTGCTGTGACGGTTAGAAGACGTCTTCTAGAGGCTAAACTACCAGCTCGAAGCCCGAGAAAAGTACCGCTTTTAACAAAAAAGCATGTGCAAAAAAGATTGGCATTCGCAAAGTTTCACAAAGATTGGCCTAATTAGAAATGGAGGAATATTCTGTGGAGCGATGAAAGCAAAATGGTCTTATTTGGGTCCAAGGGTCGCCGGGAATATGTAGGAAGGCTTAAGAGTTAGAGAAAGAAAATTTAGAAAAAAGAATTTAGAGAAGAAATTAATCCAAGTTATACAGTTAAAACTGTTAAACACGGAGGAGCAAATTTAATGATTCGGGCCTGTTTCTCATGTAATGGGGTTGGACCTACAGATCTGTGCAAAAAAATAGCACCACGTTGAGGTCTGTATTTTGGATGCTAATTTCTTTTCTCCATGCTCATGTAAGGACACGATATTTATTGTAGGACATCTGTTGGGTATCAGTTATAAAATGCAAAAAACAAGATAAGCGAAGACGCATTTTAAGACAAGAAAATTTCCGTTATACGAACTGTAACCGAAATTTTGGTGTGCAAGATAATAGCACCATGTCATTCTAAAAAGTGTTTTCGAAGTGTTTGGTGGTGTTTAGTTTTTTTTTTTGTGCGTCAAAAGATATAAGTAAAAATATTTAAGTATTTTGAAACTAGTATTTTTTAAATACAACGTTATAAACAATTAAAATGGGTCGCGGTGTGCATTGTACTCCTAAGAAACGTGAACTTATAAAAAAGTCAATTTCTGACGGAAAAACGTACAAATTTATTCGGGAAATCGTTGGTTGTTCGAATAAAATGATTACTAATGCAAAAACACACGTCGAAAAAGAAGAAACAAGAGGTAGAAAATCGAAATTAACCTCTACCGACGGGCGAAGAATGATAAGATTAGTGAAACATAACCCATTCATCACATCAAACAAAATAAAAGAGGAACTAAATCTGCCCGTATCAACATCAACCATAAGATGGAAGTTGATAGAGAAGGAACTACCTGCCAGAAGTCCCAGAAAAGTACCCTTTCTGACAAAGGTCCATCTTCATACAAGAAAACAATTTGCGCCCAGAACATTTGAACTGGGAAGTAACCAAATGCCGTAATATATTATGGACAGATGAGTCTAAAATTGTTTTATTTGGAACTCCTGGGACCAGGGCATTTGTTCGCAGGCAAAAAAACCAAGAGCTTAAACCGGAGTGTACTTTAAAAACCATTAAGCATGGCGGCGCGAAAATTAACATATGGGAATGCTTCTCCTACAACGGTACTATAATCATATATTTCGGATAAAACCAATGATGACCGCCGAAGTTTATGTTGGCATAATGAGGGAAACCATGTTGCCCTACGCCGAGTGGAATATGCCTCTCAGATGGGCCCTGCAGCAAGACAATGACCCGAAACATACGAGCAAATTGGCCAAGGAATTTTTTGTGAGGAATGGGGTTCAAGTTATGGAATGGCCGCCGCGATCTCCAGACCTAAACCCCATTGAAAATCTTTGGACAGATGTTAAGAAAGCTGTTTTTAAAGTGAAACCAAAAAATACACTACAGCTATGGGAAGCTGTGCAGGCTGCGTGGAGGGATATTCCAATTCGGCGATGTCAGCCACTAATCGACTCTATGCCACGACGTTGTCCCGCTGTGCTCAAAAATAAGGGTCATAAGACGAAGTACTAGAACAGTAGTATAAATAAAAAAAATAAAAACCGGGCTATTCCACTAAATTTTGCATTTTATTTACGACGTTTTTCTTGTGGTGCTATTATTTTGCACACCAAAATTTCGGTTTCATTTCGTATAACGGGAATTTTCTTGTCTTAAAATGCATCTTTGCTTATCTTGTTTTTTGCATTTAATTACTAATACCCAACAGATGTCCTACAATAAATATCGTGTCTTTAGATAAACATGGAGAAAAGTAATCCAAAGTGCAGACCTCAACGTGGTGCTATTTTTTTTGCACTGAGCTGTATATATCCCAACCAGGGTATAATGGACGATGCTGAGTACCTTCAAATTTTAGAAGAGGTTATGCTGCGATATGCCGAGGAGGAAATGTCACTAGTTTTCGTATACCAACAAGATAATGACCCAAAACATATCTCAAAACGGGGAAAGTCTTGGTTTGATGAAAAAAGAATAACCGTTTTGGAGTGGCCAGCACAATCCCCTGACCTAAACCCCATTGAGAACTTATGGGGCGATGTTAAAAATTCTGTCCATAAGGCCAAACCAAAAAACGCCAAGGAATTGTGGGCGGTAGTGCGAGACTCATGGGAAGCTGGTATAGCTTCTCTCAACTGGTATAGTTGAGAGATGTCGCAGTCTGGTGGACCAGACCACGAAGATGCAGCGCAGTGAAAAAAAAAACAAAGGCTTTGCTACAAAGTACTAATGGTAAGCTGTAAATAACAATGATTTCATATTGTTTCATTGATTTCTGTTGTCTAGGCACAGCATAATTCTAAATACTGCTATTTTTATGAACGACTGCGAAATAATACTACGACCACAAAAAATAGTTAAAAATTATGAACAACGTTTATTTTGTGATATACCTGTTAAGACTGAAATACTTTACTTTTGAATACGTTTTTTGACAAAAATATTGAATCAATTTGAATTAAATTAAATTAAAATAAATTGTATACGTTTTTTGAAAAAATAATAAAACAATTTGAAGTAATAGAAAATAATTTGTCTTTTTTGAGGAGCACTGCTATTTTCATGAACACAACTGTACCTCCGTTGCCCAATGCCTAAATCGGTTCAACTACTGCCTCATTCATCGCATCGACGTGGCCCCATACGACTTCTTTCTCTTCCGTAATGTGAAAGACGGCAGGCGGAATTCTAAGTTGAGTGCAATGTCGTAGGAATGCTATTTTTGGGACCTTTAGAAATTATTCCCATCAAAAGATTTAATGAAGCTGCCCAATTGCTTGGTCAAGTGAAGTGTGTGAAGACACATTTACCACAAATTGTTGTGGTCTATAAGTTTAATCAACAGGAAGTCCTTTCCTTATTGGTAGGGATTGATGCTTGATGTCCAGACTCATTCAACGCTGTGATGTATGGATGCGTAAATGAAAAAAAAAATCCTCAACCTAACACTCAGAACAGAACCTCAATAAGTCTGTGTAATCACTTTCAATTGTAGTTAACAGATTACGTCTAATCTACGCACGGCCATCAAAGAACATCCATTCCAGCATGCACACAAATGTTTGGTCAGGAGATTATAGCTTCTTTGCCTAACCTTCACTGGGTCCGTTATCGGAATTCAGCAAAATTTTATCTTATCTCAAATAGTTAACAAGCTTCCCCTCTCGCGCCTTCACAACCTTCACAGCGTAAATTAACCATTTTCACTTCCTTCTCGCACTCAAAGTAAATATCATTCAACCCCCTAAAAACAAAAGCGAAAAAAAAACAACAAAAATGACGAAGAAGAGCAAATATTCGTAGAGCACAACCAACCCACAACCACCCTCAATATCGGCCACTCGAAATGTGGCCTTGAAAACAAAAGTTCACCAGCCATCGTCCAACGTCTATTTTTAACCCCACCCCTCCCCCGTCACTCCGACCCAGCACAACGAAAAATACACCGAGTATTAAATAAAGCTAATCACAAGAGCAGATAAAAAATAAACGAAACTCGCCAAACACCAACACACCACCAAAAAAAAAGCGAAACTAATGAGAAAAATTAGAAAATAAAGATGAGGAAGGCAAACCCAGCCGACAGCACCGCCGCCGCCGCCACTGCCGGTCCCCGCAGAAACGGATATAGCGTAATGTGTGTGCACAAAGAGCAACAAAAACAAAAAAAATTCAGAAACGTAAAAAAAAACTAAAACCATCAAAACGTTTGGCCTTGCCTTTATGTTTCATCGCTTCGCGTCCGCACCCCACAGCTTGGCGCGGTGGTGGCGTAGCACCAGGGCACCACCCCGTCGGCCGTTGCCAGCCGTTGATATGCTAACGCAAAGTTTTAATTCAATATTTTGTCAGCGAGGAAAATAAACTTTTATTTATCATTTTATTCCCTATTTTGGTTGTTTTTTGTTTCTTTTCTGCTTCGCTGTCGGCAGCAATGTGTGCGTGCGATGTGCGTGTGGACTGGCATTGCTCTGTGACATTGCTTCAAGTTTACGCACTCCCACTTGAAAGTTCACAGCAGCCGCGTGAGTGTGCGTGACGTTCCATTTACTCCCAGCACGCACACACCGACCACCCAAACAAATATCTCCGAATACGTTACAGGCATAAAACAAACAACAGAGCGTCGCAGAGAAGGCAGATGGGCCAGGGAGGGCACAAAACAAAAAACAAACAAGCGCCACACCGCACACAAACGCATGAACTACTCGAACTCGATTCAAGGACGCGTGAAACATCACCAGCCGTTTTAAAGGCTTTTTGTCGGTTCCGCTTTGCCCGCCACTTCGTGTACACTCCCAACGGCTCTCTTCGACTGCGGAGAGGTGCTCTCTTAATTTAAAAGCTTTCTTCTGCCGCTGCCCTATCAGCTGGTCTTCTACTTCTGCGACCGACACACACGGACACTTGCACCCTTCTACGTGCCGTTTATGGACCATTTGCTCGAATTGATTTCACTTCTCCGTTTTGATTTCCTCCTTCCGTTCCGGCGTCGGGAAAGTTCATGACCAGCCCGTTTGAGCAAAAAAAAAACAGAAAAACCAATCTTTTGGGGGCAAGATTTGGCAGCACCTGTGCCAAGGTCTTTATCATTCTGCGTTTGTTTTCGTTGCGGCTTTCTGTTTGTTTGTCAGTGCTTCTGGCGTTATTTTCGTCATGTTTGCCGGGTGAAGGTTTATGTTGTAAATTCATGGATTTGCGTGGATTAGACGTTTACTCTCTAAGAGGCTTGCACCGCTTGAAGAGCAAACGCGAAGAGAGGAAAGAGACGGCGTGATAGGGATCAAATGCGATTTAGGGCGGATTATGGACACAATTATGCAGACCTCATGCTTGCTCCAGATACTGAATGCAGTTGCAGTTGCAGTTGAGGGTGTGACGGTGATTGCGATTGAAAGGAGGGCGGCCTTCATTCCTACTTGTGTTTGTTGAGAAAAAAAGAAACCCCGAGGAGTTTGTGTTAATTGTGGACCTGTCCAGTGAATATCAGGTGGGCTTCTAGAGAAATACTTTTTCAACGATTGATTGTCCTTTTCATGTCGATGTTTATGTCAGTTCAGCGATTGTAGCCGCGACTAATAATTTCCTGTAATTACGTTAAAGGAAAGAGTCGTAAGAGAGGTGCGTTTTCGAGAGTGAATTTGAGCTTGCAACAACTTCTTGGCAAGTTGTCCACTTCCAAATGCAGTTCTACGACCAAAAAGGATTGCCTGAGGTCCTCTGTGCGAAGGGGTTAGAATGTGCCCGGTCACAAGGTGAATCTTAATTTGAATATAATACAGGGACTCATTTTTTTCAACCTTGCGAGATCTTACTTATATTTGCTATTGAGTTCGACGGAATCGAAAGGAAGTATAGATCAACGGATCCTTGGAGTTGATCGATGAGCATCACAGCTGCGCCGTAGCACTAAAGAAGACTTGTCAATGGTTCTGGCATTTTTTTCAGCTATTACGAACATAAGCAGAGCCAGTGTGGTGAACATGTTAAGTGTGATTCAACGAAAAATTTTAATTTTCAAAAGTTTCACGTGTTAGTTCTTTAAAAGTATCATTTTCCAGCGCCTGTAAATTTCAAAATTTCTTTTAGAAATGCTTTTCGTACGATTTAAGGAACATAATTGACCTGCTGAAGCTATTATTGTCCTTTCTGTTCGCAATTCTTTGTATTTGGGCAGATAAGCAACTCGAAAACTACCACGAGCTTACATTGCATCCATTAAGAATAACGGTAGGACTTGGTTTAGGGGTCGCTGTGCATTCTTCTTTCAAATCGAGACAAATGAGAACATTGTTGGGCCATGTTAACGCGCTATTTATATTTTACTACAATGCTTCAAGACACACATGGAATGAAATAAAATATTGTCAAATAACTCGCTTCCGCCTTTTCATCTTTAAAATTTTGCGACTATGTACAAAGCGCTACAGCTCGTATCTGTCAATACTATACATCATTTGAAAGGTCTTGACATAACCTACAAAACGACGCTATGCATGATTAACTTGAATATTGCGTTCAACAGTTATAGACGTGTAAACATGGAGTTCACTAACGCCGAAATTAGCGCTATTTTAAAGTTTTCCTTCGTTAAAGGCAAATCCGCTAGAGAAATGTTCCGTGAGATCAATGGTGTTTTGAGGGGTGGTAGTCTATCACTTCGAACCGCGGAGGAATGGTTTCGATGATTCAGAGCCGGTGAAAACGACAACATGGACAAGCCAGCCTGCGGAAGACCTCTGACGACGAATACCGATCGAATAATGGAAATCATCGAGTTAGACCGGCTTGTGGCATCTCGTGACATCGCCCAGGAGATGGGAGTTAATTACCAAACCATTTTAAACCATCTGCAGAAGGCTGGATAGAAAAAAAAAGCTTGATGTTTGGGTGCCGCATGATTTGACGCAAAAAAAAAAACCTTCTGGACCGAATCAACGCCTGCAATATGCTGCTGAAACGGAACGAACTCGACTCATTTTTAAAGCAAATGGTGACTGGCGACGAAAAATGGATCACATACGACAATATCAAGCGAAAACAGTCGTTATTGAAGGCCGGTGAATCGTCCCAAACCGTGGCCAAGGTGGGATTGACGGCCAGGAGGGTTTTGCTGTGTGTTTGGTGGGATTGGAAGGGAATCATCCACTATGAGCTGCTCCCGTATGGCCAGACGCTTAATTCTACCATCTACTGCGAACAACTGGACCGCTTGAAGTAGGCGATAGGTCAGAAGCGTCCAGAATTGACCAACAGGGAAGGTGTACTGTACTGTTCCACCAGGACAACGCCAGACCACACACTTCGTTGATGACTCGTCACAAGCTACGGGAGCTTGGATGGGAGGTTTTATCGCAACCGTATAGCCTGGACATAGCGCCAAGTGATTACCAGCTGTTCCTGTCCATGGCGAACGCCCTTGGTGGTGTGAAGTTGAACACAAAAGAGGCTTGTGAAAAGTGGCTGTTCGAGTTCTTCGCAAATAAGGAGGGGGCTTTTACGAGGTGGGTATTATGAAGTTGCCGTCTAGATGGAAACAGACTATCGAACAAAACGGCACATATTTGAACTAAATCCGACACTTTTTATGAAGCGTTGAATGAAGATCAAAAAAGCGAAAGGGAGATATATGACAATTAATAAATCTTTGGGTGGACAAAATTGTTTGTATTTGGGCTAGCTGTTCTAAGCTAGCTAAGCTAAGATTGACGCTTTACAACCCAATACTATTTGTGTTCGCGAGTTACCAGTCACTACGGTCAAACGAGTCGCTCACAATTTGACTCTCCGAATGCACCACCTCAACTTTCTTATAGGGGGCCAATCACTTAAAAAATGCTCAATGGTATAAAATTATATTTCAAACAATAAAACCAACTTTTTATGTTCACTTTCAAATGTTTGTGTTTTATTCGACATTACTAAGCAAACCTTGCGATGAATCATCCTTTATTGTATCGCTCATAGCTGAGAGGATGCCTTTGTTATCTCTAAGCGTCGGCATATACATTTTTTGGAGATGACAGCTGAATTGAGTTGGAGTTCAGTCTACCTAGTGAGGTCAAGCCCTTCCCGGTTATGAAACAAAAACTAAGAATACAAATTTATGCCGTCCGTATTTTTGTGTTTAAAAATTGTTTTTCTTGAAAAAGAGACTGCTCCAAGTATTTTCTGATGATTTTCGAATACCATCATTGAAAAATGAGTCATCTCTGGATATTTTGCAATTTCAAACCGGTGACTCCCTTTCCATTTTAAGGTTTCCAGATAGTTTTTGACTCGTACGTCACGCTATTTGCAGTAAATGCAAATTTCTTTGACTGTCTGAGTCCCTTGCAACGATTCTGCAAGTTCACTGTAGCTTTGGCATGCTTCTTGCTTCAAAAGGGCCTCCAATTGATTATGTCAACCTTTTTTAATTTCTGTCAAAATCAACACTTTTCAATCACTCTCTGCATTATCTATTGGTTTGGGATGATTCACTGTAAACTACCGTAAGCATTTAATTGCTTTTAGCTGCACTTTTCTTCCATTTAAAGAAAGAAGTCAAAGCTTCTCGCAAATGCTGTTCATTTAAGAATAATGCTGAAAGTTTTGAAAAGACAGAGAACAAGGTTGTTGTCTAAAACAGACGGCGATGCACACTAACTATTGCTGACAAATGTCGCACGCAGAAAAAACGAACATAGATTAGCTTAGAGTACTTGTTTAGAGTCAGTAAGTTAGATATAAGATTAATATTTCAGATTAAATATTTAAGCTAGTTTTAAGCATTTTTGTCTAGCAACTAAGTTAACGAATTGTAAAGTGTTAATAAAAATGCGTTACAAACTCAAACTCAAACAAATGTCGCACTTTCCAATAAAGTAGGAAACCGCTTCCCAGATCAGCCACAACTCGCGAGTGGCGCCATCTCTTGAGAAAGAAATAATTTCTACTCCCAATACTTCCAGTTAAATACGAAGTTTAAATCTTTGCTGGAATCATTTTTTTAGACCGTATAAAAAGGAATGTGGTCGTGGTGGGTAGAGTGCAAAGCTCACACGCCGAAGGGTCTAGGTTCGATTCCCAGTTCAACACCAATTTTTCGAATGTTTCACTGCACCACCTCTTTCGAGCTGCTGACAACACTCAAAGAGAAACAACTGTCAAAGAAAGCTTCTCAAATTTCGCAGTTCGGAGTCGGTAGAAAACTGTCGGTCCCTTCTACTCGTGAGAGAACAGTAGCGCGCACAACGCGAGTAGTTTATGAACAAGCTAGGCCCTTGTCCTCCTTTGAACTGTAGCGCCAAAAATTGTTATTATTATTATAAAAAGGAATAACTGAACACCTCCAATTTTTACGACACCACTGCTGACAACACTCAAAGAGTAATAACTGTCAAAGAAAATGCTACTCAAAAGTTCGCCGTTTGGAGTCGGCAAAAAATGTGGATCCCTTCCACTTCTAAGAGAACAGTAGCGCGCACAACACGAATAGTTGATGGGCATGCTAGGCCCTGGTCTCCTTGTGGACTGTAGCGCCACCCAATTATTATTAAAAGGAATAGTAGGCGGAAAGATTTGCATGAGCTAGAGGACATTTTTGAAAAAAAAAAAATCAAAATCTGCTGTCGTCCTATCTAACCTCTACATTTTGTTTTCTTTTTCGTTCAATGTATAAAAAAGGGTAACCCCTCATACTTTATAGTTGCTTCTGTTTTTCTACCTTAGTGTGAATTACGATAACCTTTCAATGGCAGTGGTAGAGCAGTAAAATAATAACACCGTGATCCCAATAGAAAAATTAACACCTAAACATATAGGGTGCGCCACTATCAAAAAAAAAAAAAAAAAAAAAAATTAAATAAATAATTTTTATTAGTGGCGCCCTCTATATATCCCAGGACTTATTGAGTGATTGAGTCTGTTCTAATGTCAGAGCCCCTTTCTCGAAAGTTTGGTCGGTCTGCGAAAAAAGAACCAATTGCAGACGCTAACGTCACATTCTCATTCTTTTTGAAATGTGAAGCATCTATAAGAGCTGTCCAATTTAGTCACAGCTGAAGGCTGAAGCAACTATAAGGCGCTACAACTGAAGTAAATTTTGGGCACCATTATATTGTTCCTGTTTCTGAACAGAAAGTTTCGAAAGGGTTTTTGAAAAACATCCTGCACTGTCAGAAGTGTTAAATCCTCGGAAAAGCCGCAATGGTTAGTTGCGTGGCTTATTGACAAGGTAATAGGTTCAGTTTCAAAGCCTAACACCTCGAATTTTACCTACTTCACCGCTGTGAAGTGCTGTGCCCCGTAAAGTACTCCTGCGCCCTCCAAAATAAAATAATCAAAAGTCTGGTTTAGTCCTAAAATTATATAACACGGATCATTCGGAGCACTCGTTCTTCTTCTTCGTGTGGCGCTACAGTCCGGAGTGGACCCGGGTCTTAAGCAGCATGCCTCACCAGCCAGTGAGATCTTCCGCCAACTGTCTCCAATTAGGCACTGCAAGCTGATTGAGGTTCTTCTTGACTTGTGGCCACTATGCCGGCATAGGCCGTCGTCTTTTGCTTTCTTCCAGTGGCTCGGATGTGAAGACTTTTCGGGCTGGACCAATGGTTGCCATACTTTTTACATGGCCTAGATGTCTTAAGCGTCGAATCCAAACACGTTTGACCACAAGCACTGCGTCATACAGTCCGTAAAGTTCGTCGTTGAATCTTCTCCTCCAAATGTCTTCAAGGCAAACAGGATTAAAGAAACGCACACAGAACTTTTTTCTCAAAAAGACGACTGGCTTCTCCATTCGCTTTGAGTAAAGCCCAAGATTCCGAGCTCTTAAGCTGCACTGGAAGGACCAAACTGTTACTCAAAGGCTGCTGAGTCTGCCGTGAGAGAGGACTATTTTTAAATTGCCTTCTGTTCCTTATTTCTTGATTGCCAAAAATGGGTCTGCGTTTGATTTCGGTACATATGTTATCGTCGCTATTTACCGCGGAGCCGAGCTAGAGGTCCTTGGCTACCTCTGAGTTTCTTCTACCTAATGAGACGCTCTCCGAGACCTCGATGTTGTGTGTCCCTCCTTTAAGGCAGCATGTAATTTGTTTTTCCTCAATTGCCGCCAGACCCCTTTTAGCCACTTCCGCCTCAATTACCATCAGTACACGCCTCATTGGCGGCTCGCTGTGTTCGTGAAATCACGTAAACTTCGTCCGAGTAAGCTTGCAATTGAGGATACTCTTGGAAGACCGTGCCTCTGGTGATGACACATGAGTTACGCATTATCATCTCAAGAATGATGTTAATGATGTCACATGACAGTGCGTCGCCTTACCTAAAATCTTTTTTGACATGAAAGGTTTGGGTGAGTTCGACCTTAATGGAGCAGCGGAAGTCCTTCACCATCGTCGTGCGCAATCTGACGAGCTTGGCAGGGAAGACAATTTATATAGGAGAACATGTCGTTCCTTGCGATTGCCCAAATTGCGGTCTCTATGTCACCTTAAAAATCGAGTTAACTTAACTTTTGAGTTAAGTTCGTTCCGGACCTTTAGAAAGATTGAATGAAATCCTCGAACAATAAGTCACTAGAGGAGAAAAAATTCAGTCCGCTTATTGACTCATTTCACACAGAACTCGAACCAATCAGTTGACGTACTCGATTCATGTTTGCCGTGTGATACAAATCTCGTAACAAAAGACGCAACGTACAATTACCAGCTCCGGTGACTCCTGCTTAAACATGGCTGACCTTCCCAAAGGAAAAAAAGCAGATCAGATTTCCACTTTGAACACGAACGCCATCGTTTTCCTATTAAATTGCATTTACATGTCTAAAACTGCAACAATTTAGCGCTAAGTGGTCTGCAGCTTGACACGAGCAACACACATAACAATCTTTAAATGTACGACAAGCGCTCTCGTCTCCGTTGTCTCAATGTAACCCCTCCACACGTGGAAACTACCGCGTAAGTTGCTGTCGTTGATCACTGTTAATCGATTGTCTTCAGATGTCACCGGAACCTTAGACTAAGAAGACTCAATACAATTTTGAATTTGTCACGTAGTCGTTGACGTGTCTAACCGCTTCTGTTTTTCTCTTTCCAGCTCAGGCGCAAAGAGGAATCACAGTGCTGCCATAAACCAATAGCAAATAAGCATGATATTCTTTTTTGACACACTTCTTCTAACGAGTACACTGAAAACCAAGAACCAACCGTTGGCGTAGGCCAAGGCGCAGCAACACACGCATTCATCCGAGGAGTTCATAAGGTCCGCTTATCGAAACACCGTCCACGAGAGCAGCTGATCATCCTCCCAGCCGTATGCGAACAGAGACTGCCTTAAGATGAATCAGCACGGGAAAAATCAGAACATCATCATCATTCGGCCGATTAAGCGAGAGCTCGTTCCAAATCAAATAATCACTACGATCAAGTGCGAGAGCAAACCGGACGGCAGTGCTGCGAGCCGTGACGTGATGACGATTACCACAACTCCGGGAACGTCGATTGTTGGGCAACCGCAACAGCAGCAAGTGTTGACGGTGCAAACCATCCCACGGAGTACGGGCAATGTGATGCCCCATATATTGACGGGTGCAGCGCCTAGTTCCGTCACCGCTCTGGCGGTATTAACACCTCCGGCTGCAACAGCGAGTGACACGGCAATATCGCCTGTCCTGTCCACGAAGTCCTCATCAACCTCAACTACGTCGGACGCGGAGACCTCGACAGACACGATGAACGCCGAGTACTCGGACAACCAGGGCGATGACAAATTGTTAAAGTGAGTAGAAATTTGTTTCGATTTGTATTTTTATTTTAAATTGGTGGTGACACGAACTGTGGTGTCCATTCCCTCTGCACTGCAAATGGCATCGCAGTTTGACAGGTGTCAAACATCAGCGTAACCAACTTGAGTCCACAAAACGAATGGTCCTGTAATGCACAATTTACGTTTTAAATGAATTTGTTTTTGGTTCTACAAGTTCAAACATTGTGCTTAGATTTATTTTTCGTTCTCCCTTATTTTCTGAACAGCCAAAATTAAACTAGATCGTGTTTCTTCATATTTAAGGAAGAGGAGAGAAATATTTTAGGAATAAGGAAGAGTCGTAAAATGTGAATGTTTGTGGGGGTGTTATGAAAAAGAGAGGATAGATTAGTCCCAAAAACATACTCCAATAAATTTTAAAAAACAAAGTCTTCTCTACTCTGTGAATAAACTCAAAACATCGAAGACGGTCAGTCGTACAAAAACAGTTTTCGAATCGATTATCGAAGCTGTTTAATACATAACTGTAGACAAGAAATGAAAACAATGTATCAAGTGAGCTGCTATAATTTAAATTTTTTGTTTTTTTTTTCACTCTACTAGACCTAGACTTCGATCTTTGGTCACATCGTCTGGCTCTGCGTTACTCCGCTTAATGTAACGCAATTTGGAGAATGATTCTTTTTTCAAAAGCAGTTGAATAAACAATTTTCAATGTTTTTCATAAATTGTGACTCTAGAAGTAGGAACAATTAATTTCTGAATACAACTTTGTCTGTCTCTGCTAAAATGCGTTTCAATACCCCAGTTTCAAAGATTCCGTTGATGATTTTAAGTTAAAGCTTAATGAATACTAATTCGTTTCGGATTGACTGGAGACGTGGTTTCCAGTCTCGTTTTCGAAAAAAAAGAAATTTGCAATTTGTCATTCTGGGATTGCATTGGCTTTTTTTTTGTTTTTAATTGCGTTTTCATTACTATCAATATATCTTCCGAACTAAACAAAAAACGCTTAAGTCCAATTCATTTTGGACTTACTGTCCCTTCTTAGGCACTCTAAGCTAACCTAAACTTAACGCTATGTCTTTTGTCGTCCCAACAAAATTCTTCTCTCTTTTTAGAGATCTTAACGTAAACTAAGAAAAATTGTATGCAAAAACTTAGTACCTAAAGAACTTGTAACATGCATTGGCTTTGCGGGTATAAAGTGCGGATCTTCAGATGCGGTTTGCTTTAATCCTTCCTGAAACTGCTTCCAAATTATTTAACAAAAAATAAAATTGCTCCTTAACAATTCCTAAATCAATTGGACCTCACTTATTAACAAATACACCAAAAAAACTGGTGGAGAATTTTGCTAAGGATGGTGCCTAAAATGTTTGTGGATTAAATCTCGTGCTCAACCATATTATTTTTCATCATTATTCCTTAGTCAATTGGACCTTGTTAGCAAATGCACCAAAAAAACTGGTGGGGAATTCTGCTGAGGATGGTGCCTAAAATGTTTGTGGATTAAATCTCGTGCTCAGCCATATTATTTTTCATCATTATTCCTTAGTCAATTGGACCTTGTTAGCAAATGCACCAAAAAAACTGGTAGAGAATTCTGCTAAGGATGGTGCCTAAAATGTTTGTGGGTCAAATGTCGTCCTCAGCCATATTATTTTTCATCATTATTCCTTAGTCAATTGGACCTTGTTAGCAAATGCACCAAAAAAAAAAAAAAAAACTGGTAGGGAATTCTGCTAAGGCTGGTGTCTAAAATGTTTGTGGGTCAAATACAGGGAGGATGACATTACTAGATCCACTAACTTTTGAAGAAAATTGTGTAGAAAACGCACCCGTTCCACTACACAGCCCTACACTTGAAACTAATTTTTCGATTCCCAGTTCTCTCCCAAGAGCAAAACAAGTTATGTCAGTTTAAATGGGTGGCATTCTGATTTCCTTCAAAATTTCGAACAGACAACAGCAGTCAATGAGGGAACACGCATATTCTGCGCATCCCCTTTTAGGTTGCCTTTTATATTTCGGGATTAGAGAACAAAAACAAATATTAATCATCGAAAATAGCTTTATTGTTTTACAAAATATTCCCCATTAAGATCTATACATTTTGCATGCGTTTGAACCAATTGTCGAAACACTTTTGCCACTCTGATTGTGGTATCTCCAAAACAGGCATTCTGAACGCATCAACTGCTTCTTCAGGTGTCGAAAAACGTTGAACTCTCATTTTATTTCTTACGTACGGGAATAAAAAGAAGTCATTCGGTGTCAAGTCAGGACTTTACGGCGGATGACTCATCAAATCGATGTTTTGGGTGCTCAAAAATGCAGATGTTTGAGCCGATGTGTGAGAGCTCGCACTGTCGCGGTGAAGAGTAATCCGTCTTCGGCGGTTGGTTTTCCTGATTTCTTGGAAGACAACTGGCAAACAAATGGTTGTGTACTACTCAGAATTGACTGTTCTAGTGGTACGGTTGCGATATGTCCAGTTTTTCTGAAAACAACAGGCGCTTCGTGCGCGAGCAACTTTTGTTGGATTTGGCTCAATTGGAAACACCCATACAGTCGACTGTTGTTTCCTTTCGGGCTCATACGCGTAAATCCACGATTCATCACCTGTCACGACGTCACAGACGTTTTTCGAAGCACTGCGATCGTATTTTTGGAGCATTTCTTTCGACCAATCGATACGAGCCTATTTTTGAGCGATTGACAAATTATGTGGGATCCAACGTGAACAAATTTTTTTGACGGTCAAATGTTCATGCCATATTGAATGTATGCTGGTTCCACTAAAGCCTAAGGTTGTCTCAATCTCACGATCAGTCACATGGCGATATTGCAATAACAGTTGGCGCACAGCATTTCGGAACAACAACTGATTTTCCACGACCTTTATGAAATTCGTTTTGGAGTGAACTACGACCTCGGTTGAATTCACCATACCATCGATAAACACTGGTCCTTGGTGGAGCTTCATCGCCAAAAATTGAATTAAGTTGATCGATGCACTGTTGTTGAGTTAATCTACGTCGAAACCTGTAAAAAATAATCGCACGAAAATTTTCACGATTTAATTCCATTTTTTGGGCGAGATGAATCTGGAGTTTCTGTAAACAACACAAATAGCGCTCGTATGTCAAAACATTCTGAGTACGTATAACCTCATAAATGTCGAACTTTACGATGGAGCTGGCAGTTGCTAGATTGCAACACTAAGGTTGCTCAATCCCGAAATATAAAATGCAACCTTCGTAGTGGAAGAAAAAAATGCGGACAACACGAGTGGATGGTAAAACAGATACATTAGCTGTGGTCGTTTGTCTTAGGTGCCTTTCCTTCTCTCTTTCCTTTGGGCGCTTCTTAAGTTATTTTTTATTTAAGGAAGTCATGGGCGAAGAGTTGCTTTCCTGTATCATGTGTTTTGTCATTTTCATGAAAATAACTTTTGACAGATCTTGCTTTTGGCCGTTTGCTCACAATGATGTTGAAAGAGTAATATGCCAGCGCATATAGTTATCTTAAGCCTCTCTTTGAATAAGCAATAAGAATTCTATATCGTCATTCTACACTAGGAGGTGAATACCCAAGATGAACTAAGGATTATGGGGTCTTATAGACGAATATGTCAGTTTACGTATTTTCTATCACCATCGATTCTCATCAAAAATTTGGGCTTCTAGAGGTTCGCCAACCACTGGTACAGTTTTGCGTTTTTTCTATTTGTCTTTGCCAGAACAAAATGCAAGAAAAAACTAACTAACTTACATATGTACCGAAGGCCTTACTGTTCCACAGATTTGTGTAACCGCAACGCCTTTCTGCCTTCTTTTCTTTTTCTTTTCAATTCATTTTTATTCACTAATTCATATCGAACTTACATACTAGATAAAAATGTTTAAAACTAGTTGGACGAACATTGTTATTAGTACTTAAATTTAATTGTAGAAGAAATTTAACTGTAGAAGTAACAATTAAGAAAATTGCAAAAAACTTAATATCAGAACATTTTTACTAAATCTTTCTATACGTACTTATAAGCATGTATATATATATTAATATACACATGTATATATACTTGCATTAAAATATGTACATTAGATTAGCATACACATGAGTACACACAGGTGTACATATGCGTATACTTTTTTTTTTGCTTACCTTAATACTACCTTAACAACTAAAACTACCTTTACCTTAAAACTACCTAAGATATGTAGGTCGGCCATAGGTTGCAGCTGATGGATACCCATATAGTCCGCTGCAAAACAGAGACTGACTGCATCCCATAAGGGGATCTGGACTACACTTTCTACCCTTTTTACCGCTGGTCTAAAGGGTTCGACGCTAGAGTTCTCTCGCTACCCAGCCACCAGAATTTTCGATGCTGCATTGTAACATCCCGAATATCCCGCCTCGATGCTGCATTGTAACATCTCGAATATCCCGCCTTGATACCGCCGTACTGAAACGGAGGAGACCTTTCTCAGCTCGTTGTGCGACGGAACAGTCGTGGTTGAGTCGCCCATCCACAGTTGGTCGGGCGATGTGGAAGAGGAGCGGCACCGCATTTATGTCTTGTGTCAGACCGTGTTTATCGAAATAGAGAAAAGCTTCTGGGGGGACGAAGCCACTGTCACGTACCCTTTCGTGGTATTGTGGATTGGGGTAGTAGGCCCCAGAGATCAAGTCATTGACCGAGTTCATCGCTCTGGCAATATAGCCTCGAATCAATTTTAACAGGAAATTGTCCACTCGTATCAGGTCCGCCCTGTTGTTGTATAAGAATTTGGAATAGAATTTTTTGTACTGGGACTCTGGTGTTCTGTAAAGGCGAAGGCAAGCCCTAAGACAAGCCCTCTCAAATAACCGAATCTTTTCCATCAAGCTTGCACTCACGTTGAACCACACAGGACAACCATAGGTGAGCATTGGCCGGATGAGGGCCATGTAGCAGATTACCTTCACCCTCGCATCGAGTTGGCTGTTGTACAACAGTCTCCTTGTAAGAGCGAAAGCGCCTAGGGCTCGGGCCAGAGCAGCATCTACATGTTTGTTAAAATATAGATATTGGTCTAGCCAGATCCCCAGGTATCTGACTACAGTCCTTTGCGCCAGTGGTTGTCCGTGTCGCCTTTCTGCCTTCTTCTTCTTCTTATGGTGCTACAGTCCGGGTTGGACCTGGGCCTCAACCAACTCACCTTTCTGCCAACACACTGCTGTGGAGAATGCTGTAGGAAGACCAAAAATCTTCAGCAAATGATTGTCACTAGATCAGTCTTAGAGCCTTAGTACCCGTACTTCGTGAGTACCTCAAACTTCCAAAATTGACAATTTTCTTTAAGATTCCTCTCAATATGAAAATTTGTTCTGTTGTGAACCTTTCCTGCTTTGAAATCACTTTGCCCTGACTATCAGGAGGTTTTGAAGAGTTTCTTGCATTCAAAGAAAACGTCAGAGAATGTCTTGTAAGAAGACTGATTCCTCGGTAGGGCAAGCAGATCCTTCCATCAAACACTTAAAACCCCCAAGGGCTGAAGATTCCTACCAATATGAAAATTGGTTCTGTTGTGGACCTTTCCTGCTTTGAAATCATTTTGCCCTGACTATCAGAAGGTTTTGAAGAGTTCCTTGCATTCAAAGAAAACGTCAGAGAGTGTCTTGTAAGAAGACTGATTCCTCGGTAGGGCAAGCAGATCCTTCCATCAAACACTTAAAACCCCCAGGGCCTGGGTGAAGCAGTTTTTGGAAAAGGTTGACCCACATCACAGTAAGAATTGTCACCAGAAACACATGGACAACAAAGACATTGTGCCTTTGATGCTTGTTGAACACAGACACCTCCTGGTTGGCCGGAAAGAATTCACATAAGCAACACGCCTAAGCTGCTCAATCGAAACGAAGGTTCTTAGCCACTCACATCACCTGTTATTCCATTTAGCTCATTAGGAATAATCTAAATAAGCTCTCGATTCCTTGTTTCCCGAGGACAACCTTCTATTTACTTGTTCCGCACCAAAGTTCATCATGTCCTCCCATTTCCCAACGGGATAATATTCCGTTTAAATTACGCACATATCCCCTCTCGAGACACGAATGTGTGTAATCACCATAACCTCTGAGCCGTAAGCTTAAGATCACAATAATTTTTGAATATTTTAACGATGACGCCAGGTCCTCGTAACAACTTCCAGCATGAATTATGAACGAAACAATACCCGGCGACTGGCGTTGATGACGAAACCACCGTCCCCCAAAGAGAAGTGCACCTCTGTGAGTTAACCTTGGTTTGGTTTGGTTTGGTTGTCATTTTTGTTTTTGACTTGGCTTCAATTCTACCGGAGAACAGAAAACCAGGAGCGGAGAGAAAAGAAAGCTCTTTAAGTATTCATGCTAAGGTGTAATTAATTTTGGGCTATAAGGTAATCCAGTTTCGATTTCACCGCGCTGTACACCCGTCGGAAAGGTATTTGAGTTGAATTCCACTTGAAGGAAGACTCTATCGCACATGTGTGCAAATGTGTCTTTCGGACACACTGACACACACACCTACAACCGCAGGGTGGAAAAGCGGGCAGGTATCTATCAGCTGTGCAGCTGCGTGATGTTTTGAAACGCCAAATTAAAATATGCCTCGTCCAAGAGTGCGTTGTGCGTGGCGAATCTGACAGTCGTGTATCATCTGATTGTGAATCAAGTAATCCAAGGTAATTAAAAGTCATTTGCACGTCGGCCAACTTATAGATTGATTAACTTCGGTGCCTCCCTCAACTACACACCCATGGGAACGAAAGAGAGTGAAGTCACGTCAAGGCCAGTGGCTCCCTTCGAAGCAAATAGGGGTGGTTTCTAAGAGAGTCTTCACTCCACCATACCCTTGTGTTGCACTTAAGAGAAGCAGGTGCTCTTTGCTAATAAAGAGAGAGAGAGAGAGCGAGAATGAGGAAGAGAGCTACAAACAGACATTGTTGTCAGATTGCTACATTGTTGCTAAGTTTGCTTCTGTTGTTTATCTCACTCTCCGTTGCTGGGTGGCACCTTTAGGCGCCGACCACTTCGCTGCTGGAAAGCTTTTCCAGTTCGCCTAAGAGAAACGTGTGAGTTTGTGAGAGAGGGACACTTGTGTGATGAAGTAAACAAGTGCGTGTGACGGGAATTCTCTCCCAACTACGCAACATTACGCACGCATCATACAAGGCTACTGAGAAGTGTTCGTCGAAAGACGGAGGGGGCACCGTGCACAAAATATTAAAAATAAGGCAAGGTCAGTGCTTTGATGTTCTCTTGCGCCAAAGGAGAGCGGCGTAGAAGAGTCGCAACTGAAGGTTGCTGGCTTGGAGGACCAAGAAGAACCTTGGTTGATTGGCCTCTCTTGAGTGGAAATTGATTAAATTGAATGCTGTTTCGTGTTCATAAGAGAAGCTTTGATGCGTGACACGCGTGGGTGTGTGGGGGTATCCTTCGCAGTTGCTGCCTGCCCGCCAGGGAGGGAGGAAGAGAAATTTCCTGAACGGCAGGGAATTGGAGCATGAGAAGGCACACCACCTCCATTGGGGTGGGGAAGAAATGGTTGGATGTTGGGGGAGGTTGAAATTTAAAGAGGGCATTTGATTTTAATTTGATTCCAGTGTTTCAAGGACTTTTCATGTGTTCTTGCCTTTGTCTTCTTGCTGTTCTGCGTTCTTTTTCCTTGGCATCCCCCTACTGCTCGAAAGAGAATGAATTTTATTTAAGTTTCTTGTTAATTAGTATTCAGTTTGTGTATTGGATGTAAGTTTTCCCTTCGCACGAAGGACGAACGCTTAGGAGGCACGGAGTTTCACAAAGGACCTTGGAACCGTGCGATGGGCCAGAACAAAGAAGGCAACAAAGAGTCGAACGGAAAAGAAAAAATCTAAATAAATTATTTTACTTTTATCGTTTGTAACTGCGAGGGATTGCAATAAAACTGAAAGTTGTGCTTCTCGAGTTGCTTTGTCGTTTTATAGGTTTTCTGCCGCTGTTTTTGGATGTCAGATTTGTTGTCACTTTTTTCCTTGAATTTATTTTTGCACGAATACATCAGCCATGTAATGACATTGAATTGTAATGATAGCACAGGAGTGGAAGGGCACTCAGATCGGAGTGGTGAACACTTCATTTTCATCTGCCTGGGTTGTAACGGACCGTAAAAGGAGTAAATGAATTGTTTTCCATTTGCTTGTAGACAAGTTCTGAGTTAGGGCATTAGTGTAAGCCTGTTGGGGTGTGAAATATTGAGTCTGTCATGGTCAGAGCTTTCTGGAAAATTTAAAGTCATTGTTTACTTGTTCCGGCATCACGTCTTTGAGACAAGTTTGTGACAAAATGTGAAGATTTTTGATTGACACTCCAGTGGGGAATATTTTGTGTGTCCTTATTTTTGGATATGACGCAGGGGCCTCTTTGTTTAAAAGGCAGCAACTAGAACACAACATAAACTCACAGGTTGAAAAAAAGAAATCTTAAAAAATACTTATTTTCCATTTCCGTAGTGAGGGAGTGATGAGTTATGAGTTATGTGCCCCGAATGGGCTTCTTCTATGCGGAAACAGAAAAACCACTAACTAGAGCATTAATTTGAAGAATCCGCACGCCACAAATAGTTAAAAAAATATTCACTTAGCTAAATGCAATAAAAATGGACTAAGTCAAGTGATAAACCAAAAGAGAGCCAGATAAACAAACACCTTCTCATCGCCGTCACTTGGGAAGAATATAACGTGGCTCTGCCGGCACTGCGTCCAAGCTCTCTTGAGAAAGGGACCATCCACAGTACAGACTACAACCTTTTCTATCGCATGCGATTGTGGGAAGTCTCCGTCTTGATGACCCAATATAGCCAGACGTTCTTTGACCTGTCAAATTCCGGCCACTTTGATGCCCGGCATACAGCGCATCAAAGGATCATTCAGCCTAGTTCAAAGCCTTTTTTTTAAAGAAGCAAAATCATATGTAAGGTTTGAAAGCATTTAACCCAGCATCTGTTTTTTTTAAGAAGTTTAGAAATTACTTTTTGAAAACGTTTGCTGTTAGCGTAAAGTTTGAAGTGAATGTTTAAGTAGTACAAATACTACTACGGTCTGAAAGAGTCTATTCATTCGACTAGAGACCTACGGTCTATAACCGACTTCGGGCGGCGGGTTTCGAAAGACTCTAAATGAATATTCAGTGCTTGGTTCGGACTCGTGAAACGGGCTTTCTTGCTTGACACTGAATTCCCTCTTCTGCACTGATTTTTGTAGATTTTTCTTATGTATAACATATTTCTCAATCAGTCCCAGGACATATAGAGGGCACCACTAACAAAAATTATTAATTTAATATTAATTTTTTTTAGTGGCGCCCCCTATATGTCCCGGGACTAATTGAGTGATCTGTTAAATTGCCTGGCGCGACAGTCCTTTTCGTGTCTTAGTTTGCATAATCCAAAATTACAAAAAAGACCAACTCTCCTTCCTTAAAGCACCTTCTCTGAGTTGTGTTTGGTTTTAAGCTTTTTAAGTGTTTCCCATGCACTTCTTTGGCACGCCCCGTTTTCCACCATTTTCAAAACTGCAAAACACTTGACAATGAAGTGGAAACTAAATGACAGTCTTATTCCGGAGTGTATAGGCAGCCACAGCTGTGGGTCTGTCCACTTGTGAGGGACTAAATGATTGCCTGGCAAAGGACCGCCGTTCTGATTGCCTTGTGGTCTGCAGCATCATCACAACTCATTTGAGATTTTGTGACTCTGTAACTGAAGCTCACAAAATTGACCATAGCCATCTCGAATTACCAAAAACTTGCCAACTTCATCCACAGTGATGAGATATGTTCACGCATGTTGAAAAGCGCTGTTTAAAGTCAAAAGTCATTGAAAATTGTTTTATACATTCAAGAAATATACCGAAAGTGGCCGCTGTGGCGTAGTGGGTAGAGTACGACGCTCACACGCCGAAGGGTCTAGGTTCAATTCCCAGCTCAAAACCAATTTTTCGAATTTTTCACGGCACCACCTCTTTCGAGCTACTGACAACACTCAAAGAGTAATAACTGTCTAAGAAAGCTTCTCAAATTTCGCCGTTCGGAGTCGGCAAAAAACTGTAGGTCCCTTCTACTCGTGAGAGAACAGTAGCGCGCACAACACGAGTAGTTGATGAGCAAGCTAGGCCCTGGTCCCCCAGTGGACTGTCGCGCCAACAATAATTATTTATAAATATACCGAAAGTGAAAAGAAGGGTTTGGGTTTAAGAAACGAAGCCCTAAAAATGCGAATGTATCATAGAAACTAATGAGGCGGGAAGCTAACTCAAAACCATCGCTTTTTGATTTTTCCTTAATAATCTCGAGCTATTGTGATGGAAGCGATAAGTGGTAAAGAGGATAAAAGGACATTCCTAAAAAAATTGGTGTCATTTCATTTGACAGTATAAATTCTACTACGAGATTAGTGCAATTCGATTTCTTTCTCCTTTTGGTGGCACTACAATTTGAGCTGGACCCCAAGAAGTCAGTTCTTTGGTCAGTTTCAGGCCGCCGTGGCGTAGTGGGTAAAGTGCGACGCTCACAAGTCGCACCTCTTTCGAGGCGCTGACAACCCTCAAAGAGTAATAACTGTCTAAGAAAGCTTCTCAAACTTCGCGCTTCGCAGTCTGCAAGCAACTGTACGTCCCCTTTACTAGTGAGAGAACAGTAGCCCGCACAACACGGGTAGTTGATGAAGCTAGGCTCTGGTCCCCGTTTGGACTGTCGCGCCATACAATTATTGAATTAAATTCGTCAGTCTCGAACTCTGAGGTCCAGGTTCACTCCGGACTGTAGCGCCATAAGAAGAAGTCTCGAACTCCGAGCCTCAGGTTGGTTGAGGTTCTTCTACAATTGTTAGCGCGGTCTTAGTTTCGGACGTCTTCTGTCCACCTCGGACTGTGGCGATACAATCCGCACTATCTCTTGCCAGTTGCCTCCAGTCTCCCACCCTAAGTTTGTTGAGGTCCTTCTCCACTTTTCCGCATTACCTCAGCCTAGGCCGTCCTGTGTTGCATTTTCCCATTGGCTCGGATTCGAAGATACACCGGTCGGGAGGTGTGTTCATTATACGTTCTCAGTAGACATTCGGTACGCACACTCGGCTTGATGTCCACTGACATATGAAGAAACCTCAGAACGACGGGAATATTTATGAACTGCCTTCTGATAAGATTATTGGGATGGAGCATAGTCCGCGTTGGCTTTCAACAATTTTGTTGACACCGTGTTTTGTATTCTACATGGACCTACATATGTCTTCCGAAGCCTTTTGTGGAATATATTTCTAAACAGGGTTTTCCTACACTCGTAAGAACGTCTACAGTTTAACATTCGGTTTGTTTAAGAACTGATTGTAGTTCACTTAAGAAGACTTCGGGCGAAAGTCTGCATCCTGCTCCGAATCACGACCGTGCCCAGCGAAGCTCTCGGTGTGTCTTGGTTAGAGGAATGCTGTACAACCCCGGTCCAGATGATGTGACTATTTATAGTGTCAACGGAAACATTGATGGAGAAAAGATCGCCTTGTGGCGAGATGGCAGCTAACAGACCCAAGTTTTGAGGGAACTTGACTGGCAGTGCCACGGGAGGCCAGGAGGACCTGGAACTTCGGTTCCAGCCCGACCGAGCGGTAGACCCCCTTGTGGGAGTATCCTGTTGGCAGTCCCGGCTCACTGTGGAGTTGCATTCTCAACCGGGCGCTGCGACCCAGAGAGCGGCAGAGATTTAAGGATGGCCTCGCATCAAACTAAGGTGGAGTAATTACCCCTCAAGCATGATCTTGGGTACTTGAGTAACTAAGGCGTCTAGTCTTACACCATCTACGACTTTTGCGAAAATTGACCCCGTGACATAAGCCGTCAAGGCAGGTGATCACTTAAAATCGAATGCGACATCTGTACAACTTTGGTTTCCTTCAACGATGCGATAAGGCCAATTGTGAAACAGTCTTTCAAAGCATTGCAGCGGTTGAACGTGCTCTAGCGACGACGAAACAGTCAAATGAGAGATCTATCGAATCCATACCAATTCTAATGAAACAAAACGCTCAAGCGGCCTCATCTGTGGTTAAAAAGTGGGTAAATGCTGTTGGCAGCTTACAACCAGAAGCATTTGGGTGTGACGCCTTCTCTCTCTCTCTCTCTCTATTTTCCGCATTTCACCTCGCAACTGACACAGTTTCCTATTGAGGCAGTCATTCAACCAGAAGTGAGACTCGCAATAAATCACGGTGAATGGATCTGATCTGAGTGAAAATCTGGAATTTGCAGCAAACAGGAATGCATCGTGATTTTTCACATTCCCTGTTTTGAATACATTCATCCACTGGAAGTGCCTTTTTTGCACTATTCTCATCCGTAGAGTTATTTTCGATCCATCACAAAATCGTCTTCCGCTTTCATCCCCTCTAATTGTTTGAATTTCAAAATAACAACCGAGTCTAAAGTCCTCGGTTATATTTGTGGGAACATTTTCCATCCAATGTCCCATGTGCTGCTAGGATATATTTTCAGTTTTATTGGCTTAAAGCATACACACGTATGCGGATGATATAGAGCGACATTCTCTAAACGTGAATGATGTCAAGTTCCAGTGCGATGTGTCACTTCAGTGGCTGCGACTTGGGTAGAGGTTTATGACTTCTGCACTTGAAGAATGTTTTCTCGTTTTTATGTTTCATTATGCAAGTTGGAGCAACAATGCTCAGACATCAAATCTCTCGTGCTTCAAAAAATGTATTCACAGCAGTGGCAACACCAGACGATCAGATTGAATTCAACTCGTCAGAAATCTGTCCAGTAGTGAATGGCGGATTTCCATGGAAAAATACTTAAATTCGACGCATAAATTATTTGAATTTACAATCGGTCCGCCAGATAACATAACACAGTCAACGTAACATACAGAACGATCGCTCTATTTATTGGCTTGCTGAACGATCTTGAAGAGCGTTTTGGAGTGAGTCAGCGCCGATGTGATTGTTGGGTGCTCGCTGTGAATGTGAACAATTTTCATTGCCAATGGCGGGGGTGTGAGCTGACCAAGGCTGGACATTCGTTGAACTTTAACAAAATATCGCATTGATGGCACCAATCAAGTAAGAGAGCCCAAAGGAGCATTATGTCAGTGTGGACCATGGTTTTAACGAAAACTTCAAAACTACTAAATGACGTATTTTGAATAGTTTTTCCGGAAATCTTGCCCAATTCTGGTTGCGTTTTGCGTTTAAAGATTGAGCTCTTTTTTGTATCCAGGTATTTAACTGGCTTTGGAAAAGTTTTGCGTCCGATTTTTGGTCCTGTTTGCATTGATGGCATCTGGAGGAGAAGATATAATGACGGCTGTACAGTGGCATGCGTCCGGTCAAGTGTCTTCGGATGCAACCTTTAGGATCGCTAGGCCAAGTAGAGGGTATGGACACGACTGCTTCGGTCCGAAAAGTCATCAAATCAGAGCCATTGGCACAACGCAACAGAGACGGCCTAGGCTAAGACGGCTTACACAAGTGGAGGAGGATTTGAATCAACTTGGAATGCGCAATTGGAGGCAGCTGGCGTAAGACCGTGCTGGCTAGGGAAGCATGTTGCATAAGGCCCATATCCACCCCGCACTGTAGCGCCATAAGAAGAAGAAGAAACGTTAACTGGTTGCAGACGAAAATTCTGTTCTTGGCGGCGAGGCGTTCAAAATTTTCTGCACACTGTGATGATCTAGTGGACCGTTTTGAGTTTTTTTTTGTCTTAATTGGATTTTGCAGGAAAGACATATTGTAGGCAACAAGGCATCACTGTACCTTGTTTCAAACCTTTCTTTGCAGTTTCAAGGTTTCCATTTTGCGTTGCGAATTTGAAGAACAAGCGGAAGTTCCTTATTATCGAAAGTCTAAACTCGTTTTAAATCAAATAAATCACGGGACCTTGAGTTCGATGTCTTTATTAATGATACTAATTTCTTTTGTCGGAAGTATCACTCAGACAGTCAGGATCACTCAGACTGGAGGACTGATTCATCTACCAGGCAGTAACCTGGACTAATGTAATTTCTTGATCTTCCGGAGAAAAACCAGCAAGCGCTTCTTTGATAAAGGACGGAGGGTTGCAGCCCCCACCTCATCAGCGCCAACCAGCCGCCACCTGATTCGAGCAAAGGCGGGACCTTGACAGAGTAAGTGCTCTGCAGTATATTCACCTTCTCTACAGACGTCACTAAGCCCAAGCACACTTAATTAAGCGCTTACCGAGGGTGAAGAGCCTTGTTTGTATGGCAGTCGTCTGAAGTTTTCCTATCTGGAAATAACTGATTGATTTCTTGTTCGAAACCATACTGGTCAGCCTTCATCATGGAGAGTCATCTGCTCTCTGGTGTGCTGTGAGACCCAACTGTCGATGGAAGCCCTGAGCCAGGGGACGGGCACTTTCAAGGTGGGTTCGTATCCTACGAGTGCCTCTTTTGATCCTTGCCTAGTAACTTCATCAGAAATCTCGTTTCTCATGATCCCGTGGTGTCTCAACGAATTAAGTCTGCTGGATAAAATTGGGGAAGTCTTACATTCCTGAACTAACTTGAAATTAGTTAGAGACTTGTGTATAGTCTTAAGCAAAGTTTGACTGTTGCTTTAGACACAAATACTTCGCCTCTTTCAGTTGTTCTTCGTAATTTAGATTGTGGTCATTGTGGTTAGGTATTTTTGCCTGGAAGACCAATTCGCAAATAGCTAAAGAGGTCTGAATTCTAAGAAAACGTTACCCATTCTCCTCTCTCAACAAATTGCGACTCCCTACACAGTCGTTGGCGCAGGTTTTCATACTCAGCGATTGTACGGTTGTCGCCGCCGTCGCGTAGTGGATAGAGTGCGACGCTCACACGTCGAAGGGTCTAGGTTCGATTCCAGGCTGAACACCTCGAATTTTTCACGGCAACACCTCTTTCTAGTTGCTGACAACACTCAAAGAGTAACAACTGTCTAAGAAATCTTCTCGAACTCCGCCGTTCGGAGTCTACAAAAAACTGTTGGTCCCTTCTACTCGTGAGAGAACAGTAGCGCGCACAACACGAGTAGTTGATAGGCAAGGTAGACCCTGGTCCCCTGTGGACTGTCGCGTTATGATTGTACAGTTAAATCTTAACCATCCTGCCAAGTCGTCCTCAAGATCAGAGCTGTGCTTCTCGGTTTTGTCACCAACAAAACCTTCTGCTAGAAGTTCACGTTTGAGCTGATTGCGCTGTTAGGGATGCCCTCCACCAGGTACCTCTCGTTAGGAAACACTTTGGTAAGTAGATAAAGCTCGTGGTACGAGGGTTCGAGCTTTCTTTACTCAGCGTTCTCTGCAGCTAGTGGATAGAGATCTATGAGGACGAGGTCCATCATTGAGTGTAACGTTGGTCATCACTGGATTGGAGCCATACCTCGCTTCCTGTTGCCACTGAGTTT
Organism: Eristalinus aeneus; assembly: GCA_955652365.1. Taxonomy (NCBI): domain Eukaryota; kingdom Metazoa; phylum Arthropoda; class Insecta; order Diptera; family Syrphidae; genus Eristalinus; species Eristalinus aeneus. The sequence goes on from OY019132.1 coordinate 39,478,954, forward strand.
TTTATTTTCGTGTAAGCTTTTTTATGTTGCACCTTTGTCTTTTTTAATGCAATTGAAAAAGTAATGCTAATGCAATTCTTTGCTATAGCTAGAGTTCGAGCTTTCTTTACTCAGCGCTAGCTGCAGGCTCCCTCTCTATGTGGTCTCTATGATGGTCGTTGCCGATTGGAGCCATACCTCTCTTCCTGCTGCCACTGAGTTTTTTCATTTTCGTTTTGACTTTTTTTTGCGTCTTTGTCTTTTAAAGCTAATGCAATTCTTTGCTAATGCTAATGCATTACTTTCTTAATGTCAATGCATTTCTTCGCTAATGCTAATGCATTATTTTGCTAATGCTAATGCATTATTTTGCTAATGCTAATGCATTATTTTGCTAATGCTAATGCATAACTTTCCCAATGTTAATGCAGTACTTCACTAATGCTAATGCAATTTCGAAACAAATTAATCCATTGCCGAATAAATTTTGCCTAGCATAGACGGTTTAAATTTCAAGGAGAAATCTGCAGTCAATTCGCCCACTCACATAACCTGCCTTAATTGCATTTAATGTTGCTCACTAAACTTTGACAGCATTGAATGCAAAATACTGGAAATTAAAGTCACCATCCACACCAACCGAATAAAAATTCAAAATTCAAATCCCATTCAATCTCAATCAAAAATGCACTACCCAGGTCCTCATTAACTCCGATTCATAACAACCCCACATCCACCCAATGCATGCGAAAAGCCCACCCTCTCGCACCACAGAAAAAATTCAAATCTCATTTATCCCAATTAAATTTACCGCCAACTGTCAAATGAAAGAAAACAATTGTTATTCTAAAAATACGAACTACACACACTTCACTTGAATATAAATAATTTCCAATAAAAGCACCAAACCAAAATCACACACACACGCACACAATAGAAAACTATAAAAAAATCCAAATAAATTGGGATGAAAGATAAAAGCAAATAAAAGAAGACCAGCAGAAGATACGATGAATTATTCAAGTGAAGATCACTGTATGGTGTATAGCAACCCAAGAGATACACAGATTTTCAGTTTTTTTTATTTCTTCGGGTTGCTCATACTCTGGTTCACTTTGTTTTAGTTTCTTGTTGCTCTGTTCAATTGATGTACCTTACGGTTAATGTAATTCGATTCAATTTAAAATTCCAATGGAGCACAGACAAGCAAAGGAATTACAAAAGCACAAAAATGAATTAAAACCACTTGGGAGGAATGATACAAAAATATTTAACATTTTACGTTGGACCATGGTATGTGGGGCGGGGGGAGGGGCGCACGGATGTTCCTGTGTGTGTGTTCCGAATTAAGAACAAGAATGCAGTCAACTAGAGACACTGTGCGATGCGAAGAAGATACTTAACAAACATTGGATACATTTCATCTTGAGGAAAGTTCAATGAGTGCGTCGTCGTCGCCCCCCAAAAACGAAGCTTACTGCTGGATGTCGATAAAGCTTTGCTTAATGATGAAAAAGAAAAGGAAGAAGCAAGGTCCCAAATACATTGCGCGACAGAACCACCATCAACACCACCAGAGCACCACCAACAACCAACAGCAGCGTCGGCAATCGACGGCGGCAGCGGCACACTTGTGGATTGTGCTTGCTGTTGGGCAAAGAGCGAGGAGCACTGTTCCATGAAGAGCCGAACTGAATTAATTTATTATGGGGCTCGCTAATACAAAGTATCTTTTACACTTTGTAGTAAAGTTTACTTTTCCTCTTCATACGCCCTCCCCCCCCATCAACAGATTGTCTGAAATATGTATTCACGCGTCTCTCTCTTCGCTCAATCGTCGGAGAGCGAGAGACGCAGAGCAGCTTTCAAGTCTCTGATAACATGCTTACTAAACGCGCTGTCAGAAAACACTGTCAAAGAGACTGCCAACGTGAGAGAGCGCGTCTGCTCTGCACACCGAGAGAATAGAAATAGTATAAACAGTCGGGCGGGTGGTGTACTACAGATACATTTTTTTTATACTCTATTTCGATTCTTTTACGACACCACCACCACCAACAACAACACTAAAACCAAAAAGAAGACAAAAAAAAAAAAAAAACAACAAACAGCTAGCTGAGCAAAAAAAAAAAATCAAATAATTTTTCGACGACACTCCGCCAATCATTCGAAGTCGCTTTTCGACTCAGTATACAAATTGAAATTCTGCGGATAACTGCCGCAAGAAAACAACGTCGTCGTCGGTTCGTCGGAGTTTTAGATTTCTGTTCTTCAGTTTTTTGAGTTGGGTCTCTCCTAGTGTATAAAGCAAAAAAAAAATTAAAAGGAGGAAGAAGAAGATGAGAAAAAGTATCTATCGGATGTATACTTAAGCTATTTTTTTTGTTGTTGTTTCACTGGTGGTATAAAAATTCGGTTAACATCATTTTTGTTCGAAATAGATTCATCGGTGATATATAGATTTATTTTGATTCAGATTCAGTTTTTTTTTAATTTGTATCATTTTTGGCTGTGTGCACGAAAACTTTACGCGCGGACGGTGTGTTACCTTGGCGGTGTCGGCGAGATATAGTGTCAATCTATTCTTCTTCTTTTGGGCTGTTTTTTTTTTGTTTTGTTGTGCAAACCCCTCCCCCCCCACACTGTGGCCAGATAGAAAGAGTTCCACTCAGTTTTTGGTTGATATCGGTTATTTGTCATTTTTTTGTTTGTCGTTGTCGTCTTTTTTTGTTTTATACGAGTGTTCTCGTTTCAGTATCAGTCGTCGAGTGTATCAAATTTTTTGTTGACGTTGTGCATTCACAAAAACCAAACGAAATAAAAACAAAGCAAAAAAAAAAAAAAAATAACTCCCAAACAAGTGCATCAAACCTAATGTGTGATTTTGTGCTTATGCTTGCGAGATATCACAAATTCTTCAATTGTTGTTTGCCTCAAAATAGTTTTTTTTTCTCTTCTTCGTTTGGTAGCCTCCCTCTCTCACACACTGTTTGTGTCACCGTACCCTCTAAAAATAATTCATGAGTTCAAAGTATGATAAAAGATGAAAAGAAAAAAAAATATCACAACAACATCAAAATCACCCTCAACATGTGGATTACAGCCTCATTAAAGTAAATTAACGAAATTAATTCAAATTTGGATGTAATTTGCTCTGGTTTCTGTAATCGGAAGCACATTTTGTGTTTTAGATTTTCTGTTGTTTCTTGCTCTGTTGTTTCAGCACGTTCATCATTAACACCACACATTGCCTTTATCGTAGTTTTGCCGCCACGCGAATTCTTCTTTCCGTGTTCCCCTTCTTAGTTTCTGTACTTTGGTCATTTTAGTCTGTGCAGCTTTCTCAAAAAAACCGTAGACAGAAAGCACAAAAAACTAAAAAATAAAACAAACTCAGCTCTGTCAGTCACTGCCACTAGGTGTTGGTGGTTTATAGTTATTTTATATAATTTTTTTTTCTCCATTTTATTTGCGCGCGTAACAACAACGACACGAATTTTTTTGCGATCCACATTTTGACGCCGAGCAGAAACAACAGCAACAAAAAAAAAAAAAAAGAAGAAAAATTATGTGAATGTTGTTGTTTTTATGACATCAAAAATTGTTCTTTCAGAGCACCTAACACATGGCTGATACAGAATTTTAACAAAAAATCGCAATTATTTTTTTATCTCACAAACAACATGAAAAATCAAATAAGAGTACAAATGGAATTTATAAACAGCATCTATAGAGCTTAAAAAAAAAATATATATATTTATATAGAGGAATATATGCTAAACTAACAGCAACTGGTTTCACAAACTTAATGTACAAACAACAATAAATACTTGTAGATAGTTGAATTTATTTTTACACATTTTTTTAAACCAAATACTATAAGCCAAAACTGCTGGATAACAAAAATTCCCCACAACTCAATGGAATTTGGAACCAATAAAAGAGATTTTTTTTTTGTATTTATCAACAACTGGTTAAATGTTTCCTAAATTATCTTTAAACTGAGTCGAAAGTTAAAGAACAACATTCTTTCATTCTTGTCACAAAAAAAAAAAAAAATAAAAAAAAATAAAAAAAAAATAAAACAGTTTTCTATAAATTCGGTGCAACGCCGTCCGTACATAAATTAATCTGTGCAAATAGATGTTACTAGGTTTAATAAGATCAGCAAAGCAGCTTTCTGTTTGTGTGTCACTTGTGTCGGAATCGCTACGATTCCGTCATAGAATACTAAAGCCTTCTGGTGTCCATCTCAAATCTACGTGTAGAAAATTTAATTCAATTACAAAAAAAATTAAGCAAATTTTTCGTGTAATTTAAATAAAAAAAGCAAAATATTAAGTGTAGTTAAATTTATTAAAAAAAATAAAATAAATATATATTCGTGTTAAGTGAAGTGCAATTAAATGTAAAAATAAAGTGCAAAGAAAAATAAAATTTAAATTTAGTGGTTCTTAATTCTGCCGATTCGGAAGTGTGAAATCGTTTACAGAAAACACACAACAAGGATATGTGGAATGAATAATGCAAAAAATTTGGGATTTGTTTATACATCAATTTCAACAAACATCATCGTCAACACAACAAACCACCGTGTAGTTCATCAAGCAACAGTACAACAAGGTAAAGGAAGAGTTCACAAGAAGTAGTAGATACATCTCATTAGATGAGACATATCTCTGTGTTCTTGTTTCTGTCCTGTTCTCCGTTTGTTTTTTTTTCGCATAGACTAACAGAAGATAATTAGAAATAAATACACTCATCTCACTCACCGACACACAGCGGTGAAGTGAAGTGAAGAATCTGAATATAGTTAAAACAGAAAATTTAATTAGACAGGTGAGGAACGAGTTTGTCTTCCTCCTCCTCCTTTTTTTTTTTTGTTCGTCTGCACAATTCGTTTTATTGTTTTTGTTTTATTTATTTATTTGTTTTTGAAAAGTAAAATAAATCGAAATCTGCTTTTTGGCGGATGATATATTTCGTATATATTCTTCTGGAAGTCTATGCAAATGAGAGAGTGTACAGTTACGCAATACATCAATCAATGTGTCTTCTTCTGTTTGTTAAGATTCAATTAAATTGTCAACCAGTGCAAATTGTTAGTTTGATCCAGTTCTCTGAACTTGCCTGCAAACAAAGTTCAAGTTACCTCCTTAACCCGCATACACATGTCATTCTTTTAGAGGGGGATTAACTGTTTATTACCGTTTTGCTGATTTTTTTGTTTTTTTTTTTTTTGTTTTCTGGTATGATTAATGAAAGCAGTAAAAAGAAATGAAAGAAAAAACAATTGCTCAAGTCCAAAGTGAGTAAGGGTAGGGAGGAGGAAGTTGAATTGTTAATTCTTTATCCGATAAGTCGTAAGTTGGTTCCACAATTTCGTTCGACAACCTGTTTTACGATTTTTGGAATGCATTCCTTTATTCGTTCGATAGCACCTTGTTCTTTTTTCGTATTCATTTCCTGCGCCCACTCCTTAAGAATCTGGAGATTTCTCTTTTTCCCTTCTGACTTCGACTTTTCGCCTCCATCACAACGGAATTGTTGAGTTTGCCCATGTTTTAAAGTCAAGTTCTTCTTAATTGATTGGCGCTTCACTTCGGAGTGGATATGGACCACAACCAACATGCTTGTAATGATCTCTAGCCCTCTGCTTTCCATTACGCACTCCAAATCGAAAAAAAAAATAAAGTCCTTTTCCTTTGCCTAGTTCGACCTCTGTTGTTCCTATTGAACGTCAAGTGCACACTATAGTTCAAACTTACTTGACACTCCGAGAATTCGCTCTTTAGACATGTTCTTGAGAGGAGAGTTATTGGTTGGAAAGAAGGTAAGAATTTCGAATTGAATTAAAAGTTTTCCATTTTTTTCGTGATAAACGATTGACTTTCGACTTTTAGATCATATTTTACTGACCTTGAGATTGCTCCTTAAAGTTTTATTTTCGCACAAAGCCATCTGTAATTTTTGCGACGTTTGAGGGTCTAAGCAGAATAAAAGGAGTCCAATGTAGGCAGACGTGCCCGCCGTAGCATAGTGGGTAGAGTGCGACGCTCACACGCCGAAGGTATAGGTTCGATTCCCGGCAAAACACCTCGAATTTTTTCACGACACCACCTCGATCGAGGTGTTGACAACGCTTAAAGAATAATAACTGTCTAACAAAAAGCTTTTCAAAAGTTCGGAGTCCGCAAAAACTGTAGGTCCCTTCTACTTGTGAGAGAACATTAACGGGCGCAAACATAAGTAGTTGATGAGAAAGCTAGATCCTCTGTGGACTGTCGCGCCATACACTTATGGTATAATTATTGTTATAGGCAGATGTGGTCGTCGTGGCGAAGTGGCTACAGTGCAACATTCATACGCCAGAGGTCCTAGGTTTGATTTCCTGACAGAACATCTGGAATTTTTTACGGCACTGCTGCTGAGAGCACCTAAAGAATAATAATGGTTTACGAAAAGACTTCTCAAGCTTCGCCGTTCGGAGCCAGCAAAACATTGGTCTCTTCTCCTCGTGAGAGAACAGTAGAGCGCACAGCACGGGAAGTTGAGGAAGCTAGGCCCAAGTCCCCCTGGACATTTTAGCCTGTTTACACAGGTGGCAACAGATTTGCAAGTCGTCCTTGTTATTACCCTTCTCTGACTTTTATACTGGCAAATAATTGATCTTGTCACAGACCAGTCTAGTTTAAGTTTTCCACCAGGAAAGCCCTTAGCATGACAGGTGTTATTTTTGGATCGGAATCGTTATCAACACACCATTCAACTCTTTACACAAATCAGTTAATTCGAACTCTAGCAGCATACCTTACACACGAATGGGGTATAGTTTAGAAGAAGCCACTTGATCTTGATTTAGCTAGCCTTACCCTTTAACTTGCATCATCATACGTCCTGTATGCGAATGGTATGAACAAATTTGTAGTATCAGGCGGTCGCTTCAAGGTTTATGCCATATGTCAGTAATTATTTGGAACTAAAAAATTAGGGATCACTCAATAAATTCCTGAACATAGGGGAGTCCCGGGATATAAAGGGGGCGCCACTAACAAAAAGTATTTATTTAATTTTATTTTTTATTTTTTTAGTGGAACCCTATATGACCCGTGACCTATTAAATTCCGTCTTAGGGCACTCTGGGCTCCTGGAAGCATTTTTTTTTTTAATATTATAAAGACCGAAGTAGAAGTAAATTTTCTTTAATCGTTTCACTCTTTTTATCATTCCTTATGTTTCCACTCCATTTTTCTCCGTTTTTTCATCTTCTCCCTCCTTTTGAGAATTACAACAGCACTCAGATGTCTGTGTGCGTCTGTGGCCGCCGTGGCGTAGTGAGTAGAGTGCGACGCTCACACGCCGAAGGGTCTAGGTTCGATTTTCAGATCAACACGAGTTTTTCGAATTTTAACGGCACCACCTCTTTCGAGCTTCTGACAACACTCAAAGAGCAATAACTGTCTAAGAAAACTTCCCAAGCTTCGCCGTTCGGAGTCGACAGGCAACTGTAGGTCCCTTCTACTCGTGAGAGAACAGTAGTGCGCACAACATGAGTAGTTGATGAGCAAGCTAGGCCCTGATTCCCTGTGGACTGTCGCGCCAACAATTATTATAATTATGAGATGTCTGCCAGACTCAATATTTTCGACATTTTTGAAATTTGCATCATATTTGACATTTTTGTCATTTTTCACATTTTGAACGACTTTCAGAGCACGCTACAGCCGTACAATCTAAACCACCGCAACAAAATCGAAGGTAACATAAATTCCAAACAGGTCCATTAATTTTATAAGACTTTTTTTTGCGTTTTGTTGTTACTGCTGTAAAATAGAACTGAGTCAGTGAGCCACAAATCTGTCTGCTAATCTTATCTTCTTGAAAGGTATTTTGCGTTGGCCGGGCTTTACTTTTACAATTCCAGAGATAAATTTTGATTAGCGGGAAATTTCTTTGTTAAATATTTTTGTGAAATTGTTTATAAAATACGCGCAACTCAAGCTAGTTTTACACTGATGTCAAATTTTTTGTGCAGATGTCACTTAGATTTAGACTGTTCATATCTGAATTCAGAACATCACACATTTCGGTATTTAAACTTTTCTTTTTCATTCTTTCATGCTCACATTTAGTGAACTTAAAGATGGTACAAGCTCGAAAACCATTTAATCTGCCACTGCACATATGTAAGACTATTTTTTTTTTTTTGGTTACATTCTTGAGCATTAACATTGGCTTCTCGGCAGGACTAGTTAGCTGTCCAGCTGCGTTATCTATTCCCACAGCAAAAGAAAACTTCGTGTATGGCATGGTCCCATGGCTTGAGTTCAAAAACACACCCGCCCGGAGTTATGTTTTCTTCCTGCTACATAGTTTGACCGTCTTATCCGTAGACACTTGACTTAGTGAATGCGGCAGTAGTCTAGTCGTCAGACACTCTTCTTTAAACGCTATCAACGCAAATGGGATCAAGCATCGAAAGGAGAAATGTTAACTGAAAAAACTACGACTTTGGCATTCTTCTTTAAAATTTTTGTGTTTCTGTATCATCAGCTGGAGCAGGAAGTGTATTATTGTATTATTTTATATATTTAATTTTTTCACTTTATAATTTCTTAAGAATAAAATGTGAAAATCTTGTGTTGAACGAAACTTGTGCAAAAGGTGTACCTATAGTAGTGGTCCTTTTTTCAGTTTCCTTTTTTCAGTTTTAACTGGACTTTAATTCAAAGTAACTAATTTGGTGCCTCCCCAATTCACTAGAGGCCAGAGCGACAAACTCGCCTCTAAAGGATGAAGATCTTCGTTCCAAACAACTTTGTGGTCAAGTTACGTATCTGGTATATCTTGCGTCGATTGAAGAAGTTCAAAAAGATAACCAGCGAAATTATCTTCCTCAAGCAAGTGTACGAAACTTCAATTGAAATCAAGGACTTCAGAATTTGGTTGCGTTATCACACTCATTCTGGTACTCACAACGTGTACCTCGAATATTGTGAATTGACAGTCCGCGGCGCCGTCACACCGTGATATGGGTACACGTCAATGTGCTTGTGCCGGTTCTATTCAGATCATCAAGAAAGAGGGTATCCCTGTCATCAAAATTAGTCGAGGGCATATCAAGCAATTCCACGATTCGAAGACCGAGCTCTCACTTGATCAAAGAGTGCACCACAAGAGCAATAGAAAACTGTTCTCCCTCAGGAAGAAAAGAACAGATGTGGGATTTAGTTTTACGTGATTACCTGCTTTGACGCCTTATATTATGGGTCAATTTTCCCAAGAGTCGTATATGACGCAAGGCTTTAACGCCTTAGTTACTCAAGTATCAAATTAGGATCATGCTTGGGGGACATTCACCCCATCTTGGTTTGATACGAGGTCTTCCTAAAACCTCTTCCTCTCTCTGGATCGCAGCGCCCGGTTGAGAATGCAACTCCACACTCAGCCGAGATAGTCCCCTAACCGCTTTGCCTAGCCCAGGATCAACAAAAACTAGACAAGTCAGCACAGTACACTTTTCTTGATTCTACCTGGGATGTTGGATGGTAAACCACAGCCACCACGATACTCCCACAGGGTCGCCTACCGCCTGGTCAGGCTGAAACCGAAGTTCCCGGGGCTCCTGACCTCCCGTGGCACCAGAATATAGTCTCTGGTCAAGCTGTCACTACCAGTCAGGTTCCCTCAAAGCCTGGGTCTGTAGATGGTCTTTTCTCCATCAGTGATTCCGTTGAGACTATAAATAGTGATACGGATGTGATTTTGAATCATGTGATTCATAAAATTCAGTCACATCATCTGGGAGACAAAGGACAATGGAGTTTTGCTTTTTTTGTGAGACCGATCATTAATTTGTAAAGTATAGAAAACGACTGCTTAGTTTCTTCGGCAAATACTTTGTGATAGTATTCTTATGTGAGTGGATGAAACCCGCAGTTCTTTGTCGATTTCAAACGCGTAAAATTTGAAAAGCTTATCATAGAGCATTAAATGTTACGGTTGTGTCATCCGCTAGAAAGGGTGAATTTAAAGAAATGTGAAACCGAAGAATCGAACCTAAGTGTGAGAGACAAGGCATTTATTCACTGCGCCACGAACGTCGCTCTAACTTAAGCTTATCAACAACCAGATGAAATGTGGAGTTATAAATTGATTCATTTAGTACAAAACCAAAGTGCGTTGGTCTGTTAGGAATCCTTGTTTGTTGTCACTTCCAAATGGGCGTGTTGTAAGTTAAAGAAAAAATCATTTTGTTCCCCCTTAACCAAACTTTTTGCCGATGTATATATTTATGCCAAGCGGTGTATTCTTTAAGTGGTGCTGGTACATCCACGAATGTAATAGTTTGATGCATTGTTTTGGTAACGGTCCTCTGAGGCGGTCTTTATTTTTATAAGACTACAACGTTCCGTAGGACAATTGAAGAAATTGGATGTGGCCATCCTGCAGTTACGTGTTACACACCCAATGCTGAAATTCCATTCAAGCAATATTCCAACCACCAATTACAAATAATTCAGCATGCACATACTTTTCCCACCCTCGAGTCCTTGAGGACTGCAAACCCTGCTACGCATTGCCAACGACATGTGAGAAACTTCCAAAGTTTACCAAATTGCACTCTCTACTGTGGGCTTTAGTTTGAGGACACTACGTGTGTCAAGAAAACAAACAGCTGCCGGAAAAGCCGGTCCCTTAATAAGAAAACTTTTCAAATAACTGAGTTGAAGGTTCTCACCAATGGGGTTCCGTTTTACAGCACTTAGTGCAGAAAACACCTTTAGGCAGGTCATAGTTTAAACGTGGGACAAAGTTTTCCCATCACCTTCACGTACTGTCGAAAACAATTCAAGTTGGACGTTGTCAGGCTTTTTTTCTTTAAATAACGAAAAGGGACTGCAAAGGGGTATTCCGCGCTTTAGACTGATTCTCAGGAATCGGCGTCAAAACCAACAGAATGTCGCCCCAGGACCGTGTACACAAATTCCAGTGTATGCAGGCTTTTAAGAGTGACTGTTTCTTCATACCCGAAGTAGACACAACAAATTCAAAAGCGATTGGTTGCAGACTTCTTAAATTACGCCTTTCTGAAGCGACTCCTAACGCGTTTATATTGCATTGCGTCGACAGAAAGTGGCGAGGACGCTGAAACCCAACGCTAAAACGTGCTCCCCTAGGCGGAAGTACGCAAACATGAAACTTTGAAGATCTAGAAAGCGACTCTATACTTTTTGTGATTTATTTTCGTTATTTAAAAATTTAGTTTCAATAAAATAACGGATAACAATTTACACTGTGGCCGCCATGGCATAGTGGGGTAGTGGGGTGGTCCAGGTTCGATTCTCGGCTGAATACCTCGAATTTTTCACGACTAATTAAATATTTTCACGAATAATTACTGTCTAAGAAAAGGTTTTTCGAATTTCCCCGATCGGAGTCGACAAAAAGCTTTGGGTACCTTCTGCTCGTGAGAGAACATTAGCGCGTACAACACAAGTAGTTGATGAACAAGCTATGTCCTGGTCCCCCTGTGGACTGTAGCGCCACCCAATTATTACAGACACTGTGTCTGCGCCAACAGATTCAGTCGTCTCCAAACAAAGAGAGAGTTTAACTTCAGTTCAGCAAAGAGCTCTAGGAAGTTGCAAGGTCTCCGTAACGACATAAACGTGATTCAAGATCTCACCCTGCAACTTGGACTATGTGCGCCCGAGCACGCCTCCAAATACGAATCGACCGAATGAAGCAAACTCAGACAGAAACAAAAACCTTCGCGTTTTTTCACATTTTTTCGAAATTGCAGTTAATTTATGCAAATCTCTTTCGGCTGCCCGCCACCGAAATACCAAGCAAATGACCTACATCAAGTGAAACGCCAGTACGTCCCCGGCATCGTGGAAGTCCGATTGCATTGTGTCTGCGATTAAAATTCTACCAGCAGCGTGAGTGTGCATCTGGCGGGTGTTTACACTGCCTCGGCCTCAACCGCGGTAGTCATCCGGCACTAGTAACGACTTGATTAACAGCAATCGCATCTTCATAATCCGAAGGGAAAGTATTTTATTTAAATTGAATATTTATGAGATATCATCTGGGATTTTGTCATCGTGTCTGTCTTTTCCCCTCTGCTGTGCCATGTTTTCTCGTACCCACCGTGAGCATGGCGAAGAGGAAAAGTCTACAGCGACGTGCACATTGATGTCAATTTCGCTGGGGAAAATGTCAGGAATTCATAGAATGACATGGACATAATTTGACAGTTTTATGTAAGCAATGGCAACATGAAAAAAAAACACGACTCGGGAGTGCGGGAAAATTGAAATTCAATGGAATAGTCAGGAGCCGGATGCAAGGCAAGGGAAAATTCCTCAGCTGAAGTCTGTCTGACGATAAATTGTTTGTTCTTATTTGCCAAGGGCAGTGATATGATTTACTGTTCAAATTGCCAATATGTTCTTGGAATGCAAATTGAGTCTGTATGGAAGTTGGTTTTGAATTCGCGATAACGTTACAATATTCCTCGGTGTTCTTATGGTTTAATGAGTAGAGCTGGCAGATGAAGAAGAGTTTTGTTTTTGCGTTCGAGAGAATAGTACTTCGACTTTGGAAGGAATTCTTCATTGTACGGTTTAAGGTCTTATGGCAGGTTGGTGAGTAGAGGGTTTAGTCGCGGATCCGAATGCAGGTCTCTTGGTCTTTGCTCTACCCGTTGCACGCTCTTAGGTGTCCTTCTTCTTTTTCTTTTTGTGGCGCTACAGTCTGGGGTGGACCTGGGCCTCAACCAACAACCCAACGAAACAGCGATTGGCAAAAGTGATTCTGCGTTTGATTTCGGTACTGATGTTGTTGTCCCTGTTTACCGCGGAGCCGAGGTAGACGAAGTCCTTGACTACCTCAAAGTTTCTGCTGCCTAGTGTAACGCTCCGTCCGAGATGTCGATGTTGTGTGTCCTTCCTTGATGACAGCATGTACTTCGTTTTGCCCTCATTTACCGCTAGACCCATTTTAGCCGCTTCCGCTTCAATGCCAGCAAACGCCTCATTGACGGCTCGCTGTGTTCGTCCAATCACGTCAATGTCAGCAGCGTAAGCTAGCAATTGAACTGACTTCTGGAAGATCGTGCCTCTGGTGTTGACTTGTGAGTTATGCACGATCTTCTCCAGGATGATGTTAAAGAAGTCACATGACAGTGCATCGCCTTGTCTAAAACCTTTTTTGACATTGAAGGTCTCGGTGAGTTCGGTACCGCTCTTAGGTGTCCAGCCTAGATAAAATCATCCCCAATTGCCTTTGTTTTTGGCAGAAACTAGGTTGAGCTCGACTTCCTTCAATCTTTCAGAGCGTAATACAACTCAAAACCGCGCTTGGACAAAATAGACGAAATCAAACGCTCTTTCTATGACTTATCGTATTCGTGTTGTTTTGGATTTTCTCCAACGAGTGAAGGTGCTGATCCGTCCGTTGGGGGATGTGTACAGACCGGTGTATCACGTCCCCTTCTAACTCTGCATTACTTTGACCAGCCTTGTTATGGCTTATTGTTTCCTCTGGAGGAGTCAGTTATTCCAGTGCTTTTTCTATCAAGAGTAGTAGAATGGCCCCCCGGCAGGTTTTGCTAATTTTCTCGCTTGACGTTCAAATATTTATTTCAAATTAATCTGCGTTTTATGTGGACAATTTTTCAGCAGCTTAGTTTTCTACCCGGAGACTTCGCGTTGCCGGAGTTTATCTCCCAAAAGAATTCCTCAAATGTTACACCCTCTATGGTTGATTTAGAGTTTCGCTCACGTTCAAGATTTTAAAGGACCCGACATTTCTTTTCAATTAAAGGCAAACCATTTAAAGTATTTGAAAGACTTAATTTACGACTTGAAGTACAAAGAAAACAATAGTGGATGCAACATGACTTCTTTCATAAGGCCGACGATGGCACACTTGCAGCGGTTGATTCTTTGGATCCCATTCCAATTCAATGACTCGGGCAGACATTTCGACTGAAACGGCAGCTACTTCGCGTACAATGTTAGCTCTGAGCTGTTCCAATGTCGTCGGCTTTTTCTGCTAAGCCAATGACTTAAGGTAGCCCCACAGAAAATAGTCAAAGGTACTTAAATCACACAGACGAGACGGCCAGTTGTCTGTCCCATTTCTTCACATAACACGCTTAACATATTCACTTTCCAACAAATCGATTGTCTTGTGTGCTGTGTGGCTTGCGCTGCCATTCATTCATCGTTTAATTCTGGCCAAACATAATAGGTAGTCATGGCGCTGGTCACAGTTACGTGACGGTCGTTATCGTCGACAAAAAATATGGCCCTATAAAGGGGCCTACCTCCAAACCTCATCAAACCACATGTCGTCATAGTCAATATCTTCCAACTCTGGTTCAAAATAATCGGTGGCACGTGACGATCATTACCGTTGACGTAAAGGATTGGCCCAATAACACAACCTGCTTACCAAACTATATTTGTTTTTTTGGTTGAGAGATTGATTCGTGATTTTCCCGACAGGTTTTTTTTTGTTTATTAAGCAACCCATTGAGCCTAAAATGAGCTTAATCACTGGACATGATTTTGCGATGAAAACAATCATCATGACACAACCCACTCGGTTAACAAACTGCACTTCAAATAGTCCATTGGCTTTAATACTAAAGTCAAATTGATCCTGTTTGAGTATTAACCAACCCTTTTGCGTAAGACACTCCAAAATATGGTCCGAACGGTGCCTTATTCTGAAGGGCACCGTGTTTGAGTTGACTGATTTCGATCGTTTGAAACGCAGTGATATTTTCCCTACGTTGACCAATTTGTTGTCACAAGACTTAAAATTTTGCTCAAAATTTGCAATTTCCTGTAGACTGATGCAAAAACGTAAATTGGAGATAACACTCATGAAGTTGCGGTCGCCGGCTCCAAATTTCCATAACTTGCAGCCGTTTCTTGTTCGTGGCCCTTTTGAAGATGCATTTTGAATGGACTGAATACATTGAAAGTGATATTTTGACTATAAGTTGAAGAGTGCGTCCACAAATGAAACTTAAAAATATCAAGTCCCTATTGGAAACCTTTTAGTTATGTACTGACTGCTAGTTACAGTTCACACCAGTCGATCTTCATTAATTGCTGAGTGATGCAAATGCGGCATGTTTTTTTTTTTTTTTTTTGGTCAAAATTCAGCAATTTTCAAACGAGCTTCGCTGACACGCGTCATTTCAAAAATTTCATGTTGCATGTCAGGAGCCAAACAAAATGCCGGCATCGTCAGCAACTACTCTTAAAGTTACTCGACGATTCTTCATAACAATTTTCTTCACTTTCTTAACATTTTTATCGGTTGTTTTTCTGCTGTGGCGTACAAAGCATTCCTCGTCATTCGTATCTTCTCGACCTTCTCCGAAAAGCTTGTACCACTTGTAAACATCTTTTTGTTTCAGTGTGCACTCACCCCGTGCCACTTTCAACTTTTCAAGTGTGGTTTAGCAGTTTTCATTGTTCACGCAAAATCCAATGGAAATGCTTTGATCCATCCCCGAACAAGCAAAACCATCTAAATTGTATGCCTCTCACAAACTATTTAATTATATTTTATAGCTGAAACAGAAAACAAATGTTCAGGACGAGTGTACCAACATAATAATAATAATTGTTTGCGCTACAGTCCAAAGGGGAACCACGGCCTAGTTTGCTCATCAACTACTCGTGTTGTACGCGCTATTGTTCTCTCACGAGTAGAAGGGACCTACAGTTTTTTGCCGACTCCGAATGGCGAAATTTGAGAAGCTTTCTGAGACAGTTATTACCCTTCGAGTGTTGTCAACAGTTCGAAAGAGGTGATGCGGTGAAAAATTCGAAAAATTAGTGTTGAGCTGGGAATCGAACCAAGACCCTTTGGCTTGTGAGCGTTGCACTCTACCCACTACGCCACGGCGACCACAATGTATCAACAAAACAATATAAAACAATTTCAATAATCGAATGTGCGTTGACCGCAAAATTTGAAAATTCGTCTCATATTTCAACAGACCTCGAATATCTGGTAATAAAACTGTTTGCGAATTCGGTAGGGGTCTTCTTCATTCACCTCTGTAGAAGTATTAACGTCGAGAGTTATAGTAAAATTCCGTCTGGAATAACCTGCCTTAACGACAATCAAGCTAGAATTCATATCGCCAGGCTGGTTCTTTTCCCTACTTAAAAAAAAAAAACACTTGTTAGACAACATGTCGCTACAATGGACATCCCAGTCAGCTCTTAAACTCCTTAAGAACTGTTCTACATCTGTCACAGTCAGGCACGGTCAGAGGGCAGGGAACACCGGAAACTGGAAAACTTTCCATAAGGCCTTCCAATTTACATAGCTTAACTATTTTTGGAAAACAACCAAAATCAACGTAAACAGGTCAGGCAAACGTCATA
Source organism: Eristalinus aeneus (assembly GCA_955652365.1). NCBI lineage: Eukaryota > Metazoa > Arthropoda > Insecta > Diptera > Syrphidae > Eristalinus > Eristalinus aeneus. Next base: position 39,495,360 of record OY019132.1, read on the forward strand.
AATAGTGTTTTAAATATTTTCTTCGGTTTGGAATTTGCCTCTACTCTAGCAATGAAAGTTCCTTGTAAACATTACAGACCGTTTTTGCAGATTAAAAATGCTTCTTGTCCTGTGCACCATGTAACACATCACTCAATAACTCCCGGGACGTACCAATAAAAACACATTTTCTAGGCAAAACTCGAATTTATTCATCAACATAGTTTCCTTCAAGAGTGATACAATCAATCCATCGCCGCTCTAAAATTTCGATAATAATAATAATAATAATAATTATTGGCGCTACAGTCCAAAGGGGGACCAGGGCCTAGCTTGCTCATCAACTACTCGTGTTGTACGCGCTATTGTTCTCTCACGAGTAGAAGGGACCTACAGTTTTTTGCCGACTCCGAACGGCGAAATTTGAGAAGCTTTCTTAGACAGTTATTGCTCTTTGAGTGTTGTCAGCAGCTCGAAAGAGGTGGTTCCGTGAAAAATTCGAAAAATTGGTGTTGAGCTGGGAATCGAACCGAACAACGCCACGGCGACCAGCAATGTAACTTATGACCTAAAAATCAGATTGTCATGAAAACAGGTATCATTTGAATGTCTGTAGTTTCTAAAAATAATATGGATTTCTTGTTAGTGGCGGCTCCTATATGTCAGTCCCGGGACTTATTGAGTGACGTGTTTCGTATGCAGCCATAGAGTCGGTCATAACAAAGACTCATTGTATTGAAAATAATTTTGCGGAAATCCCGATGAAGTTTCAGAATTTCTCATCAAGTCAAAGTGATTACAAAACAAGCGCTTTAAGTGCTGCATAAAACTAGGCGTTTTCACGTTTCAAATGTATTCATTTCGACGGAGTTCCTTGCTTTGTTACAATTCTTCTTTTTCTTCATATGGCGCTTCAGTCCGGGGTGGACCTGGGCCTCAAAGAACGGCCAGCACGGTCTTTCGCCAGCTCCCATTGCGCACTCCAAGTTGGCTGAGCTCATTCTCCACTTGTGTGCGTCATCCTAGCCTATGCCGTCCTCTGTTGCGTTGTCCCAATGGCTCTGATTCGAAGACTTTTTGGACCGGAGCAGTCGTGTCCATACGCTCTACATGGCCTAGTCATCTCAAGCGTTGTACTCGAAGACGCTTGAACAGGCGCATGTCGCTGTACACCTCATAGAGCTCGTCATTTTATCTTCTCCTCCAGATGCCATCAATGCAAACAGGACCAAAAATCGCACGCAAAACTTTTTGCCCCAAAAGACTTAGGACTTGCCGCTGTGTAAAACATTCCAACACCAGTGATTAGGACTTGCTTGGAAAAGCACGGACAAGATGTATGTCCATTTAAAATTTAAAACAGTGTCATTTTAGATTTTCTTTTTCTTCTTCTTCTTCTTCTTCTTCTTCTTCTTCTTCTTCTTCTACTTCTTCCGGTTCTTCTTCTTCTTCTTTTTTTTTTTTTCTTCTTCTTCTTCTTGTGGCGCTACAGTCCAGGGTGGAGCTGAGCCTTAACCAACATGCCTCTCCAGCCAGCACGATCTTTCACCAGCTGTTTCCATTTGAGCACTCCAATTTGGTTGAGGTCCTTCTCCACTTGTGTGCACCACTTTAGTCTAGGTCGTCCTACACTTCAAAGACTTTTAGACTTTAAGTTCGTAAATTGGCCGAAATTCGTTCCGTCTGAAGTTTGCTGCGCCACCTTTGAAAACAGACTGTCTTTCTTTCATCTCCGTTTATCTCGACAAGCATCTGAATGGAGTAGTTAGTACTGTTGAATGCCTTTAAAGTAAGTGCTGATGGTTTATCCTCCGAAGCGTAACTGTGAAACTACAATAGAATCTCCACCGCTCACGAATATAAAACAATCCCATCCAAGGTCTGAATAAGAAACAAGATTCAAACGAACAAGCGAAACCTTTATGAGTCAGAAATTCCCAAAGGCATAGAAAAACTTTAATAACTTCAGTCTGGAATTCGCAACCCATCAAGCGGTTGGAATGCGAGAAATTAAATCAATCGACTCATCAGCGATTCATAGCCATCGCGCGGCGATTATGCGGGAACATAAAATCATTTCCTCTGCCGAAATTCCCAAGACAATTATGATCGTTCATTGCAATTAAAATTTGTTGCTATTCCACACTGGCGCGCTGTCCATTCAAATTCTGTGTTTTGCCCAAGCTTATAAATTATTAACGCGACCATCTTGTCCGGTTGGTCAGGCACGCTGAGCTCCTCCTCCTCACCAGCAGACGCGTAAGTTGTGCCCTGCATCTACCGTTTGTCACACGTCAACTCACCAACGTGTGTTTCTGTGTGTAGGTTGGCCGTGTTTGCTCTCGTAAATCCACTATTGACATTTGCAACAAAGTTTGCGCTGATAAGGTGTATCTACTTGACACAATCCGCACTCAACGGGCAAATATTTGCGAAAGGGCTTAATGGCAACCTGAAACGAAAACCTAAGCAGCACTGACATGCACTTGAGTTTCGTTCAATTAAACATCGTGGCCTTGGTTCGTAACGGCCCTTTGGCCCTTCAAAGTTGCTCGTTTGCCACACGGTCCGCTTACGTATGTACATGCTGACAAGTGCAAAGCGAACTGCCTTTTCACTAATTTCACAAAACCGAGTCGATTATCTGTGCAAGAGTTGATAAGCCACTGTGTATACATTGTTTCAATTTGTCTGTGGGCCCTGTTTGCGGTGGCGCTGTATTTTGTTGTTGTCTATTCAGATTAGGGAACACAAATGTCTTGCGGGGTCAACAACTGCTGTGCCACTGAAGCGATAGTGGGTGCAAAATACGCCGAGACGTACATATTAAGCGATGACGATTGTAGAGGGTACAACGACTGAGACCTGCTCACTAATTTGATGCGTGGATTGTGTTCGTATGTGCATTCACAATTGATGGGTCATTTGAATAGATTTACAAATCAATTTTGTATGAGTGCTTGCTGGCTCCTCCTCACTTTCAAGTTGTCATGAATGAAAGAATGTAAGAAGTTATCGATTCGAGACAATGGAAAGATAGGTGAGATAACAGAAGCTTGCAGCCCCTGGACACGGGTATTAAACGAAAGAGATAATCAGCGATTGCCAAGCACTTTATTGCAGTCAGATATCGCCAAACGACCGATGACTGCAGCAAAGTAGTCCTAGATGAGGCAATTTTCCCTTGGGCAAGTCATTGTGAATCTTAGCTCTCGGAAAAAAGCGTGTTGAGAGAGTTTGGAAAGAGTCGCTTATGAAGACGACTGTGAAGGAAGTTGATGGTTGACATTCCTTTGTTGAGGGTGCACAGGATATTTTATTTCTCCTCATTGTTTTATTTACTTAAAGTGGAGTTAAAGGTGTCTCTTTAGTAACTAAACCTGTTTTGGTCAGTCGAAGGAAACATCCCAATGGGCAAGATTTTCTTCGTGCAAGAGTATATTGCTTTAAACCTTGATATACGGACCCAAATACTGATTCGAAGTTAAATGACAGATCAGGTGCTCTATAAGCTGCAACGACTGCAAGCCCACACTAAGTGAACATCCAAAGTGATCTTCGAACAGCGGGCGTAAGTCGCGAGGAGAAGAGGGAAACTAAATTTTCGAGCTACTGTTGGCTTGAATAACCAAAAAGAAAAAAAAAAAACAACAAATGCCCGCCATTCGATTTGTTTCATGAACGAAGCTCCTTCAAGAATCCACCAACGAGCGAAAGCCGATGTACCTACAAAGCTCCCTTATTTTAGATCAAGCCACTCGTCACTTCAAGGCTTTGGTGGCTGAATTGGAATGGGGTTTTCCGCTGGCATTTCTTTTTGTGGACGTTGCCGCCAAGATGATTTTTAGTTTTCAATTCCTGCTGTTCTAAGCCGGAAACAGCGAGATGAAAGCCAAGCAAAAGTCTTTAATCGCTTAATGAGTTTGACATTTAGAGGCAATGGTGTGAGACCTCAGTTCTCAATATTTCTCAGTCTTAAGTCTATGACTTAAACGATCAGCTTTGAGATTAATGGCAAAACGTGAACTGTGTCTCTGAGTCTCGATCCCAATATAGACTTTTTTTGTTTGCTTTACGCATACGTAGGATGACGGGGATTGTATTGTCCACTTGCAGTCAGTCTTAACAACTTTCTGCACAAACTAGTGCAGTAAGAGTCGCAGCCAATTGCGTCAATATTGCCAATTACGTCGATAGCCCCAGTTTCCCCGCAGTGGATGCTTCTATTGCCTGAATATATGCCGCTGTGAGTGCCTCATTTGCGCCAAAAGTCCAATTTGCGCCGCAGTAAGTGCTTCAACTGCGCCAGTAGCGTCAACTTCGCTACAGTAAGTGCTTCAACTGCGTCAATAGCATAAACTACGCCGCAGAGGTTGGCGCAATAGTGCAAATTGCGCCGGAGTGGGTACTTTATCTGCACCACAACTTCCAAAAAACCTGTAAATCTGACACAGTAATTACTCGACTTGGTTAGTTAAAACCGATATTATATCAAAATAAAATTTCCATGATTAAAAGAAGTTAAAAACTGAATGGTCTATTTTAAAAATCACATATGCAATATATAGTGCAACGCATTCAATTTTATACAAGAAAAAAAAAACGAAACCATCTATGAGTGAGTGTAACTCTATTTCTCCTAGTTTATTAATTTACATGTCAGCGCATTAATGGGCCTTAAAAACCTAGAAAAAAATCAATAACAGATGACAGATGGAAAACAGTTCATATTCGATATCTAATCGTTAAAATCACGCAACCCTTTTTTCTCCCCAAAATTTCAAATACCACAAATTAGGGCATTAAAAATGTACGGTTTCAATTAAGGCTCCGTGAACGAATCCACTGTAAGGATTACGTCAAACAGCGCATTAATTTTTCGATTGAGATTCAATCTTTAAACCGCTAAACTGTCACTTAAGCGCTCTTCGGTAATTGCCCGGTGTGCAGAATATCACCTTCATCAAATTATATTTCTAATGCAGTAATCATTGTTCCCACGAAAACCAGATTCTAAGAGTGAGAAAACTGCTTCGTTTTAGAGACGGAACTTTAAAAACAATTTCCACTTCCGCGTACCAATGTGTGTTTGACTGCCTGTCGATAATGCGCAAAGTGCGTTGAACGGCAGGTCATCCGAGTGCAAATCTTACATTAGCTGATGAATAATGTTTTCTTAATGTGAAAATGATCTGAATTTAGAACGCTCCCATATCTCATACAAAGTTAGGTACCTGCCAAATTATGGGTGGCTGAACAAATAAACTCAACTTTTGATTCTGGTTATTTTCGGCATTGAGTATTTGTATTTTAAACATATTATCCATTAGCACACGTGTTTTCAAGACCGCGTAAATTCACTTAATTCGGACACATTTTGTTTCAGGACCAGTTAAGTGAGTGCGATCAACCTTAACTCTGGCCGATGTGCGGAGATGTCAATTTCGGGGAACATCCGTGTCGGAATTGTCATGAGTGTACAGTGTCAATGGCCGGGGCTCTAAAAATAATCGGAAGTCAGTTTCAAAGTGTGGATTTGTGGCTAGTTTCGATAAGATTTCATGTTTCATCACCGTCAAGAGTCATTGCCCGTTGTCGACCTACTGCTCCAATGTTCATTCAGTGTCCAGGGATTCAGTTCGAGTTTCTAAACCGACGGCGTATACGAAACATTTAGAACGAATTATTCTCCCTACAGATCCCTTCAAAACCACAAATATGTTCCGCCAAAAGCAATTTTCATCTGAGTACCTTTGGGGGTTGACAACATTTTCTGTTTCTGCGACTTCTTCCTTTGAATTGCAAAAATACGACCGCATATCGACCGTTTGCCAAATCCTCATCTGTCTGCCCAGTGTTTATTCAGTGCGCAACGACAAACACGAGGTGAAGTGAATCCAAAAAGAGCAAAGAACTGACAATCGTCAATATCCTCACACCCGCAGTTAAATCGCAATTGCTTCTCTCGCTCTCAGTCCACCGCGATCCCATCACTCTTCTCGAGGCAGGCGAAAATCATCACATTTTCGATCTTGCTCTCCGTTCTATTTCTTTTCGCTCTGTTCCGCGATGAGACGACACTTTTGGACTTGCCGGCAAATTCTAACCTCGCAGTCGAACCGGTGTTTTCGCCGGTCACACACTTTCTTTCTCTCTCTCACAAGAGTTATTTCAATCTAATTACGCGAACAAAATGGGGAAAGAAGAAAAACAAACAAAAAAAAAAAAAAAACAAAACGGCGAAACTATCTCCGCTCGGACTTATACGTCGTCATTATTGTCGCGGGAACTATTTTTAAGATGGATTCAGAGAATCTGTTAGACCACCCACACCTCATCTCCAATGGGCGAGTTAGTCACCTCGCCCATGGTCACAGGGTCAGTTGATTAGTTTATCAAAAGGAAAATCGATTTCTTGTCTATTTTCCCGCTCGATGACGGCAAAAGCATAAATAAATACTCACGACAAAATGGAATGAAGGTGCGGATGATGAGGTGGGAGTCTCCGGTTTGGGGTTGAAGGAGAATAAGTCGAAAGCGAATTTCGCCGAAAAAAAGGCGACGTCTGAAGCTCACACATTGAATTTGCCGATAAACCCCACACATCGAATCCAGGGCATTAGTTGAGCGCCAGGTTAATTGATCGCATGAAGGCTTTCCATTCTGCATCTGAGTTATTTGGCAGTTCCCAAGCAGTGCATTAAGGGGTGATGAACAATTGTGCCGGGATGGTTTCGTTCTGCTTGAAAATTTCTCAGGAACGTGTGGCATTTGATAAGAGGCGACTTATATATATGCAGGAGACCTATGTTTAGAATAGTGGAAGCCATGAGGGTGCATCGTGCTTAAAGGATGTTTGAACGCACAAATCTTTAAATTCTGAAGGATGTGTTTCTGTTTTTAATTTTCTTCCTTTTTTAATACCTTCTTGAAGGCTCTGTCTTGCCACTAGCTGTAAAGATTGATTGGCGAGCGGAAAAGAGGTCTTACATATGTGCGGTTAGCTCTGGCAGTGTTGCAAATGGAGTTCCGAATCCACTTGGCTTGGAAATCGAGTTTTTGAACCTATGTGCAAAGATTTAACGAGTTGATAGGTTTTTTTAATTTTCAATTCATTTGTGAGCGCAGTGGTGGTGAATATATTCTAGATCCAACGGAAGTAGTTGTCCCTTCTAATACTGTGGTCGAAAAGTAGTTTTCCAGTGTCACGTACATTTCAAACTTCCTAGAAATTCATGAGCGAGGCAACAAACAAGCTTTTAGAAAGACATCTGTAGAATTCGTATGCCAGTGTATGCAGTACGTAGAACTGGAGGCTACTGTAGAAGGTTTGACGTCTAGTAAAACCTCAAACTTGCCAAATTCGTGACTATGGTAAAATGATATAAAAGGGCGAAAGAGTTATTCGATGAGAAGCTAGAGTTTCAAAGAGATATAATTCACTGTAGATGCAGTGACGGCCAATTTCGATTTTCCATCCGCTCACTGGAAGTCGAGATTCCAGAGAGAATATGCCGTCCAAGGGCGAGGGGTCCGGATGAAAGCGAAAAAATTGATGAATTTCCTCTGAGCTCACCGGAATTCTAAAAAGAGTGCATTCCGAACTGAAACCTTCTACGAATTCACATGGTATCATATTTGCACTAAGCCTCTGAACTATGATTTCGACATCCTTCCGACTGCACTTAGAAATTCACGAGAACACTTTGAGCAATGGGGATCGAGCACGTGCTTATTATTTCGTGTTCACTGAAATGTCCTGGAAACTGACAGCAATCAACGACTGCACTCTGGGATATTGTCATTCTTCCTCGAAGAGAATGTTTGACAGCTAAATTGAAATTTGAGTGAATTCCTTCCTTTCCTATGAACTCTTCATCTAGCTGTATTTTTCAAAGGGAGATCCTTGAACTAGCTCAGTTACTAGCATCGACCGCTTGTATTGCTTCGCTTTCTTCTTTTTTTATGAAAATCACATTCTTTCTTCCTGGGTGAGTATTACCTTGACACTTCCGGAAAAATAAGACCATTAAGGCCTCATTTGTTTCTTCAGTTTAAAGAGAGAGCTGCATTCCACGCCGACAAGGTTGACCAAGTGTCTGAACATGTGAAGGTTTGTGTTGTTTACTGCCGATGGGGACATGTTTTTTTAGACTCAATATCCGGTGTAAATTTTGCTCGTCTCTATTGTTAGTCCTGTAAGCTCGTTCTCGTTTTTTGTGGCGCAGTTTCTAACTCCTTTCACTCAGGCGGAGAAAATGTTCGATTTTATTCCTTGCTTGAATGTCTTACATTTCTCACAGCACCGTCTGTTTCGAGTTGATCACAAAAATCAAAGTGTTCTGTTGGCAGCGATCTAACACAATTTCGCTGTTTGAAGTTGTCCCTCAATTTTAATTCTCCAATACTTGTAAGTACGCACAACACAATCAGTTGCTGAAGACGGTTGGTCTTTGATGGTTTAAAATAGATCATGTTCAACCCCGGTGGTTGCCTATGCTAAATAAAAAGGTTTTTGAAACCGAAAAATCACCACGTAGGCGTCATCGAAACACAGTAAATCTGCCAAGAAAGTCCATTTGAATCAAATGAAAACGATCTTACGTCACACATAAGAATTTCATTCTTCGCATTGTTTAACGAAATTTGCTGTGTGTCTGCAGTCCGGAACCATACGAAATTCAACCAAACTTGAGGATGAAAAAAATTCAAACTTCCGTATGTACCTAGTTTTGGAAAGTTTTTTTTCAGCAATGGAGGCGATTTATTAATGAATAATTGTTTTAAGTCAATGTCACCCAGAAGTACTTAATGAGCCACCACATATGCCTGCGTTGCCATTGGTCCCTATAGTCCTGGGCATCGGTTTGCCTACCGACCGCACTTCAGTTGCTAATGCCTCCTTATTCCTTTTGTGTTGAAGAATAGGAACCCACGGTTTTCTATCTGGTTTTCATCTACCAAGTACGTATATGAGATGTGGCATTTATATATACTCTTATATTTGATGGCGCGACAGCCCACAAGGTGGACCAGACCCTACTTTCTTCGTCAACTACGTGTGTTGGGCGCGAATCTGTTGTCACGAGTGGAAGGGACCTACAGTTTTTCAAAGACGAAGCGAAGTTTGGAAAACTCATTCATGCTTTAAAGATGTGGTGCCAAGAAAAATGTGAGGTGTTCAATCCGGGAATCGAAACTAGGACCACCGTCGAGTAAGTGTCGCACTCTACTACAGAGAGGTGGCATCTCTGGTTACATTTTCTTCTGCACACACTGTGTGATCCTTTTCATTTCCTTAGTGCTATATTTACGAGGGGCGTTCAATATGTTCTCGGAATCGGGGTGAAGCTGTAGTTATATATAAGGTTGGCAAATATCTCCCCTCCGCTTCTCTGCTCTTTATTCAATGCTTCATCAAAAGTGTTATAGTGACCAGGGGCGTTCAATATGTTCTCGGAATCGGGGTGAAGCTGTATTTATATATAAGGTTGGCAAATATCTCCCCTCCGCTTCTCTGCTCTTCATTCAATGCTTCATCAAAAGTGTTACAGTGACCGGATTTAGTTCAAATATGCGTCGTTTTATTTGATAATCTGTTTATTTTCATCTAGACTGCAACTTCATAATACCCACCTCGTATAAGCCCCCCCTCCTTATTTGCGAAGAACTCGGACAGCCACTTTTCACAAGCCTCTTTTGAGTTCAACTTCACACCACCAAGGGCGTTCGCCATGAACAGGAACAGGTGGTAATCACTTGGCTGCGATAAAACTTCCCATCCGAGCTCCTGTAGCTTCTGATGAGTCATCAACGAAAAGTGTGGTCTGGTGGAACACTACATCTATTCTGTTGGCCATTTCTGGACGCTTCTGGTCGATTGCCTGCTTCAAGCGGTCCAGTTGTTCGCATTAGATGGTAGAATTAAGCGCCTGACCATATGGGAGCTGCTCATAGTGGATGATTCCCTTCCAATCCCACCAAACACACAGCAAAACCTTCCTGGCCGTCAATCCCGGCTTGGCCACTGCTTGGGACGATTCACCGTCGTATGTCATCCATTTTGCTTCGCCAGTCACCATCCGCTTCCAAACTCGGTCGGGTTCGTTCCGTTTCAGCAGCATATCGCAGGCGTTGATTCGGTCCAGAAGTTTTTTTTTTGCGTCAAATTATGCGGCACCCAAATATTAAGTTTTTTTTTGTATCTAGCCTTCTGCAGATGGTTTAAAATGCTTTGGGGACTAACTTCCATCTCCTGGGCGATGTCACGAGATGCCATATGCCGGTCTAACGCAATGATTTCCAGTCTGTGCTGCCCACAGATTTTTTTTCGGCAGCAATTCGTTAAGAGGGGAAATATTTTGCTCTCTAACGATCTCTCTCTTCTACGAAAAAATCAGCAAATGGAACACCTTTTGGGTTTTTTTCAGGGAAATTTGTAGACATTCATAGCAATTCAGACCAGCTGGAACAGAACTCTTATGTAAGCCATGTGTTTACTTAAGAGAAAGAAAAATGATTGGAAATCTGGATCTTAAACTAAACTGTATTTAAAATGCCGATGAGCTAGCTAGCTTGACAAAATGGTTTGTTTCCGAGTGTTTAAAAGCCAGAATTCAATCGTTTAAATTTTTAAAGCTTTGAAGGAGTAGAAATAGCACGATCTTCAAAATACTCTATCAAGACGCCAACAAAAAATATAAGAGCATATGCGATTACAAAAGATCTTCTAACAAAACATTGTACTCATAAAATCCACAAAGTCATCGACTCAGTTTTGGAAAACTGTTAAATACATAAATGGACATACGACAAAGATCTCCCGTACCCTCAAGGCCCCGCGACTAAAAACACAATTTGATAAAATGCTCAACGCCCCACTAACTTCGCCTCTATTTCATTATGCAACACCCCTTATCCTCGACAAAAAATTAGATGCCTCATTTACTTTGGATTAAGTGAGTGGTATACTATACAAAACTCAAAATTAAATAAAGCGTCAGGTATTGATCGTGTCCCGTTTGAATTTTACAAAAAACTGCACAACCGAATTCATGCAATTGTTAACAGTTGAATTTAAACAAATATTTAACTCTGCTAATGTGCCACAATCATTTAAGAAAGCCATAATCTTTCCCTTACATAAAAAAGGCGATTACAAAGACCCGAAGAATTACATAGGGATTTTGTTTCTGAATACTTCTGCCAAACTATTTGAATTACATAGGGATTTTGTTTCTGAATACTTCTGCCAAACTATTTGCCGCACTAGTTTATAAAAGGTTGTACGAATGGGTCCAAGAACATAACATTCTTAGAGAGTGAAAGGGTTACTCCACAATCGATCAGATATTCTGCTTAACAAATATCGCTGAATATCATAAAAATAAGAGAAAAAAGTTGTACGCATTTTTTGTAGACTTTAGAGCAGCCTTCGATACAATATCACGTGATGCACTCTTCTATAAGCTCTCCAGAATATGTGTATCGAGCAAGATTATTCAAATTCTTCGAGCCTTATATGAAAATAATAGGGCATATGTGTGGGATGGTGAACAAGTTTCAGAGGAATTTGAAACGTCAATGGGTGTAAAACAAGGATGTATCTTAAGCGCTCTACTTTTTATATTATATATAAACGACGTAACAGATGAAGTACTAGGAGGAGTACAAATCTCTGGTCTACAAATTCCAGCTTTGATGTATGCGGATCGTCGATATCGATATCGTCTTTCTAAGTGACTCGATCCAAGGCATGCAGATGATGATAAATAGACTTTGTGTATATTGTAAGCGCTGGAACCTTACCATCAATCTCGACAAGTCAAAAATGATGGTATTCAGAAGTGCAGGGGGACGCTACTCTCGCTTTGAAAAGTTCAAACTAGATGGCGAAGAAATTGAAATAGTTTCCAAATACAAGTATCTAGGCATCCTGATATCGTCATCCTTAAGTTTCAAAGCCCACTTCGAAGAAAAACTAGCTGAGGCCAAAAAAGGTAGCTCCTTTTCGATTTGCTTTAGAAGTAAATACGTGCTACAAAGTGCAAAGCAAACCTTGTTCCATTCAACTGAAGCTTCGATAATGTTCTATGGAGCACAAATCTGGGGATACAAAGCTTACCAGTCAGTAGAAAAACTGCAAAGAAACTTCTTGAAGAGGATATTCAGGCTGCCCAAAAATACCCCAAACTATGTACTGCACATCGAAACTGGGTCACCTCCTTTATTCTTATATACTCTGAAGATACATTTAAACTATATTTTAAAAGTACTAGAGATGCACGAATGCAGAATACCCAACATTGTACTAAAAAGTATAATTAGAACAAATGGAGATATGTTTGTAGAATGACTGAGTATGGCTACAAAAAGTGAAGTAGTTCTTTCTGTTCAAACGAATGCACAACCCTATCTCATAAAGGAGCAATTTCACAAAATTTTAGAGAAGGTTAGTAAAATTACTTATGACCATTACATTGAAGAAGCAGAATCATCACTATACAGGACCTACTATAGGAAACTTAATCACTTCCTAAACGAGAAATCTTATTTATTATTTATCTTACTTCCTAAACGAGAAATATTATTGTCTTCTTGTCAGACAAGAAGACAATATTCCAATGTTTTTTGAAATTTCCATAATTGTCTAGCACAAACAAACCTCTTTAGAAGGACATAGAAAATTTAATTGCATCAAATGATCCAATTCTTGATAGCTTTCAATTAACCGCTAACGAGCATCTGACACGTTTTTAACTACCCTCAAGTGTCCATTCACTTTCCAAGGGGGCAGTCCTTGCAATTAATCCAGTGTTCGGCACTTATTTTTGGACAGATACTTGTGGTACTCCTTAGCTTTGTCTGAAGTTAATGGATAAATGGCGTGAGTGGACCCAAATTCACACTAATTGGTAGTTTTGTGAAAAAAGAAAACAACACACTTCAACAGCCCGAACCACGCCAAAGTTGTGCTTTTGTCTTATCAGTCAATCAACTCTCTGTTGTGCTCACAGCACGTCCATTAATTTAATAATTCAATAAAATCAGTTAAACTGGTGACACACTTTTCAGTGACGTTCTGAATGAATGAGTCATCACGGAGCAAATCACAAAACAATTAAAACTCATAAACAAATCACTTGTCATTGGGATTCTTCTCTCGCGCGCTGTCGCGATCGGTCAAACACTCGCCATTATCGCACGGAAAGTAATGAAAGTTTTTGAATTTAAAATTTATTTGTTACAAAACCGCTTTGATATCGCCGGTGGATGAAAATGGAAGTTCGAAGTGAATGCTCACAACAAAACGACGAAACGAACCGATTTTGCAACGCTTCAGAGGAGTTTCTTCAGAGGAGTGGAGAGAATCCAGGTTCTGTTTTTGTCATTTCTTGGAAGTGGAACGTATGCGTTTCTATGAACTGTATTTGCTCGGCTAATAGGCGGGTAATGTGGCATTTTGGGGGAACAAGCGTTCGTCTTGCGAATTATTAGCTCCAATTAGTGGTAATTGATTGGTATGCCGAACAGAAAACTGATCATCAGTTTCTGATTGTGTGCGTGTGTGTGTACTTTAAAGCGTTAAGTTTCTACGCAAACCGAAACGAACGGGATTTGAATTGAGTTGAAAATGCGTTGGAAGAGGTGTCTGATTGCGGCGGGTGACTGGGTAAAGGATCGATGGGGGGAGACACATTTTTATTGACTTCCTCTCTGTGTGGTAATACAGTCCACACTGGATCTTGTCTTAGATAAGCTCAAAGCTAAGCGGTATGCTGTCAACTGAGATCTTTCGCTTGAATACGTCATTCATCATGCTCGCCTTTCAACTTAACGCGGCACCCCGACAGCTGGTCTACGCCTTTCCCTCTCGTCCTCTATACTTTTGGGTACCATGCTGTGACTTAATCCTGGCCACTTAAGTGTACCAAACTATCACTTTGGCGCGCGTCATTTATACAAATAAAAATCATTCCTTACGATGATATTCACTGTTGTTCGGAGAATGTGTTGACCATCCGTAGAATTTATCAGACGCCTTAATGGACTCCACGGAATAATAAACGAGTTTCCTGCACTAAATTCAGGAGAAAGCCTAATACTTCTTAAACGAATCTCCCTTCCCTATGCCTTGTGTTGAATGTGATCGTGTTCGAGACTACCTCCGTTAAAATACACAGAAATCATAAATCTCGTGTCCCCATTCATCTGACATCATTTCGCTCCAACAAGAAGAGACACTTCTGAAAGTTTTACATTCCACGCGCGTGGTGCATGCAGCCGCGCAGACGTGTCAACTTGTCTATCCCCGAACAACGATTTCAGACGCTTAATTGCATGTGTCCGCAGACGAAAACACATGTAACCCCCCAAAGATCACAACCAGACGCGAATCCTAAACTCATTCAAGATCTGACTGATGAAATCTCACTTGCAAGCACGTTTCTGTCCGACAAGTCGTTAACCCTTCACAATGCAATCGAAAAACACACGAAGCATGCAAAAAGAATGCATCAAGATAGTCATCTACTCTCTGAAACTGCATTTGCATTTGTTGGCCGTGTCGAACAGGTCTCCAATTGCCTGCCAGGACACAAACACGACTTCTCCAAAATTAATTGTCTCTGGGGTCAAGCCAAATGAAGCCACAAAACAATCCTCGACATGTAGCAGAACATGAAAAAATGAGCATCTACCTCAGCGACAACATAAATCACGGTGAGCCGAAGACCCCACACAAGCTTGACAAATCCATTTTGCAGCGGCGGTCCGACAACGTCCAGTCGGCTGACGATGATGATGACATTTTTGTCCTAAAGCCTGACAGGGGCGGACGCAACACGCTGAAGGAGCCCTCATCCGGAATTCGAGAATAAATGTTACCCCAGAGATGAGAGCTACACCGTTATTGATTGCTTCATTTTAAATTTGAGTCAATTTATTTGATTTAATCTGCGGGCTTCGCTTACAGAGGAGCTTTGCTCGCTTGCCGCTTCCAGCGTCCGACAAGTGATTAATATTTATTGGATTCATTTCTTTCGGCGGGTTGGCGAGCGCACGCTTTCCGCTGCTGTCATGGTCGATTTGTAGAAATTTGCATTTAACCCGTTTGGGACTGGTGTACTGGTGGGGGCGGAAGGAGAGTAATCCGGTATCATCGCGGGATTTTGAAATGGAAATCCTTAGGCTAAGGACTGTGTTGGGCTTCTGTTTGCACTACGAGGCAGACAACGTTATTCACAAGGAGTGGAGTATTTGTGTGTTAACATAACAGACATTTGTAGAAATGTTCGTCCTTCAGCAAGGCGAGCGGAATTTTCTTTCTTAAGTGAGGACGGTGTGGGTATATGAAGGCGATTGAAGAATGGAAATAGATGAAAATTGAGTGTAACTAGGGTAAATTACAGAGTACTCATACTGTCTAGTAAGTGCCATTAGGCCCGCATGGAAGTGCAACAAGATGAGGGAGATCTCCCAGTTGAATGGAAACAGTGGGCGTGTTTAAAGGGGGGCAAACCTGTTTTCTTTTCTTCTTTTTTTTCTTGTAGCGCTACAGTCCGCGATGGACCTTAACCTGGGCCACAGCCAACATTACTCCCCAGCTAGAACGATTTCTCCCAAACTGCTTTCAGCTCATTCAAAGTTAGTTGAAGTCCTTCTTTACATTTGTACGACGTCGATTGTGGTCCTCCTTCACTTGTGTTCACTATCTCAGTCTAGGCCGTCCTCTGTTGCGTTGGCCCAGTATGACTCGGATTCGCAGACTTTTGCTGTGCATACGCTCTACATGGCTTAAGCTGAACACTGCACTGCATTGCTCAGGCTAATAAACTGGCCCACTGTACTGCCGGGCAAAAACCTGCATTTAATGTTGTTTCTTGGTCTCCCTCATCAAACCAACAATCGCTTCTGTAATAAAGAGCCTTGTTCTACAGCTCCCACTTAATTAGCGACAAGCAGCCGCCACATGATCCGAACAAAGGCGGGACATTGACGGAGAAAGTGCTGTGCAGTACTACAGGCGTCGCATTGGCTACCACCAGTAAGTCCAAGCATGCTTAAGCGCTTAGCGAAGGCGAAGTGGCCGGTTTGTATGCCAACCGGTCTTCTTCAGATTTTCTTATTTAAAACTGGAACAAAAGCCGCAGATTTCTTGGTGACCTTTGTGAGCATGCCCTTGGTCAGCCTGCATCCTAGGGAGTCATGCGATCTCTGGTTGTGCTGTCGGGAGACTCAACCGTCGACGGAAGCCCTAACCAACGACTCGAGCAGTCCCAAGGTAGGCTGGGGTTCTGTGACTGGCTCGTTTAAGCTGTCTTTTGTGCTGTCGGGAGACTCAACCGTCGACGGAAGCCCTAACCAACGACTCGAGCAGTCCCAAGGTAGGCTCGGGTTCTGTGACTGGCTCTTTTAAGCATTGCCTGGCAAGTTTATCGGCAATCTCATTTCCCATGATGGAACACCACGAATTTAGTCTGACGACCAAATAAAGGGAAAGGTTGCCTTCCTGAACTAACTTTTAGAGTTTTGAGACAAGGCTCAAGCACAGTAAAACTTAAGCCTTTCCACCAATTATTCTTAACATAGCTTGTGACCATTTTGTTGGAGGTTGGGATAAACTACACTGGAGCGCTCAGACTCAAATATTAGTCCATTGAACTACCAGGCAGTAACATTCATTCAATTTCTTGGTTTTCGGAAAAAAAGTGACCATGAGAATCGGATGCGTTTCCGCCTGAAAGACCGACGCTTAGTTACTCAACAAGGTGTGAAGTCTAATGTTGTCGTTTTCCACAAATGTCTCAGCTCCAGAAGCTTTTTTTGGGAATTAATACACTTTGAGTGTTGTCAGCAGCTCGAAAGAGGTGGTACCGTGAAAAATTCGAGGTGTTCAGCCGGGAATCGAACCCGGACCTTCAGTGTCTGAGTGTCGCACTCTACCTACTACTCCACGGAAGCTACAGAGCCGGTCCTAGACACAGGAAAAGTCGAATTTGTATGAACGATGCAACTGGTTTGTTGGTATCTCCGCATCGGGCGGCATGCCTATTAGAATAGTCTCAAAGGAGATGCGGTGCATGAGGTAATCGAAGCTCTTATGCGACCATTTCTTTCTAGTCGGGAGATGGCCTTGAGTGTACATCCGATGATTCCATCTTATGCTTTGTAACCAAATATGTTTGTACAAGCGCATGTATAGGTACAGTTCATAAAGTTCGTCGTTTAACGGTCCCCTCAAAATATCATCAGCGCAAAGAGGACTGAAAATCGCGTGCAGAACTTTAACCTCGAAGAGACTAAGGGCTTCCTTATTCGCTTTAATAGCGGAATCCTTGACGCTTCCATATTCGCTTTAATAGCGTCAAGGTTTCCGCTAGTATCGAACTGTAATACAAAATCATTTTAGTCTTTCGAGAGAGTGCTCTATTTCTTTAAATAGCGTTTTTTGCCCAAAAAATAAGCCATTGGCAGGAGTCTTCCTGCGTTTGATTTTGGTGGACCTTTAGTCTAGAGGTGGATGCAGTCCTTTACTACCTCGAAGTGCCTGCCGCTGGAAGTGACACTCTCTCTGAGACGTCGATTTTGTGTGTTCCTTCTTGAAGATGGCTTGTACTTCGTTTTGCTCACATTCACCGCCAGACCCTTTTTAGCCGCTTTCCAATCAATGCCAACAAACGCTTCACTGACTGTTTGCTGTGTTCGTCCAATCACGTAAATTTCGTTCGCGTAAGCTAGCAGTGGCGCACACAAGTGAAGAAGGACCTCAACCGACTGGAGTCAGCTGGCAAAAGATCATGCTGGCTGGAAAGGTATGTTGGTTGAGGCCCAGATCCACCCCGGATTGTAGCGCCACAAAAAAGAGAAAAAGCTAGCAGTTGAACTAACTTTTGGAAGATCATGGCTCTGGTGTTGACTTGTCTGAGTTTGTAAATGCCAAAATACCGTAAGAATGGTCTATCTTCTTTACCCAGAGTGGCGTCTTCAGCCTAAGTCTCGCGCTATTGTCTCAAGAATTATGTAAAAGCAGACACATGACAGCGCGTCGCTTGGTCTGAAACTCTTTTTGACATTGAAGGTCTCCATTATTTCGTTACCGACCTTGACGGAGCAGTGAGAAAAATAAGCGTTGCTACGAATTGTCGAATGGAATTTGTTGCATTTGCTAAAGAATGCACTGTCTGATATCCACTGTATCGTTCTCGGTGCAGCCATTCAATTTTTTTAGATTTCCCCGTTTCGCAAATCAGCTCCCATCAATGAAGGCAAAATGCCAAGATCAAATAAGAACCTGACAAGTGGTTGCTAGGCTGACGAACTCACGAACTCATTCCACGAAAATAAAAGCGAGCAAAGACACAATGTCGTAAAACTGGCGATTCACCAGAGAGATGATCTGTGGACTTTGTATATGGTCATGTAGTACACCACCACCACACACCAACAAAAGAAAAAAAAAAAAACACTTCTAGACCAGACTTTGAGCTTAATGCGCCATGAGAGTGATGTCGTTGGCGGGATATTATTTTCTGTATCGAACGAGGCAAGAAATATGCGCGTACAACATTTTATTGTCACCTTAATATAGCCCATTAAGTGTTATAAGCATTCCGGAACCTACTCGACACACATTAACCAGTTGGGTGCCCAGAAAAAAAAAAAAAACAGCACCTCGAAAGCATCTCCCACACCGACAACTTGTTTGCCAGCCACCTCAACCGACTGTCCCGCTCACTCAGTAGTCCATGTCAATAGATCTTGTCTGGCCGGGTTGCTGTATGCTGAACGCCGAGGTATATAGCTCTGACATCAGAGACCTTAACCTTAAGTTTCATTGTCGTCCAGTTTGGGAACTCCACCAAGAGCATGAGCAGCATCGAGAGAAAGAGAAAAAGAAACAAATAGACGTTTAGACATTCTTTCAAAGTTAAGTAACCCGATTTTAATACCCTCCGCCGAGTTGAGCCGAAAATATTCAATCTGGAGTCGCTATTGCTGTGCTCCCATTGGTGGCTTCTGGTGCGCGAAACACATCTTCTTCGAATTTTTATACCCGGCACGTTGATACTTATTTAGTGAAAAGCATGACTGAACCCGGATATCTGATTGATTCGTCTCATTTAACGACTTGTTAACTTGTTAAGACACACACCAGTGCGGCTCTCCGGTTCATGGCAGTGCTTTACTTCGGCGACGCGACGGTCATCCATCGGCGCCGCACAATGTGTCAAATTTTTGCAAACACCGTTGAATGCCGCGCGACTACGCACCGAAATAAGACCGGACTTCGCAGCGACCGCTAATTGATATGTTCCAGCGCGTTAAGACCTAAAATATGCTACGCAGCAGATTGCCTTAAATAAATTATAATTAATACCGCTCCGCGGCGGAGTATCTTGGACTGGTTTGCATACGCTAATGCCTGTTTACTGTAGTCGTCGTTGTTGTCGCGCTGTCATTTTTGGTCGTTGCCTGTGCTCAGCAAATATTTGTCACAGGTAAACACTGGGCAGGGAAGAGCTCCTACATCCCATTTTTTTTCCTCCTCTCGGTTTGTTTGCCCTGTTTCCCCTCCCAGTCGGAAGCTCGTACCGGATGGATTTGCATAAAAGTTGTGGATGAAATATGCTCATCGTCGTCGCAATGTGACACAGCGCTGTGACTATTTTCTCCTTTTTGTGCTGAGATTTATCGCACTGGAGATACATTAAGTCGCTCGAATGAAATATGCAAGTCAACCATTTCTGTCTCTTTCTCTCCCCCGCTGAGGCGGTTGCTGGAGGGGAAGTGCCTCAGAGTTTGCTGACCGAAGATTGGCAAAAATTCAGTTTGTATAGAGAGAGATTTGTTTTTTTTTTCTTGCTGTGCGGCTACTATATGGGCCAGATCGAGAATTGATGGATTGGCGGAGGCTATCATGGAAATGGCGCAACAATCTATCGTCTTTCGTTTGGGCGGCGGAGAAATTGCGTGAATTTAACGACTACGTGTTTGAAATTCATTGCGAATATTGCTCGTGACGTTCATCAGCTAGGGCACTTGCGGAAATATCTGGTTTGTGGAGACTTTAAAATGAGTCTGTTTGCGCCCATGGCTATGCAGAGGTTGTCGTCTAAGGTGGTTTGTGTCTGTTTGTGGGCCGTATGTTCCGGTTTCTGCATTGGAACAGTAACAGATTAGTTGCTAAATAAAAGGTACGGTGATGAAAGACCTTATTGCGCACAAATTGACAACAACAAACAAATTTTTTGAAATATTCAACAAAAGTGCAGTTCTGTTGCAGAGAGTCCTCAGTAATCGCCTGTGATGCCTTCGACGGGGAAACGAAAATTTAATGCTGTCGGGGCTTAATTTAGATACCTTGAGTGCAGACTGTACGGGCTTTGGGTTCATTTGGGTCTGCTGCATCCGAAAGCTCTCTTTCATAGAGAAAAGTTAGTCCTTTCCGAGCATTGTGCTTACGAAGTCTTAAATTAACGCTGCAAACTCTTTTTCTTACGTAGCATTAGATTGATGTGACGCCAAACTTGTTTTAAATTCCATTATTCCCCACTTATAACTTTGCTCTGCTTGATCGGATGAGTTTGATTCCAAATTCAGTTACTTTTGGAGTGCTTTTGCTACAGCATTGAAGGGCAGGAAGGGTTCGTTGCCTCCACCAAAGTTTACATAAAAGCATTGGCAGGTCTGCCTTCTTTCGCCTCTGAGTATTTGGTATAAATCAACACAGTATTACCCTGTTTATGACGGTGCAGTGGAGTGAAGACTAGACCCGGCTAGCAAATGACCTAGCAGAGGCTGCCTGTGGTAGAATTCTAAAAAATGAAAATAAAATATGTAAACCATTTTTAAGCGTATGTAAATATTTTTTAAGAGAAGCAGACATGTTTGTTTTCATGTTTGTGGTCTTTAAGATTTAAAAAGGGTCAGCTTGTACAAGCTGTATCCGTTCTTTTATTTCTCTGAAAAAAAAAAAAATGTGCTTATGTATCAGGTATACCGGTATTTTTTTTTTAAATAAAACACTAATTATTAATGGGAAAGTATAAACTTTTTATTCAAAGTATTGGTCATTGTTTTCTACACATTTTGACCACCTTTCTGGCAATTTGTGAATACCAAGCCAATTAAATTGTTCGTCTTTTAAAGCAAACCAATCAGACACTCAATTTTCGACCTCATCGTAGGAATCAAAGTGCGGCTCAGCCAATGCGTATCCCATCGATGAAAACAAATGGTAGTCGGAAGGAGCCAAGTCTGGTGAATACGGTGGGTGGGGTAGCTGCTCCCAGCCAAGTGTTTTGATTGTATCCTGAACCGGTTTTGCTTTGTGTGCAGGTGCATTGTCATGGATCAAAATTACCTTGCCGTGTCTTCTGGTCGTTTCTCGATCAATGCATGGTTCAAATTGATCATTTGTTATCGGTAGTGATCAGTATTAACGGTTTCACCAGCTTTTAGGAGCTCGTGGTGCAGCACACCTTTCTGGTCCCACACACTGCATTGGTGGTATATTTTATTGCGTGCAGTTTGTTTAGAGATGGCTTAGCTTGTATTATTCCATTGGAGCATGCATTAAAAAACTGCTGTCATTCATTAAAACGGTAAACAAAAATATTTTCTTCATTTAAAAGTGAAACCTTGTGTCTACATAAGGTTTTTTGCGAGGACTTCTTCTTCTTTACTTCAATATGAAGAAAATTCCTGCCGAAAGTCATCATATTTTGGGAGAAGTTTATGGTGAACATGCCTACTGAAGAAACGTGCCAAAAGATTTAAAAGTGGTGATTTTAGCTTGAAAGACGATGAAGCTCTTGGACAACCAAAAAAGTTGATAGATGAAGAACTGGAAGCATTACTGTTGTTGCCAAACACAACAAGAGCTCGCAGAGTCTTTTGGTGTGACTCAAGCATACATTTCAAAATGTTCTAAAGCAGCTGGATATGTTCAAAAGAAAGGAAATTGGGTTCCACATGAAAAACTGAATTAAGTTATATAATAATTTTATGGCGCGACAGCCCACAGGATGACCAGGGCCTAGCGTGCTGGCCCTAGAGCTCGCAGAGTCTTTTGGTGGGACTCAAACAGAAATTTCAAAACGTTTTAAAGCAGCTGGATATATTCAAAAGCAAGAAAATCGGGTTCCACATGAAAAAGCCGAATTATGTTATATAATGAATGTATGGCGCGACAGCCCACAGGACGACCAGGGCCTAGCTTACTCATCAACTACACGGGTTGTGCGCGCTACTGTTTTCTCACGAGTAGAAGGAATCTACAATTTTTGCCGGTTCCGGACGTCGAAGTTTGAGAAGCTTTTTCTGTTGTTAGCAGCTCGAAAAAGTTAGTGCCGTGAAAAATTCGAGGTGTTCAGCCGCGAATCGAACCTAGAACCTTCGGCGTGTGAGCGTCGCACTCTACTCAATACGCCACGGCGGCGTATTGAGTAGAAAAGAGTCTTACTCACACATAGAGGGTTTCGTTTTTCTTTTTTAGTGAAACAATTTGAATTAAGGATCACTAAGGTTTAAAATGTCAAAAGTGAGCATGAAATGATTCAAACCCAGGGTGCTATAAAACCTTCCAACTCTATTTTATTCTTTTTGAACAAGCTTCTCAGATAGTTGAACTTGTGCTACCTTTTTCTTCTTCCCTCGAAACTTGCTTCTTTTCTGTCGTTTCGGAACGAGCTCATGAAACGCGATCTACAGCTTACAACTTATTTAAAAAGCGTACGGTAGATGTTCAGTTTTTCCTAATCAATACAAGAATCAATCGTTTTTGATGCAGTGGACAGAAGTCAAAGGGCATCACCTTAATGATCAAAGTAAATTATGGAAATACTTTTGATTTGCTTTAGAGTGAAAGTTTTTGCGACATCTTCTCACTTCCACTTCTGACGGCATTTTCATATTGTCAAATTCGATACAGTGCGGAGTAGTTTCCACAAATTCCTTCGGTGGTCCAAAAACGTCAGAAAGGTAAAGAACTTTTGAAAAAAATAAAATTGGACTACCAAAGTTAATGTTGGTCAGGGGCTATTCGATATTATGGAGGTCTATAAAATGTGCAAGCAATAATTTTGCACCGTGGCCGCCGTGGCGTAGTGGGTACAGTGCGACGCTCACACGCCGAAGGGTGTGGGTTCGATTCCCAGCTCAACACCAATTTTTCTAATTTTTCATGGCACCACCTCTTTCGAGCTGCTGACAACACTCAAAGAGTAATAACTGTCTAAGAAAGCTTCTCAAATTTCGCCGTTCGGAGTCGGCAAAAAACTGTAGGTCCCTTCTACTCGCGAGAGAACAGTAGCGCGCACAACACGAGCAGTTGATGAGCAAGCTAGGCCCTGGTCCCCCTTTGGACTGTAGCGCCAACTATTCATAATTTTGCACCATTCTATATTCCTGTTTGGAATAGAGCCAATTAACATTCTGCGATATTTTGAACTTTTTGGTACACGTCCATCATCATACCCATTGGACACTGCCGATTCTCAGTAAGACTTCATTCACATTGGCCTTGGTTGTCTTACAACCAGCAGATAAACTGAATTTTTGTCCGTGACTGAATATCCTGACAATAGTTGCTCGTTTATGCAGATTTTTAGAAGAGCGTTATTGAAGTAGAATAGAGGGTCAAAAAGATTAAAGACGAAAGGCTCGAAAAAATGTTATCAAAACTGTGCAAATATTTACATATTGACGAGGAAACTCTGAAGAAAAGGCACTTATTTACATTGAAGATGCTTTGGAGTTTGGTATGTTGACTTCATATTATACTCACAGGAGGAAATCACTTCCAACTGCTGGCCAATATTCGTATGTCAAAATCATTTACGAATTGAATATCAGTCTCCAACCAACATTCGTATGTAACGATTTAAAAAACGAGAACGGATATGGAGTTTTATATTTCTGCTAATTGGAATAGGTACGGTATCTCTTAAAGGTACATTAAAGGCACATAGTGCAATCAGTATTTGGCACTGATCTCAGAATGTTGGAAACACCAAAACTATCCCCAGACTCAACTGCAAACTTCACCTCTGTCAAGCTTAAAGGGGGTTAAGCCAGAAGTCTGCTTCACTCCATTTGAGAAATGAAGGGACTGCCAACTTCTGAATCCAGTTGTTAGGCACACAATATGTCTACACCAGATATTCACCTTAGACGTGTAAAATGTCACCCTAAATTCTCTATGGGCGGTTAATGCGGTTGACTACATCATCGAACTTTGCAAATAATGCACCTCTCCCCGTTACGTCCGCTGATCTGCATTTAACTTTTCAAACCACTGTCGCGCATTTAATTGAGTACATAAAACGAAATTGCATAGGACGCAACCGCCCGAGTTCATCAGTTTGTCTGTGCGGTACTCTGGGACGGTGGGTGCGGGGTGCAGGGACTTAGTTCAGGTCTCGACAAGATATGATACATTTTATTGCCAGTTTTGATTAACATACATATGCGAGGAAACGACGAAGTTTGGTCTTCTTCGCCTTCCACAATCTGATACAGTTTAAGATATAGAGCAGTCCTATGTGTCAGTTCTGATGAGTTTGATGCCGCTGATGGCTCTGATGCCGCCGATGGCTTTGATCGTTCGGTTGGCTTGGATGACTGTGATGGCTCAGATGGGGGACGATGACAAAGCGCGCGTTTGTGAACTTTATGGGCGACTAAGTCCGGCACTTAATCTCTGGCACTCGGGCAAAATGTTGATGTTTAACGTAATGTCGTTAGTGCCAAACCAGCGTCATACGTTCGCGGAGCTGTCCACACGTGAAGCGTAAGGTAGATGACACGCAATTGAGAACAGCTCGCATCTCCATATTACACTGGCAGTCTTGTGCAGTTTGATATTCATAGATTGTCTGGCCGATAGGGCGGCTTCGACTTAAAGTTTTCAATTTGCAACTAATTCATGGCAGATTCGATCGGCCAATACGGGTAGGTTGGGTATGTACGTCAATGCGATATGAATGGAAGTGGAAGTGAATACGTTTGCCTCCGGGCACTAATCGGATACTATGGACATTGATAAATGCAGAGCACTCGACCGGTTTGTGTGAGGGACTGGTTTTCGAAAGCGAAATAACGCAAACTTGTCCGAAGAATCATCGCATGAGATCTAATGGCGGAGATGAATATGATTATCGTGGTTTGGACATGGTAAATGTCAGCTTTGTTACTTAAGGTGTTGCAGTGTTTTGTTGAGTCGCCATTTGAATTAAGATGACATCTGTCTTGGGGTTTTGTCGGCAGGATCAAGGGAAAATTATATTTTCGTGATTTTCGTGTTTGAAAGTGACATTCTTCAATCGCCAGTTTGGTTGTTATCGATTTGATTTGATTTTTAACAGAAATTAGACATTTGACAGTGGATGCCGATGAAAATCCCTTCTTTGTCGTTTTTGCGTTCGAAAAATAAACTTTTCAGTCATCATTGTGGTAAGTGTCAAATCTTTCAGTTGAAGTCTGATTTTACATTTTTAACTCTTGGTAGTGAATTCCGATGACCAATACTTTTTTCGTGCTTTTTGCATTGAAAAAATCACAAAGACACAAAAACACACTCTTCAGTCGCCACTTTTATCAATTTAGAATCTATCGGTTGACTTTTGATAGAAATAAGGCATTTTGGGAGTGGATGTCGGTGACAAATAATGTTTTCAGTCGCCATTTTGATCAATTTCAAATGTGTCAGTTGACGTTTGACAAAAATAAGGCATTTTGGCAGTGAATGTTAGTGACAAATAATGGTTTTGTGCTTTTTGCGTTAGAAATCGACACTCTTCAGTCGCCATTTTGATCAATTTCAAATCTGTCAGTTGACTTTTGACAGATATAAGCCATTTTGGCAGTGAATGTCGGTGGCAAATAATGTTTTCGTGATTTTGTCATTCAAAAATGACGCTCGTCTGTCGCCATTTTTATACATTTGGAATCTGTCAGTTGACGTTTGACAGAAATAAAGCATTTTGGCAGTGGATGTCGGTGACAAGTAATGTTTTCGTGCTTTTTGCGTTAGAAATTCGCACTCTTCAGTCGCCATTTTGATCAATTTCAAATCTGTCAGTTGACGTTTGACAGATATAAGGCACTTTGGCTGTGTGTGTCGGTGCCAAATAATGTTTTCGTGATTTTGTCATTTAAAAATGACGCTCGTCAGTCGCCATTTTTATCAATTTCGAATCTGTCAGTTGACGTTTGACAAAAATAAGGCATTTTGGCAGTGGATGTCAGTGACAAATAATGTTTTCGTGCTTTTTGCGTTCAAAAATGACATTCTTCAGTCGCCATTTTTATCAATTTAGAATCTGTCAGTTGAAGTTTGACAGAAGTTTGGTATTTGGCAGTGTTTATCGACGAAATATTCTTTTTTCGTGGTTTTTAAATTAAGAAAATACTTTCTTCAGTGGCCATTTTGCTCACCAACACCAAAGCTTTCATTGAGTAAAGTTCGCAAAACTTGAACTGAAATATTTCACCTCAACATCTGCCTCATCGTCCTTGGAAATCAATCATTTGCAAGTACTTTCTATACAGCGGCAAATTCATGTACTGGTTAAGTGAATTTCCACAAAGAAAAGTAGAGGATATTATTCGCCTCCATACTTCATTAATAAATTAGCCAAGAAATCCATCCAAGGTCTAGTGAACTGAATGAAAGACAGCGTAAATTGTTGACACCGCACCGAGTGCCCTTTTGAGACGCTGCCTGAATCACTCACTCACTCAGTTCAGTCGGAGAACTTCATTCGTTCACACGGAAGTGTATGACCTCATGAGCATTTCTCGTCATGACGGCGAGATAACACAGCACATGTTTGGATGCGTAATCTGATGGATTGACTTTCGGCTAACGCACTCCTCAGTCGTTGCTTGAGTTTCTTGTTTTCCTTTCGGAAAGAAGAACAAAATACAACACAAGGTTATTTCTAATCAGACACGACTTGTGCAATGTCTGACTGTGCCATTAAACAGACGTTCGGGTTCTCTTTGTCAAGGTTTTTGCGTTTCCTCCTGTTTAAGAACCAGAAACAACATTCAATCACCACAGACTTTACAGATGTTGGCATTTTATTCGCAATGAGTTCACGAACGCAGAGACGAGTCCAATGTCATTTCCTTGATTGACAGACGTCGCTGATGATGTGACATTTTGTCTTGTCTGCCAAATGCCAGCTTCTTTCAATTGAAGGTTGCAATTTAAATTTCAAATGGACAGCATAAGTTGTTTTGGTTTTGTCTTTCCTGTTGATTTCTAAACTCCTGTAATTTTGTGATGTTAAATTTTTCTGAGCGGCATTGTGTCTCGTGCAAAGGAATTCCAGTTTTGTAATTAAACTTGGCATTGGTTTTTCATGCGTATACTTATGAATGAGACATCGAACCTACTTCGATTTGACTGCGCTGGGTGGGTTCAATGGAATATTGCGCTTCCTGTAAACAATGCAAACTATACGATTTTTAAGCGATCTGGAGAGCAGTGCGTGAGTTTGTGTGACGGCAGATAGATTTCCGTTTTGCGATGTGTGGTTAAAACAATCCAAGAACCTAATTGCTAGATTTGAGAGGTTTTCGCAGAGAAGAGAAACCTGCAGGAGGGAACCTCGGCCAGGGACATTCTAGGGTGAATCCTGCACATTACGTCTGTTTCCCAATCATCACAAAATCTTAAACGAAGGCCTATTGATACCGATTCTGTTTGTGTACCTAAAGAGTGACAGGCATTGACAAGAAATCATAAGTCAGTGTGACCCCTTTCTGGAATCAAATATTTGGCAGTGGATGTTAACTTAAAATTCTGTTTGTCAATGTAAGTACTAAGGGCATCTGGAATCTCCGAGAAAAACTGCATCGTGTGTGCTTGCGTAGTGCGATTCAACCAAATAAATGTTTCCCGCAACCCTTCGCCCTTTTAATTAATGGAAATGTAAGAAAATTTCCAATTGCTGCTTCCTTAAAGCTCACCTTTCTCTTATGTTCCACATCTGCCTCCTTTTCAAATTTTCTTTCCACGCGCACCAAAAATTCTTTCTAATCCATCAAAGAAATGCAAGGAGTGTCTGTAATTGAGTATATCCAATTAACAATAATCAGAGAACTCCCCTCATAACCTCTCAACTAATTGGATAGAATTGAATTATGAAAACAGTTCCCATTCCCAATTCAATATCCCCTTCAAATCGCACACTCCAACACACCAACCACCAGCAAACTCGATAATCTTGAAATAATAAATTGAAAAGTCTCTGCTGAAAATCTCATGCCGTAATCCAATCATTCACCTTTGGGGACTTTCGGTTACAACGCAGCCACCCACTAATTTCCCCTCAATTTGCAGAATCAGATTTTCAGATTCGACCTTATTGAATTCGAGCAGCCAGAGAGAAACTCCTCGGGGAGGTTCTTGGGGGTGCTCTCAAAATTGAATTAATGACACATTGATGGATGTATTGCAAGTAGTGGCACTCGTCAGTCGATTGCCGGAATAGACGTTAACGGTTCGCATAAATTTCTTTCAGATATAGCTTCATATTTGGAGAAGAAAACGGATAGAACCAAAAACAAATAAAAATCATCTCCAATGGAATTATTCGAAATACTTCATGATGAATACACCGAATTTCTCCCCGGGCTCAATCACTGGTGATTCCCTTCAAGTGAAAAGTGATCTTCTTAATGAGAGCGGTGTCAGTCTGCCTGCAACAGCATCATCACGGATAGGTGGTGATCACTTTGGTGACGCCAGCACCTCGCATCACCTCGATCAGCAGCAGTCCATCGAGGGCGACTACTCAGACTCTGAATATATGCCGAACATTTCTCACTATCCGAGTGGCAACGAAAGTGATATTGGTGGTGCCCTTGAGGACGACGACGACTACCTGGACCACATCGGTCAGCATCCGCACAGTATGACGGCAGCAATGCAATCACGCTTACTGGATCCCTCCGCATTTCCACATCCTCATCAAACCGCTCCGTCACTCAACAATATGAATTTCCCTCCGGAGGCGGCATTTCGTCCGCCATCAGCGTCTATGCTGCACTACACGTACAACTATCAAGCACACGGTAGGAGTGGGGTTATGGGACCACCGCCGGGCTACCATAGTGGGGCGGGATCCGGTTACCCGCCACCATTTTGGTATCCCGGTTCTTCGGGTGGTTTCTACTCGCCCTCCTCCTCCCCACCGACCCCCACGCATTTTCACGGCCATCATCTTGGACACTATCCACCGCCGGGCCTCTACGGGCCGCATCCTCATCATCCAATGCACCCGCATCATCACCACCTGCATCCGGGCACCATGTACGGGGGACATGACCCGATGGTGGATATGCTGCAGTTGTCAAACAGGTAAGTTCACTTGGCAGGGAGTGGGAAGGGTGTTATGGAAGAGGACGTCCTCATATTACGATGTCTAGGTCTAGGTCGTACGAAAACTGAAGCGAAAATAAATTCTTATCTTTGTGGTGAGACAATCAAATTGAATGAAGAAAGCGTGTGACCGCCGTGGCGTAGTGCCGTACTGGGTAGCGTGCGACGCTTACACGCCGAAGGGTCTAGATTCGATTCCCGGCTGAACACCTCGAATTTTTCACGGCACCACCTCTTTCGAGCTGCTGACAACAAAGAGTAATAACTGTCTAACAAAACTTCTCAAACTTCGCCGCTCGGAGTCGGCAAAAAACTGTGGGTCCCTTCTACTCGTGAGAGAACAATAGCGCGCACAACACGAGTAGTCGATGAGCAAGCTAGGCCCCGGTCCTCCTGTGGATTGTCGCGCCAAAAATCATTATTAGGTGAAGAAGGCCCACAATTCTTTAAATACAGAACAAAAACCCCAAACGGGAGGTGCTTTTTAAGGTAACTTAGACGCCCACAATACGGACAGAACAGTTGAAATTCAGATACCGTCAAAATTGTGAAAATAAAAAAATGCTAGCGTTAAAATTCTTAGAATTTTGAAGGAATCACTTTAAAAGTGGAAAGTTACATAACCCCTTTCAGGTTTCCAGAGTTCCAAAATATCCGAACTCACGAGAAGTCAAGTTCAGATCTAAATCCACGTTCCAAAGACTCAATTCCTAAGAAACTCCTTCACAGGGCCTAATTGAAAAACCAAAATCTTTGGTATTCAAGAAGCCTAAGTTATGGAGCCCTCGAGGGCCTAAAATTCAAATGTTCCAAAATTTTAAAATATTTTACGATGAAATGTTGATAAATGAATAAATGAAATGAATGAAATCTTGAAATGATGAAATGATGAATGAAATGATGAAATGTTGATACATGAATAAACATTAATCAGAAAAAAGCCCAAATGCCCGAAAAAGTCTGTCCCAAAGTATCACTCAAATCTTATTGGGTCAAAATTCTGAAGATGCCAAAATCTCAAAATTTTCTTAAACCTTTAAGACGAGAGATCTCAAATCACTTCGTGCCAGGGAAGGAATTCTACTTTCAAAACCGGCTTGGATTCTAAAGACGAAAGCTTACCAGATCTTCAAGGCAAACTTTTTGGAACGTCTAACTTGTCAAAATTCTTAAAAGCCTTATTTCTGAAAACCTAAAAACATTGTAAATTTTGAAAACGCCTTAGCCTGCAAAGCTGGAGCATTATACTGAATTTGTTAAAGTTTTCATATTCCTGTGAAGTGGCTCACTTAATATTCGAAAGCCCAAATTCTGAACATCCAAACTCGTGAAAAGATCCAAATTTTTCCGACTTCCCCCAGATTTCTGTTTTTTCGTTCATCTCTCTATAGGGTTTCAACTTCAACACTGACATTTAAACCAGACTTGTTTTTCCAAATGCCGTTCCTATGTTAACAGGCAACATTTTAGAACATTTCTGACCATGTGTGAAATCGCAGTGTTTTAAGAAATGTAGTCCACCTTGCAATTTGATCTTCACTAAAAGTCCTAAGCAAGTGTAATTTGAGATTTTGACAAAAAGGACTCTTTCTTTGAAAAGACACAAGTTTTTCGAACGCACACTATCTTGAAGTTGCGGATTTGATCTGTTGCGTGAAGGTATTCCCAGAGTATGACCTTCTTAAAGTCATTCAAGTTCGACCTTGATATGGGGGCAAGGTGCACAATATATTGGTCGATTAGTCTACTCCAGCTGGATAACACGTCTCAGTGACGTCAACCCATAACTCCTGCCCTCTATTCAATTTCAGAGTTAAAAACCCGCCGCTCGGTCACAATGACCACTCGACTCTGTTCAATCACTGACTCATTTGCTCAGTTAGATAGTCGTCTTCACTCAGAGTACGTAGCCACTAAAAATGGAATTAAATTAAATTCTGAAACAGTCAAAAATACATTCAATCCACATACATACCCGAAGAGCTCTCAGAGCACAAAAAAAAAATGATTTCACATAAAAAACAAGAAGAAAATACACTTTTTTGAATTAATTCAATGCCATTTGTCAAAAACACGTCCCAGTGGCAATAAATAAAACGTATAAAGAACAGAAAAGCAGCAATAAACGAACTGAGAACACACCAACAACAAACCACTCCATTCCCCTTATCACGCCTCCCCTTCCCGCAACCGAAAAGAAAAAAAGTGGTTCTTCTCTATGTTCCGTTCCTAACACCTGTTGTGGTCTTCTTCATGATGTGATTCCTCCCCCTTTCGAGCAACTGAGTGTGTGCGAGTGAGTGTGTGTGGTTTGTCTTAGTCTGTTGCTAATTTCGCTTCGTCGTATGTCGTAGCTTACAAATGAAATAAGGAATTGAAAAACTAAATGATGGGTCGATTGAAAAATCGCTCCCACACCGCATTTGGCCGCCCTTCCGTTGACAGACCGAATATCGAAAGAGGTATATGATGGACTCTGTGTGTGGGTATGGGAAAGAGCATCGCCGCAAAAGAGATGAAAAGAAAGAAAAGAGAAAATATTTGTCTGAGACTTTCGCATAGTAAATTAGGGCAAAACAAAATATGAGAATTTTCCGGGAAGAAAAACACACACACACACACTCCCACTCATGTGAACATGACACGAGAGGGATGATAATCTCCTCCAATTTAAGGCAGGAAAGAAACGGAAGAACCAACAGAAACAAAAACGAAATGAAAACATCTCTAAATAAAATCGAAACACCCTTAGGGACACAGTATCCGGTTAACTTGACATTTTCAATATTCCTGTGAGCGGCGGAAGGGTTTAAGTGTTTTATTGGCGCGCATCAAAGGGATTCTTTAATATTGTTTTAGTGTCAGTTTATTGAATAACATTGACAGTGAGACAAGGGTTAAAAGCAAAATGCGAGAATGATGACGATGAGCATTATCCCCAGAGTGAGAGAGAGAGATAGAGTTGCTTTTCCTGTTTGCGGAGCGAAAATTAAGCGTAATGTGTTTATGGTTTATACCTAATTGAGGGATCAATAGGAGGGAGATCGTGCGGTTGTTGATGCGTTGTTAATTTAGAAAGTGAACTGCAGGTTGAGGTAAGTTCCTCTTTTCCCGGTTCAGCTGAGAAGGTTTACTAATCCCGCATGAAGGAGAAAATATTTTGAAGGAAAAATGTAAAAGAGAGGTTAACTGGAGTCACATTTTCTGCAAATTTCCAGAAGGACTGAAAACATACAAAAATAGTAGAAGACGTCATAGTAAGGTTTTTGTAACATCCCATTAATTTCATTTTCATAGCCCGAGCAGCTATTAAAAATATTGGTTTTGGTTTACACAGCGCATAAGTATTTTCTGTTTTCTTCTGGCAACCTTTGGAACAATTTTTTTTGTTCCGTTTTTTCGTTTTTTGTTTTTAAAGGTTAAAGTTAAGTATCTCAAGCACTGAAGCGCAAAGACTGTTCTCTACTGATTTAAAGGGAGCTGCTGTCGTTTGTCGACACTGAGTAGTGAAATTTGAAAAGCTTTTTCACAGCTCTACTATTCCACTGTCACTGTCAACTGTCACGCTTCTGTAGGTTTAGACTTAATTTCAAGACTGGTTTGAACTCAACTGGAACTTTCACGCTCAGACTCAAAGACTGAACTGGTTGAAGCAGGCAGAAACCTTTATTTAATGTAATTTCTTAGTTTTCCCAACAAAGATCGGTAAGCGCTTCTGTGATAAAGAGCTTAGATGTTCAGTTCCCATCAGGTCAGCGCGAAACAGCCGCTACCTAATACGAGCAAAGGTGGGACATTGACAGGAAAAGCGCTCTGAAGTGTTTCCACCTTCTTCACAGGCGTAGCGAAGGGTCTCATCACTGAGCCCAAATGGACTTAGGTGCTTAACGAAGGGGAAGTGTCCCGATACAACGACTACAAGTCGTCCGTACTCATTTCTGTCTAAAGATAGCAGAAAAGCCGCTGATTTTTTGCTAACATTCGGGAGCCTGCACTTGATCATCCTGCATTCTGCAAAGTCAAGTTATCCCTGGCTCTGCTGCTGGGAGACCCAACCGCGCTAACAAAGGATACAAGTAGTCCCAAAGTGGGTTCGGATTCTAAGAACGCCTCTTTTGAACCTTGCCTAGCTAGTTCATCGGCAATCTCGTTCCCCATGATCTTGCGATGTCCCGGGACCCAGGCAAGTCTTAACGAATTCAGCCTGCGGACCAAATTAAAGGAAGGCTTGCATTCATGAACTATCTCGGAAGTGGTTAAAGGGTTAAGTAAGGCCCTAAGCACAGCTTGTCTGTCGCTAAACACAGACACTTCGCCCCTTTTACCTATTCCTTACAATTTGGCCATTGGGATCGTAAAAATTTCCGTCTGGAAGACCGACACGATATTGCTTAAAGAGGTGTGAAGTCTAATGTTGTCGTCTTCGACGAAGCCCCCAGTTGCAGATCCCTCCGTCGTCTTGGAGCCGTCTTGTTGTTCTGTTGATAACATTGGATATTCAACAGGGGAGTTTACAGCCTGCACAGCATGTGCCGGGTTAAGCGTCTTTGACCACACAGCTTAAGATGGGTAGGTCATGCAAAGCTCATGGGCATTACTGCCCCGACCCGAAAAATTTTCGAATTCAAATTACTAGGACAACGCAACTGAGGACGGCCTAGACTGTGATGACGCATACAGGAGAGAAGGACCTTAATCAGCTTCGAGTGCGCCAGCAGACGAGAGATCATGATGGCTGGAGAGGCATGTTGATTGAGGACCAGGTCCACCCAGAACTTAGGCATGATATGAAAGGGAAGAAGACAATTTGGAGCACTGTCCGAAGTTTCGAACAAGTTCTAGGATTTAGTCAAAATAACATCTACAATCAGTCATTGTTCAAAATGCATCCAAACAGTCTGCAATGAATTTTTGATTCACAACAAAATCCACCTTCTGCCTCACATTTGGCCGGGACAGGCTTTGGTAGGGAGTGTGTTGCATTTCACTTACTGCCACTTTGCTCTTTTGATCACACTTTGAAATGTCTTCAAGGGATGTATTTTTCAATTTCTTCTGCTCACTATAATTGAAAGTAGTGAGAAGTGGATGTGTAGCATGCAATTCAAGTCAGCCACTCTTTCAGAACTCGTAATGTGCAAACTTTTTGCGAGTACCTAGAGAAAAGCAAAGTTTAGGAATGATGCAATAGTTGGACGGCAAAAATGCATTCCTGGAAACTTTGTCGGCCGAGAGTTGTCGTTTTGGTTAATAACTGAAAACAACTTGTTTATGTTGTGAACTTTGTTACGTCTCAAATGCACGACGTTAACTATCTATGTGTGCTATGAACGCAAGAGACTTTCACACAGGTAACAAACAACTTAAATTTATGAACGAGCGTTGTTATACCAGATGCGGAATCTGAAAAGTTGATAATAGAAAGAAGTCTGAAAACAGAAAAATGTTAAACTGGAAGGAGACTTAAGATTAAGGTTAAATATGAACGAACGCATGGAACCCTAATACCGTTGTTAGAAGAAGAGTCCTCAGTACGCTGAAATTATATATGGACGAGGTCACGATTGAGACTGAAGACACAAAATCAAAAACCTCCTAAATTGTTATGTTATCTGTTAAAGTCTTTAATTGGTTTGAAATTTATCGTATAAGGGCAAGCTAAGGGATGAGTGCAGTGAAGTCTCTAAAAAATATCCATAGGAGGTATCGATGAACTATGGCCGGTGAGAGGTAGAGGCTAGAGTGCGACACTCACACGTTGAAGGTACCATTATCGATTTCTGTGCTTCACACATCGGATTTTTAAAGGCCCCAGAGTTGCTGACAAGTGGCCGCCGTGGTGTAGTGTGTAGATTTCTGGATCTGGCTTTGGTAGAGTCGTGCCTGTTAATAGCCCGCCGTAATTTTTTTTTTTTTTTTTTTGTTTGATTTGTATAGAACCTTATCGCGACCGCTGTGGCGTAGTGGGTAGAGTGCGACGCTCATACTCTGAAGTTATACGTTCGATTACCAGCTGCACACGGTGGTGCTTTGCACGGCACCACCTCTTTCGAGCTGCTGACAACACTCAAAGAGTAATGCTGTCTAAGAAAAAGCTTCTCAAACTTCGCCGCTTGGCAAAATTCTGTAGGTCCCTTCTACTCATGAAAGAACAATAGTGCGCTCAACACGAGTAGTTAGTGAGCAAGCTATGCCCCGGTCTCCTGTGAACTGTCGCTCAATTCAATATATACGAGGTGTCGGTGCACAAGCAGTGACTGTTAATGACTTACCCAGTTTGTCTGGAGAATGGCTTTGAAGTCAAGTAAAAGGAAACGAAGTGAATAATTCGCTACTGACTGTTTAACTCATTGATATTATTTGGCGAAAGTACTCGTATAGCACATTTCTTCTTAATTCTTCTGAGCCCATTAAATTTCAACAACATCGGTAGTTGGTGGTGGTCTTGAGAGCACCGCAACAAAAAAAGAAGGTGTGCATAAACTTGCGGCAAATATACGGAGCTAGTAAAAAACTTTTATCTTGAAGTCGTTTGGCTGACGCACGGCATTGGCGGCAAAGCCTAAGAGCAGGTCCTTCGAATGATGGCGAAGGACATTCAAACATTCAAAATATAAGCAATGTACCTTCAGGTTAGAAATGTAGAAAGAAAACTGATGTACAGTTTGTGAATCTCAAGCTCATCCAGATAAACAAGGTATGGAGTCGTGTATCGTGTAGGGAGCAGCTCCTTCGGGTGATAGCGAAGGACGCCTTAAACTGTAAAAGGATAAAAAAGGTCAATAAAATAATTTTTACTCCTCACACTGTGGCATCATGACAAACAGACAGTTATAGACAGTTATTATTCTTCGAGTGCTGTCGAAAGAGGTGGTGCCTTAAAATGTTCTATGTGTTCAGCCGGGAATCGAACCTAGACTCTTTGGCGTGTGAGCATCGCACTCTACCCACTCTGCCACGGCGGACACAGCGTTTTATTACGGTATTATTATATTTAAAAATGAGTAAGTTGTACAAAGATTTGAAAACGGTCAATTTGACTGTTACTGGTACTGCGCCGGTGTTGAATTCCCATGTTTTGAAAGATCGGATAAACAAGGCAACACCGATTTACATCCATCTTTCTTCGATTTTCATCCATCTTTCTTCTTCTTCAGGGGCTCAAGCGCCAAGGAAATTCAAGATTTGAGGTTTGATTCCGATGTGACACCCTTTGTTGTTACTGACTTTCCACGTTGTTTTGAAAAATGCAATTCTCCACGACTACAGAGGAAAGCACACGAGATCTGTTCCCCATTCACTTTCTTACATGTCTCTGATGCGAACCTTGCCACAATCGCAGTTGTTTTCAAATTTTCAGGTAATTTCTCTAAACTCCTGAAAATCGCTTGATTCTGAAAATAAAAGTTCAAGGCTGTGCTTATTGTTGGCCTGTAAATTGATGGAATGGATCCCTTTGGCAGGACGAAGTACAGTCAGTCAGAACTTAAAGCCTCAACACATTTTATGCGTCTTAGCGTTGCGATGACATCATTTGGTGCAACTGCAGATTCGCTGTGGAATCTTTATGTTCATCAGTTGTTCGCCGTACATATTTGCCGTTCGCGCAGCTGGTGCTTTTCTGACTAGTTTCCAGCGCCAATCCAGTACGCATAGAGGAATACGGGTGCTGACTCAGTCTGTTGTTGATCTTCGTCCACATTTATATTTTTGGTTCCCGGTTACAAACATACTTTTTACATTTCCATCTTGAACCAGAGTCCTTTGGATTTCCAGGGAAATCAAATAACAAATTCGTTTCACATTTCTCTGAATCCGTTAAACGTTATCCATTCAGGCACTGAAACGAACGAAGCGGTGTGGTGCAACGCTGAGCATATCTCAATGATCCTCTTCACAGTGTTCCATCTCGAAAATTCTCATATCGAGATTTCCCGCCGAACCGGTTCACTGAATACATCACCCGGCCAAGTTCCCAATCAGTCTAACACAGGAAATTCCATCAAGTAGGTGCTTTGAATTATTTTGTCGCCAGTCATCGCAGTGAAGCTCATGTTTATTCTCGAAATTTCTTATGCGCATCGTTTATTCAGAAATTCAGCAGTGGTGGAATTCTGGTTCTGCAAGCCTTTGCCTCCGATTCCATTCAGACTGCGTTGGGTGGCTTTACAAAGGTTTCCCACGCGGCGTTGTGTTTTTCAAAGCCCGCGCCAAAAAAGTCAATTAAATATTTGTCTATGTAAACGATTTTTTTTTCTCGGTTCATTATGCAGGCTGAGATATGAATAAATTTATTAATTTTGGTTTTATTCTCTTGGCGGACTTTGTAAATATTTATGCTTAACGCGGCTGATTAGCTATCAGAGTATAAACATTTTAAATGTTAATGATATTCACTACCGTTCATAAGGAATTCATTGAACGGCGATTCCTTGCCGTGGATGTCGTCGGGGGTTGAGCGGAGGGGGCACGCAAAGGGGTAATAAAACGAAACCGCAATTGCGTCAATTGTGCGCAATAAAAGAACCCCGAAAATATGGCCGCAATTCGGTTTCCAAACACTCCAATTGTTAAATATCTCGGGGAAACTAATTTTATTTAAGGCTTCACTCTTAAAATTGGGCTGTAAACGTTTGAAGAGTGTTGGAAGGGCTGTGGAGGTGAAATTATGCAGGGAGAAAGGACACATTCTGTGCTGTGGACTGTTTTTATTTTCAGTTTAGGGTAAATTTCACGGCTCAAGTATCACCAGACTTCTTTTTACGAATCTAGAAAAATGAAACGCAAGCGGACAAAAAGCATCAGAATTCGAGACATTGACCGATCTATGACAAGATCGCCGCAATTCGGTTTCAAATAAGTGGAGAATGACTTCAACCCACATGAAGTGCGCAATTAGAGGCAGCAAGTGCAGCAAGTGCTTCCTCAACTGTTGGTAAAGGAGCAAGTCGATACAAAGAAGAAGAACTTTTGGAACACCTCTAAGAACATTTAAACTCTGAAGCGAATTGCCAGCATTTTCGGACAAATTCTAAGATTCGGTGAAAGTAACATTTATAATAAGGCGTTGGAGATGCGAAATTTTTACCGAAAGGTAAAACATCTATCCGGAGGATATAAG
Organism: Eristalinus aeneus; assembly: GCA_955652365.1. NCBI lineage: Eukaryota > Metazoa > Arthropoda > Insecta > Diptera > Syrphidae > Eristalinus > Eristalinus aeneus. The sequence goes on from OY019132.1 coordinate 39,533,855, forward strand.
GTTCGGACCAAGGCCTGCCGGGACCAAAACGGACAACTCGTAGTAGAGTCGCAGTCTGTGCTGAGAATCTGGAAGGATCATTTCTGCAGACTATTTAACGGTGATAACGGCCCAAATTCCGCTGTTAGGAAGAATGTTCCACTCAATTTGGACGATGATAGACAAGCATTCCGTCTCACCGACTTAGACGAGGTGAGGATAGCAGTATCCAAGCTGAAGTCGAACAAAGCTGCTGGAGCGGACGGACTGTTCGCAGAACTATTTAAAGCAGCTGGAGATGACCTGGTTGGGCGCATGCACCAGCTCATCTGTAAGACATGGTCGGAGGAAAGCATGCCCGATGAGTGGAATCTCAGCGTCGTCTGCCCGGTCCACAAGAAAGGGGACCCCTTTGACTGCGCCAACTACAGAGGGATTAGTCTCCTGAACATCGCATACAAGATCCTCTCTGCCGTATTGTGTGAGCGTCTGAAACCATTTGTCCATGACCTGATAAGTCCCTACAGTGTGGTTTCAGGCCAGGGAAGTCCACAATAGACCAGATCTTCACATTACGGCAGATCCTGGAAAAGACAAATTGACACTCACCACCTATTCGTCGATTTCAAAGCTGCATATGACAGTGTGCATAGAGACGAGCTATACAGTGCCATGTCTAGTTTTGGTATTCCTGCCAAACTCGTCAGATTGTGTAGGATGACGATGGAGAACTCTCGCTGCTCCGTCAAGGTCGGTACCGAACCCACCGAGACCTTCAATGTCAAAAAAGGTTTTAGACATAGCGACGCACTGTCATGTCACTTCTTTAACCTCGAGAAGATCGTGCGTAACTCACAAGTAAACATCAGAGGCACGATCTTCCAGAAGTCAGTTCAATTCCTGGCATACGCTGATGACATTGATGTGATTGGACGAACACAGCGAGCCGTCAATGAGGCGTTTGCTGGCATTGAAGTGGAAGCGGCTAAAATGGGCCTGGCGGTAAATGAGGGCAAAACTAAGTACATGCTGTCATCAAGAAAGGACACACAACATCGACGTCTCGGACGGAGCGTCACACTAGGCAGCAGAAACTTCGAGGTAGTCAAGGACTTCGTCTATCTCGGCTCCGCGGTAAATAGGGACAACAACATCAGTACCGAAATCAAACGCAGAATCACTCTTGCCAATCGCTGTTTCTTTGAGCTCAAGAGGCAATTGAGTAATAAAGCTCTCTCTCGAAGGACTAAGCTCGCTTTATATAACAGCTTGATCATCCCCGTCCTACTATATGGCGCCGATAGCAAAGGCGGATGAAGAAGCCTTTAGTCTTTTCAGGAGAACAGTTTTGCGTGCGATTTTTGGTCCTGTTTGCGTTGATGGCATCTGGAGGAGAAGATTTAACGACGAACTGTATGGGCTGTACAGCGACATGCGCCTGGTCAAGCGTCTACGGACACAACGCTTAAGATGGCTAGGCCATGTAGAGCGTATGGACACCACTGCTCCGTATGAATCCGTGCCATTGGGACAAGGCAACAGAGGACGACCTAGACTAAAGTGGCGCACACAAGTGGAGTAGGACCTCAACCAACTTGGAGTGCTGGCTGGAGAGGCATGTTGGTTGAGGCCCAGGTCCACCCCGGACTGTAGCGCCACAAGAAGAAGAAGAAGAAGTTGGAGATGTATCTATACAGACGGTTATAAATATTCCATTAACAGCATAGGCTGCCTTTTGCCATGCATGTGACCGAGGCTTCGGTTATCCGTTCAAATATATAACAGACGCATAAGTTAACCACAAGATCGTGCTGGCTGGAGAGATATGTTGGTTGAGGCCCAGATCAACCTCAGACTGTAAAGCCACAACAAGAATAGAATAAGTTAACCGAGACCATGTCACACCTAAGGTCGAGTGTGCATGTAAACTTCCTCCTTCTTTTCTTTTATTAAGCCTTCTTTGAAACACACCAAAGAAGTTTCTATTATTGGGGCAAGAACGATCTTCATGCGTAATAATATGGGATTGAAAGTCATGTGAAATTTTTTCGGGTATATGAAACGTTTTTATCATCCTAGTTCAAAACCTTAGTCAATATTGGTTATAACAAAATAAAGGAGGTATTATAGCCCACTTTTTATATCAATTTATGGGTTTCAGCTTTTCTACAAGAGCGTTTCTCAAAATTTCACATTTTTATGTACTCGATAGATGAAATCTATTCATGTTTGCGTGTTTTAAAAATAACCGTATAACTGCGGATGATGTTCCTTTAGTAGATACGTACGTACATTCTGTAAAAAAAAAACGAAACTAAATGTAGAACGGAACCTTCAACGAGTAGATGTCTCACGTTTAAGAGTCAGTACCTTTGGTCACATGGTACCCGTCGAAAAATCAAAATTAGTTGAGCTCCTTGTCAATTAATGCTTTAAAGACCATAATTGGTGTCAGTTTTAAAAGGAGAAATAGAAAATGCTCCGAATGTAGAGAGTTAGCAACTAAGTTCCCAAGCGAAGCGGTAATCTTGTGAATATTTTAGTTAGACCTTTAATGTTGAACCAGACCTTCCAGTTACGGAGATCAATTTGTTAGAGGTCATATCAACAAAGTTTCCTTTTCTTCATGTTGTGCCTCGAGATTGCTTTTTATATACTAATCGACTTTTTGGCTTAAATAGAAAATGTGACCGCGGCACATTAGTGCGCGGAAATAAATCCGTAACTTTTGAACCCGTTGACCGATTTTGATGAAATTTGGAGTATACCACTACACACCAATCATTAATGGGAAAGTAAAACCAATTTTATTCAAAGTAATGGCCATTATTTTCTACACATTTTGACCACCTTTCTGGCAATTTGTGAATACCACGCCAATAAAATTGTTCGTCTTTTAAAGCAAACCAATCAGACACCCAATTTTCGACCTCCTCGTAGGAATCAAAGTGCTGCTCAGCCAATGCGTATCCCATCGATGAAAACAAAAGGTAGTCGGAAGAAGCCAAGTCTGGTGAATACGGCGGGTGGGGTAGCTGCTCCCAGCCAAGTGTTTTGATTGTATCCTGAACCGGTTTTGATTTGTGTGCAGGTGCATTGTTCTGGAACAAAATTACCTTGCCGTGTCTTCTGGCCCATTCTGATCGTTTCTTGATCAATATATGGTTCAAATTGATCATTTGTTGTCGGTAGCGATCAGTATTAACGGTTTCACCAGGCTTTAGGGGCTCGGGGTACAGCACACCTTTCCGATCTGGTTTTGCAGTCGATGTTAATGGTTGTCCCAGATTAACCCATGATTTTTTCCGGTTAGGATTCTTAAAATAAATTCATTTTTCATTGCCAGTAACAATCCGATGCAAAACCAGTTTTCTTTCGTCTTTTTGAAGCAAAATTTCACAAGTGTTTTTTCGGTTTTCCATCTGTCTTTCACCCATTTTCCACACTTTTGGATCTTTCCCATAGCTTTTAAACGGTCAGAATTTGTTTGTTGTGCAAAATTTAACATGGCTGCCATTTGCTTTTGACTCAAAATGTCATCTCCATCCAATATCGTTTGCAATTCGGCGTCTTCAAACTTTTTTGGTGGTCTTCCACGTTCTTCTTTTCTCACATCAAAATCATTATTTCTGAACCGTTGAAACCATCTTTTGTATGTTGCTTCTGATGGAGCATGATCACGATGCGACTCTGCAGCACTTTTCTTCAAATGAAAAAAAAAAAAATTAATGCTTTCCGCGAATCACCACTTTCTGGTACAAAATTCGATAAAATATATGATGTTGTCTGTTCAATGACTTAATGTATGCTAAATATTTTTCACAGATTCATAGCAAACAAACAAACAAAATAAGCGCTCGTTCACAACAAATATTCCCTATCGAGACATTTGTATCGTGACGCTCACTTCATACCGGTATATCGGATATCAGTGCCGTAAAATCCTCATGCTGTCAAATGGTGGGTATAGTATGAAGGATAGCAGAGTAATCTTAAGTTAAGAGAATGAAAAAAAAAATTAGCTGCAAAAAAAAAAATATTTAATATAACATACGATAGCAAATGTTGGCTCAAAACTCAGGCTCAAAAAAAAAGCTCAAATCACATTCCACACTATTTGATGACACACTTTCGTTGTAAATATAGCGAAGTGCACGACGTTTAGCGTATATAGAAAGTTGTCGCCGGTGACTTTCAACTATAGAATTGGAAACGAATTACTAGTAAAAGTCAAAGAAGTGAAGGATCTCGGTATCTACTTTGATACAAGATTTACTTTTTCGGCACACTATGATTTCATTATATGTAAAGCAAACTCTATGTTAGGTTTCCTTAAAAGAACATCAAATGTCTTTAAGGAACCCCATACGCTTAAGTCAATTTTCTCATCACTGGTACTCCCTATATTAGAGTATTCATGTGTAATTCGGACACCGTATTATGAGAATAGCGTAATTAAAATTGAAAGAATTAAAAAAAAATTCACTCGTTTTGCTCTGAGAAATCTGAGGTGGTCTGGCGGTTTACCTGAATATGCAGCAAGATGTGCTCTTTTGGGCTTAAAAAGTTTTGAAAGTAGAAGACAAGTTTGTGTGTTTTACTTGTGTTTTACTTATCAAAGTCATTTTAAGTTGCAATATAAAATCTGAAGAGCTACTCGCCTTAATTTCTTTGTACGTCCCAGACGTAAGTTTAAGACATAGAGATGAAGTTTTCTATCATCCCATTCACCGTACGAATTATGGTCAAAATAATCCAATAAGTCGGTCTTTAATGTTATTTAATTCGGTTTCTTCTGAAGTTGACATTTCAATGAGCAGAGATTATTTTAAAAATATTATCAAAAATATTTTTCACAATCGATCCATTTAAATTCATAAATGTATGCAAATTCATTAAATGTAAATAGAATTATTTTATATACTATCTATTTATATATAGAATTATTTTTTCTTACTCTGTTTTTTCTCCTTGTTGTTAAGAAATAAAATATTGTAATCAGCAGATTGTAAATCCATCGATGAATAATAATAATAATAATAAATAATAAATAAATAAATATTGTATAGTCGCAATTGAGTGTTATAAGACTTGCCCTTCACTACTTAGTGGTTCGTGCCGATGATATATGCTCAAAGAAGTGCATTTTGATTTTTGCAACATCGATTGAGAATATTTCAAGCTCGCAGAAAAATGTGGCCTTCCGTTGGAGGCTCTTGGAGCACTTTTGTCATACTTCACCAAACATGGAAGTACTTCCCACTTTAGAAAAAACTTTAATTTTTACAATTTCAAAGTTCCAACTTGGAACTACTTCCCACTTTAGAAAAAACAACGTACAACGAAACGGCTAATTAGAAGTTAACAAAAATCTGGCATTCTAGGCTCCCAAACATGTAAAATCGATAAACCAGTACCACTTGGCCGAAAAAATTATTTCATTTTGCGGATTTTTTTTCGCTGGGACACCACTGTGATCCGTGTCGTAGTGGGAAGAGGGCGACAATCAGATGGATTGTTCGATTTCTGAAATAAATAACCTGCATTTTAACCGCCATCACCTCTTTCGAGTTGTTGAAAACACTCAAACAGTGACAAAACTCAAACAGTGACAAAACTCAAACAGTGACAATACTCAAACAGTTGACAACACTTGAAGAGTTGACAACACTGTCTTAGAAAAAGCTTAAAAAACTTTCTCGTTCGGAATCAGGAAAGAACTTTAAGCCCCTTCCACTCGTGAACGATCAGTAGCGCACACAACACGAGCTGTTGAAAGCTAGGCAAACTCAACCCTGGTCCCGTGTAGACTGTCGCTTCATCCACTCTATTTGCATTTGTTTAGAAGATGCAAAATATGGGATCTTGGCGAAGCATCGTGGATAAGTACGCAGCGGCGGTTTCAGAGTTTAGGAATTGAAACAGCTGGGAATTCCGAAGGGCGTGAGATGATGCAGTGAACAACTTTAGACTTATTCCCAAGACTAATATTTTTATTTATTTATGAATTTATCTATTTTTATTTATCTATGAAACCTGGCCGCCGTGGCGTAGTGGGTAGAGTGCGACGCTCACACGCCGAAGGGTGTAGGTTCGAATCCCAGCTCAACAACAATTTTTCAAATTTTTCACGGCACCACCTCTTTCGAGCTGCTGACAACACTCAAAGAGTAGTAACTGTCTAAGAAAGCTTCTCAAATTTCGCCGTGCGGAGTCGGCAAAAAACTGTAGGTCCCTTCTACTCGTGAGAGAACAGTAGCGCGCACAACACGAGCAGTTGATGAGCAAGCTAGGCCCTGGCCATTATGAAACCTTTCTCAATTTTCATGGTCCGGCATCGGTAGTGAACTACAGGTCTCTTAACCTATGGAGGCAACAACAGAATATGGTTTGTTATGTTATGTTATATGTAAATAGAGACAACAACATCAGTACCGAAATCAAACGCAGAATCACTCTTGCCAACCCCTGTTTCTTTGGGCTCAAGAGGCAATTGAGTAATAAAGCCCTCTCTCGAAGGACTAAACTAGCTTTATATAACAGCTTGATCATCCCCGTCCTACTATATGGCGCAGAATCTTGGACGTTAGCAAAGGCGGATGAGGAAGCCCTTAGTCTTTTCGAGAGAAAAGTTTTGCGTGCGATTTTTGGTCCTGTTTGTTTAATGACGAACTCTATAGGCTGTACAGCGGCATGCGCTTGGTTAAGCGTCTACGGATACAACGCTTAAGATGGCTAGGCCATGTAGAGCGTATAGACACCACTGCTCCGGCCCGAAAAGTCTTTGAATCCGAGCCATTGGGACAACGCAACAGAGGATGATCTAGACTGACACACAAATGGAGAAGGACCTCAACCAACTTGGAGTGCGCAACTGGAGACAGCTGGCGAAAGATCGTGCTGGCTGGAGAGGCATGTTGGTTGAGGCCCAGGTCCACCCCGGACTGTAGCGCCACAACAAGAAGAAGAAGAAGAATGTTATGTTATAAATGCATAGGCCGTCATTCCTTACAGATTGTCGTATTACACAATTTAACAATTTTGCTAGACGATAACAAACTTAATTCTTTTACTGTTTTATAAATATTTATAAAGTTGGGACATTTTACAAGTGGAATGTACAACTTTGTCTGCCCCCCACTGTCACCATCGACCCGGATTTCCATTATTTGTACTCTTTAAATAGAATATGAATTTAATTTAACAGTTCAAGGACTCGCCTCCTCCTACAATCAGATCAAAGAAATTTGAGAAAAAAAAGCTCTCTTCACAATTGGAGATTCTTTAAAGTGCCTTCTTCCTGCTAACATTTGCATCGTCCCTCCCAAACATCCAAATCTGTATTAATTCGAAAGGTCATCACTTGTGGGCTAAACAACAAACGAAATCTGTCAAATTACACCACAATGGTGCTCGAGGAACCTCCGCCCTTTACATAAGGAGCTCCGCTTGTAAATTAAAAATCGCCCAACCAAAGACCAAAGTGAATTCATAGCCCAATCACCCATTCGCCCATCCCAACCAGAGCAGAGAGGACCCTTTTGTATAGCCTAGAACATAATTGTCTATTTGAAAGATGGCTTCTTGTGTGTCTGTGTGTTCGTGCATCCGTGTACTTAACTTAGACTTTCTTTCAATTGTCTCCTGCCGAGGAGGAGGCAGCGCAGAGCAAAGAATAAAAAAAGTGCCCAAATATTGTAGCAAAGCTTTTCGGGACTACAAAAAGTACCATTTAATGAGGCTTAAGACCAGTTGATATGGCAACCAACACACACATACGTGCGCCTCCACACAAACAGGATTACGAAGGCAAGAGCGGGTGAAAGTCCTTATTGTCTTTGTCAAATTGGATCTCTCTGCCTCCCTAGCATTCGTCCTTCTTCACTTGTCTTCAAAGTGCCTGGGTATGCGTGTCCCTGTGTGTGTATGTCGTGTTTTCGCTTTTCTTGGCTTTCCTTGATTTCATTCCCCATTTTTTTTTTTTTTTGTGTTGTTGTGCGAGTTATAAGTATGGAAAAGCCTTTTCAAGGATGTTTTCCTTAATATGTTGCGTTCTTATTTGGTTATTTGTAGAATTTCATTGGCAGTAGGGACTGGAATGGGAAGGGAGACAGCAGAGAGGGACGACGACATTCGGAGTGATTGAGAGATTGGTGGGAACAGAGTTGGAAAAGTAATATGAATAATGATTGAAGAAATCCTGTGACAGTTGGCTTTGAAATATCCTTGAAATGTTATTGTGAGTTTTCATTTCGGATTCCTTCCTTTTATGTTATTCCTTTTTACTTGAAGCCCTCTTCCCGTCTCTCCGTTCTTTTATTTTATACCCTCGCTGGTTATTCCCCCACTCTGAGTCTAATGGTTTTTATTGTAAAAGGTTCGGTGGACAAGGAGGGCTTGCTTTGGCAGCGGGGTGTGGGCTAAGGCGGAGGAGGAGGCACTTCAGCGCTATTAGATTATTAATTTTTATTATGTTGTCTCAAGCGGATTCAATTGGTGTATGAAAAATGAAAATGTGTTGTTTTTGTGATTTCATTGGTTTTGCTTATCCTTCAACCGTTTCGTTTGCCCGCTAATGGTGTTGTGCATGGTAGATGAGTTTTGATGATAGGATGAGATGTAATCAGATTTTCTTGTGATGAAGAGCGATTCAACCACCAGTCGCCACCCATTGCCAGAAACTTGAAAATTCCTTGTTTTATGTCAAGTGTGACCGCATTTTGCAAGCTCTGTGGCGACTTTTGGTGGTCGGGACAATTCCATTGTGGACTATTATTGGTTTTTATGGTTGAATTATGTTGTGGCATTTTTAACAGGATGTGTGTTCTTTGCACAAGTGGATGCATCATCAGGAAAAGAAAGTCATTTTCTGCGCTGACTTGATGTATTCCAGGCACAACCAACGTAGCATGTGAGACTTCTGTAGACAATGTTACTTTTTGCCAATTCTCTGAACACCAGAATTGTACGAGGAGTGTCTTTTATATTTCGAGATTAGAGAATAAAAACAAATATTAATCATCGAAAATAGCTTTGTTATTTTTCAAAATATTCCCCATTAAGATCTATACACTTTTGCATGCGTTTGTACCAATTGTCGAAGCCCTTTTGCCACTCTGATTGAGGTATCTCCAAAACATGCATCACATCAAACATACATCAACCGCTTCTTCAAGTGTCGAAAAACGTGGCATGGCATCCAATGCCATGCTGTCTACTGTCGTTAAAGCGATCACAAAATAATCAGCCGTTATCCATGAACGGCATTTGCGTTGTTGAAACCGGAAGACTTTCCATCCTCGGTATGTGTATGAACCCAACACTTAGTTGGAACGATCACATATTTGAGGTCGCCAAAAATGCTGCGAAATGTCTAGGTTTCCTTAAACGATGCAAGAAGTACTTCACCCCCTCTTATCTGGCTACAATATACAAGGCAGACATACGCCCAAAACTTGAGTATAACGCTCCTATCTGGTCAGGTGCTTCTAAGACCTCCCTGCACCTGCTGGATAGAATTCAAAAGCGAGCGATAAAACTTATAGGTGACAGTAATATTGCGAAGTCGATTGACTCGTTAGAACACCGACGTAATGTCGCGTCGTTGTCACTTTTTTTACCGCTATTTCAACAAGAAATGCTCCGAAGAATTAGCCAGTTGCATTCCTCCCCTTCAACACGCCTCGCTAGGAATGCCCATCAATTCACCCTCAAGCCCTCTTTCGGACGTACAGTCAAATTCAGCGACTCGTTCTTTAGCCGCACTACACGAATCTGGAATGCTCTTCCCATCTCGATTTTTCCTCCTCATTACAATCCACAGGCATTTAAAACCAATGTGCATCGGTACCTCCTCTCCCTCTCTTCCTCTATACCTTCGGCCCGTGCTGTGACTTGATCCGATCACTTAAGGGTACTCGCAACCCCTTTTGCACGCGTCAATTATAAAAAAAAAAACTTTTTTGACAGTCAAATGTTCATGCAATGTTGAATGTATGTTGGTCCCACCAATGCCTAAGGTTGTCTCAATCTCACGATGGGTCACATGATCTTGCAATATCAGTTGGCGCACAGCATCAATGGTTGCCGGAACGACTAATGATTTTGGACGACCTTCACGAAATTCATCTTGGAGTGAACTACGACCTTGGTTGAATTCAGCATACAATCGATAAACAGTGGTCCTTGATGGAGCTTCATCGCCAAAAATTAAATTAAGTTCATCGATGCACTGTTGTTAAGTTAATCCACGTCGAAAGTTGTAAAAAATAATCGCACGAAAATTTTCACGATTTAATTCTCTTTCTTAGGCGAGATAAATCTTTTAAATCACTGTAAACAACACTAATAGCGCTCGTATGTCAAAAAGTTTTAAGTACGTATAACCTCAAAAATGTCGAACTTTACGATAGAACCCAGTCGATAGAGGGTTGCCCAATCCTGAAATATAAAATGCATCCTTCGTACTACAGAGAAACTCAAGCTTCGTCTACTTCAGAAGCAAGAGTGTGTCATAAGCCGTCTAAGTTATCAGCTTAATACAATTCACTTCTTCAATTATTCCTCTACTCAATTCAATGATTCCTTCAGTTCACTGTCTTTCACTGTCTTTAATCTTTCCTTCAATAACTCCTTTAGTCATTCCGTCTTTCATTTCATCAGCCATTCTTTTAACAATTTCTACAATTCCTTCAATCTTTCCTTCAATCATTCATTTAATAATTCCTTCAATCGTTCCTTCAATTATTCCTTCAATAATTCCGTTAGTTTTTCCTTCAGTCATTTAATCAATCATTCCTTCAATAGTTCCTTCAATCATTCCTTTCTTCAGTAATTTCTTTAATGGCTTCGTTAATCATTTCTTCAACCAATTCTTGAATAAGTCCCTCAGTTATTTCTTCAATTATTCCTTTAATCATTCCTTCAACCATTTCCTCAATCATTTCTTTAATCATTCATTCAGTCATTCCTTTAACAATTTCTTCAGTCATTCTTTTAATTATTTCTTCAATTATTCCTTCAATCATTCCTTCAATATTTCCGCCAGTTATTCCTTCAATCATTCCTTCAATCATTCCTTCAACCATTTCCCTTATCATTTTTTTAATTATTCCTTCAGTCATTCTTTTAACAATTTCTCTAATAATTCCTCCAGTTGTTCCTTTAATCATTCTGTCAATTACTTCCTCAAACATTCTTTTAATCATTCCTTCAATCATTCCCTTATTCATTTCTTCATTCATTACCTTAAACATTTCAATTATTCCTTTAAACATTTCTTCATTTATCCCTTCAATCATTTCTTCAAGTATTCCTTCAACCACTCCTTTAATTAGTTCCTCAATCATTCCTTTAATGATTCCTTCAATCATTCTTTCAATCATTTCTGTAATCATTCCTTCAATCATAATTTCAGTCATTCCTTTAAACATTTCTTCAATCATTCCTTAATTCATTCCTTGAATAATTCCTTCAGTCATTCAATGAATCCTTCCTTCAATTCTCACCTCAATCTTTCCTTCAATTTTTCTTTCTTCGAATCCGAGCCACGGTAACATAACAAATGCTTCATTTATCTCGCTCGGAGCATTAAAGAGAAGTGGTTGATATGATACAACAGGGGAGAGGTCGTACAAGCTGGACTACTCTGTCTATTGAGCTTCAGTTCCACACCAGAGTACAATTTTTGTAACCATCTCATTCATTGTCCTTTTTGAAAACAGAAAGCGGTTTTTGCTCAAAAATTTGTTTGGAATTCAAATATCTCAATTTTCGACGTCGCCGGAATTGCAAAAAACTCAAATTTACGTCAAAACAAAAACAGGAAGTCCAGAAAATAAAAGCGGTTCAAAAATGATGCCGCAAACGAGGGCCAAATTTTCTGAATGACAATCTGAAAATGAATCAAGTTGGCACCATACAGCAAGAGCCTCCGCACTCTTATATAAGCTCTCCCTCGAACGCAAAACAAAGGAATGCAGCCGAAGGAAACATAAAAAAGCAGTTACTCAAAATAAAAGACACAAAACAAAACATATTTCAGATCGTCTGCGGCGCAAGGCGCAGCGTAAGACCAGAAAATCCGAAAAGAAAATTCACATCTCTCCTGGTGTTCGTCACCCGCTAGGAATAATCGAATTTTCCTCTGTCGGATTATTTTTACAATTTTTTAATGAATTTTTGCGTTTTTTGTCAGCTTTTTGGCTTGCAGTCGACAGTGTTCGGCTGCTATCCGCGTCGCCGGAGAGTGAAGAAATGTTTATTTTATTTTAATATTTTCTAATGATCGTGACTAAGAGCTGTTGCTTTCCCCCAAATTAATTGCTCTTCGGCGGAGCAGCGAACTGCCCATGAGGGATGACAAACATGTCTCGGTTACACACTTGGTGACGTTATTTATGGGCAAAACTATGCGCTGCAGGCAGACAACTGGCCGGAGACCGGTGGCCGGCGGGCGGATCTGGCAGCCTCTGAGAACGTTCTATTTTCGATCCGCATAATTTTAGCAGGTTGAATGAGTTGTTTTGTTTCCCATTTTTCAGAGCGGCTTGAGGATGTGGTTTATCTTTGGGGGTAATTAATGAGCGGAAAGTTATGAAGTTAAAATGCAAATAAATTACGTCTGCTCTTGGAAGTGTGGGGTGTGACCTCTAAATGTTTATTTGCTTGTTTGCCTGGCGGATTTGTGGTACAGAAGGGATCGCCGGCGTGTAGGTGAAGCCGCGTAAATGGCTGAGACAGTGCCAATTAGCTGAGTAATGAAGAATGATTGCGTTCGACGCAGCGAATGATTCAATGTCAGGAAGTAGTTTGGAAAATGGCAATCGATTGAAGGGGTCTAATTAAAATGAATGGGGAGTGAAGACAGTTTTTAATTTTTTGGGAATCTGAAAAGTTTTCTGATCTATTTTGGTTGAATTGGTAGTATGATGACCGCCTACTTGATAAAAGGATGCTGCACACCGTTCGTTAAATGAGGCAATGTCAAGCATTTCAAGTGTAATTGAAAAAGATTAAACATGGAAAGTTAGTTGGACAGCCTTAATAATAATTGTCCACAAGGGGACCGGGGCCTAGCTTGCTCATCAACTACTACTCGTTTTGTGTGCACTACTGTTCTGTTACGAGTAGAAGGGACCTACAGTTTTTTGCCGACTTCGAACGGTGAAATTTGAGAAACTTTCTTAGACAGTTATTGCTCTTTGAGTGTTGTCAGCACCTCGAAAGAGGTGGTGCCGTGAAAAATTCGAGGTGTTCAGCCGGGAATCGAACCCAGACCCCTTGGCGTGTGAGCGTCGCACTCTACCCACTACGCCACGGCGGCCACACAGTTGAACAGGCTTACGCAGTCAAAACACCAACGACATAAAAAACTGAAGGTGATTCCTCGTAGGGTTTTGTTTACAATGTTAAAAATCTACAAAAATCAAGCGTGCACTAAAAAATTGTATTTTCGTCTAAAAGAGTTCTTATAACTTTTTCTTCCTAAAGTGTTTCGCCTACAATAAGTTACTGCTTCCCAGATGTCAGGAGGCGCGACCGTAGGAAAGCCCTCGTGCACTAAAAAACTGTATTTTCGTCTAAAAGAGTTCTTGTAACTTTTTCTCCCTAAAGTGTTTCGCCTACAATTAGTTACTGCTTCCCAGATGTCAGGAGACGCGATCGTAGGAAAGCCCTCGTGCACTAAAAAATTGTATTTTCGTCTAAAAGAGTTCTTGTAACTTTTTCTCCCTAAAGTGTTTCGCCTACAATTAGTTACTGCTTCCCAGATGTCAGGAGACGCGATCGTAGGAAAGCCCTCGTGCAATAAAAAATTGTATTTTCGTCTAAAAGAGTTCTTGTAACTTTTTCTCCCTAATGTGTTTCGCCTATAATTAGTTACTGCTTCCCAGATGTCAGGAGGCGCGACCGTAGGAAAGCCCTCGTTGACCCAAAAAATTTTTCGAGTTTGGGAGTGGTGCAACTGGATGGCGATCGCTCCTCAAATAGACAGTCATGGCTTCAACTCCCAATGCGGTATGGGAGGAAGTCAAAGTACGATTACATTTTACTTTTTTTTCTGTTTCATTATTCTAGTTCCGGTCATGGCATGTATTTTGTGAAAATTATATTTTGTGAAAGTTGGCCACGACTGCATCTAAGCTGATCCATTCGGTAGATGTTATTATGGGCAATTCGATCGAACATAGTAATGAGAACCGTAACACATGTAGTCTTGGCTTCCAAGTGACAATCGTAGCTGAATTTTCCCTGAAGACCTAAAACGTTGCTTATTCTCAGAGAAAATCGATCACACTTGTAATTTTGCAGGATCTAGGCGTTTAGTAGGGTGCTCAACAAAATAATTTCATAAAACAGCTTAGGTTTCCACGCGATCCATGGCCGTAGGGCCGAATTATTGAAATCGAAGCCTACCGAGACTATGTGTCTGACTTTCACAACGCACATAGTCCTTGCTGAAGGTTGTAACATTCTTATTTTGCTCGTCTTTGAACACATAAGTTGTTCGTAGGTCTTGCCACTCATCTCTCAGCCCAAAATCGAAAATTTTGTAGATAAACGTGTCCTTTCAGCCGAATGTCAGTTTTAAAGAAGAAAGAAAGGTAAACTGAAAAAAAAATTCACGCTTGTTATTTGAGGATAAGTACTATAATTTTACCTAACCCGATCATTCGGTTAGGTACAATTAGGAAAGCCTGCTACGCTAAGGTGGGCGAACTTGGTGGATAAATTGCAGATGCGATCATTCCATATCAACGGTTACGGATCCTCGGTCGAAATCGAAAAGAAAATAAAAAGGAAAATAATTTTCAAGTTAACACGATAATACAACTGAATTTAACCTTGCAGAACCCATTTCCACATAATATGACACCTGGTGTGATGTCTTTCACAAGCTGAACGTGTTTTGCTTGTTAGTGACTTCAGTTTATTTCGAAAGCACTACCTTCGCTCTGATTTGTCATGGATTTCCCATTAATACGCCTGACTCCGGTATCATGTCTTCCACAAGCTTAATTCTGATCATTTCGCGCTTTACGCTAAGCTATCTATAGGGGTGTCAAATAATTAATTGGTTTTGAAAGAGAATTTTTTCATGGAAGGAAATTTCTTAATTGTGTAATGTATTGCCCGTTTTGAGCAATGACCTTTTGTCATCATTCAGACAGCTTGAAAACTTCTAGTTTTATATAGCATCATCATCATTATTGATATTTTTACCATTCAAGGCCTCTTGCAAATATCGAAACAAAAAGGAATCAGATGGTGCAGGGTGTGGACTAAATGGTGGATGTGGCAAAACATCCCAAACAGGCTCCAATAATTTTTACCGAGTAACCAAAGGTGTGTGTGGCTTTGCATTGTCACGATGAAGAACAACACCTTTTCGATGTGTCAACTCCGGTCGATTTTCTTCAACTAATAATAATAATAATTGTTGGCGCTACATCCCAGAAGGGGACCAGGGTCTAGCTTGCTCATCAACTACTCGTGTTGTGCGCGCTACTGTTCTCTCACGAGTAGAAGGGACCTACAGTTTTTTGCAGACTCCGAACGCCGAAATTTGAGAAACTTTCTTAGACAGTTATTATTCTTTCAGTGTTGTCAGCAGCTCGAAAGAGGTAGTGCCGTGAAATATTCGAAAAATTGGTGTTGAGCTGGGAATCGAACGTAGAACCTTCGCTGTGTGAGCGTCGCACTCTACCCACTACGCCACGGCGTAGTGAACTGAATTGTTTAATTTTGTCAGTTGTCCAATGTAGACATCTAAATTGCCTGTTCGGTTGAGACGTAAAAGTTCAAGGAATACAAGTCCTTTGTAATCCCATAAAACTGATAAAACCTTCTTTTGATGAATATCAGCTTTTGATGATGTTTGAGCTAGTTCCCCTGGCTTACTCCCCGAACTTATCTGATTAAAATTTTTGTAAACAACCCAGGTTTCATCATTTTGATTACATTTCTTTGACAAATCGCAGATGTTAATGCGTTGTGTTAAAAGATTTTCTATCAGTTCCTGAGGAGCTCCTATATCGAGTATTCATTCCTCGGGGATGTTCGAAATTTTTGTCGATTTCACTTTGATCACAGAAAAATGACTTCTTAGCGGTTGGCGGCCACAGAAAAAGAAGAACTTTATATTCAACAAAATTCAAACGTCCAAAGAAAGGAAACGTCCAAACGCAATCGTTCAGGCTACTAAGGCGATCACTCAAGTGAGCAAGATCGTTCAGCAAACTTCCACGCTAAATTTGTGCGAGTAATATACTCGTAGTTTACAATAGCAAATTTGTTTTGAGCGATTTTCAATGCAAGAAGCTTCTCTGCATTCTCGCGTGTTGTACTTTCACTTTCGGAATCAATTATTGCTTTAATTTGATCGTCATCAACCTCTACTGGATGATCATAGCGTTTTCCATATTTGAGGGAAAAATCACCAGAACGAAAGTTGGCACTGCCGTTGTTTCAAAGCTTCGTCACCATAAACAACACAAAACCTTAAATGAGCTTGGGATGAGTTTTTTTCTTTTCCGGAAATAAAAAAGAAAAATATGACGAAAATGTTTCGATTTTCCAATTTTCAAACAAAAAAACTGATTGACAGTTGAAGTACCAAATTTTAAATAACAAAATATTTTAAAAATTTCTCTTACGTCTTCTTCTTCTTCTTCTTCTTCTTTTTCTTCTTCTTCTTCTTTTTCTTCTTCTTCTTCTTCTTCTTCTTTTTCTTCTTCTTCTTCTTCTTCTTCTTCTTTTTCTTCTTCTTCTTCTTCTTGTGGTGCTACAGTACGGGGTGGAACTAGGCCTTAACAACATGCCTCTCCAGCCAGCCCGATCTTTCAGGTTGAGGTTGAGGTCCTTCTCCACTTGTTTTCGCCCCCTTAGGCTAGGCCGTCCTCTTTGGCGTTGCGCCAGTAGCTCAGATTCGAAGATTGCCGGGGCAGTGGTGACCACAGGCTTCTACATGTCCTTGCCATCTTAAGCGTTGTATCCGAAGACGCTTGAACAGGCGCATATGGCTGTACAGCAAAGTTTTTCTCTCTTGAAAAGACTAAGGTCTTCCTCATCCAAAAAACTTCAGAAGCCTGATCGTTAATAAAAGCGGTTAGTGTGAATATACCCTCCAAGTAATAAAGTATTCGACCGATAATTCTGGTGTGGTGGGCATCAGATGATCTGTCGGTTTACAAGGCTTCCAGCTTATTTCACTGTTTCTTGCAAGAGTCCCTGTGTCCTCCGATTTAACGATCCCACCGCGTTTTAGTCTCACACAGTCCTGTATCTCCGTTTGCGTTTGGAATGCATTTTTCGGCCAAACATTTAGGATCAGGCATCCTTGAATCTATTTTCTTCATATTTCTTTAAGAAATGTGAAATTGCTCAGCCTCCGTTTTACTTTGTTTCCCTCTTTTCTGCTGTCCAGCCACGTTGATCTGGGTCGCCTTTGTCCCCAGTTATAGCTGGTCATCTCTCTTTCGAATTTAACTACTGCTTAGGTCAAATTTTAAATTCTGCGCAGTTTGGAAAACTGAGGTTTTCTTTTTTTTCTTCGTTCCAAATCGCAGTCAATAACAAATCCTAATTGTAAATATTTCCGAACAAAGAGTCGCTCTAAGTGTAACAGACACTTGGGATCGTAACTCGTTAAGCAGCATAGAAATCGCTGTTGTCGGGCAACTCGTAAAAGCCGTGGTGGAGTCTAAACCTCTAAGAAACATCATCTTCTTAGTCTCTTCCGCACCAGCAGGATAGTTCTGAAATCAAAACGTGCGAAAACAGACAAATGAGTACAACACATTCCTGGCAAGCACATGCGTCGAAGTGAAGACTACCAACTTGGAAGCCGGCCCATGTTGCACACAAATCTGGCATGTAAACAGAGTCCATCCTCATTATCATTCAATGTCCCCAAAGCCAGCTGAAAAAAACGCCCAACGTCGCAAATAATATTTTCCTTCAACATTCAAATCATTCCTTCTTATTTTCCTTTTTGGCCATCTAATCGTAACCAAATGGTAATCAAGTGAACAATAAATCACTGATTTGTATTCGCAGAACACTTTGGGTAAAGTTTTAGATAGCAGCAGGACGTTGAACTCCTTCCGCTTGCACACACTCGCTGTGGTGGCGTGTGTCCTTAGACATAAAATTTCACATAAATTTATTGTCATAACAGAACGAAGCCATCATATGACTCAGTGCGGCGGCGGCGGCAGTGACGGTGGTTGCTTTGATTAGTCAGCGCAGCAGAAATATTTCCTTCCTCTTTCATTCACCTCGGCATCAATCAGTCGACTAATTTTTTGTATCACGTCATTCCATCCCCTCATCTGCTTTCTGCAGGGAATCAGTCTTGTAGGCTGCAGTCTACAAGTCGACGTGGTTTGTGTCAATATTAACGTTGCGAATTAAATGCAAATTTATTTTTGTCTTATTTCTGACCAAAAGTGTGCTAATTTCCTCCTCTTTTCTTTTGTTTCAGGTAAGTTGATGTCCTTTGGACTGGCAAGAACGAAATGCTTGGCATAGATAAGTAGATTTGTAGATTATCGCGGGAAAAAGTTTTCTCGGAAACAATTTAATTCTACTTAAGGTTTAATTTTTTAAGGTTTCGTTTCCACAAACAAACATTATTTCTTTCATATTTCATTAGACTTGAATGTGTTTGAAAGTCACTTGGGGTGCTATGTGTTACTAAGTGTCAACTACGATAGTGGATCGTTGAACCATTGAAAAGCTCGTTAAAATTAGTAGAACTAACTACAAACGTTGTGATTCCCGCACTTCCAATCACTTCGCATAGAGAAAAAGAGAACGTGTAAAGTGAAAATACAAGGGTTGCCGTTTATATGACTAGAGAACAAAAACAAATTTTTATCATCGAAAATAGCTTTATTGTTTTTCAAAATATTCCTCATTAAGATCTATACACTTTTACATGCCTTTGAACCAATTGTCGAATCACTTTAGCCACTCTGATTGAAGTATCTGCAAAACATGCGTTCTAAACGCATCTACCGCTTCTTCAGGTGTCGAAAAACGTTGCCTTATCATTTTATTTCTTACGTACGGGAATAAAAAGAAGGCATTCGGTGCCAAGTCAGGACTATTCGGTGGATGACTCATCAAATCGATGTTTTGAGTGCTCAAAAATGCAGTTGTTTGAGCCGATGTGTGAGAGCTCCCATTGTCGTGGTGACGAGTGGTCCGTCATCGGCGGTTGGTTTTCCTGATTTCTTGGAAGACAACTGCCAAACAAATGGTTGTGTACCACTCAGAATTGACTGTTCTACGTTGTTCTAGTGGCACGCTTGCGACATGTCCAGTTTTTTCGAAAAAACAGGCGACCATTTGCTTGGAAGTGTTTGGTGCGCGAACAACTTTCGTTGGATTTGGCTCAATTTGAAACACCCACACAGTCGACTGCTGTTCACTTTCGGGCTCATACGCGTAACTTCACGATTCATCACCTGTCACGATGTCATACACGTGTTTCGAAAGCACCGCGATCGCATTTTTGGAGCATTTCTTTCGACCAATCGACACGAGCCTTATTTTAAACGATTGACAAATTGTTTGGGATCTAACGTGAAAAAAATTGTTTGATGGTCAACTTTTCATGCAATGTTGAATGTATGCTGGTCCCACCAATGCCTAAGGTAGTCTCAATCTCACGATGGGTCACATGACGATTTTGCAATATCCGTTGGCGCACAGCACCAATGGTTTCCGGAACAACAACTGATTTTGGACGACCTTCACGAAATTCGTCTTGGAGTGAACTACGACATCGGTTGAATTCACCATACCATCGATAAACACAGGTCCTTGATGGAGCTTCATTGCCAAAAATTGAATTAAGTTCATCGATGCACTGTTGTTGAGCTAATCCACGTCGAAAGTTGCAAAAAATAATCGCAGGAAATTTTCACGATTTAATTCCATTTTTTTGGGCGAGATGAATCTTTTAAGATACTGTTAACAACACAAATAGCACTCGTACGTCGAAACGTTCTGAGTACATATAACTTAAAAAACGTCAAACTTTACGATAGAGCTGGCAGTTGCCAGATTGCAGCTCTAGGGTTGCCCAATCCCGAAATATAAAAGTCAACCTTCGTAACTTCGAAGAGGCCAGAATAATAATAGCGATTGATTCTTCTGCGAATGCAAGTGTTGTTGACGATCCACTCGTGTTTTTTCTGTGCGTTTAGACCTACATCTTTTTATAAGACAGACTAACGAAGGAATTGAAGTCTGCCGATCATTCAGAACTTCTTTAAATGCGCCGTTCGGAGTCGCCTCCCACAAGGGGGCCAACAGAATTGTCAGGCTAAAGCTTAGTTTTAGGAGCCCAAGACATCCCGTGGTACTAAAATTTAGCCTGCGGTCGAAGTTGTTCTTGGTTGAATTTTTTAACATCTAAGACTGACAACCCGTCGTCTACTAAATGCCTCCTTACAAACACTTCTGAAAGTGTCAGCACTTTTTCCTGCCTAGAGAAACAAACTGACATCCTTCTTCTTCTTCTTGTGGGGCTACAGTCCGGGGTGGACCTGGGCCTCAACCAACATGCTTCTCAATGGTGTCTCAAAAAGAAAGCAAAATTTAAATTTGGCGCCATTCGAATTTTCATTGTTTGACATTTGAACAATTATTATTGTTTGTTAGTAGAAGGTATAAGGTTTATCAAAATGGAGCGCTACTCGAATGAACAACGCATTCTCATTGTGAAATTGTTTTACCAAAATGGTGAAAGTCTTGCGGCTACAGTTCATCTTTAGGAACGAGGCCCATTTCCATCTTAATGGTTTCGTAAATAGGCAGAAATGTCCCATTTGGGGCGAGGAAAATCCTCGAGTGATTCACAAGCAAATACATCCTCAACGTGTCACTGTGTGATGTGGATTTTTGACTGGAGGAATCATTGGGCCTATTTTTTATAAAAATGAGTCAGGTCAAGCTCAAACAGTCAATGGTGTTCGGTATCGTGAAATGATAACCAATTTTTTCGTGCCTAGAATTGAGGAAATGAATGTGGAGGGGATGTGGTTTCAACAAGACGGCGCCACATCTCATACAGCCAGAGAAACAATTCAACTGCTGAATCAGTCGTGCGATTTAACACCATTTGATTTTTTTCTTTGGGGTTTTATGAAGTCGGTGGCTTATGCGAATGGTTGTTACGCGAATGGCTATGGTTGAGGTCTTTCTCCACTTGTGTGCATCTTAGTGTAGGGCGCGTCCTCTCTTGCTTTGTCCCTATGGCTCAGATTTGAAGACTTTGTGGGCCGGAGCCGTCAATGCCATCAATGCCAAAAAATCAGCTTATTCTGTGCATGTTCATCTGATGCTGCTAGTAAAAGCTAAATGTGGGTTTTTCGCACTTGATGGCAGTCGAAAACAGTGTACGTCATTGTGCAAAAACCAAAAAAGGGCAGGCCACGGGTGAAAACATCATCAGTGAGAATTCCTAAAGAAAGTTACCCAAATAATTTTCTTTAAAATAATGTACAGGCACAGTGTTTGCGTTCAGAGCCTGTTATTAAATTTATATCGTAACGAAAATTTAGTGCGTATACGCCATATTTTCTACTAAGCTGCTTCCAAGGGAGATGAACAGAGATAGGCGACGCTCGAGATGGGCGACGCCCGAGATGGGCGACGCTCGAGATGGGCGACGCTCGAGATGGGCGACGCTCGAGATGGGCGACGCTCGAGATGGGCGACGCTCGAGATAGGTCGCTCTACTACTAAGCTGTTTAGAAGAGAGATGAACAGAGATAGGCGACGCTCGAGATGGGCGACGCTCGAGATGGGCGACGCTCGAGATGGGCGACGCTCGAGATGGGCGACGCTCGAGATGGGCGACGCTCGAGATGGGCGACGCTCGAGATAGGTCGCTCTACTACTAAGCTGTTTAGAAGAGAGATGAACAGAGATAGGCGACGCTCGAGATGGGCGACGCTCGAGATGGGCGACGCTCGAGATGGGCGACGCTCGAGATGGGCGACGCTCGAGATGGGCGACGCTCGAGATGGGCGACGCTCGAGATAGGTCGCTCTACTACTAAGCTGTTTAGAAGAGAGATGAACAGAGATAGGCGACGCTCGAGATTGGCGACGCTCGAGATGGGCGACGCTCGAGATGGGCGACGCTCGAGATGGGCGACGCTCGAGATGGGCTACGCTCGAGATGGGCGACGCTCGAGATAGGTCGCTCTACTACTAAGCTGTTTAGAAGAGAGATGAACAGAGATAGGCGACGCTCGAGATGGGCGACGCTCGAGATGGGCGACTCTCGAGATGGGCGACGCTCGAGATGGGCGACGCTCGAGATGGGCGACGCTCGAGATGGGCGACGCTCGAGATGGGCGACGCTCGAGATGGGCGACGCTCGAGGTAGGTCGCTCTACTACTAAGCTGTTTAGAAGAGAGAAACAGAGATGGGGAGATGGGCGACGCTCGAGATGGGCGACGCTCGAGATGGCCGACGTTCGAGATAGGTCGCTCTACTACTTAGCTGTTAAGAAGAGAGATGAACAGAGATAGGCGACGCTCGAGATGGGCGACGCTCGAGATGGGCGACGCTCGAGATGGGACGCTCTACTACTAAGCTGTTTAGAAGAGAGATGAACAGAGATAGGCGACGCTCGAGATGGGCGACGCTCGAGATGGGACACTCGAGATGGGATTACATGACAGAACAGAGCGAACTAAGCGACTAAGACTGCACTGAAGTCGTAATAACACCTTCAAGACCAGAGGATGACACCAAGCCAAATGTGGGTACAACTCTGCAATCAATCTGCACTTAAGCTAAGATCGGTACCATAGCAAGTAAAGCCTGCTTTCCTGTCTTCATCAAAATGCCATCCTGCATGCAGACATCTTCAAGAGTTACTCATTTCCCAACCACACGAATAATCGTGCCGCCTATTGTCTTGCCACCCCAAGAATGGGAAATTAAAAGCTCAAAATCATCAACAAAACCATGAAAAAAAAATCCACCCGCTTATATGTTTTGATTCTCGTTTTACGGCCATGTTTATTAAAATTGTTCACCCTTTTATTGTTTTTCGTCGCCGCTGACGCCAACATCGCTGTCACACGGCAACTCTCATCCCGCGGAGCGCGATAAGACGCAAAGCGAACAAAAAACGACTCACTGTCGTCCGCCAACCGGCAACCGCCAGAATCTGTCGTGCATGAAGTGTAGCAGCCCCCAATCGACAGTCAGCAGCAGTCAATAGTCAAAGCTACCAAATGTCAGCTTAAAAACCCATAAAAACCTGAACTTATACTTTTTCACGTTGATCTTCTTTCTTCGTGTTCTTCCGCCTCTCCGGGAATCCCTACTGGGGTATGCGGCGCTACTGCTGGAGTTATTGTTGGCCACCAGAGCTCAGTTGCCATAAAAGAAATATGAAATATTTGACAGAAGCACTTAAAATGCCAATTTTCTTACGTAAGATTTTCTGTATCTGTCAAAGTGTCTCTCCTCCAGCGGGCGACGGGGGGAACGACAACAACAAAAATGAAAAATAAATAAATTATTAAGATGTGACAAGCACTGTTTGGTCGAAAATTATAGAGAACGACAATGACACCAAAAAAGAATAACAACTAGGAGGGGAAAGAACAGACACACTCACACACAGAAAATTGAAAAATCAACCAAAACAAATGAATAATGAAAGAGAGAATATGAATTTGTCCTTCGCGCCGTATCACATCATCGGTGACCTCAAAAGAAACTACACTCGATCGAGAGTACAGATATATCGAGGGAAGCGGGTGGCGTGTGGATTGTTGTTGTTGGTGGACGGTAATGTCATCGACCTCCGCCCGTCCCCGCTGAACAAGCAAAAAGATGATGGGCAGCGTCGTCACCAGCTCCACTAACTAAGCAGCATAGCAACTCAGCAACTAACCCTTATCCAGTTTAATGTTCACTATCAAACTATGTAATGATGGCGACGCGGTGGAAAGTGGATGACGGCGCCGAGGAGGGAGGGCGTGATAAACACACTGAAAATAGGTTAAATTTTGTTTCGGTTCTCTTTCGTTTCTCTGCTTGCGTGACTTGCTGCGTTAACTGAGGGAATTTTTGAAACTTGAATCCACCCCCGTCAGGTTTTCAAGGCATCCTCCCCTCATGCGGGGGGATGAGGAATGTTTTCCACCCCATTATCAACTACCCAAGCACGGAAATAAAACGCAAAATACTGTAATTTTGTTGGGGGGTTTTCTCTCACTGCTCCAGCCCCCAGTCGATACACAGAGCGGGGTTGGTGCTCTTTTCGATTTCTCCTCCACACACACACCCAGATGTTAGACTAGTTTATTTTTAATAGTTTGCATATTATCCGTATATCTGCTTGTTTGTTGTTTTTTTGTTGGTTTTTTGTTTTTCGTTCTGTTCCCTCGACAAGCGCGCCGCCCCTTGTTGTTTCGGACTGCCGGGTATTGTGCTGGTCAAGGTCGTGCTGGAGTGCTTCAGAGCCAACGAAATATCATTAACGAAACAATAAAAGCACATCACACAAAAAAGATGTGTGCACACACACATACACCGGCGCACATTTTGCGTTGCTCACAAAACATCAGCAATTCATGCGTAATGTGGACGACGGTGTTGGTACGTAAGCGGATTGAGTTAATCATGAACGAACTAAACTGCTTGAATTTTCTTCTGGCATTGCGCGCATATCAATTGTAAATTGTTTAATTTTTTACTTGGTCCGGTGTGTGATGTTTACAATTAAATGGCAATTTTGTATCATTCACCGCTTTCATGGGGGTTTGTGTGTCTGGTGTTTGTTTGTCGAAGTAGGTCGGTCGTGTTACGTGGCGGGCAAACGTCAGAATTGTTCTTTCGTTTAAATTAGTGATGACAAAATCGTATTTTTAGAGACCCACACTGTGGTGTTAATCAGCGTGAGTTCGTAAACGCGCTCATCTGTGAGTGTGGTGAATGTTTAAGCGAGTGGTTGTTCCGCTTTGGAGGGGCGCTTCGGACTAGTGATTTTCAGCAGTTTTCAGAGTTTATTGTCAGGGTTCCGCTCTTGCCTCAAATGATCATCATCCTGAAATGACCAAAATTCCAGAATCCTCAAACACAAGCGCCTGGAAATTCGGGAAATGTCAAAACTTCCGCAGTCGTAAATCCAATTCAGGGAGAAATTCATTTCGTAGGAATTTGTATGATCCGCTGCTGGCGTTGACTCCATATCTAATAATGATGGGGAGTATTACAGAGAGGAGCTGGAGGACAGTTTTGAGCCCTTACTGCAGTCTTTTTTCCAGTTCCTTTTAAAACTTGTTGTTGTCATGCCTAATCCACTTTTAGTGCTCCATGCTTCACATAACACTTCACTCATAAGTCCCAGGACTTATAGGGGGCGCCACTAGCAAAAATTATTAATTTGATGTTAATTTTTCTTTAAGTGGCGCCTCCTATATAAGGTTGTCAAATATTTCCCTTCCGCTTTTTTGCTCTTCATTCAATGCTTCAGAAAAAGTGTTACAGTGATCGGATTTGGTTCAAATATGCGCCATTTTGTTCGATAATCCATTTAGACGGCAACTTTCTAATACCCCTCTCAACGAAGTCCCTCTCCTTATTTGCGAGGAACTCGGACAGCCACTTTTCGCAAGATTCTTTTGAGTTCAACTTCGCACCACCAAGGGCGTTCGCCATGGACAGGAACAGATGGTAATCACTTGGCGCTACGTCCGGGCTATATGGTGGATGCGTTAAAATCTCACATTCGAGCTCCCGTAGTTTCTGACGAGTCATCAACGAAGTGTGTGGTTTGGCGTTGTCCTAATGGAACACTACACCCTTCCTGTTGGCCAATTCTGGACGCTTCTGGTAGATGGCCTGCTTCAAGCGGTCCAGTTGTTCGCAGTAGATGGTAGAACTAAGAGTCTGGTTATATGGGAGCAGCTCATAGTGGATGATTCTCTTCCAATCCCACCAAACACACAGCTAAACCTTCCTGGCCCTCAATCCCGACTTGGCCACTGTTCGGGACGATTCGCCGGCCTCCAACAATGACCGTGTTCGCTTGATATTGTTGTATGTGATCCATTTTTCATCGCCAGTCACCATCTGCTTCGAAAATGGGTCGAGTTCGTTCTGTTTCAGCAGCATATCGCAGGCGTTGATTCGGTCCAAAAGGTTTTTTTTTGCGTCAAATCATAAGGCGCCCAAACATCAACCTTTATTTTGTATATAGCCTTCTGCAGATGGTTTAAAATGGTTTGGTGACTAACACCCATCTTCTGGGCGACGTCACGAGATGCCACATGCCGGTCTAACTCGATGATTTCCATCATTCGATCGGTATTCGTCGTCACAGATCTTTCGCAGGCTGGCTTATCCATGGCGTCGTTTTCACCGGCTTTGAATCGTCGAAACCATTCCTTCGCGGTTCGAAGTGATAGAGTACCATCTTTTAAAACACCATTATGCTCACGGAACGTTTCTCTAGCGGATTTGCCTTTAACGAAGAAAAATTTTAAAATAGCGCGAATTTCAGCTTTAGTGAACTCCGTGTTTACACGTCTCTAAGTGTTGAACGTAATATCCAAACTAATCACCCATAGCGGTTTGTAGGTTATGTCAAATGATGTATAGTATTGCCAGATACGAGCTCTGTAGCACTTTGTACATAGCCGGAAAATTCAAAACACAAAAAGGCGGAAGCGAGATATATGTCCCTGGACTTATTTAGTGAAGTTGTAATTTATTATAAATTGTATTTTGTCTCACTGTGCACGAACAGAAGGAAACTACCCCTTCTCCCTTGTTATGTATTCCATGTCAAGACAGTCACAAACTTCCTTTACATAAGGCAGGCAGGCTTAGCTGAATATGTTTGTCTACCCGAGCATATCTTCTGATTCCAAAGTTGTTCCCTAGACGTGAAAATTGTGACCCCACTGGCTTTAATAGTGGTCAGTTTCCTGGTCGGCCTTTGGAGTTTCTGTTAAAGAAGACTTCCTAGGTATCCCCTTTCCACTCTACTCTCTTAAAATAATAAAATTCCAAAACACCCGTTTAATTAAATATTAATAAAAAGCTTTGTTTAATTTGAATCAAACTTTATGATCGGCTTGAAGTTCAATCAAAGCATTTTTGGATGAAACTCTGCTTAATTTATATGGCCACTGTGGGCACTCGTAGAGCGGTCAATTGTTTGGATTCAATTTTCAAAGACATGGCAACACATTTTGAATGAAAGTGTCAATATTTCGCGTTCAATGATTCCTTTGGGCTTTTCCATCGTCGTTAGCTTTCTGGCAAAAATGTCAAGAGGCGTTAAATCACAGTAACAAAGGGCTAATTGTCTAGCCCATTTCTAGATATAAACTTTTCTTATGCCTTCTCAATAAATCGAGTGAAACGTATCATGTGTAAATTGTTGCGCCATCCATTTATATTTCAATTCTTCTTCTTCCGCTTCTTGTGGCGCTACAGTCTGGGGTGAACCTGGGCCTCAACCAAAATGCCTCTCCAGCCAGCACGATCTTTCGCCAGCTGCCTCCAGTTGCGCAATCCAAGTTGGTTGAGGTCCTTCGCAACTTGTGTCCGGTAACTTAGCCCAAGCCGTCCTCTCTTGCGTTGTCCCAATGGCTCTGACTCGAAAACTTTTCGGGTCGGAGCAATGTTGTACATAAGCTCTACATGGCCTAGCCATCTGAAGCATTGTATGGGAAGACGCTTGACCAGGCGCATGCCGCTGTACAGCCCATAGAGTTCGTCATTAAATCTTCTCCTCCACATGCCATCAACGCAAACAGGATCAAAAATCGCACGAAAAACTGTTCTCTCGAAAAGACTAAGGGCTTCCTCATCCGCATTTAGTAACGTCCAGGTGTCCGAACCATTGAGTAGGACTTGGGTCGAATTATGGCTGAAAATTCGAGTTAAATCCCTTGAAGTTGTCACCGTCGACGGAATGTCGAAAGAAAATTTTAGTAATTTACAAACGTCGCTCGTGCGTTTACTGTACCACGTTGAAAGTGTCGAGTTTATTGAATAAATTGACAACGGCAGTCTCTTAATAAGTGGAAAAAGACGTTTACAAATTTAAATCAACGTTTTTGGGCACCAATTGGAGGAGCCTTTAATTTGGAGAATAAAATCGAAGATCGAATGCAGTCCAAGTAGGAGGTTGTCCACACTTGTTTTTTTTTTTTTTTTTTTGGTGGAGGTTGGGATCAACTGCACTGGAGCGCTCAGACTTAAATACTGGTCCTTTGTACTACCAGGCAGTAACCTTCATTTAATGTAGTTTCATGGTTTTCCGAAGAAAAATCAAGATGCGCGTCTGTGATATAGAACTTTGGATTTCAGTTCCCACCACATCAGCGGCAAATAACCGCCACCTGATACGAGCGAAAGCAGGACACTGACAGGGAAAGTGCTCTGAAGTGTCTTCACCTTCTCCACAGGCGTCGCAGAGTGTGACATCACTAAACCCAAGCCGACTCAGGTGCATAGCGAAGGTAAAGTGTCCCATTAATACGCCAACAAATCTTCTGCACTCGTTTCTGTCTAGAGATAGCAGAAAAGAAGCGGATTTCTTGCAGACGTTTGGGAGCAAACTCTTGGTCACCCTGCATCCTGGGCAGTCACGCCATCTCTGGTTGTGCTGTAGGGAGACCCAACCATCGACGGAGGCCCTGACCAGGGACGTGGATAATCCCAAGTTGGGTTCGGGCCCTACGAATGCCTCTGCTGAACCCAGCCTAGCTAGTTCATCGGTAGTTTCGTTTCCCAGGATCCCGTGATGACCCGGGCCCCAGACAAGTCTTAGCGAATTCAGCCTGCCGGCCAAATTAAAGAAAGATTTACATTCTTGGAAAAAAAAACTTGTTGTTACTCTGATTTACTATTCTTGTCGCAGACACAATAATTAGGCCCTACTTAAATAAGCTTATCAGAATTTCTGGATCTGGCTTTGGTCGTCGTGCCTTTTAATAGCCCGCCGTATTTCTTTTTTATTTGACTTTGCTAGAACCTTATTGTGACCGCTGTGGCGTAGTGGGTAGAGTGCGACGCTCACACGCCGAAGGGTCTAGGTTCGATTCCCGGCTGAACACCTCGAGTTTTTCACGCACCACCTCTTTCGAGCTGCTGACAACACTCAAAGAGTAATAACTGTCTAAGAAAGCTTGTCGAACTTTGCCGTTCGGAGTCGGCAAAAAACTGTCCCTTCTACTCGCGAGAGAAAAGGAGCGCGCACAACACGAGTAGTTGATGAACAAGGTAGACCCTGATCCCCTTGTGAACTGTAGCGCCACCCGATTATTATTATTATTATCTCTTGAAAAATGCATCTCCACTTTGAGCCATTCTTCAATTTCTTCAGAAGATCCGAGCAGTTGACCCAAATCATTTTGCATTCCTCAAAAAATCCAGTTGTCGGAAGGAGCAAAGCCTTAAGATTAGGGCGCATGCGAGAAGATCTCCCATTACAGCGGTTTCAGGTAGTTTTCGATTGTTCCTGCCACGTGCGACCAAGCCCTTTCATGTAACAAGTAAATGTTGCAAATTTCTGGCCATTTTTTACGCATTGCTAGGCCCAAACGCCATACTTGTGATCGTACCATCAATGGCTTTGCCTGGTTTTAGTAGTTAATGGTACACCACATTCGCCTGGTCCCACCATATCCAGTGCATGCCCTTTCAATTGTGAATGTTTTTTTTTTTATCGTAGTCGTAGACGATGATGGAATGAGTTCACCAGGCTTTGCAAAGTTTTGATCTTTTAATCACTAGCCAAGGTCCGGTGCAAAAATCCCTTCCTTTGTTGTCTTTAAAAAGGCAGTTCAGAGTTAAAACACCGCTTTTCAACATATCTCCGTTTCAACTTGTGCCGCACCCTATGTCCTTGCTTTTGAATAAATACAAATTTCTTGAACTAGACGAAACAAACTTTAACTGAACAACTTCCAACAACACTGCGAGTCTAATTTGCCTTCGGCACGGATCTTGATCCAGCATTCCTTCAATTCCTCATCTTCAAAGTTTTTGGGCTGGCAAAGACGCTCTTTGCATTTAGCGCTAAAATCAACACTTGTATCAAAATCACTCTGTGCATGGCTTATCGTTCGGAGCACAAGCATTCGATGGTCTTCAGCTTCTTTCAATTCAAAAAGGAAACTAAAACTTTCCGGAAATGATGTTTATTTAAGACAAATCCGTGTTATATCGAAAAACCAAAAAACAATGGGCTTGTCTAAAGCATACAATGATACATACAAATTTTTGCTGAATAAATCCACACTTTTCCAGTGAAGAAGTTAATCGCTTCCAAGATCACCCACAACTTGCTGGTGGCGCCATCTCTTGAAAACTGACCGAAGTTGTACTCCCAATAGTTGATTTGTTATTTCGCGGTTTAGACTTTGCACTAAAATGCAGGTTCCTTTACTGCTGAAAAGATACAGCCTGGTTCCTTGAAAACACACATCCGATGTTAACTCATTTGAGTGAATTGGAAATAGTATGCAAATCGGGTGCAACTCTGCAGCAGATCTAATGTGGCTTACCATGACAATGTTTGACACAAGTTCCACATTCACCACAGTTCGAAGTCCCATTGCAACCAGTCCCAAAAAGGAAGAACTGACTGCTAATAATTGAAAGCCCTGCTGAATCCTGTGTGTGTATCACTGCTGACTTTTACAATCAGCCATCTCGGCGTGTCATGAATCAATATACTCAACAGTCGCATAAAGATAATGGAAAAGTTGTTAAATCCCTTTTACAGCCGGCAACATAGCAAAAGCAATCATCACGCCGCGACATAGCTCTGTCCTTGAGCTGCTTATTGAATTGCAGTCTGGTCTGCAAATAGAAACCACTTGAGCACCCGGAAGTTTCTAGGAAACCGCATATCGTCTGGGTGAGGCACCCGCATGCAAGCGCTTTTACTGCCAGCGCCTGTCAAATAAACTGCTCCCCAAAACAGCACCGTCTGGCCGCGGACACGCCGGGCACCACATTCGTAAGCGAATGTGCAGGCAGTTACTATCAGTCACTACTGAGGCAGCCCATGTTTCCAGACGGTGCAGCATTTCGCACCCGCGCCCAGACGATAGTACGATTGGATTTCATTCATCGATGCTGTTGAAGCGAAGGGCGTACGCGGACAGGGGGTGGTGCTATCTTAACAAATTCGGGATTGGCACTTAGCCCCCACGTCCACGTAGCAGACATGATGCACGGTGTTGATTTTTATCTTTGCTCCACCGCCGTGCCGTATTGTTCAGGTTTACCACAGCGACGAATTCCATTAGAAACTCAAGCGACTGTATCTCAGTGACTGCGACAACGGCACAACGGTAGCGCGGGATCGACAACGCTACTGCTGCTGTGGGCTTTTAGTAATCAAAGTGCATTGTGGCGGTCGTTAATTACACACACTCGGCAAGTGGTCTTAAATTTCCGTCTAGACATTGTTTACGATTTTTTTTTTTGGTTTTTATTTGCTGACGGATAGGAGCTGTGCTCTGTACAGGCACTTACACAGCAACTGCTGGCAACTGCTGGTCAGCAATGTGTGTGCACGCCGTTTATTGTCGCGTGGGGGTAGCGCTGAGTCGAGAAAGCGTCGTCCATTTCTCTATCTGTCAACCGAGGTATTTGAAGCACACGGCGCACAGCTTTTTGTCGGTGTAGTCGAATGTTCTGCAAAACAACATATTTTCTCGATGATGACAATGCTTGCCACTAGCCTCGTCCGTGAGTCACTGTCGATCAGGAATTCTGCTCAAAGTCAGATCCATTTGTGGCATCGCCAGCACCGCGCCCATCAATAAAAATCGTAGTTTATGAGGATCGCATTCCCGCATGTCTGCACGTCTCTGCGGGAATATCCCGGCCATCAGGCCATTGCATAAATTTCGTCACAACATCCCACAGCTGCTTCTTGCGCCCCAGATCAGCGGGCGAGTCACGTAACCGCCGAGAATCGATTTTGCGTGCGCTAAACTATGCTCCTCTCGGCGAGATGACAACTTTTTCACAGACTCACGCGCTTTCGCACACCAGCTCCAAACGCCGCACATCTGGTCGGGCCGGGCGGCAATTGAACCTAATCATTCGGTCAGCGGTGAGTCTGTGGTGTCTGTCGCCTCCGATTGATGACGATATTTGCATAATCCCGCCATAAATCGCATTCGCATTTCAAATTCATTGAGGAGCCTCAAGTGGGAATCAATGACGCGTTTGCCGATCGATAAAATTCAACGCGCAGCGGAGGGGGAGGTGGCTGCTGCTGGTGCTACTGCCGCCCGGAGCAGAGAAACTTAATTAGATGCGTAAAGTCTTATTGTTGTCGGAGCCCTCCCCAGCGGTTGGTGGGTCCCGTTTTTTTGTTCTGTGTGCTTTATTCTTGGCCTTTTGGCCGGATGGCGGCGGGGAGACGATAAGCACTTTGCAGTTCGAGCGAAGGCTGCGGCAGCGGTACCTGCCTTGAAGAACGTTAATGATGATGAGGGTATCCACTTGACGACGTGGTATTTGTCTCGCTTAAGCGTCTTTAATCGATTTATGCGCTGCTCTCGCCGAACAGAGATTAGCCCATTTATGCTTCTGTTCAAACCTGTTGACCGTGGTCGGGTGTGAGTTGATGGTCGAGCTTGTTTTCCGGTTGAAGGATCTGATTAGTATGTCGGGGGTTAGAATTGATTTCAATTACTGTCGTTGTAAGGATCCTGCGGGTTGGGTAATTGAGTGGTAGTTCGTCCGTAGTCGACAAGTGACTGCGTGATGGGGAGAACAAAATTGCTGGGGGCATGTGGTGAGTCGTGGAAACAGTGAAAAAATGCTTGGATTTGCATCTTAGATGTTTTGAGAAGGACTAAGGCGTGAAAGGGACTGTGACGCTATTTTCGACGGGATTTGCTTTGAAATTGCTGACTTTCAAGAAGTTCTTTTTGGTATCTGCTTGCCTTGTTTTTAAAGGAACTTCATTCTAAAGTATTGTCAATCCAGCGTCAGCGTCACACGATCCAGTTGCGGGCCGTAGGCCACTTCAAGGAATGATTCGATAGCCCTCTGTTGTATCTGTCTTTAGTGCACAGAATGCGCTTGAAAGGAAAAGGGTTTTGTAGGGGCGTGGAGGAGAAATTAGAGCCCCAGTATAAGTTGTTGCTGCCATATCTGACAGTCCTTGATTTCATCTACCTTCTAGAGCATAAATGTGCATATTCGCAGTACCTCTAAGCATTGCCATTGATGTTCATTCGCTGAATGTGTCCAAACCTGTCTGTGCCGCGCAATCTATGTCCATAACTTGGATTCCGAAAGGAGTACATTTCTAACCCACCTCTGCTAGTGTCGTGCAGCATTCGCCTTCATTTAACACAACTGGCACTGGATACTCGATTTTAATTGCGTGACTTCGGTTCTTCATGGGAAGGAGGTAACATCATGTCTACATCCTCTCCAGCTTTCTGCTTCTTAATCGTTGAACCGTGGGATGATCAATGAATCGACTTCTTAATAATAAATGAATGGCGCGACAGTCCAGAGGCAGATCAGGGTCTAGCTTGCTCATCGACTGCTCGCTTTTTGTCGACTCCGAACGGCGATAATAATAATCGGGTGGCGCTACAGTCCACAGGGGGATCAGGTAGGCCCTTGGTCCTCAACTACTCGTGTTGTGCGCCCTACTGTTCTCTCACGAGTAGAAGCGGCCTACAATTTTTTGTCGACTCCGAATGGCGAACTTTTGAGAAGCTTTTTCTTAGACAGCATTACTCTTTGAGAGTTGTCTGCAGCTCGAAGGAGGTGGTGCCGTGAAATATTCGAGGTGTTCAGCTAGGAATCTAACCTGAACTTTCGGCGTGTGAGTGTCGCACTGTACTCACTTCGCCACGGCGGCCACGGATCAACTTCTTTTTGACACCAAATGTTAATTCAAATGATGACTTGTCTTAAGAGCAGCTTGACTTACTCTGTCATTGCCGCGATGTTCCAACAGTTGCCTCAGTTTGTATGCAGACGGAAACGTTTTCATTTTGGGATGCGCTCAAGGATGCGGTTATCTTATAAAGACATTGCACGATTACGGGAAAACCTCTACGTACCAATCCACACCCTGTACTCCTCCTCAACTGCTCACCCCACTAGGAGACCAAGTTTCTTCACCCTTCTTTTGTCGACGGGGAAAATATGTATGTTTAAAGGACACAACGCATTCCCTCGATTTTAGGACGAGTGCTTAGTGCACTCCGTATGCATAGAGCCATGTTAAATGCTTCTGCATTTTTTGTTAAATTCGTTATTTGATGTCTTTTTTATTTCCCGAGTTGCTTCATAATTCCACTTTTAAAGAAGTTTTCTAGTTTATCCAAAACAAGACTCTGTCTAGCGACTTTCCAGCTGATTAATTTGATCAAGTCATTTCGAAGGATCAGTTCGATTGTCGAACGATTCCTGCAGAAAAGAGTTCTAAGCAAAGCTGGTTCGTCCATGGTTTGATGCTTCTCAACGAAGCTCAGCCGATTCCGGATCGTCAATGTATGTGTATCCAGGCAAATTACAACTCTTCTTCTTCTTCTTGTGGCGCTACATTCCGGAGTGGACCTGGGCCTCAGCCAAAATGCTTCTCCAGCAAGCACGATCTTTCGCCAGCTGCCTCCAGTTGTGCACACCAAGTTGGTTTAGGTCCTTCTCCACTTTTGTGCACCCCCTTAGCCTAGGCCTAGTGCTCTGTAGCGTTGTCCCAATGGCTTAGATTCGAAGACTAAAGACAACTCCTTCTCCATTAATTCTTTCGTCGTTTCCTGTCTCTTGTACTATAAATGCTGGGAATGATATTCTTTGCTGTTTGTTCACTTTTAAGTCTTTTAAGACTTTTAAGTCATTTGTGGTCAGTCGCCCATTTTTCATTTAATCACCAATCAAAAGTGCTCTCACTTCGCACGTTTCAGCAACATTTCCTTGACCGTTCCTTGGTGTGAATTCAGGTGGTGTGCTTCTTCGCACAGACGGATTAGATGATCCCTGCATAGTACCTCTGACCTCTTCTGACAGTGCCAGTCTCACTCTATCAACGTCAACTGTTAACAGTGTAGGACGTGTCCTTAAAACCACCTTTCTATTCGGTGTTCTCTCAACATTTGTTGCAAACGGGTAAGAACGGAGGCAGCTTAAGTGAAAAGGACGAGGACGGAAGCACGCTAGTGGTTGCACGGCACAGTGATATCAACTGACGAACCAGCCATCGAAATAGCGATCCTCAATCTATCACGAACAAAAGAAAATCTACGTGGCCGGAGATATCATGACCCATCTCCAGCTTTTGGGAAGGTGATATGCCAGACCTCTACAGAAAACTGAACCAAGACGTAGATAATAATAATTATTAGCGCGACAGTCCACAGGGGGACCAGGGCCTAGCTTGCTCATCAACTCTTCGTGTTGTACGCGCTACTGTTCTCTCACGAGTTGAAGGGACCTACAGTCTTTTGCCGACTCCGAACGGCAAAGTCCGACAAGCTTTATTAGACAGTTGTTACTCTTTGAGTGTTGTCACTAGCTCGAAAGAGGTGGTGCCGTAAAAAATTCGAGGTGTTCAGCCGGGAATCGAACCTAGACCCTTCGGCGTGTGGGCGTCGCACTCTACCCACTACGCCACGGTGGTCACAGACGTAGATAATAATAATAATAATTGTTGGCGCGCCAGTCTACGGGGGACCCAGGGCCTAGCGTGCTCATCAACTGCTCGTGTTGTGCGCGCTACTGTTTCATGAGGAAAGTTTCTTGCCGAGTCCAAATGGCGAAATTTGAAAAGCTTTTTCTTTGGCAGTTTCTACTCTTTGAGCGTTGTCAGCAGCTCAAAAGAGGTTGTGCGGCGAAAAATTCGTGTTGAGCTGGGAATCGAACCTAGACCTTCGGCGTGTGAGTGTCGCACTATACCCACTACGGCACGGCGGCCACAAAACAAGACGTACAAGACGTAGGTACCCAAGAGAAAGTGAGGGGATTCCAGATGTAGTGGTCAAGAGACAGACTATTTCAATGATCAAAATATCCCCCATAGTATTAGTTCCAGGAGATCTGGCTGGCTGTGATAAACAGCTGCCGGACCCAAATGGCGTTCAAGATGCGGACGTGACGAAATCAGTTCAGTTTTTTGTCAGGTTGGACAGATTAGAAACGTTCCCACTTCTTTCACGTGAATGCGATCTACCATGAATGGAGACCCGACACTCTGTAGCGACAGAACGGACCAGACCACAGAAGGACTAGAGAAGAACTTGGCACTATTCAACGGCTCCCCAAGGGAGAAGAGTAAAAGTACACGAATGGAGAGGCAGATACAATGACACGAACAGGAAATGTTTGTTGACAGCTTTGTCTCTAAAATGGAGCAATTGAGGGAAAGCAACGGACTGTCCACCGTTGAACAGCGACTTAACCAACCAACTCTTATTTGGGCGAGGGATGGAGTCAGAACGTTGCGACACTCCACGGGCACAGCCGTCTTCACAAAAACTGCTGCGTGGGATGTTGGGGGTGGAAAAACACAGACGATTCCTGAGTATGACCGAATCTAATGTCTTGTTTTGATTCTCTCCGCAGAATTGAATAGAAAAGTTGGTGTTCACTGCTTCACATGTATTTTGTTTTGGAGTTCCCAGTAGAAAGCAAACTTTGTTTCAATAGAAATCCAACAAATTGCAGGATTGCAAATGTGGCTCGGAGTAAATTGCAATTTCCAGAGAATTCTTGTTGTCATTTGTGGTTCTTCATTGTCTGCATTGGTTGCCCGCAAACCAATTTTCCTCTGTGTGTGTGCAGGACTGAAATAAAAAAGGAATTAAAAAAGGAATCTTCGCTTGACTTACTGAAATGAGGGATTTGACAGACTTCATGACAACTCACCAACTCGATTTGTGTTTTGTAGTTATTTTGCAGAAGTGGACTTTAAATGTTTTTTGTTTTAAAGAGAAGTCTTTAAATTTTGGCTGCTGACTTATTAAGGAGTGGCAACTACCCTCACCGGCAGGTGAAGCGAATCTTATATTAAAATAGTCATCAGTGCAATCGTTGTCCTTTTTCGCACCAATTCGTTGTTGTAGTTCAATCTGAAGATTCGTGGCCGCTTGCCCTCTCATAACAATTTTGTTTTTCTTGTGACATAAAACCTCCTAGTGCAACTAGGATAGCCATCCATACGCTGGATAGCCATCCATAGGATGGTGAGCAAATGTATGAAACGATCACTATAGGTAAGAAGGCTCAACATTTGCTCCCGAACTGAGCTGGAGGCTGTGTTTGGGGCTAGTGTGTTTGGGTGGCTATCCAGGGGTGCCACTAGGAGGTTCTATGTCAGCTTGACTCATGCACTTATAGGGATTGCGTTGGCATCTCGCCAGGTTGGGTGCAATCAAGAGGTTTGCCTATGTGCATAAGCCCATACCCCCCACTATGTATCCTTCTTGCGTATGACTGTTTTCATGCTCTGATGTTGTCTGCAACTGTTCCACACCGAAGTTCCGAAAGAGGTCACGGCAACATACTTTCCAAATATTCAATCCTTGCTTTGTTCAATCCTTGTTCAATGTCTGGCGGAAATCACTTTCAAGGTCACAACATGAATATTCGTTAATCGGAAAATTCGTAAAAAATTTGAAAACTACTCATTCATGAAGGAAACCAACTTTTCACGTGGGCTTTGAAAATACTTAGCGGGTACTCTCAAAGCTGTTGATACTACTGCTCAAAGCTCAAGCTACTCAAAGCTGTAAGCTACTGCTTACAGTGCAATGCTTGATGCAACTTGGAATCTTTCTGCTTCCAATGCAATCCCTGACACCAATTTGTTGTCTTTTTGTGGGCAAAGGTGTGAACTTCATCTGAAGTCCAAATCCACGTCTTCTGTACAAGGAATAAGCACGTGGCGGTACGATATGTACGAAGTAGAAAAACACAATAAATTTGCATAAAGAACACTTGTTTTGATATGGGATGAGGTCTGCGACATTTAATCACAACACTATGGCGGCACAATGTTTACAAAAAAATGTCTCATCATCATTGGCATCGCAGATGAACATTATTCATCTGACCGAAGACATCATTAACCACACGTAGCCGTATTCTTAGGTTAAAAGCTTCGAAGCAAAAACAACAACAACATTAAATAAACATTAAATAAACAAACAACATTAAAATAAAAAACCTTATATGATGCCCATCAAATGGTTTCGATTTCAATATTTCAAGTGTCCCTAGACAAGACGACATACTGTTATGTCTCTTTTTTAACATCATTTTTGAAAAAATCGTCCGTTACTCAAAAGTCAACACAAGATCCACGATCTTCCAAAAGCCAGCTCAACTGCTAGTCTACGCTGCGCAAAGTGGTGCTCTGTTATGCGGAACGCGGAAGTACGTCTGAAGGTTTCAAACCCGTGGCTGCAGTGGCGTAGTGTGTATAGTGCGATGCTCACACGCCGAAGGTCTAGCTTCGATTCCCAGCTCCAAACTTCGAATTTTTCACCGCTCCACCTCCTTCGAGCTGCTGACAACACTCAAAGAGTAGTAACTGTCTAGGAGAAGGCTGCTTAATCTTCGCCTTTTGAAGTTGACAAAAGTAGTAGAAGACTGTAGATCCTTCTACTCGTGCAGCGCGCACAACACGATAAGTTGATGAGCAAGCTAGGACCTAGTCCTCCTGTGGACTGTCGCGCCATACAATTATTATTAATTTTATAGGAGACTTACAGAAAGAAACAAAGACTTCGCGTTTTAGAGTTATCTATTTTATTATTTCGCAATGTGTGTTACACGGTCTGAAATAGAATTGGGTTTACAGGAGAATTTAGCGAACAGAGTTCAAGAACCTTAGGACTGATTTAACGGCGGCTTGTTTACTTTAGAAGTACAGTACGTGCACAGGGTGCGCATAAATTGAAATTAGGGTTAGTGCAGGTGGCACATTTTTATTTTTTTTTTTAAATCGCCTACAATTTTGAACTCATTGACGGATCTTAATGAAGTTTGGAATATAGTATCAGTACCTCCTGTTGCGAAAATATAGCTTGAAGGATAACAGTGTAATCTTAAGTTAAAAAATTAAAACACGCTCTTTGTTTTTGTTTAATTGCATAAAAAAAATGTTGGATAACAATTTACGACAGTAAGTTTTGGCTCAAAATAAAGCTGGAATTCATTTCTGTATAGAAAAATTACAATCAATACGATTTATTAACAGACTTTCTTTATAAAAAATGTTAAATCCGAAGTAACCATAATAAAGCTTGTGCTTTACTACTTAGTGGTTCGTGCCCATGATATATGCGCAACAACTAGTAGAAAGGAAATCGAAGATAAATTTAATGAAATACCTAAAAATGCACGAGATTGCTCCACTTAAATGACTTGTTCTCCCAAATTGCAAACAATTGAATATTTATTTTTGCACTATCGATAGAGGACATTTCAAGCTTCCAGAAAAATGTGTCCTCCCGTTGTAGCCTCTTGGAGCATTTTTTAAATGCTCCACCAAAGATGGAAGTACCTCCAGCAAAAGGTGGCCTTAACCAAAAACCTGATCTAGAACACTGGTGGTTAAAATGGAAAATCTGTTGATGCAGTTTAAAGGCTAAATGTACTTTCAAATATATATAATATCATTTTCCAAGGTGGGTTATTTTAAAAGATATGTCACATCGAATTTTCTTAAAAATGACATTCAATTTTTAAATTTCATCGACAGTCGTAGCTGCATTAAAATATGCGAAATGTTGGGACCGTTGGCTGAGGTATATAAAAATATGCGAAATGTTGGGACCTTTGGCGTCTGACTCAAACCATTTTTGGTATATGACATGTATTCCACTCAAGCCTTGTTGTTCTTGTTGTAGCGCTAAAGTCCGGGATGGAGTTAGGTCTGGTATATGTCACATCGAATTTTCTTGAAAATGACATTCAATTTTGAAATTTGCAAAGTCCCAACTTTGAGCTGGTCTTACACCAAACCGGTTCATTCAAAATACAAAGTCAACAAAATTTTGGGTTTCCAGATTCGCAAATATGTGGAATCGAAAAATCAGTAACATTTGGTCGAGAGAATTATTTCATTTTACGAATTTTTTTCCACCTGGGGGACGTGACGACACATCGCCGTCAATACGGTGTTTGTTGGCATTGAAGCGGAAGCGGCTAATATGGATCTGGCGGTAAAAGAGGGCAAAACGAAGCACAACCTGCCGTCAGGGAAGGACGCACAACATCAGCGTCTCGGACAGAGTGTCACATTAGGCACCAAAGACTTGGAGATAATCAAATACCTAGTCTACCTTTGATCTCGAATAGTAGCTTAGTGAGTTATTTCTTCTTCTTCGGATGGTGCTACAGTCCGGGGTGGACCTGGGCCTCAACCAACATGCCTCTCCACCTAGCACGATCTCTGGCCAGCTGTCTCCAATTGCGCACACCAAGATTGTTGAGGTCCTTTTCCACTTGTGTGCGCCATCTCAGTCTAGGACGTCCTCTGTTGCGTTGTCCCTGTGGTTCGGATTCGAAAACTCTTCGGGCTAGAGAAGCGCTGTCCATGCGCTCTACATGGCTTAGCCACCTTAGACGTTGTATCCGTAGACGCTTGACTAGACTCATGCCGCCGTACAGCCTATACAGTTCGTGGTTGAATCTTCTCCTCCAGATGCCATGAACGCAAACAGGACCAAAAATCGCTCGCAGAACTTTTCTCTCGAAGAGACCAATGGCTTTCTCATCCGCTTTTAGTAGTGTCCAGGTTTCTGCGCCGTAAAGCAGGACTGGGATGATCAAGGTGTTGTACAAAGTCACTTTGGTTGTTCGGGAGAGGGCTTTATTACTCAATTGTCTCTTGAGCCCAGATAAGCAGCGATTGGCAAGAGTGATTCTGCGCTTGATTTCGGTACTGATGTTGTTGTGCCTATTCACCGCGGAGCCGAGATAGACGAAGTCCTTCACTACTCACTAGTTAGTTATTTAGACATCGCTATCCCCAGTGGCCGTCGTGGCGTAATGGGTAGAGTGAGACGCTCACACGCCGAAGGGGCTAGGTTCGATTCCCGGCTGAACGCCTTGAATTTTTCACGGCACCACCTCTTTCGAGCTACTGACAACACTCAAAGAGTAATAACTGTCTAAGGAAGCTCTCAACTTCGCCGTTCGGAGTCGGCAAAAAACTGTAGGTCCCATTTACTCGTGAGAGAACAGTAGCACGCACAACACGTGTAGTTAATAAGCAAGGTAGGCCCTGGTCCCCCTTTGGACAGTCGCGCAAACAATTGTTATTATTACTATCCCCAGTAAATAGGACCAACAGCATTATTTAAACGCAGCATCGCTCTTGTCAATCGCTGTTTCCTTGGGCTCATGAAACAATTGAGTAAAAGCGGTCCCCTCATAAGACGAAACTGACTTTCTAAAACAGCTTGATCATCGCAGTCTAGTTTCACGGCGCGAAAACTGGTGAATAAGCCTATCCACTTCTATGTACTATACTATATACTATAACTCTTTGCTGTACTGAAATACCTCTCGAGATGATGTGACTGGATTTTATGAATCACATGATTCAACAATTACATCCGAGGCACTATTTATAGCATCAGCGGAAACACTGATGCAGAAAAGACCATCTCTGGCTGGATGGCGGCAAACAGGCCCAGGTTTTAAGAAGCCTGGCTGGTAGTGACACCATGGCCAGAGGCTATATTCTGGTGCCACAAGGGGTTAGGGGCCCTGGAACTTTGGTTTCAGCCTGACTGAGTGGTAGGCCCCCTTGTGGGAGTATCTTGGTGGATGTGGTTTAACACCTAACATCGCGGGTAGACTCGAAGATAGTGTTCTGTGCGCTTAAGTCCGGGATGGAGTTAAGCCTAACCACTTGTCTAGTTTTTGTTCAATCTGGGCTAGACAAGGTGGTCAGGGGACTATCCCGGCTCAGTGTGGAGTTGCAATCTGAACAGGGCGCTGCAACCCAGAGAGCGAAATAGGTTCTAGGAAGGCCTCGCATCAAACCAAGGTGGGGTGATTGCCCCTCAAGCATGATCTCAGTTTGGTACTTGGGTAACTTAGGCGTTTAGTCTTCCATTATCTACGACTCTTGGGAAAATGGACCCCGTGATATAAGCCGTTAAGGCAGGTGATCACCAAAAACCAAATCCCACATCTACACTGAAATACCAGACTTAATTGATGCCTGGATGTTTCTTCCCATCTTTTGAAGCCTTGTATAATCCAGCCAAACTCGGGCAGCATTGTGTCCGATTGTGGTACCGATGACTCTTACCAAAGGTAATCTTGTTTGAAACAGGAGAATGTTGCCTTCATTCGCTTATGTAACTAAATTGAACGGAGATTGTACTCCTTCCGACCTTAGACCATTGTAGTGTTGCATTTTCGTAGACTACCCTTTCTTGAGGAGAACGATGTGTTGTGGTTTTTGGATAAAATTCTTTCGATAACTTCTCTTGTCCTTCAACTTAAGTT
The DNA here is from genome assembly GCA_955652365.1 of Eristalinus aeneus. NCBI lineage: Eukaryota > Metazoa > Arthropoda > Insecta > Diptera > Syrphidae > Eristalinus > Eristalinus aeneus. The sequence continues at coordinate 39,576,356 of OY019132.1, forward strand.
ATGAACTATTCTAACGGCCTAAACACAGACAGAATGATATTCGCAGATTTTCGTCATGCGAAGTGTCATCATGATGAAATGACGAAAGAACAGCTCGGGAATTTCGAAAAGGAAGGAGGAGCTGAACCAGCTAAGGTCCGCCCATCAATCAGCAATCAGCGGCAGCAGTTCACTAAACCCCTTGCACTGTGGGCGCACACTCACGGCCTCACTTAACCTCAAAATGGAAATTAAAAAAATTAGCAAGCAGCATTCCTCTAATTTGCGAGAAACAATGTAATATGTAAATATGAAGGGCCTCAAGTGTAAAGTCACTTTGGGCCCCTATATTCACATGTTGCTCCACGTTGTCTTGCTCATATTTATTTATACAAAATTTTTCTGCACTCTGAACTAGGTTCATAGCGTTCTGTTGTCGAAAAGCATTGCATCGACAGTCGTAGCTGCATGACAATATGCGGAATATTGGGACCGTTGGCTGAGGTATATAAAAATATGCGGAATATTGGGACCTTTGGCGTCTAACTCAAACCATTTTTGGCATATTGCATGTATTCCACTCAATCTTTGTTCTTTTTGTTGTATCGCTTGAGTCCGGGATGAAGTTAGGCCTAACCACACGAACCTCCATTGTTCAAAAGGTATGCTTTTGTTGACGTGCATTGGTATCCCGATTAGTACACGTATAGCGGAAATTTTGTTGATTATCAACGCTTGCATAAGGGCATTTGACCTCCGTTAAAAAATTTCTTCACCCTGGCAAGAAATCCATTGACGAACAGGTTGTGCCAAAGTTGATCTCGTTTTTTAAAATTCAAAAGTCAGCTTATCAAATATTCGTAGCTTCTTATTCGTTTTTGAATTTAAAGTATTTAACACGTTAATGAGCCACTGCTAGAAGAGTGTAACTGAAACCATTATTATGAGAGCAGCTGGCGATTTTGTGCAATTCCACGCAGGAATGTAATGCAAGCGAAACCCACGTGTGCTGGTGGCTATGTAAGGCCTACGTCATTTCGGATGCACTAATTACGTTTGTTGGCTTAATGGACATCAAATGAAATAAAGGATCCGTTAATTGGCAAAGCGGATCAGATTCAATTCACGTGTGAAACTGATATCGGTCGATTGGGCGGGTGTATCCCTTTAAGAGTATACGAGTAACGAGTTACGACATTAATTTAAATCAGAATTGCTCATTAAAATATATTCGAATTTTGTCCTTGATTGTGAATAATTAAACGATACAGGTTTTCTTACTTTTATTAGGTTGCTACCATTTTAAGTTTTGAATTACAAATTATATAAATATAATGAACTATTTTTACATCAGGGAATTATGCAGCATATTGAATGTGTAGTTTAATTAAAGGGGTACAAGATTTTGCCGCAAATTGGTTTTAATCGCTAGAAAATCGTGGTGAGGTGAAAAAGGTAAACTGCTAGCTACATTTTTCTTTCATATGATGCGGCTTGAAGAAAGCAACCCCCTGAACTTAACAGACTGACAGATAGCGGGCTTAGGGCGGTATTTTGGACATGGCTGATGGGCATTCCTTGCAAGGCGCGTATTGCGGATGAATTCTTGAGGAGGACGACCGCAAGTGGCTGCCATGCTCATTTGAGCACTTCTGGGATCACGTTGTTGATTAAACTGCACATTTTGACAGTCTTCCCATGCGCAGTGCAACACTCCATCTACAACTAAATAATTTTTTTTTTTTTTAGATGACAAATTTTTCATGAAACGAAATAACTTTGTTCTGTAATGTATCGCCCATTTTGAGCAATGGCCTTTTGTCAACTTCCACGCAGGGTCAAAACTTCGGGTTTTTACCAAGGTTGCCTTTTATATTTCGAAATTGGGCAACCCTGGTGTTGCAATCTGGCAACTGACAGCTTTATCGTAGAGTTTGACGTTTTTGAGGTTATACGTACTCAGAACGATTTGACATACGAGCGCTATTTGTGTTGTGTACAGTAACTTAAAAGATTCATTTCGCCCAGGAAATGAAATTAAATCGTGAAAATTTTCGTGCGATTATTCTATTCTACAACTTCCGACGTAGATTAACTCACAAACAGTGGCATCGATAAACTTAATTCAATTATTGGCGATGAAGTTGATGGTGAATTCAACCGTGGTCGTAATTCACTCCACGAAGTAGAACGAAATTCATTTCGTGAAGGTCGTCCAAAATCAGTTAATGTTCCGGAAACCATTGATGCTGTACGCTAGCTGATATTGCAATGTTGCCATATGACCAATCGTGAGATTGAGACAACCTTAGGCATTAGTGGGACCAGCATACATTCAATATTGCATGAACATTTGACCGTCAAGAAAATTTGATCGCGTTGGATCCCACACAATTTGTCAATCGCTCAAAAAAAGAGTCGTGTCGACTGGTCGAAAGAAATGCTCCAAAAATACGATCGCGATGCTTTCGAAACACGTGTATGACGTCGTGAAAGGTGATGAATCGTGGATTTACGCGTATGAGCCCGAAAGTAAACAGCAGTCGACTGTATGGGTGTTTCAAATTGAGCCGAATCCAACAAAAGTTGCTCCCGCACGAAGCACTTCCAACATTTCGCAATCGTACCACTAGAACAACGCAGAACAGTCAATTCTGAGTGGTACACAACCATTTGCTTACCAGTTGTCTTCCAAGAAACCAGGAAAACCATCAAAACCGCCGAAGACGGATCACTCTTCACCAGGACAATGCGAGCTCTTACACATCGGCTCAAACAACTGCATTTTTGAGCATTCAAAATATCAATTTGATGAGTCATCCGCCGTAAAGTCCTGACTTGGCACCGAATGTCTTCTTTTTATTCCCGTACGTAAAAAATTAAATGACAGATCAACGTTTTTCGACACCTGAAGAAGCGGTTGATGCGTTCAGAATGCATGTTAGAGTCTAAATGTTGTTTAAAATTTTTACAAAAAACAAAATATTGAGCACTGCTGTGTGTTCTAGACTGATCTTCACACAGACGTGTTTAATATTTTGTTTAATTGTGAATTTTGTTTTTTTTTTTTGTGATAATTTTAAACAACATTTAGACTCTAACATCCACATCCACTTGTAACAACAACGCAATTAATATCCCCTGGTGAAGGCGGCAACCCCTGCCGAAACGTTGGGATAGTAACAATGAAATAACCTGGTTCCATTGAAATACAACAGTGGCCGAAAAAGCCAACGAAGGAAATACAGTTTCCCCTGCATAATAATAATTGGTTTGGTCAATTTTCACAAAAAACTTTAATTAAATGACTTTCTATACATTCATTAAGAACTCATACATCGAATTTTCGTACAAAGCAGTTGTTAAAGTCGTTTAAAACCATCTCCAATGCATGTATGTGATTCGTGAAGCTTCTCTGCAATCTCACGAGTTGAACTGTGCCGATCCTAATCGATTATTGCTTAAATTTGATAGTCATCAACTTCAAATAGAGCGATTTTCATCTTTGAGTGAAAAATCACCAGAACCAATTTTGACACTGCCGTTCTTTTAATTCTTCGTCACCACAATCAGCACATGACTTTTTGTGTAGCTTGCAATGCGTTTTTCCTTTCCGGAAATAAAAAGGCTGGGAACTTTGCCGCCCGAGTCTCCCTGAAACTTGCTCAGATTTTGACATAGAAGAAGGCTGAAAACGTTGTCAAGAAGCCATCAAAGAAGAACCACTGATGTGCTGGGTTTCACGTCACCACTCAGAAGGAACCCTTGCACATGCAGCCAAACAAGATGCCTAAAAGGCAACACATCGAACAACGTGACCTGTTCGTCAGCTCTACGTCCGTAGAAGAAGGGAGAGAGAAAGAGAGCACTGGCTTTTCAGAAGGAAAAAGGAGGTGTTATGGGAGGAATGAAGTCGGAAAGTTTTATCGAAAGGTAAAACAGCTATCCAGAGGATATAAGGTTTGGACCGAAGACTGCCGCGGCCAAAACGGACAACTCGTGGTAGAGTTGCAGACTGTGCTGAGAATCTGGAAGGATCATTTCTGCAGACTCCTTAACGGCGATGACGGTACCAATTCCGCTGTTAGGCACAATGTTCTATCAATTTGGACGATCATAGATAAGCATTCCGTCCCCCCGACTTAGACGAGGTGAGGATAGCAATATCCAAGCTGAAGTCGAACGAAGCTGCTGGAGCGGACGGACTGTTCGCAGAACTATTTAAAGCAATTGGAGATGACCTGGTTGGGCGCATGCACCAGCTCATCTGTAAGACATGGTCGTAGGAAAGCATGCCCGATGAGTGGAATCTCAGCGTCGTCTGCCCGGTCCACAAGAAAAGATACCCCTTTAACTGCGCCATTTATAGAGGGATTAGCCTTCTTAACATCGCCTACAGAAAGGCGGGGATCCCTCTACCGTATTGTACGAGCGTCTTTTTGTTCACAACGTGATAGGTCCCTATCAGTGTGATTTCAGACCAGGGAAGTCCACAATAGACAAGATCTTCACTTTACAACAGATCTTGAAAAAAAAGACTCAAGAATTGCAAATCGACACTCACCGCCTGTTTGTCGATTTTAAGGCTGAATATGACAGTGTCCAAAGGGACAAACTATACAGCGCCATGTCTAGTTTTGTCAGTCATACCAAACTGGTTAGATTGGGTACGATGCTCCGTCAAGGTCGGTAACGAACTCACCGAAACCTTCAATGTCAAAAAAGGTTTTAGACAAGGCGACGCACTGTCGACATTCCTCTCCACCCAACACTTCTTTAACATCATCCTCGAGAAGACCGTGCGTAACTCACAGGTTAACACCAGAGTCACGATCTTCTTATTTTAGTCCGAGTTGGACCTGGGCCTCAGTCAACATGCCTCTGCAGCCTCAATCAACATGCCTCTCCACCCAACACGATCTTTTGTCAGCTGCCTCCAGCTGCGTAATCCAAGCTGGGTGAGGTCCTTCTCTTACGTCAGCAAACCTTAAAATTTAACTAAAGCGATCTATGAGTGAAATTCGCAGTTACTTATGGTAGTTGTGAACCCAATACAAATAAATATCGCCCTTCTTCGGTTCTCTCAGCATCCGCAGGTGTTCAAAACAAGACAACTTCGACTATCCTGAGACTGTGGAACTATTTGTCAGCTAGAACATAGCCCACAATCAGCTCTCACGATACTGACTAAATGCTTAGGGCTTATGAGCGTCGTACTCTTACGGGATCCGCTGAATTTTTATAACTTACGATTATACGTTTTATGGATCCGGGTTCATAGAAATCTTGCGAACTCCAGACCAGAAGCGATTCACTTAAGACTTGACTGACGCAAGACTAAACGCCTTAGTTACCCAAGTACCAAATTGGGATCATGCTTGAGGGGCAATCACCCCACCTTGGTTTGATGCGAAGCCTTTCTAAAACCTCTTCCGCTCTTTGGGTCGCAGCGCCCGGTTGAGAATGCAATTCCACACTGAGAAGGGATAGTCCCCTAACCGACTTGCCTAGTTTTGCTTAAACAATGGGCTAGACAAGTCAGCACAGTACACTATCCTCGAGTCTACCCGCGATGTTAGGTGGTAAACCACAGCCACCACGAAACTCCCACAAGGGGGCCTACCGCAATGGTCAGGCTGGAAATGAAGTTCCAGGGGCCCCTGACCTCCCGTGTCACCAGAATATAGCCTCTGGTTAAGCTGTCACTACCAGTCAGGTTCCCTCTAAGCCTGGGTCTGTTAGCCGCCATCCCGCCACAGATGGTCTTTCCTCCATCAGTGTTTCCGTTGTCACTATAAATAGTGATACGGATGTGATTTTGAATCATGTGATTCATAAATCCAGTCACATCATCTGGCTTTTGACAGACAGCAACAAATTCAACTCAACTGAGGCCGTGACACAAGCTGTCAGCTTGAGTATAGCCCACAATTGGCTTATAACATTGTGCTGTGTGTTGGATCGCGCTCTTGGTGAATCACGTCAATCAGTCTTCGTTACGTTCTTTATTTCAAACCAAGCACGTCGGAGTAGGATGTCCTTTGAGTTGAATTCGATACGCTCAACACAAGTCACAGCCAAACACCACGGACATCGTCCTTCACTCTTCTGAAGGGCACGTCGACGACACTATCGGGTAGATGAACGAGACAAAGCGAAAAACCAAACAAACCAAAATTATTTATTTCGCAGTAATAAATCAGTGATCGTTGGAGGCGAAATAAATTAATTGGGCGACAGGCCGTATACACAATCCGAGCTAAACCACAAGCATAAGGCGGCTCTGTTGCCGGACTTCGTTCTTATTTTAATTTTAATTTTAATTGATGACGGCCCATCAAAAACAATTAATTCCCTAGTCGGTATCAAATATTTTCGCCATTTTCTCTTCTGCTGAATAAAAACAAAGCGTTGCTTCTTGTAATGATGCTCAAAGTTATTTGAGTGCATGGCGCTTATTACAACTCTTATTCGTGCTTTACCAGGATATGCAACTATCCCGCTCAGCTGATACCAGGGTCGTCAAAGATGTAAGTAATTATCATCTTCTAAGCCCCAAAGGAAATTTCTTAAGTTAACGCCATTCGCATCGTCAAAGTGAATGTCAAAAACCTTTCGAATGTTTTACGACGATGACAAGGTTTTTCCTGTCTTTCGCAATCAAGAATTTCGATGAACTCATGATCATGTACGGAGGGATCGAACCGGTCGCTCAATCTGAGACAGCTGCGCATAACCAGTATGGCTAGTCACAGTCATTGGCGACAGAAAGTTGTCGACGAAGATTGATTTCGTATTTTGAAACCTCATCTGATGTGACACTTCAAGTTCACTCAGCTCAAGAGTCAACCCATACCTGTACGAAAGACAGGGAACTTAAGCTCTGCTGCTCAGACGCCCCGAAAGGGAACTTCACCTCAGTGCTGATTGCATGCTTCGAGCCTGAGATATTCCTACAATTGAACGCATCCATACTTTGAGTTTTCCTTGGTGCTGTTGGTGAACCTGTCTAACAGGAGGGCAATGTCCCATTTCAACCAATCTGCTCATGTCACAGAGATGTTTAAACTCCCTGCCACCTGCAAGATTCAGTTTCCTGATACCAAACAATGAAACCGTCCAAAAGTCAATCTTCCACCAAACAGTTCAAAGGGAGACTCAAAATGTTCCACATACGCCCCGTTCCCATTCTCCTGCTTCAGTCACCCAGCCAGGTATCGGTTAAACAGTATCTGCATTCAATCGTATATCACGCCGTGACAGATAAACAAATTCAATTCTCCATCTACATGCACATTCTTCCGTTTGCTTTGCACATCTTTCGCCTTCCCCAACCGTTTCTTGACCTTGTGAAAAACATTCGTTTGTCTTTCCTCGCCGCAATTAAGCCTGAGATATTTTTGTTATCCGCATAAACAATTCTGGTTTGCGCGAAATTAAAGCCCGAACTCTGAGGTCCAAGTGACGAGCGCAACAGCCACCGAATCCCAGCGATTGAGCGTCGAATTTATTTGATTATTCAATTTTCCCTCTTGTCACTATTTCGGTTTATTATTGCAACAAAATCGAATGTGATTAGCTGGAGCTCATATAATGTTAGTCATTCGAATTGTAAATACCATAAATCGTTTGCGGCTGACTCGCTCACTGGCTGGTTGGCTTGGTTTGTGCCGCGCTGTGTATCGCTCGCTTCGTGACCGCTGCCAGTGTGTATCTCATTGAGACAAAGCGGATCGCAATAGATACTGAAATATGCGAAATTTTGATGCATGTATTCATGGAGCGCTTCTGATAATTTGGCGGAAGATACCGGTTGATGATGAAATTCATGAGGAAATTCATCTGATTTTTGATTGATTCAAACAAGTGTGTTATTTTTTTTGCGTTGCCTTCAATTTGTTTGAACTTCTTTTTCAGACCACTTCCAGAAATTAATGGACATTCGGTCGTAAATGGGATCAGAATTGAAATTAAATCATGGGGAAAAGGGTTTTCTCCGGTTCGGGGAAATCAATCGATTTGGCCCCAACCTTTGTACGGATGTCATAAATTGGGTCAGAGCATGAAAGGGTTGCCTCGGCTGCCCATCAAATTGATTAGAGCCCTATCTGCTATTGCTAGACGATGCACCCCGGGTGACTTTTTTTTAGCACGAAATGTTGATAACAACTGCTTATGCAAATTACATTCCAACGCCGGGAATCGTATTTTTTCCGCAACACAGCGAAATATATCTGGCGGTCATCTGAATGAATCTGACAAACTGAAACTGGTTTACTTAAACTTATTTATAAAGATGTTAGCAGCTGCAGAATGCCGATGATCGGTGATGGGCCTTCTAGTGAATCATTTCATCATTTTTCTGAGGCTGACTATATAAGTTTTCTCACTTGTCTTTTATTCTTCATAGTCTTTCGGGGTTGGCTATGGCAATCTAATGGTAAATTAATCGAGCTTCATGCGATGATTTGAATTGACTGTTCACCCATTTCTTTTGGTTATCAGTTGACTTCTTGGCAATTTGGCCTTACAGCACTTTGCACATATCCTCGTACTTATTTCAGCATTTCAAAATTTAGGCATTTCGAAGTTTCTGCTTTTCGGCGGTAAACAAATCTCGGAATTTAGACCTTTTGGGATTTCTGACCCATTGGCAACTTTTTTGGTTTGAAAGTTTTTTCAGTTTATGCATCTCTGAAGTTTAGCCTCTCACTATTGTTGACGTGCAGAATTGTTACTTTTAGTTCATTTTCGATTTTGAGTTCGAAAATTTTATTTCGGCATTTTGAATATTTCGCTGGGTCGAAATTTCGACCCAAGTTTGGCCTCTCAGTTTTGTTGACGTGCAAACTTGTTACTTTTAGTTCATTTTCGATTTTGAGTTCGAAAATTTTGTTTCGGCATTTTGAATATTTCGCTGGGTCGAAATTTCGACCTTAAGCCGTTTTTGAAAATTCATGAACTTGGCCTTTCAAAATATTTAGCTTTTAAAAGACGAAAAGACGATTTCAACATTTTCGACACTTCTTAATTTTTGACTTTTAATATTTTGGAAAATTCGGAATCAACGAATCTGGGCATTCGTTAGTTTTGCTTCGGTTTATTTTACTTGTGGCACTTCTAAATTTCTATTTTTTGATATGTTGGACAGTTAAAAATTTTGGCATTTGGGATTTGGAGTTTTTCTATGTTTTGTGACTTTTTCTTTTCGGCAGATTAGATGTTTTGTTAGAGTTTTGGCTGTCGGAATAGCTGAATGCAGGAATCTTCGCATTATGTGTGTTTAGTCGGAAGTTGAATATTCCCGAAATCTGATTTTTTGACTTTTTCGATATTTCTGAATTTTCAAATTTAGAAGTTTAACATTCCCGAAGTTTGATTTTTTAACTTTTTCGATATTTCTGAATTTTCAAATTTAGAAGTTTAATATTCCCGAAGTTTGATTTTTTAACTTTTTCAATATTTCTGAATTTTCAAATTTAGATATTATCGAAAACTGGAACTCTTAGTTTTGAATGCTGTGAGATATTCTTTAGTTTTCCATGTAAAATTTTTAAATCCGACCTTTCAAAATTTTCGACATTTCTAAATTTCTTTTTTTAAATTTTGCACAGTTCGAAATTTTGGTAATTAGGATTTTGTTTTCTTTGCATTTTGGTCGTTTCATTTTTTGGAACTTCTTAATTTGTGGAACTTTGTAATCTTGTTTTCTTGATTTTCAGATTTGATTTTCAGGAATTTTGGCAGCCGGGATTGATGAATGTAGGAATCTTAGAAATGTGAGATTTTCGACAATTATTCCTTTCAAAGTTAAACTTTTCTAAGATGTGATTTTTTTTTACATTTTCAACGTTTCTGAACTTTCACCTTTAGATATTTTGCAAAATTCTGATTTTTGGCATTGCGGACATTGTAGAATTTTAGTTAGTTTTGCCGTCCGAAATTTTCAAAGTCCTTCTTTTCAACACTTCTAAATTTTGAGTTTTCGGTAATCTGGACACTTTAAAATTTTGGTGTTAAAGACATTTTTTGTTTTGTCGGAATTCGTGACTGTAAAAATCTTGGATTTGTAAAGTTTTCGTCACTTATGCTCGTCGGAAGTTTAACTTTTTAAAAATTTGATCGAACTTTGACCGTTTCTACATTTCTGAATTCGCACCTTTAGAGATTATGTACAAATGAAAATTTTGGAGTTTCATTATTTTGACTTTTTGCCTTTGTGATTTTGGTCCTGTGATTTCGACTCTTGGGCAGAATGAATATTTTGAAATTTTTGCACTCAAAATTCTTACATTTAGGATTTTTGGAAATTCGACTGTCTGCGTTTTCGAATTGTGTCCTTTCAAAGCCCTAAACATAAAGAGTTGGTGTTGCGCAATTTTTGACTCTCTGTCTTCTGGACAAGAGGGAATCTTGACATTATAAGCACTTCGGAAGTTTTGGTAATGTGGATTTTAGCATTCGGTTTCGTCCCTCGGTGGCTCCAAACATCTCTGAATTGTGGCTATTTGGGGATTATGCGTAGTTGTGAGAATTTAAATTGTTAGCACTTTTGGCCTTTTGGTCTTTTGGATAATTTGAGATCCAGGCAATACGGATGTTGTAAAGTTTTGGATTTCAGCAGTTTTCCCATTTCTTGATCTTGGCCTTGTTTCATTTCCAAATTTGGGCGTTCTTGAAGTTCGAGTATTTCGGATTCGAACATTTTGGATTTCTTATCCCTTCGAATTCGGCACTTTGCCCATTCCCTCCATACCCAGTAGAAGGCCATTACTAGTAGAAGGCCATATCTAGTAGAAGGTCATAATTAGTAGAAGGCCATATATAGTAGAAGGCCATATCTAGTAGAAGGTCATATCTAGTCGAAGGTCATATTTAGTAGAGGGCCATATCTAGTAGAAGGCCATATCTAGTAGAAGGTCATATCTATTAGAAGGCCATATCTAGTAGAAGGCCATATTTAGTAGAGGGCCATATCTAGTAGAAGGCCATATCTAGTAGAAGGTGCAAATTATATACGCGTTAAAGTGAAAAAGAAAGAATAGAACAAAGGAACAAATAAATTAAAATTAAGCGGCCCCCGTGGCGTAGTGGTTAGAGGGTGACACTTACACGCCAAAGGTCCAGGTTGGATGCTGCTGCTGAACAGCTCGTATTATTCACGACTCCACGTCTTTCAAGATGCTGACAGTACTCAAAGAGTAATGCTGTCTAAGAAAAAGCTTTTCACACTTTGCCGTTCGGAGTCGGCAAAAAACTGCTCTTGAGAAAACAGTAGCGCGCACAACACGAGTAGTTGATAAGCAAACTAGGCTTTGTTCCACTTTCAGATTGTCGCGAGATCCAATTATATATTAATATTTAATTAAAACTCTTCATCACTCTTTGTAACTACAAAATTTAACTACGTCGTCATACTTAAAGTTTGCTCTCGGCGGAAATAAAGTGGAAAGTCATCTTTCCGCAACAAAAGTTCTTTGTCTTCGTTCAGCGCAAACCAGTTACATCCCACAAAAGAGAAATAAATCTGCATTAAGTCATCTCTAAACATCGACATTCGACAGAGAACTTCAGTGTGGTGTGATCTTCATGCCGACAAAGAGCATAACATGCTTGCCATTTGTCGGTTTTTGTCGTTATCCAACCCAAAACCTACAGTTCCATTGACACATTTCACAACCAGAACAACAAGTTGCTCCATTCCTTTTCCAACTTGACTCTATATTTCATTCAGTGGTTCACAGATCTCTCGGCTTTCCAGGGGCTCTAAATCATTTCAATAATTATTTCAGGCGCATTTACATTTTTCGACAATAAATTACTTCGAGTTAGCTGTGTATCGGGATTTATGTTCTTGCTGGCTGAGTGGTCAAGATTGAGTACACCAAAGTTCATCAGCTCATTAGCGGTAGGAGGTGGTGCCTCTCTAGCGAATTTGCATAACAATCCGTCTCTATTCTACGCATTTAAAGAAGAGTTAATTATGCATCGCTTTAAAGATTTAATAAACAAAATACTCTTGTGTTTTATTTTCGGGAGGTGTCAAATTTTGTAGATTAAAGTCATTTTCTGACGTAATTTGCGCGACTTAACAGCGCCACATATAAACGATCCAAATGAAGATGTGTTCAGGATGATGGATATTAAACTTTCAAAGTTTAAGACCAACATTTGTAATTTCCGGGATAAAGGAAGGAAAGAAAAAAATGTTAACAGAATGCTGACACTTGGTAGAATTAAACCCTGGCCCCTGCCTCTACACTCACAAAGCGAGTGTTGAAACAGGGGCCAAGGTTTTTGTTCACTAACGGTGGCACCTTACAGCGCGTAGTAAGTTAACAGCTGCAGTCAAAAAAGTTGTCAACTCACACGCTAATGGGATCGTCCAGTTTCGATTCGCTCTTCAAACCTTTTTAAGACTTACATTTAACTCTAGGTCTCGTCCATTCGCAATGCAACGAAAAATACCGGGTATACCGGTACAAAATGAGCGTTTTTTTTTTTGAAAACAAAACACAAATTATTAGTAGGAAAGTAAAAACATTTTGTTCAAAGTATTGGCCATTGTTTTCTACACATTTTGACCACCTTTCTGGCAATTTGTGAAAACCACGCCAATAAAATTGTTCGTCTCGCAAACCAATCAGACACCCAATTTTCGACCTCCTCGTAGGAATCAAAGTGCTGCTCAGCCAATGCGTGTTACATCGATGAAAACAACTGGTAGTCGGAAGAAGCCAAGTCTGGTGAACACGGCGGGTGGAGTAGCTGCTCCCAGCCAAGTGTTTTGATTGTATCCTGAACCGGTTTTGCTTTGTGTGCAGGTGCATTGTCATGGAGCAGACAGAAGACCTTGCTGTGTCTTCTGGCCCATTCTGGTCGTTTCTCGATCAATGCATGGTTCAAATTGATCATTTGCTGTCGATAGCGATCAGTATTAACGGTTTCACCAGGTTTTAGGGGCTCGGGGTACAGTACACCTTTCTTGTCCCACCAAACACACAGCAATGTCTTCTTGCCGAATCGATCTGGTTTTGCAGTCGATGTTGATGGTTGTCCCAGATTAACCCATGATTTTTTCCGTTTAGGACTCTTAAAATAAATCCGCCAGTAACAATCCGATGCAAAATCGATTTTCTTTCATGTCTTTGAAGGAAAATTTCACAAGTGTTTTTTTCGGTTTTCCATCTGTCTTTCATTCACTTCATGTGGCACCCATTTACCACACTTTCGGATCTTTCCCATAGCTTCTAAACGGTCAGAAATTGTTTTTTGTGCAACATATAACATTGCTACCATTTGCTTTTGACTCAAAGTGTCATCTCCATCCAATATCGTTTGCAATTCGGCGTCTTCAAACTTTCTTGGTGGTCTTCCACGTTCTTCATTTCTCACATCAAAATCATTATTTCTGAACCGTTGAAGCCATCTTTTGCATGTTACTTCTGACGGAGCATGATCACCATGCCTCGACAAGCATTCGATGCGACTCTGCAGCACTTTTCTTCAAATGAAAACAAAAAATAAAAAGTACAAAATTCGACGTTTTTAACACGACAAAAAAATATGATGTTGTCTGTTCAATGACTGGATGTATGCTAAATATTTTTGACAGATGTCATAGCAAACAAACAAAAAAAAAATAAGGCTCATTCACAACAAATGTTCCCTTTTGAGACATTTGTATCTTGACGCTCACTTCATACCGGCACAAACAAGAATTGGTAAACAGCACCCTACTTGAGTATTACGCATTTCTATGTAAAGATCTCTGTTGAAGTACAACGCTGGAGACTATAATCCTTCATGTCTAAGTCTATCCGGATATCAAGAATGTGCAGAAAAAATTGAGATGGTGAGGGAAAGCTTTTTTCTCTTGAAAAAAACTTGGAATGCTTGGAGCGCGATGACTAGAACTGGGTCAAAAAAGCAATTTCGATGCACGTCGCGCACTATTCGCAACAGTGGACGTGAATTCGCGAAGAGTGGAACCTTCACGTACCCTTAAACTACGACACCTTTGAAGTGCGACGTGTTCAAGATCCTTATTTCCTTCATGCGTGAACGCCTCTAAGCATTGTAAGTCCTTAAGAGAAAAGCTTTCCACTTTTTTGGGATTGTTCTCATTTTATGACTGAATGATTGAACTTGAACGATAGGAATCTTTAGGAAGATAAAACCACTTTCTGATTGTCGCTTTTAAGTCCGCATATGGTGCCTTGCATCGAGACCTTAGCAAAAAAAAAACTTTTCCTACTTCTTCAGTCTTGGCATTTTACTTATTTTCGCGAGAGGTTTTGGACAAGTTGACACCCTGATGAGAAACTCCCTGTCATATAGTTTGCGAAAGATCCACTCAGCAATGTGCTGGGTTATGCTAAGGTGTAGAACGCAGTTCCTTCTCGAAGGTTTTTCCCTACCCAAGCGCAGGTTTTTCCTGTTCTTGGACTTATGGGCCTGTTTGTTGCGACCAGGTCCAGAAAAAACAAACAAGGGAAAACTGCCCGATGTCCACCGGAGTCAAAATTGATCAGTTAAAATACAATGAAGTCTGCTTCTTGTATTCTCTTGCACCACACCGGAGTCAAAATTGGTCAGTTAAAATACAATGAAGGTTGCTGTTTGTATTCTCTAGCACCACACTTTCTAGCCAGAAAAACAACATCACACTCTCTTTATTTCAATAACAGATCAATAAATTTTTTGCTTATGTCAATTTTTATAATGGTCTCCGTTTTCATTTCTTTCCAGGTAAGTTTCCCAACGCTTTCTGCAAGAATTTCTGTAAGTATTCCGCGATAGCTCCTATATAGTTCCTCAATAGTTCCTCCGATAGTTCCTCAAAATTGTTGATCTCTGGGAAAAGGATACACATTTATAAAGCAACGGCTACCAACATCGGATAAATTTGTTCAGCGAAAAGATCACTGTTTATTTTGAATTTGTCGGCGATTAACCATGAAACACTTTCCTTTAGACCAACTATCGCTGCCAATATTTTTTTATGTTTCCGTGAAGACCTCAATCGTAGATTTGAATTTGAATTTTTTCTAAGGCTCCTCATGCTCCGATACAAACAATCAAATGTTAAGCTTGATCCGTTAAAATGCAATGATTTTTTTTTTGGTACGGGTACAAAATAATTCCCCCCGTTCTCAAGAGATGGCGCCAACTGTAAGTTATCTTGGAAGCAATTGTCTACATCATTGTAAAGATGGGACATTTGCCGTTCGTTCATCGGTGTCTAGATTGGACAACGACATTGTTTTTGCATTTTCGAAAATGCCCAGATTTGTCTTAAATTAACAGCATTTGGGAAAAATTTTGATTTTCTCTTTTAATTGGAAGAAGAAGAGAAGTGCAACAGAATGGACTTTTGGCAACCTTCCCAACTAGGCCAACTCCTTAAATGAAAATGACGTGTATTTCCATTTGCTTGCCATAGAACCTTTAAAATGTGTCTTGAAATGTGGTCATTTGGAAACTTCAATTAAACGTTTCAAAAATAATTGACAAGTCGCAGCGTGTGGTTGAATATTTCAAAATGGTGCTTCTTCCGAAGTTTTGAATAAATGGACATTTAAAAATCATGGCAATCTGTTCTATAAAGTTGTTTCAGATCGATTTCGGTTAAGTGGCATCTTCAAGCTCTTCCTTATATTTATCTGACAAATGGCTTTCTGCAGGTTTCTAAAGAAGGCATCAGCCGTGGCGATGGTGTCTGAAATTTGTTTATATAAATGACCGGAATTAAGTCACAGCACGGGTATAAGATACGGAGCAAGAGAGGAAAGGAGGTACCGATGCGCATGGGTTTTAAATGCCTGTGGATGTAGAGGGGGGTGTTAGGCTGGAAAGAGCAGAGCATTCCATATTTGTTTCGGCCGGCAAAAGAAAGTTTCTCTAAACTTAAGAGTGAACGGGTGAGCAGTTTTAGCGAGGCGGGTATTTTATGTGAATCCTTGAAGGTGAGGAATGCAGCTGGCTTACTCATTAGAGCATGTTTTATTGAAATAGCGATAAAATAGTGATAGAGACGCAATATTTCGCCGAAATTTTAGCCAGGCGATTGACTTCACAGCA
Organism: Eristalinus aeneus; assembly: GCA_955652365.1. Classification (NCBI taxonomy): domain Eukaryota; kingdom Metazoa; phylum Arthropoda; class Insecta; order Diptera; family Syrphidae; genus Eristalinus; species Eristalinus aeneus. Next base: position 39,592,418 of record OY019132.1, read on the forward strand.
TTGTTTACCAATAAGTTTTATTGGTCGCTGTGGGATTCTATCTAGTAAGTGCAGAGAGGTCTTAGGAGAACCAGACTAAATAGGAGCGTTATACTGTTTCCACTGAGTAACCTTTTCAAGTTCGGAAGTAATCCGAAGTCCCTCGTAGGCATGTCTTGAGAGTACGGTACAAAGGGTACCAGTTTCATTTGAAATCACGACGCAAATGGGGGCGATGTAGAGGCCACGAATTGTTTTTGCCTTTCTTTGCATTAAAATCATTTTACTACGTTTAACTCAACCGACGTCTTCTGTCCTCATCATCCCTAGAGTGCACTAAACTGCTCGTTTCTTGACATGATCGATAGCTGGTGTACCAGGAATGGGCTTTCAGTCAACCCTCGCAAAACTGAGGTTGTTCTCTTTACAAAAAGAAGGAATATGACTGGTTTGACTCAACTGCGTCAAAGGCGTTAATATCCCACTTTTCAATGAAGCCAAATATCTAGGTGTTATCCTGGAGAGTAAACTTCTCTGCAAAAGACACATTGAGACAAAAACCTCCAAGGCGCTGTCAGTCTTCTGCCAATGCAAGGGAGTTTTCGGCAAAACCTGGGGTCTATCACCTAAAAGATCCGTTGGGATCTATACGGCAATGATAAGACCACTTCTCTCTTATGCATCAGTCGGTTGGTAGAATAAGCTTTCGCGCAAATACGTGACTGCCTCTTTCACCAAGTTTCATAGAACAGTTTGTCTCGGCTGCACAGGGGCTTTCCCCAGCACGCCTGGCTTTGCTCTTGATGCTCTGATTAATCTCCCCCCCCCCCCCCCTTGATCTCCACATCATGGGATGTACACTTAAGGCCATCTGTCGACGAAAAAAGAATGGTCTTTGGTTCCACTCGCACTGGAGCTTTGATGACCTCGCACACCGCATCTCCTATGATACTACTCGCATGAACATGCCGTCTGATGCGAGGTCGCCAATAATACAGTTGCGACGCTTTTACAAAATCGACTTTCCACGTGTCCCGGACTGGCTGTGGTCAGAAATTGAACCGGGAAAGGAATGTAGTCGGATTTTCACGGACGGCTCCAAGACAACGGAGGGTTCTGGAGCTGGAGCCTTCGTGAAAAACGACAACATTAGACTTCACGCCTCCTTAGGAAACTTCGCGTCGGTCTTCCAGGCGGAAGCCTTCGCGATCCTAATGGCCACCAACTACATTGTGAAGAATAAGTGGAAGAGAAAAAGTATCTGCGTCTGCAGCGACAGTCAAGCTGTGCTCAAGGCCTTACTCAACCCTTTAACCTCTTCCAAGATAGTTCAAGAATGCAAGTCTTCCCTTAATTTGGTCGGCAGGCTGAATTCGCTTAGACTTGTCTGGGTCTCGGGTCATCACGGGATTCTGGGAAACGAAACTGCCGATGAACTATCTAGGCTAGGTTCAGCAGAGGCATTGGTAGGACCCGAACCCACCTTGGGATTACCCGCGTCCCTGGTCAGGGCCTCCGTCGATGGTTGGGTCTCCCTACAGCACAACCAGAGATGGCGTGACTCTCCAGGATGCAGGGTGACCAAGAATATGCTACCAAACGTCTGCAAGAAATCCGCGTCTTTTCTGCTATTTCTAGACAGAAACGAGTGCAGAAGACTTGGCGGCGTATTAAACGGACACTTTACCTTCATTATACACCTGAGTCGGCTTGGGCTTAGTGATGTCACACTCTGCGACGCCTGTGGAGAAGGTGAAGACACTTCAGAGCACTTTCCCTGTCAGTGTCCTGCTTTCGTTCGTATCAGGTAGCGGTTATTTGCCGCTGATGTGGTGGGAACTGAAAACCTAAGTTCTATATCACAGACGCGCATCTTGGTTTTTCTTCGGAAAACCAGGAAACTACATTAAATGAAGGTTACTGCCTGATAGTACAATGGACCAGAATTTGAGTCTGAGTGCTCCAGTGCAGTTGATCCCAACCTCCAACAAAAAAAAAAAACTGCTCGTTTTGTTGACGACCAAGAAACGACACAGAAAAATAGCTTCAAACACTTCTCTAGTACTCTTGCAGTTGTTGTCGTGACGGAGAAAATTTTCTTATGGCCAATATTTCACGCAGAACATTGTCCACCCCAAATTTTGACATGTCTACATTCGCACTCGCCTCGCGCACATCAAGTAGACTGTCGGGAATTTTTGTAACTATACCGCCAAATTGGCATCACTCACCAAAACCAGGCGTACAATCGCGTCAAAAGTCTTTAAAGAAATTATAGCGATTTAGTTTGATACTGAAGAGCCACTATATCCACAAATCTTAAGCGCTTGACGATTCCCCTCCCAACAGAGCAACCAAATCATCGACCCATAATGCTCCTTCGCCACCAATCTTCAATCCCTCTCCTTCAAAAGTGGGGTCATCGAAAAAGTAAATACTTATCAGGCGTTCCCCGCAAGGAAACGAACTCAAATCCTAGCAACGAGAGTCAGAAAGAACTACACCTTGGAGAAGCATGCCTCCGTGCTAAGGCATGCGATAGTGTGAAGAGAATATCCCTCACACACAGAAATATTGTGTCCAGCCGTCCGCCTCGTGATGCCACGACCGAATGACGTTCTTTCTGTTCCCATGGGATACTCCATGTGTACATTTAGGAGCTGCTATGACGTATTACCGTAATATGACTTGTTATATCCAAGTGTTTTTTTTTTTTTTTGTTTTTTTGAAGATTCGATAGCGTGATCGATTCACTTCATCCCCTTCCTGGCTAATAGTCGGATGGATTATTCATGATCTCGGAAATAGTGAAATCCCTACTCCACGAATACACCAATTTTATAACGACACTGAAATCGAATTCCACCTGAGAGTCAACACGCCTCAAACTGCGTCGTCGTGTCATGTGTCTAAAAATTTCATGCCACATTCAGGCGAGGCAACCTCCTCCTTCAAGACATACAAAGCTTCTAATTGTTTGAGTTGTGTCAGCGCACATTGAGGGTGTTGCGGGGGAATAGGAAATTTATTCTCCCCTAAAAATACAATCCCTGGCAAATCAATTAACTTCGAAAGAAATTCCCCCTAATTTAACATTTTAATTAAATCTCCAATATATGGTAGGAGGTGAGCCACCCCACCGCAACCACCAGCTATACCACTTGGCAGTATCATATTATTCAAGATTCTGGTAATAACTCGTACCTGGCAACCCACTTCGAATGGATGGCGCAGCGCACTGTCAGTCGTTCCACAAATTGTACGGAACATCAAAATTCCATTTCGTATGCGAGTACGCTGCCCTTGCCTCGCTCTCACTCTGCGGGCGGTGGGGTCTTATTAAAGATTTAATAATTAGCCCCTGTAGCCTTCAACCCCGGCCGGGTCTTCGTCGATAACCAGGCATAAGCTCTGACATACATCAGAACAAGAAGTTCCATGATCTATTTATGCGGCGGGCCCCTTGCCGCCGCAGCCTCCCCAAAAGACGGAAGACACAAAAAATTGCGTTTTAATATGTTCCTCCTCCTGGTTCCTTATCTCGTGGCGGGGCGAGATGTTCTTTTTGTCGGTGGCCAAGTGCTGTGCCGCAACACAACGGGCAAGGCAAATGGAAAATGATAAACAAAATCCCTCTCAAAGCGCGTCGCTATGATAATTGAGAGGAGCAAGACATTGGAGGAAAGTGAAAAGCACATACTCGTAAACGCGCACACACCACCACACAGAGGCGGACGGGCGGCAAGGGCGCACGGTATATGCATGGCTTGTGTCCTTGAATCTGAAGTACCACGCACAAGTTCTTTTTTAGATGAGGTGGCGGGAAGAGGACGGTTTGAGGCGCCCTTTTATGTACTCCAGCACCGCTCCCGATGCCTTATGTAGATTTGTGTCTCGTTCCCTGTGCCCTAACCTGGGCTATGTACACTTCATGGCCAACGGAGACGACGACAACGAAAACGACAACGACAGCAACAACCGTGTCGATATCGATGTTGCTGTCGACGTCGTCATCGGCGTATTGTTGTTATCGCCATTGTGGTCTTCAAAAGGACCGGGGCCTGCGGGGTGAGCTTTCGATATTTCGTCGTCCTTTTTTCGGTTCTTTGTTGTGTTGTACGGTGTCCTTCAGTGTGATTACACCATTGGATTGTGGGGAAAGCGACTGGAGTTCGTACGGTTACTGATTTATGAGCGACCATATCAGACGCATAAATAAAGTCAAAGCCACCTTCTTTCGCTCTCTCTCTTTCTCTCTTGCCCTCATGAACTCTCTTCAGCAGTAGAGGACTCTCTTAAATACACCCCACCGTGCTGGAGTACATACATTTTCCTGGGCCACTTGTAAACAAATCGAGGGAATGGAGTCGCACCGTTGTACATAAGGAGGGCCGCCCGCCGGGGCCTGGGGTTGGGGAAAAACCGGCTATCAACATTGTCCCAGTTTATATTTGTGTGTTTTGCGTCCTTTTTGGTGCTGGTTTCCTTCCTCGCCTTGTACCTTCCTTTTTGGGTCTATTGATTCGTTTATGTGCGTCTTTTTGTGCTGAATTCCGGACGGGCACACCGCGTTGGGGAGACGCGGCGCGACGGCGGGCGAAAGCAGGAAACAAGGTCATATGCGTGACTATGTGCGTATGTTTTATGATTCAAGTGATGTTGACGTTGTGCGGTTGTCTGTATTTTATACTGATATCCCGGCGCCCCGCGTTGCTGTGCCTGTGGAGCCCAGGCATGAACAATCAGGGAGTGTGTTTTTCTTGGCTTTTGCGCTGGTGCGCGTGTGTGTGCGCGAGTCGTCTTCTTATTTTCTTTTGATGGCGCTCCGCACTCAGTGGGGACTAGCTGGTGTAATCGAATGAAGGCACCGAGGAACGAATGTATTGTTTGTGTCGACTGAATGATTGCATGGCAGAACATTAATTAATGACTGTTGTACAGAAATCCGATTACCGACCCACTGGATGGCTGTCACTTCTCGGGGGGAAGCAGCGACAGTTGTCTGCAATGCTAAAGGGATTCCGCTGATTCATTGCTAAGCCGCAGTCACCTCGCTCGCTTAACCGTGCTGACAGCTAGGATAACAACCGCCGCCGACATTGTGGCTGTAGTTAAGCGTTTATTTGTTTTGTTCACGATGAGTGTACAGCTAAACGGTTGCATGTTCCGTTCGAATGACGTTGGTTGCGTAGAAAATTTCATGCAAATCACTTGCGTTGGGTTGTGAATTTTCTTTTGAACTTTGCGCATTGTAGGAGGAGTATATGACTGCCGTTCAGGGGAAGCGGGATGAATTAAAATTCGAGGTGTAGGGCGCTCTTGACGATATCGTGAAAGATGTAGTCAAAAAGAAGTTTTGAACTGGTTGAGTTGAATCGTATTGCTGGCTTATATTTGTCTTGGATGCATCAGTAATCATCAAAATTAAGAATTGGCGCCCAATCAAAAATTTTTATTTCTGTTTTTTTTTTTTTTTTTTTGTTTTAAAAAGACGTCTAGTTCGTAGTCTTTTTCTCAACTTGGATTAACACTTTCAACTGTATCAATCTGAAGTTTAACCGGAGGATCAAGTTTATTTGCATCCCGATAACAAACTGCTATTTTTTCTTAAATGAAAAATGCAAATGTTACTCAAAAAGCGTTTTATTAGTCTCCTCATACGTTACTTGCTCTACTTTGTCGTTATCATAATAATAATAATAATTGTTGGCGCTACAGTCCAAAGGGGGACCAGGGCCTAGCTTGCTCATCAACTACTCGTGTTGTGCGCGCTACTGTTCTCTCACGAGTAGAAGGGACCTACAGTTTTTTGCCGACTCCGAACGGCGAAATTTGAGAAGCTTTCTTAGACAGTTATTACTCTTTGAGTGTTGTCAGCAGCTCGAAAGAGGTGGTGCCGTGAAATATTAGAAAAATTGGTGTTGAACTGGGAGTCGAACCTAGACCCTTCGGCGTGTGAGCGTCGCACTCTACCCACTACGCCACGGCGACCACCACTTTGTCGTTATCGGGGTGTCTATATTCTGTACTGTTTTTGATCATCAATAATTAATGTGTCACTGAGAACGAATTGGCGCCCGGTAGAATCTCTTCTTAAGTATTGAACAGTGCCGATCTCACAGGAGCAGACCCTCTCGCACAGAGGGTGCTGCACTGATAAAGTATGACCACAACTGATGAAGTTTTTAAGTATCTTTGTGGAATCGTGCAAAATTGACGAACGAGCCTCCAGGTGGAGCCTCGAACAAATTTTCATCACACGTCTTCTCAGCGTCGATTTAGTTCTAAACTTTTAGTTCTGTTTCTGCCCCCAGGGAATGCTATTATTCTGACAGCCGAAAGAATCTTCTGCTTCTTGCCCATTCTGAAAGTCGAAATTTGAGAAACTTTTAATGGACAATATGGTTGGCACATGGTTGGTTTTGTGGCAAGATGCTTGAAAAAAATTCTGTTCCCGAATCTTATTTCAAAAGTCTGAGTTGTGAGTGGACAGACAAAATTCAAGGCGACCTTGTACATTGGTTTTCTGAGCATCTGATACGTACATAAAAAATGGTGTTATCAACACGTTTAAGAATGTCAAAATGTGCAAAAAACTGTAGGTTCCTTCTATTCGTGAGAGATCAGTAGCGCACTCAACACGAATAGTTGATGAGCAATCTAGGCCCTGGTCCACCTGTGGACTCTCGCGCCAACAATTATTATAATTATTATCTAACTGGCCTAGGCTTACAGCCCAAATTTAAGTTTGTCGATTTTGTAAACAATTTCTGTACAGAGTCTACCAAAAAGAGGTCGTTAGAAAACCATAAAATTGGAGCACGAAACCTGCAGTCAAAGGAATGCAGCCTACAACTTGATGATGTTAAAAAGTTAAGGTCAAGTCCCAAGTAGCGTTTATTAAGACTCAGGCTCCCGTTTCGGTCTGAAGCCCCACTCTTATAAGATGAAAAAAACTGACCCATTTTGTGCAACAAACTTTGACTTCAAGCTCCTTGAAGCGTTTGGATGGTGCCCAAAATTTTGTTGTTCCCTGTTAAAACTCTTTCCAAACGAACACAACTTTTGATCATGTCCACAAGCTACAGAACGGCAAAGTACAATTTATATAAGCCGTGGCGTTACAAATAAGAATTGATAATTTTTGCATAACCAATATAATTCAATTCAACAATTCAACAATTCAAAATATACAACAATACGACGAACATTTTTGTCTTTACAAACGCTGTTCAATTCGGAGACAGGAAAAATTCCAAAATTCTCAAAGCTCTAAAAAGCCAAAGTCTTGATATGGCCAAATTCTTCTTCTTCTTGTTGTGGCGCTACAGTCCAGGGTGGACCTGGGCCTCAACCAACATGCCTCTCCAGCCAGCACGATCTTTCGCCAGCTGTCTCCAGTTGCGCACTCCAAGTTGGTTGAGGTCCTTCTCCACTTGTGTGCGCCACTTCAGTCTAGGCCGTCCTCTGTTGCGTTGTCCCAATGGCTCGGATTCAAAGACTTTTCGGGCCGGAGCAGTGGTGTCCATACGCTCTACATGGCCTAGCCATCTTAAGCGTTGTATCCGTAGACGCTTAACCAGGCGCATGTCGCTGTACAGCCTATAGAGTTCGTCATTAAATCTTCTCCTCCAGATGCCATCAACGCAAACAGGACCAAAAATCGCACGCAAAACTTTTCTCTCAAAAAGACTAAGGGCTTCCTCATCCGCCTTTGCTAACGTCCAAGATTCTGCGCCATATAGTAGGACGGGGATGATCAAGCTGTTATATAAAGCTAGTTTAGTCCTTCTAGAGAGGGCTTTATTACTCAATTGTCTCTTGAGCCCAAAGAAACAGCGGTTGGCAAGAGTGATTCTGCGTTTGATTTCGGTACTGATGTTGTTGTCCCTGTTTACCGCGGAGCCGAGGTAGACGAAGTCCTTAACTACCTCGAAGTTTCTGCTGCCTAGTGTGACGCTCCGTCAGAGACGTCGATGTTGTGTGTCCTTCCTTGATGACAGCATGTACTTCGTTTTGCCCTCATTTACCGCAAGACCCATTTTGGCCGCTTCCGCTTCAATGCCAGCAAACGCCTCATTGACGGCTCGCTGTGTTCGTCCAATCACGTCAATGTCATCAGCGTAAGCTAACAATTGAACTGACTTCTGGAAGATCGTGCCTCTGGTGTTGACTTGTGAGTTACGCACGATCTTCTCGAGGATGATGTTAAAGAAGTCATATGACAGTGCGTCGCCTTGTCTAAAACCTTTTTTGACATCGAAGGTCTCGGTGAGTTCGTTACCGACCTTGACGGAACAGCGAGAGTTCTCCATCGTCTTCCTACACAATCTGCCGAGTTTGGTACAAATGCCAAAACTAGACATGGCACTGTATAGCTCGTCTCTATGCACACTGTCATATGCAGCCTTAAAATCGACGAATAGGTGGTGAGTGTCAATTTGCATTTCTTGGGTCTTTTCCAGGATCTGCCGTAATGTGAAGATCTGGTCTATTGTGGACTTCCCTGGCCTGAAACCACACTGATAGGGACCTATCAGGTCACGGACAAACGGCTTCAGACACTCACATAATGCGGCAGAGAGGATTTTGTATGCGATGTCCAGGAGACTTATCCCTCAGTAGTTGGCGCAGTCAAAGGGGTCTCCTTTCTTGTGGACCGGGCAAACGACGCTGAGATTCCACTCATCGGGCATGCTTTCCTCCAACCATATCTTACAGATGAGCTGGTGCATGCCCCCAACCAGGTCATCTCCAGCTGCTTTAAATAGTTCTGCGAACAGTCCGTCCGCTCCAGCAGCTTTGTTCGACTTCAGCTTGGATATTGCTATCTTCACCTCGTCTAAGTCGGGGGGACGGAATGCTTGTCTATCATCGTCCAAATTGAGTGGAACATTCTGCCTAACAGCGGGATTTGGGTCGTCATCGCCGTTTAGGAGTCTGCAGAAATGATCCTTCCAGATTCTCAGCACAGACTGCGACTCTACTACTAGTTGTCCATTTTGGTCCCGGCAGGCCTTGGTCCGAACCTTGTATCCTCCGGATAGCTGTTTTACCTTTCGGTAAAACTTTCGGACTTCATTCCTGCCAAAGCACCTTTCCATTTCCTCGACCGCGCGCTTCTCATGCTCCTTCTTTTTCCTTCTGAGAAGCCGGTGCTCTTCCCTTCTTCTCTGTTCGTAGAGTTCACGAACAGCTCGCGTTGTTCGATGCAGCGTCGCCTTATAGGCGTCTTGTTTAGCTGCGTGCGCTTGCCTGCACTCGTCGTCAAACCATGGGTTCCTTCTGGGTGGTGACGTGAAACCCAGCACATCAGTGGCAGCTTCTTTGATGGCTTCTTGACAACGTTTCCATTCTTCTTCTATGCTTAGTGCAGGAAGCGTCGAACTCTGGGCGAGTTTCCGGGAGACTCGGTCGGCAAAGTTCCCAGCAATCAGCTGCGATTGTAGCTTTTCGACGTCAAACCGTTTTGGCCTTTCTCGACTCCGTTGCTCTCTCGATATCCGGGTTCTTACCTTGGCTACAACAAGGTGATGATCCGAGTCAATGTTTGCACCTCGGAAGGTTCGGACATCGAGAATACTGGAGGAGTGTCTGACGTCGATCGCAACGTGATCAATCTGGTTGACGGTTGATTGATCAGGAGATCGCCAGGTTCCTTTGTGAATGTTCAGGTGTGGGAACCGCGTGCTAGCCACAGAGAGGTTTCGTCCCGAGGCGAAGTCCAACAGCCTGAGTCCGTTTCCGGATGTGTTGTCGTGCAGGCTGTGTTTACCGATGACTCCAGCAAAGATGTCCTCCTTTCCCAGCTGAGCGTTGAAATCTCCTAGAACGATCTTGGTGTCATAGCTTGGGCATCGATCGTATGTTCTTTCTAGGAGATCATAGAAGTCATCCTTGATGTTGTCATCCTTCTCCTCTGTCGGGGCGTGAGCGCATATTAGGCTGATGTTCCCGAATTTAGCCTTGATGCGGATTGTCATGAGGCGCTTGCTGACTGGGTCGTAGCTCAAGACTTTTTGCCTAAGTCTGCCTCGAACAACAAATCCGCATCCGAATAAGCGCTGCCTTCTCTCTCTATAGCAATTGCTGTAGTAGATATCGCAGTTCTTCATCGCTTTTATGCCAGGCCCATCCCATCGCACTTCCTGGATGGCGGTTATGTCAGCTTTATAGCTGTCAAGGGCCTCCGCAAGTTGTTCGGCTGCACGTGGCCTATTAAGGGACCTCACATTCCACGTGCAAAACCGAAAATCGTTGTCCTTTAAACGTTTGCTGGGGTCGTCAACAGTTAATCCGTCCTTATCCGAGGCATATCGGTTTTTCTGAACTATTTTTCTTTTTTACGTGGTAAGGAAGTTACCCTCACGCACAACCCACAGACTGGTAGGCCAGGCCCATTATTTAAATCCTCGGGCAGAGGGGGTCGCTGCATACATTAGTTCACCATACAACGGGTGTTGTGATGGCTATCCAGGGGGCGCCACTTGGAGGCTGTATGTCAACTTGACCTGTGCACTAACGAGGATTGCCTTGGCAGCTCGCCATGTTGAGCGCAATCAACGACGTTACCTCGCGTGCATAGGCCCATGCCCACCCATGGCCAAATTCCGTAACGAATAAAAATTCAAAAATTTATCGAAATTCCATGAAGACCAAGATCCCAAGACTGAAAGCTTGATTACTGTGCAATAAATGTTGCTTGTGGGTGTTCGCAGACGCACAATAAACCACAGATTTTACAGCTACCCAAACCATCCTCTCCTACCTTCTTCTTTAAAAAATATCGTGTCTTCTTACTTCCTAATTTAAGCATCTTTTGACACTTAAATTCTGAACACCTCAAGTTTTTTTTTTGGGATTTTATCCTCTACGCAATTTGAAAACGCATTGAAATTGCATTGAAATTCCATTGAAATTGCATTGAAAATGCATTAAAATTGCATTGAAAATGCATCAACATTGCATTGAAAAAGCATTAAAATTGCATTGAAAAAACATTAAAATAGCATTGAAAATACTATAAAATTGCATTGAAAATGCATTTGAATTGCATTAAAATTGCATTGGAATTGCAATAACGGCATTGAAATGGCATTAAAGCTGCATTGGAAATGCATTAAAATTTCATTGAAAATGCATTAAAATTGCATTGAAAATGCATTAAAATTTCATTGAAAATGCATTAAAATTGCATTGAAAATGCTATAAAATTGCATTGAAAATGGTATAAAATTGCATTTAAAATGCTATAAAATTGCATTGAAAATGCATTGGATTCGTATTAAAATTGCATTGGAATTGCAATAAAGCGGCATTGAAATTGCATTAAAGTTGCATTGGAAATGCACTAAAATTTCATTGAAAGTGCATTGGAATTGCATTAAATTTTGCAATGAAAATGCATTGGACTTGCATTAAAGCTGCATTGAAATTGTATTAAAATTGCATTAAAATTGCATTGAAAATGCATTGAAATTGTATTAAAATTTCACAGAAAATGCATTAGAATTATATTGAAAGTGCATTGCTTCGCATCGCTAGGTGCTCCTCAAAGTCGCCTGTAACTGGAATTGTTCGATATCATTTAATATGGAACAGAAGTCATCATCTGCATCCAGTTTAGTGTGGCTTAACAACTTAAGGCACTCTTTTGTGGCTGCGTTCTAAGAGACATTTACGCAACAAGATGGAGCCTTATGTTGACATAAGCCAAAACCGAAGCTCCACAAATCAACCGAAACATTCTTTTACACCAGTTCAAAAGAACTCCTGAAACCAATTCATTCACCCTCGGATCCGTGGCATTAGAGGCCACATTGAAACCCGAGGTAGACTCTTTCTTGACTTTCATACAATATGCGTACCTCAGAGTTCTCTCTTTTTTTTTTTTTTAATATAACACTCTATTCGTTCTGAAAGGCGGTAATTGATGGCGATGTTCAGCTGATCGATTCCAAAGTCTACTGGGTTGAATGTCGTCTTTTTTATTCAAATTGCCAGTAAACTTTCTACGAACAGACTCTCCCGCTCCTTACGCTCTCCAGTCAACACATCCCACGCCATCAAACTATTCGCCCACAATTAGGCTGTCTAGGGCAATTTCCAGCTCGTGACACAAGTAAACACACAACTGAATTCATCCCAAGCCAAAAACACAGCCCGTGCGCTAAAAATTACTCCACGCACATTCGTTGACAAGGTTCCATCTCTGACGACATCTCTACCCACTTCATTTCGCTCGTCGTGCCCCAACCACGAGTGGCAACTTGCAACTCAATACTCCCGCTGGGCGAGGGATACGTTCGAAGCTTGAGATTTGGTCTCAGCACGTGCCATCAACTGGTAATTCGTCGTCTTTGATAACCGAACGATCTCCTGCAGTGTTCAAGACATAATCGCTCAGAAATGTGGGCTGCCTCTCAAAAGAGAAGGCTGATTGATTTATTTTTTTTTTCTTTTTCATTTTCTTTTAATTTTATTTTCTCCGGTGATGGAGTGGAAAATTGCTGTGGTCGAATGATGCAGAAGGTGTAGCAGTGAAGGGGAAATGCTTCTGACAGACCACGCGACAAAAGCGCGTCTTTCATTCTGTGGCTGGGAGATCCAAGGGAATAGTTGCACTAACGACCTTATAATGAGATCCTACTTGGTTTTTTCGTTCACAACCGACCATGAAGGTGAGCTGACATAACTTACTCCATTCTTTGGCTCCTGCTTGAACCGATAGTATCTACCTAAGTGTGATTCCAAAACTGACTTGTGTACTAAAAATGTGAAATTATGCTATTTGTATGTCACACACTCCTTCACCGAAGTATGTTTTCTTCTTGTAGTGACACTTGAGTCCGGGGTTGACCTGGTCCTCTACTAACATTCCTCTCCAACCAGCACGACATTTCGCCAGCTGTCCTTTTCCACTTGTGTTCACCACCTTAGCCTCGGCCATTCTCTGTTGCGTTGTTCTAATGGCTCAGATTCGAAGTCTGAGCCGGAGCAGTGATGTCCATACGCTCTACATGGCCTAGCCAACTCTAGTTTGTCGCTGTACAATCTTCTCCTCCAGATGCTACCACCGCAAACAGGACCAAAAGTCGCACACTACGCTTTTAATAATAATAAAAACAGGTGGTAATCATTGCCGCTATATCCGGGCTATTGGGTGGATGCGATAAAACTTCCCATCAGAGCTCCCGTAGCTTCTGACGAGTCATCAACGAAGTGTGTGGTTTGGCATTGTCCCGGTGGGACACTACACTCTCCCTGTTGGCCAATTCTGGACGCTTCTGGTCGATCGCCTGCTTCCAGCCGTTGAGTTGTTCGCAGTAGATGGTAGAATTAAGCGTCTGGCCTTATTGTAGTAGCTCATAGTGAATGATTCCCTTCCAATCCCGCCAAACACACAACAAGACCAAGCTCGCAGCAAACACAAAGCAAAACCTTCCTGGCCGTCAATTCCGACTTGGCCACTGTTTGGGACGATAAAACGGACTTCAACCACGACCGCTTTCGCTTGATATTGTCGTATGTGATTTTTCATCGCCAGTCACCATCCGCTTCAAAAATGGGTCGAGTTCGTTCCGTTTCAGCAGCATATCGCAGGAGTTGATTCGGTCCTGAAGTTTTTTTTTTGCGTCAAATCGTGCGGCACCCACACATCATTTTTTTTGTATCCAGCCTTCTGCAGATGGCTTAAAATGGTTGGGTGACTAACTACCATCTCCTAGGTGATGTCACGAGATGCCGGTCTAATTCGATTATTTCCATGATTCGATCGGTGTTCGTCGTTACAGGTCTTCCGCCGGCTGGGTTAACCATGGTGTCGTTTTCACCGGCTTTGAATCGTCGAAACCTTTCCTCCCATGTTTGAAGTGATATAGTACCATCTCCCAAAACACCATTAATCTCACGGAACGTTTCTCTAGCGGATTTGCCTTTAACCACGGAAAACTTTAAAATAGCGCGAATTTCGGGGTAGTGAACTCCATGTTTTTTTGTGGTCGCCGTGGCATAGTGGGTAAAGTGCGATGCTCACACGCCGAAGGGTGCAGGTTCGACTCTCAGTTCAACACCAATTTTTCGAATTTTTCTCGGCACCACCTCTTTCGAGCTGCTGACAACACTCAAAGAGTAATAACTGTCTAAGGAAGCTTCTCGAACTTCGCGGTTTGGAGTCGGTAAAAAAGTGTAGATTCCTTCGACTCGTGAGAGAACAGTAGCGCGCACAACACGAGTAGTTGATGAGCAAGCTAGGCCCTGGTCCCCCTTTGGACTGTAGCGCCAACAATTATTATTATTATTAACTCCATGTTTGCACGTCTATAACTGTTGAACGCAATATCCGAACTAATCATGCAGAGTGTCGTTTTGTAGGCTATGTCAAGACCTTTCAAATGATATATAGTATATGATACGAGCTCTGTAGCGCTTTGTATATAGCCGGAAAAATTCAAAAGACGAAAAGGCGGAAGGGAGATATTTGACAACCTTTTTTTAATTGAATGGCGCGAAATTTCTTAAAAGGATTGGGGCCTAGCATGCTCATAAACTACTCGTGTTGTGCGCGCTACTGTTCTCTCACGAGTAGAAGGGACCTACAGTTTTTTACCGACTCCGAACATCGAATTTTGAGAAGCTTTCTTAGACAGTTATTACTCTTTGAGTGTTGTCAGCAGCTCGACGGAGGTGATCCCGTGAAAAAATGTATTCAGCCAGGAACCAAATCTAGCGGCGTGTGAGCGTCGCACTCTACCCACTACACCACGGGTCAACTTCTTTTTGACGCCAAACGTTAATTCAAATGTACGTAGCCCCCGAAATTGGAATCTCACCTTCTTTCGAACAGACCTCGAATACGTTAAATCCTTTCGACATGTAAAATCTCTGATTACTAAATTCATCTGGTATTTGTACGGCTTGAGAATAATCTGACATAAATACATATTTGTGCATTTGTCTCCGAGTTTGTGCTCGATAGTCCAATTCAAAAATGTTCCACATACGCCACAGTTTCTCTTTTTAAATGTTTATTTTGAAAAATTATACTGATTAAGGCGGCATTGAACGATGATGGTGCTGCAGTTATTTATTAAATGACTGGAATTAAGTCACAACACGGGCGGAAGGTACAGTGGAAGAGGGGGAAAGAAGTCACCGGGGCACACTGGTTTTAAATGCCAGCGGATTGTAATGGGGGCAAAATTGATCTGCGTCAAACTTTTAGAAATTGCGGCAATTAGTTTAACACCTTTTTCGGTTTATCTCAAAATACATCAAGATATTGATTGAAAAACAGTCTGTATGGTGATTCTCTTGCTAGCGAGGAATGGAGTTTTGAAAGGGAGAGTTTGCGTGTCTGGTCTACTATCCCTTCGACGTGAAAATGTCATTTTTCTGTTTTTTTTTTTCTTGAAGATTGAGCGTTCATCCCCAAAAACTAGCCAATTGTACTACCAGGCAGTAACCTTCATTTAACGTAGCTCCGAAGGCAAACCAGCAAGCGCTTCTGTGATAAATAGCTTAAGTTTTCAGTTCCCACCACGTCAGCTCCAAACAGTCGCCACCTGATACGAGCAAAGACGGGACGTTGACAGAGGAAGTGCTCTGAAGTGTCATCAGCTTCTCCATAGGCGTCGCAAAGGGTGTCATCACTAAGCCCAAGGCGACTTAGGTTCTTAGCGAAGGAGTTCCGGAACCCAGACAAATCTTAGCGAATTGAGTCTGCCAACTAAGTAAGACCTTAAAAACGGCTTGGCTGTCGCTACAGATACAATATGGCCACTAGCCATTAGGATCGCAAACGTTTCCACCTGGAAGACCGACGAGAAATTGCCTTAAGAAGTGCAAAGTCTAATATTGCTGGATTGTTGGTGAACCCATATCGGACGGCATGTCCATAAGACCAGAGTCATAGGAGATGCGGAGCGCTCCAGTGCGAGTTAAACCAAACACAGTTTGTTTTGAGTCAAGAGAGGACATTGATTGTGCATCTCATAGTGTGTATGTTAAGGGCAGGGACGATAAGCATTGCGTCAAGAGCAGAGCTACGCTTGCTAGGTAAAGACTCTCTGCAGCCGAAGCAGACCGTTCTTTGAAGCTGGGTGAGCGCAGCACTGCGAGTTAAACCAAAAAACATTTTTTTGAGTCAAGAGAAAGCTTTGATTGTGCATCCCATGGTGTGTATGTTAAAGGCAGGGACGATAAGCAATGCGTCAAGAGCAGAGCCACGCTTCCTAGGTAAAGACTCTCTGCAGCCGAGGCAGGCCGTTCTTTGAAGCTTGGTGAGCGCAGCACTCACATATTTGCGCGAAAACTTGCTCCACCAAACGATTGCTGCATTTGAGAAAAGGGGTTCTAACACATCACTCAATAGGTCCCAGGACATACCATACAGGTGACGCCACCAACAGAAAAAAAAAAAATGAATATTAATTGAATAAGTTTCGATAGTGGCGCCCTCTATTTATCCTGAGACTTATTGAGTGATCAGTTATAATTGCCGCGTAGATCCATACAAATCTTTTTGGTGATAAGTCCCTTTCGTTGTTAAGGTTAAGGCCGACTGCCTCAAATTTCTCATTCTCATTTACCGCATTCAGTTTTGGGCTTGACATCCACACGTTACCCGAAGACGGTTTAGTTATGCACCCGGCGACGTTTTAAAGTTATACGGCTGTGCCTTAGACATAAAACCTTAAACTACTACAATTAGTAGAAAGATCCAACTTAAGCCTAGATTAGTAGAAAGATCCAACTCAAGCGTAGAGGAACAAAAACCTTGACATCCACACGATACCCGAAGTCGGTTTATCCATGACCCCGGCGACGTTCTAAAGGTATACGGATGTGCCTTAGCCGTGAAAAACTACTACAATTAGTAAAAAGATCAGACCCAAGCCTGGTAGAGGACCGAAAACCGAGCACTTTGCGCACACAAAGAGACTAATTGTATGCAAAAGCTGTATAAATGAAGATGACCTGGACATTGCAAGATCAGCGCTAGCGTACCTCAAAAGTAGATACCATGGCAACATGATTATAGAAAGGTTCAAGCGGTGTCGGTTCATTCCATCGAACCTTGGAAGGGTGCTACAGTGGTCCCGTACAGGATAATGTATGCATTCAGTATGACTGAGTGCCTTCCAATACCTTATGGTTTATAAGTTGAATGATATTGCCTACCCCAGGCGAGAGGATTCCCTCGATGATCGACGAATGCTGGTTAATTAGGGCGACGGCGGCGGTGTAGCTCAGATCAGCTAAGCCTGCTACATGAATTGTATGTCGTAAATTCAAAAACTGCCACCAAGATTCCAAAATTTAACAAAAGCTCGCGGCAAACTACTAATCCTCTCAATCACATAAAATTCAACCTACGACATGTAATGTGTCCCCCCCATAGTTTGTAACAAATCTCATCACAGAGTTCATTAAAACTGCGGCATGAACGGCTTAAAGTCTTGTGCGTAACTACTATTCCCCGCCGTGTAATAGGCCAACCCGAAGACGCACGGTAATCCCAAAGTCCCCTGCATACACACAACACCGCTCATTAAATCAACTAAATCCTAGCGCACATTCACATTCAAGTACAACGCACGTGAGTATTTATCTCAAGGATTCCCATTACATTTCTTGTTAAAAATAAATCAAGCCACATTCACCCTTGCCTACACACAACCACCGCGCATCCCTACATATCGCCCTAATTAGACCGCAGGATTCCTGACTTCTCATGATAACAAGCATTCATGTGAAAAGTTTTGCGCGAAACAAAACGAAATCCACAGAACAGGATCCGTCCGTCCGTCTCCGCCTTCGTGCGCTGAAAACAAGAAAAAAAAAACGAAAACATAATTATGTATGAAAGGGAAACACAAACACACACATACACACAAATGCAAGGAAAGGACGTGAGCGGGAGTGGGGTAAGAACAACACAACACAACATTCCTTCCCCGCTGGAGGTCGAAATAATTAATAATTCACTTGCGTCATCAATAAAATCGGCAGGACAGCCAAACAAAGGAGCCGGAGAAGAAATCCGTTTAGGTGGAGATTTTTCAATTTTCTCCCCCAACCCTGCTCTCTTTTCTATTTCTTTCTTTTTTTGCAATCTATTTCTAATTTGTGACCAAAAGAAACGTCGACTCTGACGGCCACGGCGACGTCTGATTTTGATTTGCGCCCGCATCGGGGTGTCGGGGGTGGCTGGCTGTGGGTGAATGGAAAAATTAATGAAAATGAAACACACATAAAAACTCAGGAATTTCCTGCTTCTTTCTATTTTCTTTTTCCTTCGTTCTGGTTTGGCACAAAGAGATTTTCTACTCTCTCTCATCCTCGTCGGCCCACTTCGGTTGCCAAAGAAGGAGTCGACAATTTCCTTTTTGACGAAATTCAGCATGTGGTGGGGGAGATGGGGAGGGGCTGTGGAAGGACATAAAATTATTTGCGAAATATCAAATTCGGTTTTGATCCGTTCGAAAATCAACGAAAGGAAAGAAGAAAAACGGTCAAGGCAACCGACGGGAGAGTCCTTATCCCACTCAACCACTTAGCTGTGTGTACATAACACACGATGGGCAGATGATTATTTTCTGTCGGATTTACACGTTAGATTCAGTTTCTGGTTCTGACACACAGAGCTTTTTGAACTTCCTCAACTAAGTCTCAGTCAGTGCTGAGTGTTCTCTTGGTGCCTTGTGAGGGGGTTCTATTCATGTGAGTTACCCAGGAGTTGAGCAGCTTCTGTGTGCAGCTTTGAATGTATTTTTTCAAAAGTCGAGTTCTCCATCGTCATCCTAGACAATCTGGCGAGTTTTGTGGGTATGCTAGAACTAGACTTGGCTCTGTTTAGCTAGTCTCTATGCACCTTGTCATAAGTGGGATTGAAATCGACGAATTGCTGGTGAGTGTCGATCTGTATTTCTTGGGCCTTTTTAAGGATCTGCCGTGAAGTGAAGATGTTTTGTTTTCTGGACTTCCTTGGTCGTAAACCACACTGATAAGGGCCTATCAGGTTGTTGACGAATAGTTTCAGGCGTTCACACAATGCGTTAGGAATGATGTTGAGGAGACTGCTCTGTGGATAGTAGGCTCAGTCGAAAGTTCTTCATTTTTTGTGAAGTGTACAAACGACACTGAGAATCCACTCATCGGGCATGCTTTCCCTCGACCAAATCTTACACATAACCTGGTGCATGGCTCAGGGTGTACAGGAATCTGATACCAAACATATCGTGAGAACTATCCACTCTAGAGGCGACCCATCATCTTTGATTCCAAATGACTCTCTTATGAATGTTTACCTCCGCGGCGCAATATGTTTACTCGTATACGGCGTTTTTCCCCTCCGAAGATGAAGATGAAGATGATGAGAGATGAATTGCCCTGCAACACCACTATTCAAAAGGATCATCATACAATTTGCAGTGCGGCCAGCTTAAAATATTTTTTCCCCAAAAGTCGAAGAACACAGTTCTGTTGTTGATAGATTTTACTTGTACAACACTTTTGAAGGCACTTGTGTGTCCAATAAAATGACAGATCATCGGATGAAGGATATAAGGAGAATGCCAAATCGAAGTTTGTTTTCATGCACGATTATTTGGCTTGTAGGATTGTTCTATTTCGCAGAGACAAGAAACCGCCTTGACTAAATTGCAACATCCGCCAACATGAATGTCCTTCAATTGTTTTGTTTAAATGTGGAAGCTGCATAGTTGTTGGCTCAAAGAATTATTTGATCTTTTGATTTTTATTTTGTTTTGTTAAATTTTTGGCGACTTAATGTACACGTGCTTCACGGGTTCTGAGCCCCGAAAGAGGCAACTCTGGTTGTAAAGGATGTCCATCAGTGGGAAATATTTCATCACTTGCTTGTCATGCTTGTCACATCGAGACTTGATAAATCAACATCAACTCACAAACACGATTTTTTGTCTTCTCGGCCTGGATTTGGCTTGAAATTTTAGGGCTGAAGATGTGCTATCCTTTCGCTCCATATGACCTCAGAATCTCAGCGTTACATCTGAAAACGCTTATATATGAGCCTTTAACATGCGGTTTGCTAAGAGATGGCGTTACTTGTATTATTCCATTGTAATTTTTCTACTGGAACATGCGTTGGAAAGCTACTGTCATTGTACGCCATTTCAGTGTATGTCATTCATTTCAAGCATAAACAACAACAATTTTTTTCACTAAAATATGCCGAACTTGTGCCTGAAAAAGTATTTTTGCGGGAAGTTCTTCTTCATTACCTTAAAATTAAGAAAAGTGTCAACGTATTTTGGTGGAAGCTTATGGTGAACATGCGTTATCTGAGCAAAGGTGGCGAAAGTGGTTTGCACGATTAAAAGTACTTGAATTTGGCTTGGAAAACGATTAACGTCCTGGAAAGCCAAAAAATGTTGGACAATCTCTATGTAGATTGTTGCCCATCACAAGAGAAGCTCGTAGAATTTATGGGTGTCTCTCAAACAACTCAAACAACGTTCAAAACCAGGTGGAGAGGAAATTGGGCTCCACATGAACTCAAACCGAGAGACGTCGAAAGGCGGTTTTCCATGTCCGAGATGCTGTTGGAATGCCACGAAAGGAAGTCATTTTTGCATTGGATTGTTACTGGTGCTGAAAAATAAATTCACAACGACAGCCCCAAGTGAAACCCGGCCAACCAACCAAATCAACGGCAAAGCCGAACATCCATGGCGCTAGGGTATTGCTCTGTATTTAGTGAGATCAGAAGGGTGTGTTGCATTATGAGCTGCTAAAACCGAATGCAACCGTAATCACCGTGGCGTAGTGGGGAGAAGGGGACACTCATACGCCAAAGATCCACGTTCGATTCCCGGTCTAACCCCTAGAATTTTTAACGGAATCACCTTTAGCGAGCTGCTGATTACACTCAAAGGGTAATAACTGTCTAAGACAATGCTTCTCAGACTTCGCCCTTCGGAGTCAGCAAAAGACTGTAGGTTTCTTCTACCCGTGAGAGAACAGTAGCGCGCACAATACGAGTAGTTGATAAGGAAGCTGGGCCCTGGTCCCCTGTGTTCTATAGTGTCATCCAACTATTGTTATTATTTAAAGCGTAGCATGCGACTTATGGTCCTGTTTGCGCTGACGGCATCTGGAGGAGAAGATTTAAGGACGAACTTTATGGGCTGTACAGCGACATGCGCCGGGTCCAGCGTCTTCGTCTACAGCGCTTAAGATGGCTATGCCATGAAGGACGTAGGGCCACTACTGCTCCTGCCCGAAAAGTCTTCGAATCTTAACCATTGGGATAATGCAAAAGAGGACGGCCTAGGCTAAGGTGGTGAAAAGATCGGTTTGGCTGGAGGGGAATGTTGGTTGAGGCCAAGGTAGTGTCATGCAGTTATTATTAAAACCATCAATGGATGACATTATCGAACACAATTAATCCGTTTCAAGAGATCCCAGAATATGCGAGGAGACACGAGGCAATGATTTGCTATCATGACAATGCACGGAAAACCGCATGAATTAAGTTAAAATAGAAAACCAAAAAAATACAAGTTAACACTTCGATCCAATCCTAAAATACACTGGACAAACAATACAATCTGGAATTCATAAACATTATGGTTAATGATTCAAGCGATCCCAAAATCCGAGAAACCACTTGAACATCGGAATTATGTTCAACTATGTGCGTCGGTTCACATTTCAACCCCCATCCACAACACATCAGATTAAGAATACCGAGGTGACTTACTCCGAGCAGCATCCTACAAAAAGGAATCGAGATCCAGATCTCGAACCGTCCAGTCATCGAGATCCAGTCGTCGAACCATCCAGTCATCGAGATCCAGTCTTCGAGATCCAGTAGTCGGACGGTCCAGTCCTCGGACGGCCCAGTCCTTGGACGGCCCAGTTGTGTTTGGCATTACTTTTTTTAATATCTAAAGTGTACCGTCTTTTAAATAAAGTTGTTCTATTTTAACAAGTATCCATAATAAATTAATTTACATATCAAAAACAAAAAAAAACATCAACTAAGTTATATGCCAATAGATGAAAACAATTAAAGCCTGTATAGTCTTCCTTCTTTCTAAACGACCAACAGCTTGTCCATGTCCCTACGCCATGGAACAGTTCAGATATAATCGAAGTCAAACTGAGTTAGCTTGGTGTTTCAAAAAGTCCCTCTGTTGCCTCTTGCACCTAAAAGCGTAGCAACTGACAAGAGTTTATCTCGTTTATGTGGGCATTGTTTACTGCTCCACAGCCGGGGCAGACGGAGTTTTTAACTACCTCTGGTCCTTCCTTGCTGCCCATTAAGACTAACTGTCCAAAACGTTGATGTTATGTGAACCTCTGGGGATGGGACAATGGCAGTTTTTAACCAGCATTCCTCATCGCACTTCTACAATGAGAGATGTTCATTTCCTACTGTGACGAGTCGCATTTGCATTTGGGGACAAAAATTACAAATAATATTCGAACCTTGAGATGGTTCGATTGCATAAATTCGCCTGGCAGCGCTTGGGAATAGGAATTGATGAATGAGTCGATGGCTGATGATCGAGTGGCCTGGAGGGCTCTCATGCGTGTATTACTCCTGCGACCTTTCTAGTGTAACTTGCGGATTAAAGATGATAATGATGGTGGTCATGCCTTCAATTCTGTACAACGAGCTGAATTCTTCATTCATCATCTGTTGCGGTTTTCACTGATCAGCAATGGCTCGGTTTCAACGAGTCCTCAAGCTTCAGTTGTGTATTGCATTCAGACTATTTGACCTAGCCATCTAAATGGTTGTTCCCATAGACGCTTGATTAAACGAGTGCTGCAGTAAAGCTTGTATGATCCTCAGTTAAATCTTCACCAGCAGATCAACAACTTCTTGCATCAGTGTCGACTTCCCTTCCGTGAAACCATTCTTCAATGGACTCATAGGGCTTTTCGAGAATCAATTGTTTTAATCCTCTGTTCGGGGTGGAAATTTTAAATCTCCTTTCATTGAATAATAAACATGGCCCCCACGAGCTGTGCAAGAACAAACAACTTCAAAAACTGATGCATGCCTTGCATAGCGATGATTGATCCCTACAAGTAAACAGTGAACAACTTGGCACATCCTGGTTGTCGTTATAGACCCAAACTTCTTCCAAACTTCTTCCAAACTTGCTTCCACCTTAATAATAATAGTTGTTGACGCAACAGTTCACAGGGGGACCAAGGCCTAGCTTGCTCATCAACTACTCGTGTTGTGCGCGCTACTGTTCTCTCACGAGTCGAAGGAATCTTCACTTTTTTGCCGACTCCAAACTGCGAAGTTCGAGAAGCTTCCTTAGACTGTTATTACTCTTTGAGTGTTGTCAGCAGCTCGAAAGAGGCGGTGCCGTGAAAAATTCGAGGTGTACAGCCGGGAACCGAACCTAGACCCTTCGGCGTGTGAGCGTCGCACTCTATCCACTACGCTACGGCGGCCACATCTCCTTCCACCTTACTTTGACAATATATAGTAGTTAGTGGCCATTAGAATCGCAAAAGTTTCCACTTGAAAGACTGACGTGAAGCTACAGCCAGATGCTGTCGTTTTCCACGAAGGCCTTAACCATTGCTTTCTCCATCGTCTTGAAGCCGTCCGTATCGGTCCTTCACTTTGAGTACTAGGATTCTTAAACTGTGAACGAAAAAATGCTCCGAATCGAAAAAATCGCACCCTTTACACAAACAGCGTTAAAAATCTGTCACGATTCTGCCTGCCAATCGATACAAGCAAAAACAAAATGAAGCAAATTTATAAAATTCAAACAAATCTGACAGTTATCCGAATTTATCAAGATACGCTTCCACATTGCTGCTCTCAAGCATGAATATTCCCAAAACGTCGATGTAAGTTTAAATCACAAAACCATAACGAATCGATGGCGGGCGGGGACTGCCTAGAACCGGCTTTACAATGAAGCCAATCAAGGCCTAATACCGCCTCAACGGTCTTAATCAGTAATCTGAGACTGGGATGTTTTTGTTGAGGCTACGCAGTTGGGCATCTTCTGCGCGCTTGTTGCCAGCGTTCAAGCGGGTCTGACTGATGTTGTGCTCTCTGTCGGCTTTATCTCAAATTTATGTGAGTTAGTCATGCGGCACAGTCGCGGTCTGCATTTGAATGCTTTCATCATTTATCTGAGATCTGTAATGCAGAGCTTTAAAAAATTGGCACTGCTGAGCAGCAGTGATTGATTTAGTGCAGCGTGCGTCTTGAACTGACACAAACTTGAGTTTAATTCTCGGTTCAAGGTGAAGTCCAGGGGTGACGTGAATTTGACATTTTGCATATGAGTCAGCCGCTGTTTGATGTGACACTGTGCATTGATGCGATTCGCATGAAACTTGGAATTCGTTATATTTTGCATAATCTGAAGTGTCACACGTTGGTGTGTTCATAATCGATTTGGTCCTTGGGGAGGTCTGCAACTGCAGTCTGGGATTGTGTAGAACTTGTCCCACCGGTGCTTGTCCAACAATTTCATTCTTTCATGTTTTTTGTTTGATATCAAAACCGGTTCTTTTGAAGGATTTTCCATGAACTCTGCACAATGTGCGCCTAATGCACGCCTTTGTGCACAGAAAGAAATTTCAACTAAAGCGCATTAAATCCTCACAAAGAGTCTCATGGTTCACGCTCGCTTCAAGGACTTCTAACTCAGTTATGAAATCGATTAGAGTGGAATCTGCATGCAAGAGGCGCGCTCTGAGGAGAATTCAATTTTCTCAGCACTGGTTAATGCCAGCCTTCGGTTCACAGCCTGAAAGCTTTTTTCGCCACTTTTGTCACAGAATGTGAACTCTATTTTACTGAAAAGTTTACTCTCTAGTGGACGGTGAAAACCGAAGGAAATGAGTAAATTACGGCTTGCCGTGGGAATGTGGCAGCAGCGACGGAGTTTAAAGAGGGCGGCAATGTTGGGTTGCATGGCATAGGCAGTGTGCTGTTGGGCTTGGTGGTGATTAACGTGTTCGTTATTAACTTATAATTTAGACGTTAACAATCTGAACAAGGAAATTAAGAGGATAATACATTTTTTATGAAATTTCTGATGACTGCATGAATATAGTCTTCTAAGTTCTATCGTTCTATGGTGGTCGCCGAGGCGTAGTGGGTAGAGTGCGACGCTCACACGCCGAAGGGTCCAGGTTCGACTCCCAGCTCAACTCCAATTTCTCGAATTTTTCACAGCACCACCTCTTTCGAGCTGTTGACAACAGTCAAAGAGTAATAACTGTCTAAGGAAGCTTCTCAAATTTCGACATTCAGAGTCGGCAAAAAACTGTAGGTCCCTTCTACTCGTGAGAGAACAGTAGCGCGCTCAACACGAGTTGTTGATGAGCAAGCTAGGCCCTGGTCCCCCTTTGGACTGTAGCGCCAACAATTATTTTTTTTTTTTGAGTTCTATAGTTTCAGTTGAAGTGGTCATGGTGTTTTGCAATGCAATCGAAACCGTTTTCGAGGTACATATAGTGCTATGGTTGAAGTAAACCCCTCCCTGACCTCTCTCAGGTGATTTTCCTTTAGTTTGGCATTTTCTGGGAGGTTCGAGGTATCTTCAAAAAATAATGCGAATTTTCTCATATTTCTCTTTCTGTCAGATATACCGGTATGAATTGAGTCCTTTTTTTGTTTTTGTTTTTTTTTTTTTTTTTGTTTTTGTTTTTTTTTTTTTTTAATAAAACATTAATTATTAATGGGAAAGTAAAAACAGTTTTTCAAAGTTTTGGCCATTGTTTTCTAAACATTTTGACCACCTTTTTGGCAATTTGTAAATTCCACGCCAAAAAAAATTGTTCGTCTTTTAAAGCAAACCAATCAGACACCCAATTTTCGACCTCCTCGTAGGAATCAAAGTGCTGCTCAGTCAATGCGTGTCCCATCGATGAAAACAAACGGTAGTCGGAAGGAGCCAAGTCTGATGAATACGGCGGGTGGGGTAGCTGCGCCCAGCCGAGTGTTTTGATTGTATCCTGAACCGGTTTTGCCTTGTGTGCAGGTGCATTGTCATGGAGCAAGATTACCTTGCCGTGTCTTCTGGCCCATTCTGGTCGGGTCTCGATCAATGCATCGTTCAAATTGATCATTTGTTGTCGGTAGCGATCAGTATTAACGGTTTCACCGTGTTTTAGGAGCTCGTGGTACAGCACACCTTTCTGGTCCCACCAAACACACCGCATTGTCTTCTTGCCGAATCGATCTGGTTTTGCAGTCGATGTTGATGGTTGTCCCAGATTAACCCATGATTTTTTCCGTTTAGGACTCTTAAAATAAATCCATTTTTCACCGCCAGTAACAATCCGATGCAAGACCGATTTTCTTTCGTGTCTTTGAAGCAAAATTTCACAAGTGTTTTTTTCGATTTTCCATCTGTCTTTCATTCAATTCATGTGGCACCTATTTTCAACACTTTTGGATCTTTCGCATAGCTTTTAAATGGTCAGAAATTGTTTGTTGTGCAACATATAACATTGCTGCCATTTGCTTTTGACTCAAAGTGTCATCTCCATCCAATATCGTTTGCAATTCGGCGTCTTCAAACTTTCTTGGTGGTCTTCCACGTTCTTCATTTCTCACATCAAAATCATTATTTTTGAACCGTTGAAACCATCTTTTGCATGTTGCTTCTGATAGAGCATGATCACCATATGCCTCGACAAGCAGTCGATGCGACTCTGCTGCACTTTTCTTCAAATGAAAACAAAAAATTAATGCTTTCCGCAAATCATCACTTTCTGGTACAAAATTCGACATCTTTAACACGATGAAAAAATATGATGTTGTCTGTTCAATGACTTGATGTATACTAAATATTTTTCACTAATGTCAAAAGAAGGGTTCATTCACAGCAAATGTTTTCCCTATCGAGAAATTCGTATCTTGACGTTCACTTCATACTGTTATACCTGATAGCTAAAACCTTGAATACATATTCTAGGCGAGTGTACCAACATAAAAATAAATATCCGAGTGCACTTAGTCCGGGAAATCTACTTTTTAAACAGACCTCTTGTCTATACTCTTATCAAAATTGATGTCTGCTTAGGTCCTCCATTTCAGACAGGAGTAGACTTCACGCCCAATCCTTACAAGCGTTCAATCCTGCTGCAAGTGTCCTCTCACAGCTTGAGAAGACTTAAAGACTATTTACAATCCACTCTCCGACATGAATTATGCGATTTCAATTTCCGATCCATCATCCTGTTTTCGTGTTTGCTTTGTTGGTAGTTTTCAAGTCGCCAGCAAACATATCGACGCACCTCCACACTAAGCTGCAGATAATCTCTTGGAAATACTCGTAAATCATGGTTAGCCGGTGTGTGCATGGCTCTCATGGTATCTGTCCTCTTGCGTGCAGTGGTTGGTGTCTATGATGTTTTTGAAATGACATAGACTACGTACTGCATGTGACTTTTGTGTACATCTCCGTTTGTTGGCTTTATGCTCCTGTTCGTGGACGATTTGGATCTCCATCATTGTTTTACCAGCTGCCTCCAACTTGGCAGGCCGTCAAACGTGTGTCATCCATTTCCGTTGACTTTGGAACTGGAGCTGTTGGTTTGTCCCTGCGCCCTACATGTCCTAGCCATGCCCAGCATTGTGCCCGTAGAAGCTTAAGCGTACATCCCATGATGTTTTTCATAAATCCGTAGGAATCCCGTCCAACATGTTGCCACTCATGTCCGTTGGCTCTCATTCTAGAAATTTTGCGGCACGAGCTGTTTATTTCTCCCGCCGCTGTATATGAATTTACCTCCATTGTGTCCGTAGACAAAACCGACGTGCATCCCACACTGTTATTCATAGATCCTTAGGCTCCATATGCCATCAATCCAAATGGACCCAGTGGTTTTAACTTTTCACATTCGGAAGTTTCAAGGTTTCTTGATCATCCCTGTGCCTCAGACATATGGCACAGGAATGATCAAGGCATCGTACAAAGCGGGCTTGACCCTCAATTGGCCTGGGGATGAGACAGGAATGAGCTGAGACATGGGCCAAAACATTGATGTAGTGTCTATTTGATTCCTTTGTGGCAATGAAAGACAATGACAATGAGACGACCATCAACAAGGACCACTAGTCGTGAATGCCCAGACAAGCGCTTTTTCCTCATCCCAGCAAGCTTTGTTTTGTTTTTCATCGCCATGTCGCCTTAGAATCCAATCAAAATATGTCCGAAACCATAAGGAATTGTATTCCAAGAAAAACAATTAACACAAAGAGCTGCGTTGATTGAATTTTACCCGCCTCCCCCGGCGCGGAGGAAATGAACAGCAAATTATAAAGCTCCCCGCATCGCATAATCCACATCCCTGCGGCGTAAATGTCACCGATTATCATTTCCTATTGCGCATTAATCCGAGCGCCTCCCCATACCCCACAGCAGCCCGACAGAATTCTTTTGAAACACAAACGATTATTGTGTGCGGTTAGGGCCGCCCTCCTGAAGGGCTGACACAGACAGCGTCAATCGTGTCACAGACAGCGTCGCAGTAATGCGGTGCATCCACAATGTAACTGAAGTGGTTTTGCCGTGTAACACGTTACTGTATGCAAACAGGTGGCTTCCACCCGACCAAGAAGTATGTGCACAGAGCACACACAGACCATGAATTAGTGTCTCGGGGAGGTGTGGTTTCGGAAAAACAATTGCGGTGTCTGTCGCTCAGAAATGACATTGTCAGCATGAGGCATCGTGGCGGGAATAATAGGAAAAGTGAGGTTTCGCCAAGTAAATACATTCCAATCCTTTGGAGGGGGAACTTCAATTTATGGCAGCTTACCTCAATTGATTGGGGGAGACAATGATGGGTTCAGCGTTGAATTGATTTTGAGGCTACTTGCCCAGGAAGATTTTCCAGTTGGGTGCTGGATGTTGAAGGTCATCTGAATCCTTTGCGGTGTCCTGGTGGCTTGGTGAACAGATAGATTAGTGCTTGTTCTGTTTTATTTCTAGGCACGACAAATGAAATGCGCTATCCTTGAGGCCGCCTGTTTCCTTTGACGAACTGCTGACAACACTCAAATTGAATTAAGTGTCTAAGAGAGAGTTTCTAAAACTTTGCCGTTTAAAGTCGACAAAAGACTGTAGAACCTTCTATTCCCGAGAGATGAGCTGCGCGCACAACATGAGTTGTTGAGGAGGAAGCTAGGTCCTGATTCCCGTGTGAACTGTGGCGCCATTCAATTACTTACTTACTTGTCAGGCAGGCGAACCATGAAGGGTCTGAGACTGAGCAATTGCTGTGTTCCATCGGTGACGGTCCTGGGCACGCTGCTTCCAGTCATCAAGGCCAAGTAATCTAACACCCACGATGACTTGGTGTCTGTACCGGAGGTTCGGTCTTTCACTCCTTCTCGAACCAGAAGGCTCGGATTCGAGCCGTTGTTGTCCATTTGCTAGATGAGGCCGAGCCAGTGTAGTCGACGGATTTTTTCTTTCCGGACTACATCCACATACTTGTACAGCTCCTAGCGTTCGCGGTTGTGTCTTCTCCTCCATTCGCCTTCCTCGCAGACGGGACCACATATCCGACGTAGAATTTTTATTTCGAAGGCACCAAGAATCAGCTCTGCAGCCTTACTTAATGTCCGGCTTTCGGCTCCATAAAGCAAAATTGACAGAATAAGGGTTTTGTAGAGCAGGACTTTGGTCCTTCGAGTCGGAGTTTCGAACCCAGTTGTTTTGACATACCGAAGTAGCATCGGTTGCCAAGGGCGTCGGTGCTATACATATATTATTATTTATCCCAGTTCTTGAAGAGAGAAAGGAGGAATTCATAGAAAATCGGCCGGGCACAGAGATGTGACCCAACGTCAGCTGAAAAATCTGATCTTCACGCAGCAGAAGGAGTATCAATGGTTTCAGAAATTTTTCCTCTCCTCGTTACGACAGACGACAACACCGGGTTGTAGATCAGACCCCCATCCCCCATGTGGGAAAATGAATTGTTGTTTGAGTCGTGTCTGAAAAACGTGACAAAGACAAGTCATAAGTGAAACAAGTTGATCTACGTCCGAGGCAACCAGGCTTATTCCAAGCACTTAATGCGCCATGTCTACAGAATTTGGTACGTGTTGTGACTATGATAACATATTTTGGAAGACACTGGGCTGGGGAAACTCACAGAAGAACCGCGGATTCAGCGACGACCCAGCCCTGGCACAGCATTATGATTAGCACGGAAGATCCAAGTTAACAAATTTCTGGCGGGAACACGAAAATGTTCAAAAGATCTTTACTTCTCTCTTTCTCCTTTACTTCGTTTCATTTTGTAGAGCCCACACGCAGTTTTCATTTTCAATTGTTGGCATACATTTTTCGACAAGGCGACAGTTTTAATTAATTCTTGAGGCGAGCTTCTTCAAAATCTTCTCGCGGTGTGGTTAATCCCAGAAAGGCTTGGGGCGAGCTTCTTCAAAATCTTCTCGCGGTGTGGTTGAACCTAGAAAGGCTTGTAGGGAGCCTCTTCAGGATCTTCTCGGTTTGTGGTTGATCCGCTGGAACGTTGATTTTTTGACAATGCAACAGTTCCCAGAACGGCATGGAGGGAGTTTCAAGCCTTTCAAGACCTTCTAGTGTCGTTCTGTAGTCAATGGGACTTGCAGTGTTTTTCAGACATTATTATTTGCGAAGCAATTTTTAAAGGGTTAAATTTGATGCCTGCCAGGACATAGATTGACCAAAGCAAGGTTTCTTGTTCTTCGTTGTACAGTCCGGGGTGGACCTGGGCCTCAACCAACATGTCTCTCCAGCCAGCACTATGTTTCGCTAGCTGCCTCCAGTTTATAATAATTTATAATAACTCCTTGGCGCGACAGTCCAGAAGGGGATCAGGGCCTAATTTGCTCATCAACTACTTGTGTTGTGTGCGCTACTGTTCTCTCACGAAGGGACCCGCCGTTTTTTTCCAACTCCGAATGGCGAAGCTTGAGAAGCTTTTTCTTAAACAGCATTACTCTTTGAGTGTTGTCAGCAGCTCGAAGGAGGTGGTGCCGAGAAAAATTCGGTGTGTTCAGCTGGGAATCGAATCTAGATTTTCGGCGTGTGAGCGTCGCACCCACTACCCACTACGCCACGGCGACCACTGCCTCCAGTTTGCGCACTCTAAATTGGTTGAGGTCCTTCTCCACTTGTGTTCCCCATCTCAACCTAGGCCGTCCTCCATTGCGTTGTCCCACTGACTTAAATTCGAAGACTTTTTGAGACGGAGCACTGATGCCAATACGCTCTACATGGCGTAGACATTTTAAGAGTTTACTCCCAATACGATTGACCAGGCGCCATGCCGCTGTACAGTCCACAAGGTTCGTGGCTGAATCTTCTCTTAAAAATGCCATCAACACAAACAAGACCAAAAATGGCACGTAAAAATGTTTTGTGTAAGGCCTTCCTCATCCCCTTTTAACAGCGTCCAGAATTCCATACCGTGAAGCAGGACAGGGATGTTGGTATAAAAAAGACTGTCTTTCGACAGAAGGCTCTAATACCATACTCAATTGAGACCAAACAGAGACAGGAATGATTCTGCTTTTGATTTCGGTACGGATGTCCCTATTTACAGCGGAGCCAAGGTAGGCATAGTCGAAGTCAGGAAGTTTCCTGCCAGAGACGTATGTAGACGTTATTTGTTCTTCTTTGACGGAAAAATAGACCCATTTTCTTCCTTTCTTCTCTTCCTCTTGAATTTAAAGAAACAGCGATTGGCAAAACTGATTCTGTTTACATCTCGATACCGGTGAGCAGAAAAAGACGAAGTCCCTGAGTACCTCGAAGTGTCTGCAGCCTAATGTGACACTCTGTCCGAGACGTCGATGTTGTGTGTCCTTTCTTGACGGCAGCATGTACATCCATTTGACGTCATTTACCGCCGGACCCATTCTGTCTGCTTCCGCCTTAATGTCAGCAAACATCTCATTGGCGGCACGCTGTGTTCGTCAAATCACGTAAACGTCGCCCACGTTAGCCAGAAAATGAGCTCCTTTTGGAAGATCATTTCTCTGGTGTTGAATTGTGAGATACGTACGATCTTCTTAAAAATGACTCTCAAGACGTCACATGGCAGAGTAACTAAAGCTAAGCGCAGTCTCGACCATCAGCAAAAGAGGACGTGAGTGAAGCGTGAACTTATGGCAGCCAGGCGCAAGAGCAGGAAGTCGAGGACACCAAATTAGCGGCACAAACATCATGTCGTCTAGCATACACAACTAAGAAACGACAAGCTTTACGCTCCTATCCCATTTGTGGCTATCTCCAATGAAACAAAATCATTTCTGGCAATTCATGCTCTGTCATACAATTCAACTTCCCACATAGAATACATGTTTTCGGCTTGTCAAAAATTTTTATTTCCACACCTCACCATCAGAGAATGACAATGTGAGTCAAAATGTGGCCTGTGAACAGGAAAATTCTCCTTTTCTACATCAAACCACAGTACTCCCCAAACAAAAGCCGAATCATCCTGTTCCCTTCCTCCCCCTCCCCCTACTCCGGTCTTATCCAATCAAACCCACATAACACACTGAACCTGACCTCTACAATGCCAAATGCCGGGCCCTCGCTCTCTCACTTCGCTTTCACGATCAAACGCCATTGTCGCTGCCAACGCGCCATTGCATGCATTATTGCGCGTTAATTTTCCACCAGATCACACCTTTGGAACCAGCGCCACACACCACCCTCCGCTTCCCGGGGCAGCAGCTGTAGTTGGGTGGTGAAACAAATCAGAATCGAAAATTAAACTTGCAACTTGAATAAACATCAGGACAACATTTAAATCAACAGATAGTGACTACTTTGTAGTCTCGCACCCAGCGGCGCCCCTGCAAGCCGCCACCCCATCGGCCGCAGATTGTCACGTTTCACCCGTATCGCCGGCTCGTATACGTATCGCTCCAAACTGTAACCACTTGTCGGTGAGCGCACACGGAGTGAGATATGTGCGACGCTCCTCATACTCTCTCATAACTGGATGTGTGTTGTAAAATTTATTACATTACTGCAAGCAGAGCGGTAGCGGTGAGGGTAGGCATTGCACGTAGGCCGTGAATGCACAGCTCATCCGGCCGGAGCGATGGTGTGTGTGTGCTGACTGTTGCGGTGCACTCCACCAGAAGGAGCTGACAACATTGTTGCACACTGATAATGGGCACCGGCAGTTGACATCCGTCAAGTAGGCGATAAATTGTTGCAACCACCTCCTATCAGTGTAGTTCAGTTTGCCAACATGTCTGGGCGTAGGGTGAGCGAGGGGTCAGCACTGCCGATTAGAGTAGGGCCCTGGGGGCGCGCAATAGAAACGCAGTTAAGGTGCGCTGTGAAATGGCTGGAAAATGAAATTAGCAATCACTCGGCGGGTAGATGTGTGCGTGTGCCGGGTATGCGGCGCAATTAAAAGATTTAGGAATGCTGTTGCTCTTACTGCTCGTATGCAAGGTCAGGGATAAAAATACCTAGTAACAGAAACAGACGTGGGGAGATCGATTTAGATGCTACTGGCTGCTGCTGCGCCACCTACAGTGTGGAAATTATTGATGGCCGCGATTGTGCAGTGTCACGTAGGGAGTATGTGTGATTATCAGCTAATAACGATTCTGATTGCAGTTGGCAGGTCTGATGACGGACTGTGTCACGTTTAGATTGCAAAATGCGATGTGAATTCTGTTTGATTGAGTCTGTACATTTTTTTTGTTCTGCCAGCTCTATTTAGACTCTGTCCAGTTTAACAAACAGCGGGTTTCCATGGAAATACGGTCAAAAATGTTCTTTAAACTGGCAGCACTGTATATCATAGTTGATTGGATTTTTTATTAGCAAGGGCTATTCGTGCACAGTGTTGCAGAACGGATGTTTTCCTGACACACCAATTGGTCATCCAGTATTTTCAGAATGAAAGCGCGTTTTACACGCTTTCATAATTCCTCCCCTTTGCCGTCTCATAAATTGTCAATGGATCTTTGTGCAGGTCAACGAGCTTCTGTTTCGTTGAGGGCTAAGAAACACCACCCTGGAGCAATCAGACTCGAAAACTGGTGCACTGTACTTCTAGACAGTAACCACATTTGTGACCTTCCTGAGGGATACCAGCAAGATCCTCTGCATGAAAGCTCTTTAGTTCTCAGCTTCAACCACAACAGCGCCAAACAACAGTCACTTGATCTGAGCAAGGGTTTAACAATGACAAAGACTGCAGTGTCTTCATCTTCTCTACATGCACCACTGAGCTTATGCATACTAACGTGCTGAGTGAATGTGAAGCGGCTCGCTAGTGCGTCAACAAGCCATCTGCAGTCTTTTCTGTCTAGAGATGGCAGAAATGCCGCGGTTTCTTCCTAACGTTTGGAAGAATACACATTATCAGCCTGCAATGCTGGATAGTCATGCCGTCTCTGGTTGTACTGCCGAGTGATATACAGTTGTGTTCATAAAAATAGCAGTGCTCCTCAAAAAAGACAAACAATTTTCTGTTAATTCAAACTGTTTTATTATTTTTTTAAAAAAATGTGTACAAAAGTAAAGTATTTCAGTCTTAACAGATATGTCACAAAATAAACGTTGTTCAAAACTTTTAACTATTTTTTTTTTGGTCGTAGTAATATTTCGCAGTTGTTTATAAGAATAGCGGTGTTTAGAATTATACTGTGCCTAGACAAGAGAAATCAATGAAACAATATGAAATCATTATTATTTACAGCTTACCATTAGTACTTTGTAGCAAAGCCTTTGTTGAGGCATTGAGTCCACCAGACTCCGACATCTTTCAACTGGTATAGCTTCCCATGAGTCTCGCACTACCTCCCGCAATTCCTTGGCGTTTTTTGGTTTTTTATGGACAGAAGTCTTAACATCGCCCACAAGTTTTTAATGGTTCTTAGGTCAGGGAACCGTGCTGACCACTCCATAACGGTTATTCTTTTTTATCAAACCAAGATTTTGCCCCTTTTGACGTATGTTTTGGGTCATTATCTTGTTGATATACCCGTACTAGCATTTTCCCTTCGGCATATGGCAGCATAACCTCTTCTTAAATTTTAACATACTCAGCACCGTCCATTATACCCTTGATAGAATATATAGACCCAAGCCCATTATATGAGAAACAGGCCCAAATCATTAGTTTTGCTCCTCCGTGTTTAACAGATTTAACTGTATAACGGGGATTATTTTCTTTATTGTTTGGTCTTCATACATATTCCCGACGACCCTTGGACCCAAATAAGACTATTTTGCTTTCATCGCTCCACAGAATATTCCTCCATTTCTCCTTAGGCCAAACTTTGTGAAACTTTGCGAATGCCAACCTTTTTTGCACATGCTCTTTTGTCAAAAGCGGTACTTTTCGCAGGCTTCGAGCTGGTAGTTTAGCCTCTCGAAGATGTCTTCTAAGCGTCACAGCACTCACCGGAAGTCAGACTTCATCCCCTATCTGTCTGGAGCTTTTTGAAGTGTTCTCCTTTGCCATGTTGCTAATTTTTCGGTCAGTTCGCTTAGCCGTCACTCTTTTTGGACCGCGTGTTTCGGGCCTGGCTTTCCAATTTAGCGCATTGCTGACCTTTTGAGCTGAACATCATATGATTTCCTGGATTGAAGCATATGTTTTTTCCCTCCGAACGCATTTTTTTGATCAATTTCCGCATATCTTCAATGTTTCGTATTTCTAACTTTAAGGTATGTTAATAAAAGACAACACATACAAAAACATTCACTGACCAAAAAAGAATACACAAATATTTTTTAAACTCTAAACAACAATTTCTGAGACACTTTATTGTAAAACCAAAAAACACTGCTATTTTTATGAACAGGCTTCAACAGATTTCAATGAATGAGTGAATAAAGGAGAATGTAAGCCTTTATTTTTTATTATTTATTTCTGGTATTAAATCTCATTTACCGGAAAATGCAATAAAACCGGATATATATTTGGAAAAAGAATATTGTTAGAAATATTAATTTAATTATATAATTGAATTATTTTAGTCGTATAACTACTGCTATTTTTATGAACACAACTGCACTTGTCGATGGAAACTCTCATCCAGGACCCAAGGAGGGCTCGGACCCTACTCATGTTTTTTTTTCTAACCTTATCTAGCAAGTTCATCGCCAGGTGTTCAGTGACCCAGGTTAAACTTAACGAATTAAGTCTGCGAAATAATTTAAGGCAAGATTTGCATTTCTGTACTGTCTTCAATGTGGCTAGAGGCCTGAATGGGGCCTTTAGCACGGCTTGGCTATCGCTACAGACGGAAGTTCTTCAACCCTTCCAGCTGTTCTTCACGATATAGTGGCCATTAGGATCGCAGAATTTTTCGCTTGAAAGTCCGACGCAAAGTTAATTGACTGTGAAGACTTAAGTTCTCGTTTACCATGAAGGCCACAGGTCCTGATCCCGCGGTCATCTTCGAAAATCCGAGATTATTGAGCTAAAGCACTAATCTGTCAAATATGGTTTCCTGTCGGTCATAATAATAATAATAATTGTTGGCGCTACAGTCCGAAAGGGGACCAGGGCCTGAATGCTCATCAACTACTCGTGTTGTGCGCGCTACTGTTTTCTCACGAGTAGAAAGGACCTACAGTTTTTTGCCGACTCCGAACGGCGCGATTTGAGAAACTTTCTTAGACAGTTATTACTCTTTGAGTGCTGTCAGCAGCTCGAAAGAGGTGGTGCCATGAAAAATTCGAAAAAATTGGTGTTGAGCTGGGAGGCGAACCTACACCCTTCGGCGTGTGAGCGTCGCACTCTACCCACTACGCCACGGCGACCACATTTCCTGTCTGTGCCTTCCAATTAAATTCACACCTTCGCTGATGACAGTACCCTCAGCTTTTCATTTTCGTTCCTTGGCTCTCAACCCTCCTTTTCATTATAGACTTGAGACAGCAGCGTATGCAAATCTCATTAAATTCCGACCTTCCCAGCATATTTGATTGAAGTAAAAACGAGTAGAGTGGAATTTATTGCTAATATATCTCAGTGCTGCTGTCTACTGTCACTTAAGCGATCCCAAAATAACCAGCCATGAATGGCTCTTGGGTCGGTGAAACCGAACGACTTTCCATCCTTGGTATGTGCATCAACTCAACAGTAAGTCGGAAGGATCACATAAATGATTGAAATCGCCATAAATGCAGCGAAAGTGTAGGTTTCTTAAAGCTATGCAAGAAATATTTCACCCCTTTTGATCTGGCAACAATATATAAGGCGTACATCCGCCCAAAACTTGGTCCGGATCTCCTCTTCTAAGACCTGCCTGCACCTACTGGCAGCTCGACCAAAAGCGAGCGATAAAACTTTTTGGTAGAAATAGGAGAGGTGTTGAAAAACGTTCACCTCTCACTTTATTTGTTACGTACAGAAATAAAAAGAAGTCATTTGGTGCCAAGTCAGGACTATACGGTGCATGACTCATCAAATCGATGTTTTGAGTGCTCAAACATGCAGTTGTTTGAGCCGATGTGTGAGAGCTCGCATTGTCGTGGTGAAGAGTGATCCGTCTTCGGCGGTTTTGATGGTTTTCCTGGTTTCTTGGAAGACAACTGGTAAGCAAATGGTTGTGTACCACTCAGAATTGACTGTTCTACGTTGTTCTAGTGGCACGCTTGCGACATCTCCAGTTTTTTCGAAAAAACAGGCGACCATTTGCTTGGAAGTGCTTCCTGCGCGATCCAACGAAAGTTGGATTTGGCTCAATTTGAAATACCCACACAGTCGACTGATGTTCACTTTCGGGCTCATACGCGTAAATCCACGATTCATCACCTGTCATACACGTGTTTCGAAAGCACCGCGATCGCATTTTTGGGGCATTTCTTTCTACCAATCGAAAAGAGCCTTTTTTTGAGCGATTAACAAACTGTGTGGGATACAACACGAGGAAATTTTGTTGACGGATCATGCAACATTGAATGTATACTGGTCCCACTACTGCCTCCGATTGACCCAATCTCACTATACGTCGCATGGCGATCTCGCAATATCAGTTGGCGCACAGCATCAATGGTTTCCGGAACAACAACTGATTCTGGACAACCTTCGCGGAATTCGTGGTTGCATTCACCATGCCATCGATAAGCACAGGTCCTTGATGGAACTTCATCGCCAAAAATTGAATTAAGCTCGTCGCTGCACTATTGTTGAGTTAATAAGCGTCGAAAGTTGTAAAAAATAATCCCACGAAAATTTTCACAATTTAATTCCACTTTTTGGGTGAGATGAATCTTTTAAGTTACTATAAATAACAATGGCGCTCGTATGTCAAATCGTTCTGAGTACGTAATAAATGTTGGCATGACAGTCGACAGGGGGACAAAGACCTAGCTTACTCAGCAAATACTCGTGTTGTGCACAATACTGTTCTCTAACGAGTAGAAGGGACCTACAGTTTTTGCCGTTTGAGAAGCTTTCTAAGGCAGTTATTACCCATTGAGTGTTTTCAGCTGCCCGAAAGAAGTGGTGCCGTAAAAAATTCGAGGCGTTCATCGGGTAATCGAACCTAGACCCTTCGGCGTGTGAGCATCGCACTTACCCACTACGCCACGGCGGCCACAGAGTACATACAACCTCAAAAATGTCAAACTTTACGATAGAGCTGGCAGTTTCCGGATTGCAACACTAGGGTTGCCCAATCCAGAAATATAAAAGGCAACCTTCGTACCCACCTCCGGACGTACAGATAAGTTCAAGGACTCGTTCTTCAGCCGCACCACACGAGTCAGGAATTCTTCTTGTTCTTTTTGTGACGTTACAGTCCGGGCTGGACTTGTGTCTACACCCACATGCCTCTCCTGCCAGTAAGATATTTTGCTAATTGCTCACTCCAAGTTGGTTAAGGTCCTTCTACGCTTGTGTGCGCTTGTGTGTGCCGTCTTTTGTTGCTGTGTCCAAGACTCTGATTCGAAAACTTAGTTTTGCGTGCGATTTTTTGTCCTGTTTGCGTTGATGCCATGGAGGAGAAGATTTAATGACGAACTCTATGGGCTGTGCAACGCCTGACATCAAGCTTCTGCGGATACAACGCTTAAGATGGCTTGGCCATGTAGGACGTATGGACCCGGCCCGTAAAATCTTCGAATCAGAATCCGAAATTCACAGGCATTTAAAACCAATGTGCACCGGTACGTCCTTTCCCTCTCTTTCTCTATACCTTAGGCTCGTGCTGTGACTTAATTCCGGTCACTAAACGTCATCAAACAATCCCTTTGACGCGTGCCAGTTATAAAAAAACACAAATTTCTAAACATCGATATGCATAAGAAATGCCCTTTCCCTCTTGACTTCACTATTTGGTCTGTTCATACCTAATCGAGTTTCCTCTTGAATAAGTCTTTTGGGACAAGACTGCACCTTATGGACAAACGAATAAGTTTTCAAAGATTCACACAAAATCCTGGATGTCTTCCGGACAATCAACTCACATTTCAATAGACAGATCCAGTATCCATGATGTGGAAGCATTCATGTGTGTAGGGTAGGTAGCTCTGACCTTCTTTTACTGCAAATAATTTTGGAAAGGGAGTATAGAACGCAAAGAGGCTTCAAACCGTCAAAAAACAAAAGAGCCATAGGAAAACTGGAGTACCCACAGCTTGCAAAGAGCAGAGAAAACAGGTTTGTGGATTCGCTACTCACAGACATCAACAATATGTGGAACCAATATTGTGGCTAACGAGACCCTATCCAGCGTTCTGTGTGTAAAAAATTTGAAACGCGTTGTGGCTTTCCGCTCATGCTAAATCGAAATTCTGGAGAAAGGCAATTAGCGCCACATGGAGACTTAATGAGCCTCTATTTATCAATATTAGAGGCTCAATCGACCACATTTGGGAATCCCGAAAGTTTTACTATGTTAGGTACTCACGTGACCTTATCAAACTTATTGTGTAGCAGATAGGGAAAAGAACGGTTTTAAAACGAAATATAATTATATTCAGTTGATCCCTTCAGTTCAGTAGCCCAGCTACTCAGGAAATATTGGCACCGTAGATGGCTCCCAGCAGATAGGGAACAGAACGGTTTTAAAACGAAGTACACTTATATTCAGTTAATCCGTTCAGTTGCTGGGCTACTCAGGCTACCAGTCGGCCGCCCAGAAGTTTTTATGAATAAAAATATGATTCCACAGAAAGTTAAGACAAAACCAGGTGCATCCTGTCAACAAGCAAAGAATCGTCAGTCCACCGACTTGGTTTGAATGTAACTGTTGGCAACAGAAACTTCGGGCTGATTAAAAAATTTGCATGCGCTGACTACATATGAATTCCGAATTCTATCCTATTGAAAATTTCACAAGGACTGCTCCTTCTTCGGCTTGGCCGCACAATAGCTTTCAAAACTCCGATCTAAAAGAACAAAATACATGCTTAGCTGACCGTTGACCGACAAGGTGTGCAGACCACACTTTCTGTTCCTTTGAGAGGAGGAAGCAGGAGATCTCTGAAACGTTCCACATTGAGTGACCGAACAATAGGGCTCCTGTAAAGAGGGTTTTCATATCTAAGCCCGCTGGGTCCGGAATAGACGGAAAGGCAAACCCCGCAGATGCCATATTGCTTGGTCCAACCAACTGGCAGCAGTGTGTCCAGACAGGAGAATACGAAAACACTCCATATCTCGATGGTTCGTTTAGTTAGGCAGTTCGTTAAGTAGTTTCGTTTACTTCCTCTCTAGTTCAAGTCTAAGTGTGGTCTTCTTCGGTCTGTTCTTTCTTCTAGTAGTTTGTTGCTAAGGGCATTAAAGCGCCGAGTAACTCGAAATTGAAGAAGACGGGGAAAGGAACAGAACACTCCTTTGCAAGCAACATCACCACTTGGGCACAGTTGAAGAATTTGAATTCAATATTCCTGATCGTGGAGAAGTTTCCCGAAGGTTTTATTCGCCCAGAAAACCCACTTAAAACTCCTGGTAACTTGCCATCTGTGCATTCATTGCTAACAGCACCGATGCTTGGACTGCTCTGCAGTAGGCGGAAAGAATCAGAAATAATCTACAAAAGCACCTCGTGTGAATAGAAGCCTACAAGGACTGAAGAAACCTACTCTGCCACTCTATTCAAAGCTTTTGAGGCAGAGAGAACAGCCGGTAGTCAAATAATTGATTTCACATAAAACGTAGGTAATAGATTCGCATGCACCCCACGCCACTCTTCGTCCGTGTAAGTGCACGTGCTTCAACTTCGACATCCCCGCTGCTGTAATTTGACGCTCCCTACTAGCTCCCAAAAACCAGACACCAACCCCGTTGCGCCGGAAAAGGACTCGACTGAGAAGAGGGACGCTCTTGTGCCTAAACCAATTTTTGTCAGAATAAGTGCCAACGA
Organism: Eristalinus aeneus; assembly: GCA_955652365.1. Lineage (NCBI taxonomy): Eukaryota > Metazoa > Arthropoda > Insecta > Diptera > Syrphidae > Eristalinus > Eristalinus aeneus. The sequence continues at coordinate 39,633,750 of OY019132.1, forward strand.
TGGCGCAAGCAACCATTCATCATTAAGCCCCCCATCCGTTTGGGGCGCCTTGTTCGCGTTGGAGCCCATTCTAATTCGGGCATAACTTAAACCGTCTTAAAATAACTTAAACCATGGGTGTGGCTGAAGGGACTGTCTTGAATTTCGTATAACCCTTTACGGCGACGACAAAAATAGTGACGTGACGGCAGCGCTGGCGGGCAATGTTGTCGTTGTGGCAGCGGCAACGCGGCTCTCTTGGTGGAACGTTCCTTTTTGTAGATTCGCAGCAAGTTTTGATGGAGTGTCTGAATGTCATGAGTTATTAAAACCATGCCGCGACAGCGAGGCTTCGTACGAAGAAAGTTCTATGGATGAGTAATGCGTTCGTCGCAAAGATATTTAAATCGATCGTCGTCATGTTTTAAACGCTCCCCACTTCAGTCACTCGCACACGTTTTGACAAATCGTCCTTCATTTCGTGTACGTGCAGCTTTGATATCTTCCTCGAATCGATAACTGACGAGCTCGAGGAGGGTTTTATAAACATTGGACATGTCGACGCCTTGAAAATAAGTCTTGGCTGCATTGATGTTGACTTATTCGCCACAGTTGTTCGCAATACATAGCGAATGTAAGGTTGTGTAGAATTTTTCAAAACTAAGATATGATGTTTTTTTTTATACTTGACCCATGCAAAGTACGTGTGTTTTTTACGAGAGACCAAAAGCTTCTTCTACCCTTGGGGCATTGTAGAACTTTTTGCCTCAACTTATGGTCAAAGGAGAATTTAACAGGTCTTATTAATGCATTACAGTCATTTCGGATCCGTTTGAACTTTTTCCGGGCTTCCTCAGAAGGGTTGGCTTTATAATCCCGGAAACTCAACTCTCTTATCCTGATAGACTCTTTGCAGCTCTAGTCGTACCACGTGTTTGCCTTAGGCTTGATGCTCTTCACTCTGTGAGGAATGAAGGACCTCATGCCCAGCGAAATAATGTTTCTGATCGCATCAGCAGCGGTATTCACGACCCTATCGAGGAAGCATAGTGACCAGTTAAAATTCCTAAAGAAGTTGTTAAGTCCGCTCCAGTTGGCTTTATCGCAGAGCCATACTGTTCTTTTCGGAATTTGTCCTCTAACTGTGTCTGAGGAGTACGAGAATTTGGCTGATAGACACAGTGATCGGACGAGCCTAGAGGCGACAATGTATCAATTGAATATTTTTCAGAATGAGAGGTGAAGTGTACGGATGAACAGAAGCTTGGCTCTTGTAACCCGATCGGAATCTCTTTTTCCCTGAACAAAATTTCTAGATTTTGTATTCTTTCCCTTCCCCATCGGTTACAGTCCTGGGCCAACCTCGACTTCAACCAACAGGCCTACGAGCACAGTTTCTCGGTAATAATAATAATTGTTGGCGCTACAGTCCGAAAGGGGACAAGGGCCTAGCTTGCTCATCAACTACTCGTGTTGTACGCGCTACTGTTCTTTCACGAGTAGAAGAGACCTACAATTTTCTGCCGACTCCGAACGGCGAGATTTGAGAAGCTTTCTTAGGCAGTTATTACTCTTTGAGTGTTGTCAGCAGCTCGAAAGAGGTGGTGCCGTGAAAAATTCGAAAAATTGGTGTTGAGCTGGGAGTCGAACCTACACCCTTCGGCGTGTGAGCGTCGCACTCTACCCACTACGCCACGGCGACCACGGTTTCTCGGTAGTCGCTTGCAATTTCCAGGCCACATTGATTCATGTGCTTGTCTCGCTGCGTGTGCCACCTTAAACGAAGTCGTCCTTTGCTGCGGTGTTCCAGAGGCTTGAATATTGAGACTCGAGCTGAATTTGAGCAGGTTATCGTCGTTCAGCTTTTACAGCTTGACGTAGAATTTTCTCTTCGAGATGTCATCACCGCCAGCAGGATCGCAAATCGTGCTTAGAACTATCCACTCGAAAGAAACTTTGAATCTCCTCACATGTTGTACCCCATTCAAGTATCAAAGCGTCCAAGCATCTGCGCCGTTGAGTTTGTCAACGATCAATGCATGCAGTGTACTGAGTTATTGGCCAGTACATATGCATACAGTGTACTGGGTTATTTTGATTTTCTGAAAGGGGACTCTTTTTTTAAACTCCCACTTGACAAGTGATTGGGAACAGTAGTCCTATTTACTGGGCAGTCCAACTAGAGGAAAACGCTGACCTCCTTCAAAAGGTTTTTTCGCCAAAATTTCGACACCTTGTCAGACATGTTAATGTTTGGGTCAATTCTTGATGACAGTATTTACCTCGTTTTGGTTTACGTCTGGACTAGGTGCAAGCCACCAGCTGAACGGGTTTGGAGAGGTTTATGCCCTGGCGTGAACTTGTGACTTTGGTCGAAGAATCTTTCCAAGAATGACTCTTATGACAACGTGTTACCTCGCCTCTGATCTTTTTTAACATTAATTTTCGGGCCAATAAGCTTCGATGGTATGGCCGCCGTGTAGAAGAGATGTGGGAAGAATGCGACCCTCACGCGCCGAAGGTCTTAATTCGATTCCCGGCTGAACACCTAGAAATTTTCACGACACCACCTCTGCCGACAATACCCTAAGAGTAATGCTGTCGAAGAAAAACCTTTTCAAACTTCGCAAGAACCTGTAGGTCCCTTCTACTCGAGAGAACAGTAGCGCGCACAACACGAATAGTTGATGAGCAAGCTAGACCCTTGTGAACTGTGGTCCCATCCAGTTTTTGTTATGGCTTCGATGGTCGCGACACAGTTGAAAAGTTGTTTCCTTCCCATTTTTCCATTCCTGGACAGGGCAACGAAGGGTCCCCAGCATCATTCTACACAAGATTACGAGTTTGGTAGGAATGTCGAAAGAATAAAAGTCACCAGATAGATCGCCCTGCTTTGATAGTTAGGCTTATTAAGCTTCTAATTTTAGGTAAATCATAAACCTGCAACTTCAGGGCATTTCGTATATTCTCGATATTTAGAACAAATTTTTCACCAACAAGTCAATAAAGTTTTTCCGAAGATCCAGACACGGGTTTTGATCTGATGGTGTAGCAATGTAAGAGTTCACGGGTAGCTCCACTGCAAACTAATTGATTTGATGACTCTAGAGTGCACAGGGAAACAGGGCCTTACTTCTGTTCTCTACTGCCTGAAAGGAACCTACTACCATTTCTCGACCCTGAATGGTCAACTCCGCTCTTTCACTTAACTGGCACTCCTCTGTTGGTATAGACTCAATTTGAAGACAGATTTGGACTCAACTGGTACCTCCACGCTCAGACTCAAAGACTTGACGGGCAGTAACCTTCATTTAATGTGTTTTCTTGGTTTTCCGAAAAGAGACCAGAAGGCGCTTCTGTGATAAAGATCTTAGGTTTCCAGTTCCCACCTCATCAGTGCGAAACAGGCGCCACCTGATACGAACAAAGACTGCACATTGACAGAGAAAGTGCTCTGAAGTGTCTTCACCTTCCCCACAGGCGTCGCAAAGAGTGCCATCACTGAGCCCAATTCGACTTAGCTGCTTAACGAAGGGGAAGTGTTCCGGTACTACGCCTACAAGTCGTCTGCACTCATTTCTGTCTAAAATTAAAAGCCGCGCAACTCTTGCTAACGTTCAGGAGCAACCACTTGGTCATCCTGCATCCTGAGTACTCACGACATCTCTGGTTGTGCAGTTGGCAGACCCAACCGTCGAAGTCCTTAACAGGTATGCAGGTAATCCCAAAGGAGATTCGAGCCCTACGAATGCCTCTTTTGAACATTCCCTAGCGAGTTTACAAGTTTACAAGTCTTAGCGAATTCAGCCTGGCTACCAAATTAAGGGAAGATTTGCATTCTTGGACTATCTAAGAAGTGATTAAAGGGTTGAATATGGCTTTCAGTACAGTTGGGTAGTCGCTACATACAAAGATACTACGCCCCTTCCTATTCTTCCAAAAATTGTTAGTGGCCATTGGGATCGCAAATGTTTCCGCCTGGATACAGCTTGCTTTATCACTCCTTAAAGAACAGCTTCTACCCTTATCCAATGTTCTCTTATCCAGCTTGGCAGCATTCAATAAATGAACTTCCAAATGGGTACGCAATTAATCCTTTGAGTGCCCAAAATGCGTCTGCAGCACACTAATCGGCACGCCGTATTGTGACGTTTAGCTGTTAATAAACGAAATTCAAGAAAGGGGCACTAGCTGGATGTCATTCACCACCTATTTATTGATTGTAGACTCGCAGCTCACTACATCCCTCGTTTAAAGATCGATTGGTCGATGGCCAGGTTTGGAACCCCTAGAGGACCGATTTTACTTTGCCGTGTCACGCCCCTCTGTGACTTCTTCAAACTTATATCTCTTCCAGATTAAGTGCCAAGGCGGTTATCAAAGCTGAAACTGATCCGGTCAGTTGCTTGGTTACGCAGAAAATATTGATGCTGGAGGTGGCAACCAGTTGCTCCCGTTTCAGAATTGAAGCGTTCCAGAATTGACCTTGATTTAGAATCCCAACAAACCCTCTGGACGCCTGAGAGGCGTCTATTACACACAGTAATCTGCACGCCCCAATGTGGCTTTCGGCTCTTGACAATCAAAATCCTGGAAAGGGGCACTGGCTGGGTTGTCAAGTGGAGACTCACCGTCTATTTATCGACTTCAGGGACGCAGCTGACCAGTTTCGGATATAACTCTGTCGGATCACTTTATTCCTGCTCCAAAATAAGTTCGCAAGGCGGCCGTCAAAACAAAGTACACTTTATTCAGTTAATCCGATCAGAAGCTATAAATATTGATATTGGAGGTGGTTCGCAGTTGCTCCCGTTTCAAGATTGAAGGGCTTTAATCTTGATTTGGCAGCCCAACGAACCCTCCTGGACGGACGGATGGTCGAATTGCACCCAAGTGATATTGGACGGGGTTCGCGACGGGAACAACTGCGCCCGTTCCAGGATTGAAGCGCTTTAATCATGATTTGGCAGCCCAACGAAGCCTCCTGGATTTAGCAGCCCAACGAACCCTCCTGGGCGGAAGGATGATCGAATTGCACCCAAGTGATATTGGAGGTGGTTCGCGACGGGAACAACTGCGCCCGTTCCAGGATTGAAGCGCTTTAATCATGATTTGGCAGCCCAACGAAGCCTCCTGGATCTGGCAGCCCAAGGAACCCTCCTGGACGGATGGATGGTCGAATTGCACCCAAATGACCGCAGTTGCAAGACAATTGATAGCAGTCATTGTGGCCAGCAGCCTCTGGCACCCACACTCCATGAGTCATTGATCCAAGTTCAAATGAATCCGCATCATTCCCTGTCTCATCGAGCTTAGCATAGCAACCGACAAAATTCTCCGCCTCAATCTTGATCAAATTCCTACGCCCTCCATCTAAAAGTCATTCTTTAGAACTCTTTTTTGCCTCAATCCTCTCTTAGCTATAAATCCGCGAATCAGTTGAAAGTTTTTTTTGCGAATCAATTTGTTCAATCGCCAGGGACAAAATGACACGAATCAAATTGAATATTCTGACGTTCGAGCTGCTCATCTGCTAATGATTCAGTTCTCATTATGTCCCGCCGCACAGACAAACCGATACTTGTATCCAAAAGCCCCCCGTCAACGGACGGTTTCCTGAATTTCATATTGCCACTTGAAATCAAATCTTCTGAATCCTCTTTCCCGTGCTCTTCTTCAGTCGGCCAACCGCCCACTGTTTGTTCGTTTGCATAAAGAGGAATTCATCGTGAAATCAGAAAGAGGCAAAAAAATTCGCCCATCTATTGGGACTCAAAATGCCATCCCACCAGCACAATTGACTGAATGAATTCGCTTCAATTTTCATTCATTAACATCACCGCAGGTATTCAAATTGTTGACGGGTTTTCATCTTCATCGTCACTCACTCGCACGCACACATATGTGCAAGACTGTTTCTTTCTCTCTGCTTCTCTTAATTTATTAATGAATGATAATCAAAAAGCCAATTCTCAAATGTTATGTGCTGTTTATTTGTTTTACACTAAAAAACATTTCCTTTGTTATTGCTTCCTTCTCTGGCGGAGGTCCTCTGCGCCTCCCGCACCCGCCACGCACCTTAGAGGGGATGATGTGATCTAGAATATGTCTGTTTGAAGGTTCTAATTAGTTTTGCATTTGCCGCTCACTTCACCTTGTGTCAGTCGAGCGCGCAGTCGCTTCTCAGTCTACAGAGTGAAGTGTCTTCCTCCTAGAACTCGTTTAACGAGTAAATCTGGAATTGGATTCAAAGAGAACTAATTAGAATTGAACTCTCAGTTAGCAAAAGTTTCAAAACCGATGTTTGTGTCCGGGGAGTGCCTGTGGAAAATTTGGTCATCCGCCACAGACATAAACCCACAGACAGTGAGTGCGGCTATGGAGCATATTATGAGGGAGTTGCATAAATTTCCCCATTGTTGACAGAATTCATTTGTTTGCGGTCCGGCAGGGTTCTTCTCTGCGGCGAAGCGTCTCGAAACTGGTTGCTCTTCGTTGGAGGGGACTCATCCTATGAGTAATCCCATTATTTAATAACACGGCTTTGATTCTGTGCAAAGATAAGCAGCGCTCTTGACAAATCCGCTCTCAGCACGGGCCGATTAAGTGCGGGATTTCAGTTTGCGATCGATCCGCGTCGACATTTGAATATCCTCTGTGTGCGCGCCGCCGCCGTCCATCCGTGGCCGGTTGATATTTGCTGTGCGGTTTATTGTTTAAGAATAAAGATGATCAATGGTGTTTTTTGCTTCGGTTTGATGAATAAAATATCGTCAATCATTCCCGGCATAGTCTAGTGGTCCCCAGTGGGGCAGTAGTGGGGGAAGTGTGTGTTTTTTTTTTTTTTTTTTTTTTTGTAACCAGAGTGACGAGTATTCGCGCCGTGAGTTGAGTTTTTAATTTGAATGAACTGCCTTTGATGGGAATGTTGACAAGGCGAAGAAACAACAACAAGCGCAAACATGGTGATGATGTTGACGTGGTTGACAGATGCTAACAACGGGTAAAAGGGGGAGAAATGAAAAATTTTGAATTTATGAATAATCTGTGTGTTGTTTGAAAAAGTTTGTAAACAACATCGGTGATGTGTTCGGCGAACTATGGCCGAGCTGCGAAGGTGGTTGTGTGTGAAGTTGAAAAAGTTAGGGGCGTGCATCCTGAAAACAAGAGCGTGTCACAATTGTTTTGCACTCCTTGGTATTCGCCGGTTTATTCTGCACCAAAAATTGAAATTATGCGGTGTCTTGATTGTCTCCGAAAGCAGGGCTTAAATGAATGAGACAAAAGTGATCTACTTCCTTTTCGGAACAGAGTTCAGCTTTAAGTCTGAGCTAACTAAAGACGTCTGTTGTGAGAATCACCAATTTGTAGGTCCAAGAAGGGCCTTTTGGCGTACGTTGTTTTCCCTTCAAATATTCGACCAAATACCGAGACATTGCTGAAGTTCATTCGAGCAGCACTAGGCAATTGATGGAAATGACTAATCTAAAAGCCACTCTAAGAATGTGAGTCTTGTGCTTACATTGGCTGACCGAAAAAATAAGGTTTATTCACTTCTTAAATAGTTTTGTGGTCGCCGTAATGTAGTGGTTAGAGTGCGACGCTCACACGCCGAAGGGTCTAGGTTCGACTCCCGGCTGAACACTTCGAATTTTTCACGGCACCACCTCTTTCGAGCTGCTAAAAACACTCAAAGAGTAATAACTGTCTAAGAAAGCTTCTCAAATCTCGCCGTTCGGAGTCGGCAAAAAACTGTAGGTTCCTTCTACTCGTGAGCGAATAGTAGCGCGCACAACACGAGTAGCTGATGGGCAAGCTAGGCCCCAATCCCTTGAGAAGGTTGTCAAATATCTCCCTTCCGCCTTTTCGTCTTTTGAATTTTTCCGGCTATGTACTAAGCGCTACAGAGCTCGTATCGGGCAATACTATATATCATTTGAAAGGTCTTGACATAATCAACAAGACGAGGCTATGCATGATTAATTTGGATATTGCGTTCAACAGTTATAGACCTGTAAACATGGAGTTCACTAACGCCAAAATTCGCTCTACTTTAAAGTTTTCTTTCGTTAAAGGCACATCCACTAGAGAAACGCTCCGTGAGATTAATGGTATTTTGGGGGATGGTGCTCTATCGCTTCGAAAGCGGAGGAATGGTTTCGATTATTCAGAGCCGGTGAAAGCGACACCATGGATAAGCCAGTCGGCGGAAGACCTGTGACAACAAATACCGATTGAATCATGGAAATCCTCGAGTTAGATCGGCATGTGGCATCTCGTGACGTCGCCCAGAAGATGGGTGTTAGTCACCAAACTATTTTAAACCATCTGCAGAAGGCTATATACAAAATAAAGGTTGATGTTTCGGTGCCGCATGACTTCACGCAAAATAACCTACTGGACCGAATCAACACCTGCGATATGCTGCTGAAACGGAACGAACTCGACCCATTGTCGAAGCTAATGGAAACTGGTGCCGAAATATGGATCATATACGACAATATCAAGCGAACACGGTCATGGTTGGAGGCCGGTGAATCGTCCCAAACAGTGGCCAAGCTGGGATTGACGTCCAGGAAAGTTTTGCTGTGTGTTTCGTGGGATTAAAAGGGAATCATCCACTATGAGCTGCTCCCATATGGCCAAACGCTTAATGCTACCATCTACTGCGAACGACTGGACCGCTTTAAGCATTCGATCATCCAGAATTGGCCAACAGGAAGGGTGTAGTGTACCACCAGGACAACGCCAGGCCACACACTTCGTTGATGACTCTTCTGAAACTAAAGGAGCTCGGATGGGAGGTCTTATCGCGTCCACCATATAGCCCGGACATAGCGCCAAGTGATTACCATCTGTTCTAATCCATGATAAACGCCCTTGGTTTTGTGAAGTTGAACTGAAAAGAGGCTTGTGAAAAGTGGCTGTCCGAGTTCTTCGCAAACAAGGAGGGGGCTTTTACGAGGTGGCTATTATGAAGTTGCCGTCTAGATGGAAACAGATTATCGAACAAAACGGCGCATATTTGAACCAAATCCGATCACTATTACACTTTTTATGAAGCATTGAATGAAGAGCAAAAATGCGAAACGGAGATATTTGGGAACCTTATGTTTTTGAACAGGAACAGCTTACTTATCAGGCAGACGAACCATGAGTCTGAGCCTGAGCAATTGCTGCCTTCCATCGGTGACGGTCTTGGGCACTCTTCTTCCAGTCATCACGGCCAAGCTGTCTTACATCCGCGATGACTTGGTCTCTGTACCGGAGGTTTGGTTTTCCTGTGCTTCTCGAAATAGGAGGCTCTGATTCGAAGACTCTCTTGATGTGGCCGAGCCAGTGTAGTCAAAGGATTTTAACCTTCCGGACTTCATCCACATCCTTGTACAGCGCATAGAGTTCGCACCTTTACGAAAAAAATTAAAAGGAATTTTAATGGAGTCCAAGTTGCTTCATCATAAGGCGGGATAGGAATAGCCAGGTTTAACACAGACTCAATTTGGTGTTCCAAGTGACGTCTGTGCTTCTAATTGCCCCTTTGAGTGCAAAGAAAGTCTTTGTTTGGTAAGAGCGATGCTTCAGTTGCGTTGTTAACGTCCGTACTACCGATTTCTGACGTTCTGTTTGAGATGTCAACGTCGATCGTCCCTCCTTCCCTGATGACAGCAAGAACATAATTTGATACACATTTCAACCGCTTTTGCAACAATCCTAGCACTGGTCGCTGTATACATCTAATCACGTCATTTTCATCCCCGTGAACCATCAACTGAACAGACTTTTGGAAGATCATGGTCTCTGGTCTTGACATGTGCGTTTCGCGCGATCGTGATCTCTGGTCTTGACATTTGCGTTTCGCGCGATCTTCTATAGGACGACGTTGAAAAAGTCACATGACACCGCGGGGTCTCCTCTAAAACCTTTTTCTAACACTGAGAGTTTTGATAACGGGGTTGTTCATTATTGGGAATTCAAAAACCCTAAATGGCACAGTTAAGTTCGTCCCCCATCAACAAATTGGTGGGCTGAATCGATGTACTTGTTGGGTCAGTCATAGAATCTGTCGCATTGTGAAAACCTGGTTTATAGTGGACTTCGCAGTTCTGTAACCACACTGGTAAGGTCCAATCAGTTTGTAAGCATTTCTAATAATAATTAATTGTTGGCGCTACAGTCCAAAGGGGGACCAGGGCCTAGCTTGCTCATCAACTACTCGTGTTGTGCGCGCTACTGTTATCTCACGAGTAGAAGGGACCTACAGTTTTTTGCCGACTCCGAACGGCGAAATTCGAGAAGCTTTCTTAGACAGTTATTACTCTTTGAGTGTTGTCAGCAGCTCGAAAGAGGTGGTGCAGTGAAATATTAGAAAAATTGGTGTTGAACTGGGAGTCGAACCTAGACCCTTCGGCGTGTGAGCGTCGCACTCTACCCACTACGCCACGGCGACGACCAAGCATTTCTATAGTTTACAAAATTTGTGTGGGGAGATATTGTGAGCATAAAACGGTGGAACATGAGTTTCGAAGATTAACTTCCCGAAAATTGGCAAACTTCTTTCTTGTAAATTGGGCAGGCGATACATTGACTCCGCTTTTCGGGCATGTCCTGCCACTGATATTCGTTCTTTGGCAACCTTTTAACCAGTAAGAATTCGCTCTATGGATGCTGTCCAGTACTCCCTTCATTGAATTTTCCGCGCTTGTCAAAGAAGTGCTTTCGCAAGGTGTTTATTACCTTTTTGTAATAATTTGCCAGTTGCAACTGCATTGTAAGGGATGCCACTTCCCGGAACGTTATTTGTTTCGTAGACACACTCTGTCTAAGCTTAAAAGGCAGATAGAGCGTTTGGAAACAACCTGTGGACAAGTGGTTTATCTCAAATTTTTCTAACGCCAAATAACGTGGCCGCCGTGGCGTAGTGGGTATAGTGCGACGCTCCCACGCCTAAGGGGCTAAGTTCGGCTGAACACCTAGAATTTTTAACGGCACTACATCTTTCGAGCTGCTGACAAAACTCAAAGAGTAATAAATGTCTAAGAAAAAGCTTCTCAAAAGTTCGCCATTCGGAGTCGGCAAAAAACTGTTGGTCCCTTCTACTCATGAGAGAACAGTAGCGCGCACAACACGAGTAGTTGATGAGTAAGCTAGGCCCTGGTCTTCCTGTGGACTGTCGCGCCAACAATTATTATTATTAATTAATGCCACCGTTCGGCAAAGTTAACCTTTCGTTAAAAATTTGGTAACGCGTCTGGCATGCTCTTCAGTTTCACTTATACCTGATACTCACTGCAGTCACCCTTGGTGTCTGACTGATACCATTTTTGGGAGGGGAAAGGATGGTCCCTTTTGTTTATGCATAATAAACAGTTCCAAATTATTTTATAACTTGATTTGGGGCTTCCTAGAATTTGGTTATCTAAAGGTCTAAGAAAGTCTTTGAGCGATACTTCAGTTGCGTTGTTAACGTCCGTACTACCCATTTCTGACGTTCTGAACTTTTATTGTTCAGAAGTTTATTCCCAAACCAGAACTAAAATTTGGGTATACAGCCATTCAAAAATTTTGTTTAATAAATAGAAGTGTGGTCGCCGTAACATAGTGGGACGAGCGCGACACGCAGCAGGTCTAGGTTCGATTTCCAGCTTAACTTTTCGATTTTTTTACGGCTCCACATCTTTTGAGCTCCTGAAAGAGTAAAACTGTCTAAGAAAAAGCTCCTCAAACTTGACCGTTCGGAGTCGGCAAAAAAACTGTAGCTCCTTTCTACTCCTGAAAGAATAGTTGCGCGCACAACATGAGTAGTTGACAGTAGTGCGCACAATACGAGTAGATGATGAGGCTCTGGTCCCTTGTGAACTGTCGCGCTATCCAATTATTATTACATAAAAGTGTCCGTCAGAGGTGACTACTTTTTCCCATCTCCCTGGAATTTTTTCAAATACTATCCACTACCGCCGTGGCGTAGTGGGTAGAATGCGAAGCTCACAGGCCGAAGGGTGTAGGTTCGTTTCTGAGCTAAGCACCAATTTTTCGAATTTTTCACGGCACCACCTCTTTCGAACTGCTCACAACACTCAAAAACTAAGAAAGCTTCTCAGATTTCCCACTTCGGAGTCGGCAAAAAACCGTAGGTCCCTTCTACTCGTGAGAGAACAGTACCGCGCACAACACGAGCAGTTGATGAGCAAGCTAGGCCCTGGTCTCCCTGTGGACTGTCGCGCCTACAGTTGTTATTATTATTAGAAGTGTCCGTTGGAGGCGACTCCTTTTTCCCATCTCCCTGAAATTTTTTCAAATAATATCGACTCCCTACTACCACTACCGATCATTGAATTATTCTTCGATTTTCTCAAAAGACTCCAACTCCAATTCGATTTCGACTCCAACCGGTGACAACCCAAATCGTCGCGTAAAAGCTAAATGTGAAAAGAAGGAGGATCTAGCGAACCCGGCGGTAGGACCTTCCATTTCAGCTAAGTACAGCCACGTGGAACTGAGTGTTATCCCGTTGCAAAACCACTTTGTCATGTCTTAGATTTTTTTCTGGCCGTTTTTCACGCAATGTTCAGCTCAAACACAATAGTCGTAGTCGATAACGTCCCCCATTTATAGTTTCCCCTGGTTTTAGCGGCTTTTAGTACACAACACATGTCTGGGCCTTCCATATGCCGAGCATGAACTTCTAACCGTAGATGTGTTTCTTTGGCGGCGATGTAGACGGTGATGGAACGGGTTCACAGGGCTTTGCGTAGTTATCCAGTCTTAAACGCCAGTCACAATCCGGTGCAAAATTCCCTTCCTTTGATATCCTCCGAGGTGAGAAATCGCCTTTCAACATCATTCAATTTCAGCTCATATGGCACACAATTTTCTGGCTTCTGAATAAATCCAAATTTTCTTAACCGAACGGAAATTGCTGAGTCACTCACACCAATTTTGGGTGTTTATTTTGAGATTGGCACGTAAATTTATGCAGCAAAGCCAATTGCTCATCTTCAAACATTTTGGACTGGTCAGGACGCTCCTGTCATCGACGCTTAAATCACCACTTTCGAAGCAACGAAACCACTCCTTGTATAATTTCTCGGTTGTAGCTAATTCACCGAAAGAATTCTGCATCATTCGGCACGCTTCACCTGCACTTTTCTTCCACTTCAAAAAGAAAACCAAAACTTCCCGGAGGTTTACTTAGGCACTAATTCAGACGTTTCCGAAGCGGCTCAAAGAAATGTGGTTATCTTACCCAGACGTTGATGCACACTTATTATTGCCAGCATATGTCACTCCTTTCCAGTGAAGTAGACAATCGCTTCCAAGATCAGCCATAACTAGCAGGTGGCGCCACCTTTTGAAAACAAACCGAATTTGTACCCTGAAAAGGATCGTCTCCCTCCAAACACATAGCACAGGAATGACATTTGTTTCACTGATCGTAAATAGCTTTCGCAGCGAACACCGCACACAGCTGTGAAAAGGCACGATTTGGTTTCCGGAAAAAGAATTGTCTTCGATTTCGTTTGTCGCGGAATACTTACAACGTTTTTGTTTTCGAAAACTGACACAGAATGATTCACCAGCTCATAAATTGACATCAACGTTTTTTTCCTCTGTACTTTCAGTGGGCGAGAGGCGAGAAATCGTGCTGAAAAAAATCGTCGCGACAAACTTAATGGATCAATTCAGGAGCTATCGACAATGGTGCCACATGTGGCAGAATCACCGCGTCGTGTCGATAAAACTGCAGTTTTACGATTTTCCGCACACGGTCTCAGAGTTCATTATGGTGAGTATCGATCGCGGCAATCTTTACGACAAACAACGACTTTCAACTAATTTGCTGTAGAAATTCTACAAAAACCCTCACTTACAAGTCTGTATTTTTTGATTTTGTTTTTGTTTTCTGTTTTTCTTTCATGTTGTTTTTCTTGGACTTGTTTTCGGTTTGTGCTCTTGAATGAATGTAGTTTTTGGACAGGCGATCAAGAAGCCACCTGCTGCGAAGCCCCAGCTTACGGATTCGCTGATGAAGCTGCTGGACAGCTTTCACATTACCATAACGTGCCACGGACAAATTGTGCTAATATCGGCTAGTGTCGAGCAGCATCTGGGCCATTGTCAGGTGAGTTAATTAGATACTTATCTTGTGATCGTAAAATGGAAAAACAAGTGCGTACTACGTAGTTACTCTGTCTGCGGGGAAGTCGCACCTTGCGCTTGCCCTGTTTAATTTGCATTCGAAAAGAGATCTGTGCCCCTGCTGCCGGCCACGGAATCGATAATAAAGTAACAGACTGGCGGGATTTCATCAGAATCTCTTGTGCGCGGCTCGCTGAATTCATTATGACAGCCAACACAGGGGCGCAGAACCGATCCCCATTCAAATCTAATTGACGCGAGGTCTTCTTCCGCATTTTCTCGAAAGTTCGCCTCTTTTCGTGAATGAACGTCGTCGGTGTTGCCAAATCAAAAGATCGTCCAACCAGAGGTGTGAATGGAATGGTATGCTGCGCCACAGCAGTAAAATTAATTTCCACAATGAATCTCTCCTAATTGCAGCCCTCAGAGCCGAGTTCCTTGCGCCACTCTGCGGAGTGATGGCGAAATGAAATTAAACCAAGGAAGTGCCTATTCTTGGCGTTCTCAATTGTGCGCCCTTCCGCAGAGGGTGAGAGGGAGCTCCTCTGGCGGAATAATGAAATATCCCTCGTCAAGGGCTTCAGATTTTATTTTTTGCATGGAAAACAAAAAGGCAATCAGTTGTGGGGTGCGCGGAGAGTGTGTTTATGGATTCATTTTCCAATTTAATATCCATCCGCAGTGCTCGGCCCTTGATGGCTCCAAGGTAAATTTAGAAATTCCCCAGCCGGAATGGATATGGATGGCACGTACACTGTTAAGTTTGAATCGAGACTTCTTTATGGTGGCGGTTTATTGGTGTTGCATTCGAAATGTTACGCGTTATGCCTATTGTCTATTTGGTGCTGGGGTTAAGCATGTGTTTTGATGTCGTTGACGGTTTGGCTCTGATTTCTCGGAATAGGAACTCATAAGGCCTCTGCTTATAGCCACGTGTTGAAAGGCTCTGTCCTTGACTGATGAGAGTCATTACGGACCAGCGAGCGGGTAATCCGTAGGGTTTAACCGTGACATAAATAAATCAATGGTGATGATATTGCCTCTTTAAGAAGATGTTCATTTACTTCGGACATCCTTTACGGCTTAACACAAGTGTGAGGCGAGATTTGATATCTTACTACCCAAGACTTGTAAATGCAGTTTCCTATCCAAGGCTATGCCACATAAGGGTCTTCTTTGACTTGACAGACTCCCGACATTGCATTGACTGTTGAGGTCATTCAGTGGAAAAATTTAGAATTCTCGTCAAGTTGCTTTGAAATGTAAAATTTTTCGCAATTTTTATGGCAACTGGCAATGCTGTAGCTTGTACTACGGCTGACAGTTGAAAATTCTCTTTGCCAGAAGACATTTTTCAAATCGAAATTTTCCAGAGAATTTGCGAAATTGCAGAACGCTTACGCCATATCTTCTGTAAAATTAATGGAAGAGAAAGAATTTGCTGCTAAAACCGAATTTTTGAAAGTGTTTCGGGGTTTGGCGAAAAGGATAATAATAATGGCGCGAAAATCCACAGTTGGGGAAATGGGGGAAGAACGGGCAAACTCCTAACAGTCAGTTTTGTAGACAAAAATGACGCCAGTCTTTGTTTTCGTACGGACGAGACCAAAGTCAAAACGTTTCCCCAAGTCTCTCTTCTTTCATGCCCCAAAATGAATGAAGGTCCTTCCAACCTCAGCATATTATATGAAAGTTAACGATTTACCAAAACACAAAATCATTCAACCCCTGCCAGTAGAATTTGATAAAAAATAATAATAATTGGATGGCGCGACAGTTGACAGGGGACCAAAGCCTAGCTTGCTCGTGAACTACTCGTGTTGTGGGCGCTACTATTTTCTTACGAGTAAAAAGGACCTACAGTTTTTTTTTTTTTTTTTGCCGATTCCGAACGGCGAAATTTGAGAAGCGCTTTCCAAGACAATTATTACTCTGACTGTTGCTGTCAGCAGCTCGAAAGAGGTGGTGCCGTGAAAAATTCGAGATGTTCAGCCGGGAATCGAAACTGAACTTTCGCCGTGTTAGTGTCACACTCTAGCCACTTCGCCACGGCGGCCACAGAATTTGATTACAGCTGTACAATGCCATCCGAAGGCATATACATCGTTTAACCTCCCCTATCGGGCCGGAGCAGTGCTGTCCATACGCTGTTCATGTCCTAGCCACCTTAAGCGTTGTATCCGTAGACGCTAGACCAGGCTCATGCCGCCGTACAGCCCATACAGTTCGTGGTTGAATCTTCTCCCCCAGATGACATCAACGCAAACAGGACCAAAAATCGCGAAACAAAATATCAGCTAGTTAAAAAAAGTGCTGCCAACTTAAAGTTTTACACCTCTAAAAAACAGATCATATGTTAAGACTCAACTTTCCTGGACCTTGTCTTAATTCACACGCGCGCATCTATCTCAATACTTGTCGGTTGCACTGTTGTTGACACAGTCTTTTAGACCTCACAAAGCGAATTGTCTCAGTGTCATAGTTAAGAGGCCGAAGCTGGAATGCTGAATTTAACTCCGAATTTCTCAAACTTTTGAATTCAGGGCTGTACTTCTTTTGCGCACCTCCAAATGTATTTCTGTCCATCTAAGGAGATATTTTCCTTTAAATCAGTTGTCCAAAAGACAGAATTAGGGACTGGCCTGGCAACTTATCACATCGTCTCCCACCACGACTTGACCGGCGCCATGTGAAAATCCCGTTGCTTTCAAAAGATCTGTTCGTTTCCCTATTATTTCGTTTGCACGACTATTCTGTGCTTGGGGTGCGTCTTCGACCGCATTTCGTTGAACGTCTATCCCAACCAAATATAGACTCCGGCGCTCCACATCCTTCCCGATTTTGCTAGCAAGACGATCGATTTCCCACGAATCCGTTGCCGCGGCGCAATTTCCCGCAGTGTCATTTTGCGTGCAACATTGTTGCGAAAAGTTTAAATTCGGTTGCAAATATTCTTCCACAGAAGCGATAAATTTTATTGAAAATTTGTTCATAAATTCCCGGGCATTATTACATTGATTATGTATGGGGATGCCGTGCGGCTTTCAGCACCGCAACGCGCGTCTCCAGCCTCCGCGTGTGTGTAGCTCTTAATTGCATTCATCTGGTTTTAATATTCAGCCCGCAGTGCGACCGCCGTCGGTCGGTCGGTCGAACCAAGCGGCTAACACAACTACACGCACAACCAACTTGTGGCTACCGGGACGGCATTGTACGCAAAAATCGAAGTGTGGCGCATCTGAGAGATACAAGCTGGCGAGGGTGTATCTCAGAACTCGCCGCAAATAATCCATAATTTCATTTGTTTACGAAAATATTGTGGAATGGCAAACAAACACAAAACAAATCGGCCAGCAGACAGGAAGGTGCGGCGGTGGGTCAGGGGAGGTGCACCTACATGCCGGCTACCGCCACCGCTACCGGCTTGTTGTGGCTTGTACGTGACAATCGCCGAAGAATCGGGCCAACAGCGGTTCGTGCCTTCGTGTCACTTGAGTAAGCACGCCGTGGAGATGGGTGGGGGAGGGGGAGAAAGCGAATTGCGCAAACCATTCAGATCCTTCAACAATTGGCCGTAGATTGGGGATGCACAGCACTATGCAGCCGACATAAGCATACAGCCCGGCCGGCACGTTGCAAATTTTATTTGCCGCGATTGTTCCGGGTTTTGTATGAAATTGGTAGTGTGGGCGCACTTGTTGAAACTGGGCGCGAAGTGCATAAGCACCGGCTAACATGGAAATGTATTTTTTGTTTTCTGTTCTTTTCAGACTGATTTGTACGGACAGAACATCATGAACATCACGCACCCGGACGATCAGGCGATGCTGCGACGTCAACTGATACCGACGGATTTGGAGAGCTTATTCGACATTCAGCCAGAGGACGAGTCCGGCGAGCCAAGGCCTAGAACTCAGGACGAAGAGGATCTAATTGATAGTCGATTAAAGGCGGACATGAGAACTTTTACTGTAAGGTAAGTGTCAATTGCAATTGAAAATGTTACATCCTTGAGGTGTCCCAATCGCTAGTTCTCATTACGTAGGTAGGTTCTGTAGGTCAGTAATACACGTAAGAACACAGTAGCGCCCACAACACAAGAAGTTGATAAGCAAGCTAGGCCCTGTCCCGCCATTCAATTATTATTTAAGTTCTGACCATGAGAGGGTTGTCTCCAAGTCCTTGTTTGAAAAATAGACACAACTAATGCGTACTTTTGAGTGGTACAACATCGTCAATCTACAATTGCAGCCAACAGTTAGTCGCATTTATTTGTACAGAAAAAGATGTGGTCCTAATATGGAACCTTGAGGAACTCCTTCCGTCGCAAGAGTTAGCTCTGATGTTTTGTTGTTGAATACTACAACTTTCTTTAAGTCTTTTGAGATGTGATCTTAGTAAATGGCCTGCAGAATACACTTCATCCTCATCTTTATCGTCTTATCTGCCCAACGACGTTTGGTGTAGGTGTATAAATGTGGGTTTATCGATTTGGTGTTTTCGAATACAAAACTAAAACGGTGAAATACTGTTCCGTGCCTGGAAGTAATCTTTGAATTCTATTTTCAATGATCGTTCGAAACTTTTAAAGGCATATGGAAGGATTCCTATTGCTCTATAGTTGAAACTGTTATATGTCTTTCACAGGCAAGTTTCCACTTAGAGAGGAAAACTCCGAATTGCTTCTGCTTCTACCAGTTTGTCACTTTGAAAACATTCTTTTTTTCACTGAGCTTCAGGTCCTCGGTAATACAAAGTCCTGTTACGGTAGTCATTTGCTAAAAATAATTAAGAAAATAATAATAACATGAAATTGAAATCCAAAGATCTCCCTTACCTGTGTCAGACTTCCGCCTCGTCTATTGTTTTCATCCCGGTAACCTCCAAGGAATAGAAAACACTGATGTATCAATTGGTTTTGAGCGTTTACGTACCTGTAACAGAAGTAAAGAAAAGTTATTACTTATTACGTTTGTATTGGGATTCTGTGAAGCGCACAACATGTCGGCCTCCATATTCCAATTTGTTAACTGCCCGCTATCGAACTGACCTGAATTCAATTCTTCAGATTTATCCCTAAGCAGCAGGTCTACGAGGCTTTCTGATATAAAACCTTCAGTATAAGTTAGACGAGTCAGGACCTAACACTCAATTTAATGAAAAACTGATTCATCCATTTTCGATTAGGCCTAAGACCTAAGTGACGTTCTAACCTGTTCAACTCCTCGTTTGAAACCCATAATGGGCAGTAATAGATTTGTAACTAACCAGGAAGCGTTAGTTAAATACATTAGAGCACGACTTTTTCGTTTTCCTCTTCTTCTACTTCTTCTTCTTCTACTACTTCTTCTTCTTCTTTTTTTCTTCTTTTTTTCTTCTTCTTCTTCTTCTTCTACTTCTTCTACTTCTACATCTTCTTATACTTCTTCTTCTTCCTTGTCTTCTTCTACTTCTTCTTCTTCTACTTCTTCTTCTTCCCCTTTTTCTTCTTTTTCTTCTTCTTCTTCTTCTACTTCTTCTACTTCTACTTCTTTTTATACTTCTTCTTCTTCTTTTTCTTCTTCTTCTTCTACTTCTTCTTCTTCTTCTACTTCTTCTTTTTCTACTTCTTCTTCTTCTTTTTCTTCTTCTGCTCCTTCTACTTCTTCTTCTACTTCTTCCTCTTCTACTCCTTCTTCTTCTTCTTCTACTTCTTCTTCTTATTTTCTTCTTTTTTTCTTCTTCTTCTTCTTCTTCTACTACTTTTTCTACTTCTACATCTTCTTATACTTCTTCTTCTTCCATTTCTTCTTCTTCTTCTACTTCTTCTTCTTCTTCTACTTCTTCTTCTTCTTCCTCTACTTCTTCTACTTCTACTTCTTTTTATACTTCTTCTTCTTTTTCTTCTTCTTCTACTTCTTCTTCTTCTTCTACTACTTTTTTTTTTCTTCTTCTTCTTCTACTTTTTCTACTTCTACATCTTCTTATACTTCTTCTTCTTCCATTTCTTCTTCTTCTTCTACTTCTTCTTCTTCTTCTTCTACTTCTTCTTCTTCTTCTACTACTTTTTTTTTCTTCTTCTTCTTCTACTTTTTCTACTTCTACATCTTCTTATACTTCTTCTTCTTCCATTTATTCTTCTTCTTCTACTTCTTCTTCTTCTTCTTCTACTTCTTCTTCTTTTTCTTCTTCTTCTGCTTCTACTTCTTCTTATACTTCTTCTTCTTCTTCTTCTTTTTCCTCTTCTTCTTCTCGCCGTTCGGAGTCGGCAAAAAACTGTAGGTCCCTTCTACTCGTGAGAGAACAGTAGCGCGCACAACACGAGTAGCTGATGAGTAAGCCAGGCCCTGGGCCACCTTGGGACTGTAGCGCCAACAATTATTAGAGTTACCATAAGCTCCTACAAGCATTTATTTTGTTTTGGGTGCACGTTTCAAAACTTCCCGCCAATCCTGTCTTTTTAAAACAAATTCGGACATTTCCAAAGAGGAAAAATATAATGTTGTTGTCTAAAGCAGACGCTGATGTTTTTGACAAATGTCACACCTCACCAACGCAGGAGGTTATCGCTTCCACGATCAATTACAACTCCTACAATTTCTTCGAATTACAAGTCCACTTACAGCGTATATACAACACAGTTCAATCTAGAGAATTTTCGAATCAGAGCAATCTTGTTTTTTGAACTGTACACTTGGCCTACCGCACGGTGATAATGTAAATTTGTTTGGTTTATTTTCCCGAACAAGTCAATAATCTGTTCTCTCCCTGTTGCAATCGTTGTAGTAGTGTCAGTTCTCTCCTGTTCACTGTAGAAGACATAGCAGTTCCTTCTTAGTACCTTCTATCCGGCTAATCACATCGTCTTGAAGCAACCCAGGGGTTCTGCCAGTTCTTCGGCTACATGTGGCAATAGTCCACCAAAACCAAAAATCATTGTCCTATAAACGTAAGCCTTCCTTATCCGAGGCATGTTGTTGTCTCAGAAGTGGAATTTTTTCACGTGTGAGGAAGTCAACTTCACGCACACCCCACAGACTAACAGTCCAGGCTAATAATTTAACCCTCGGGCAGAGGGGTTCGCTGCATGCTTTGGTTCAAAACACACCGGATGTTGAGACCAGGTGGCGCCGTGAGCAGGCTATATGTCATCTTTCCCAGTGCTGTAGCGAGGACTGCGTTTTCAGCTCCTCTTGTTGGGCGCGATCAATGACATTTCCTGGTGTGCAGAGACCCATGCCTCTATTTCACAATAATAATTATTCATAATGTTGAAAACAAGGTCCAAGTCGAGTTATTCACTATAGCAGGCCCAAATCAACTGATGATGACTGCACTTGATGTCCTCTCCGCACTCTGCGGAGAACTGTTGCATTACGCCACAGCAACCAGAACAAAAAAACAAATTTCATTTTAAACCTGGGTGTAGAATACAACGATATAATCGCCCATGTGACGAGTTGTGAGCCGTGCAACACAAAAAAGCACTCGAGAGGCTATACAGATTCTGTAAAAAATTTGAAAATCTGAAAACAGGAAATTAAGTGCCTGCCCAACGATGTGGTTCATCATTCAATGTGCCATCTCGTTCCGCTTAAGGCAACTCTTCAAGCTCTTTTAAAGGAAAGTATTCCTTTTGCTTACTTTCCAACTCGGCTTGTTAAATGTCCACTGAAGTCCCAATCCTCAGTCTCTGCCTTCCCATTCCACTTCCACTGAAATCGCGCCTTCGTCTCTATGTGCGAGGGTGACTTTTAATTGCATCCAATGTGCGTCAATCATCTTAATTAAAATCCAAATGTTTCCAATCACTGAAACTCCCACCATCCACATTTTCAAAACCCACCTGATTTTCATCGAACACGTCCCCGCTACGCCCCTTTGTCGCCCATTCAATTAGCGCAGCAGGAAGCCCGAGCAGTACAGCACGTCCAGTGAGAATCATAAAATCGCGCTAATGACGAAACTCCTTTAAGTCGTAAAACCCTGCACGGATCACTGCAATTATCCGCTGTCTGCAGTTGACCTCCACTGACTCGCGCCCTTACATCATAATGTTACAACGAATAAGTGCACTCCTCTAACTCCTTTTTTTGCTTCTTCCATTCGCAGATTAGCACGGGCTGGTCCACGCTCCGAACCCACTACCTACGAGGTCGTCCGCATTGATGGTTGTTTCAGGCGCTCGGATTCGGCGCCACGTGGAGTGAAATCGAGTAATTTCCCATCCGGCCTGCAGCTGATACGAAGGGCGCGAGGTCGAGATGACAGCATACCCCTGCACAGTATTAGCGGGAATGATATTGTAAGTAGACAACGGAAGTCGTCAGCGATGGAATGCGCTTATCTGTGTTTCTTTGCGCTTTGTTTTCAGGTTCTGGTGGCCATGGCGAGGCTGATACGCCCACCGAAACTCAACAGCCGTCTGTTGGAGGTCAATTCGTTTGAGTACCGCACCCGCCATCTCATCGATGGGCGCATCGTCGACTGTGATCAAAGAATCAGCTTGGTAGCTGGTTACATGAAGAACGAGGTGACGGGATTGAATCCGTTCACGTTCATGCATCAGGATGATGTGCGATGGGTGATTGTGGCGCTAAGACAAAGTAAGTTTGCCCCAAACACGCTAGGTGGCCACAACTCACGTGCTTGCCTTTCTTCCACAGTGTATGACAGCAAGAGTGACTATGGAGAGTCGTGCTATCGGTTGCTCACCCGCAATAACCGCTTTATTTACCTGCAAACCAAGGGCTACCTTGAGATCGACAAGGAGACCAACAAGGTGCACTCATTCATTTGTATTAACACGCTGGTCAGCGAGGCAGAGGGTCGCCGCCGTGTACAGGAGATGAAGAACAAGTTCTCACTCATAATCAATACAAAAATTCCCCTCTCATCACCGAATGATATTCCGGCGTCGGAGAACCCCCAACAGCTGGAGAAGGCCGTATTGTGTCTGATCCAAAACCTGCAGAAGAACGATGATGACGACGGGGAAGCGTCTACGTCAGGAGTGCAGGCGGTGTATTCCGCAGACGCGAACAACGAATCAGGTGTACAGGCGAACGTTATGAGTCCGGCGGCCAGGGCAGCGTCCAGTTGTTCGATCCGTTCAACGAAAACTCCTCCACTCGCCCTTATACCACCTGAGCCGGCCACAGTTAAATCATCAATATCGAAGAGCGTTGATGTCGTTGCAAGGAATATCCGTAGCGGTCGCAGTGTCCACAGCCCACAGTCCAGTTGGGCGGGCTCACCGTCCTCACCGGCCGTCAGTCGTGACGAGAACTCAAACGATTCGAGTAGTACCAGCGGCTCGAGCTCACAAAACCGGCCGTCCGTGCTGCAGAGGGGCAGTAGTGTGCGCAAGGAGGAACCCCCAGTCAAGATCAAAGAGGAATTCTTCCACAGTCCACAGAGTCGAGTACCCCCACTGCCAAGTAGCAACTGCAACTGCTACTACGAGGTAGGCGGACCAAGGAACGATTGTCTCTCCTGTCAGGAGTTTGCGATGATCGCTTCCCCATTGCCCACAGCCGACGTCCCCATCGGAGGCGAGTACCGTTCGTCGAATTCTGCATTGCTAAAGCGCTCCCACTCGACCATATCTTCGGACGGCGGAATGTCACCGTCCGAACAGAACTCTGGTGTGGACGAGGCGGCCAAAAGGAGGTTAATTTACCACGAAGCCGCTGGCAGAGGTGAGTCCGAATCCAGACATTAATGCGATCAGATGTCATTTGAGCTGTTGTGTCGTAACTTTTGCAGAGATCCGCCAGGCGCTGTCAAACTCATTTCAGCAGATCGATCGTTCCCTGAACCACATAGAGAATGTCACAACAGAGCTTCGGGGTCAGTGCAATAACTTTACCGTACCAAATACCAATCAGCAGTTGGATGAGATTTTCGTAAGTTCGGAACTCCCCCCAAATTTGTTCCTCAAAATAAATGTGCCACGTTTTCTGTTTATTGCAGGAGGAACATCAGGAGCAGAAAAAGATGCTTGTGAATATCAAGAGCGAATACGAAGCCCACCTGCAGAGCAGCACCCAGTTCACCGAATCCCCAATCGACGAGAAAATCATCAACCAACCAGCCGAGGATCATTTCACCCACAAGAACGATCTGAAGCCCAGATAGGAAACTGGCAGCAGCCACATCTCCGCAGCGCCCTGAATGCGGGAGAAATTTAGTTTTCTTTAATTTTTCTACAAAACGCAAACAAACCTTACTTTACCTTTGGATTCGTTTTGTGATCGCTTCAGACAGTTTCTTTTTTCACTTCACACTCACACGTCGAGCGACCGCGTGCAATGACGGCAGAGAGAAGAAAAAGAAGAAGAAGATAGAGAGAGAGAGCTCGAAACAGAAAGGAAATTCAGCGAGAGAGTACACTTAATAGAGAAAATTTTAGTAAATCTGACTAGAGAATAAGTTTTAAGGAAAAACAAAAAAACAACTTAAGAAAAATTTAAAAAAAATTTAAAAAAAAAAACACTTTTTTGTTAAGTTTGTAACTTCGTCCTTGTTGTTCAGTCTGTTATCAGTGTATAAAGTCATTGTTTTATTTTGTATATTTTATTATTATTTTTTTTGCTTGTAATTAAATTCTTTTTTTGTAAATTAATTTAACACTCTTCTAAGATTTAAGTTGTCAATTGAGGAACACAACACAACAAGAAAACAACACGGTACCCAAAAAGAAGCAAACAAAAACCACAAAATTTCTTCTTGATTATTTTATTTTATTCTCCCTTTGAGACACAAGCTAAGGTCAAGGTCTGACTTGTCAAGCCAGCCTTTTATACCACTTTTCACAGATTTTTTTTTTGTTCTTTCGTTCAAATTTTGACTTCGAGAATGTCCAGCAGGAAAGAAAAACCTCGAACACCGTCACAGAAATGTCCAAATCCTTTGGTTACCTTCAACTCCCCTCCCGTCCCCTCCATCTCCCACACACACACACACACCCACACAGGCACACATACAATCTTTTATAGAGAAAAAAATACACAAACAACAATCTTTCGATTTAATTGTATTAATCCAGGCATGTAGTTTTTCTGTTCAACATCCGCCACACACCACACCGCACCACACCAACCCAGCCCATACATAGAACCATACGTTTATATATACCTATAGTTTAAAACTTGCGAAGATAAAGGAAAAGTGATATAAGACTGTTCAAGAATAAAATTAAAAACAAAACAAAAAAACTTAGTCTATGGAAACATAAGAAATATGTATTCTTAAGTAAAAACAAACAGAAAACAATTTTTAATTTTACATTTTTGTCATGCAGAACGTATAATATATATATATGATATATACAATATATGATTAGAGAAAACCAAGAAACAAAAAGAAAACAATTACAATTACTACAATAAGTACCTACCTACTAGGATAATGTTTGTAATTATTATTTTTAAACAAAAGAAAAGTGTATAAAGAACTATTAAAAACAAAACAACTAAGAGTATAGTTAGTAAATGGAAAACAAGAATCGTATAGATACATATATGTATACATACATCTACATAAAATATATATATATATATATATTCTATATATATACAAAAAAGAGAACGTTTTAAGCTACTAAAACAATTATTATTGTAATTATTCTATGTATAGATATATACTTGAGTATATGGTATACATGTAAGTTAAACATGAAACAATATGTGTGAACCATCTTGTGTTTTCGAAAGCAAACGAAAACACAAACCAGAAAAACAACAACATCAACCAAACAACAACAAATTGGAAAAATAAAAAAGAAAAATATTTGAAAAAGAATGCAATTGCGTTTTGAGGGAAACTTTGAATGTTTTTTTTTTGTTTTCTTTTTGAGAATTTTAAGTCGGCAACACTAGGTGTGCCAGTACTTTCTGTACCAAAATAGGTCTGTTCCAATTCATTTGTGTACAGAAATTCGTAGTTGAGTAATTTAGGTAAATATCGCTTTTAAAGATCCGGCACATAGAATACTTTACTTGCGTAGAAGGTGAAGAATGTACGTGAAGGAAATGGATGAAACTTCAACGATCAGCTTTCATTAAACAATATCTTTAAATTCAATTTGTTTTGGTTATACTGTACAGCGGTTTAATATTTATTTTGCAAAAAATGCCTCCAGACGAGTTACTGAATTAACAAATGTGCTTAATGATACTGCTCGATACTTAAAGCATATTTTGATACCAAAACAAGCAACTGTCCAATTTGAATCCAGACTATACATACACAGATCGAGATGGTCATGTTTTTTTTTCGTTAAACTTTGAAAAACCATACAAAGACGATCCGAAATAATTTTTTACGGCTTTGACAACAGAAAGGAAATGTTTGATTTACTATTCAATATTAAGACGACCTAACTCTAACAATCTTCTTCTTCTTCTTGTGGCGCTTCAGTCCGGGGTGGACCTGGGCCTCAACAGCCTCTCCAGCCAGCACGATCTTTCGCCAACTGTCTCCAGTTGCGCATTCCAAGGTGGTTGAAGTCCTTCTTTACTTGTGTGCGCCACTTTAGTCTAGGTCGTCCTCTGTTGCGTTGTCCCAATGACTCTGATTCAAAGACTTTTCGGGCCGGAGCAGTGGTGTCCATACGCTCTACATGGCCTAGCCATCTTAAGCGTTGAATCCGTAGACGCTTGACCAGGCGCATGTCGCTGTACAGCCTATAGAGTTCGTCATTAAATCTTCTCCTCCAGATGCCATCAACGCAAACAGGACCAAAAATCGCACGCAAAACTTTTCTCTCGAAAAGACTAAGGGCTTCCTCATCCGCCTTTGCTAACGTCCAAGATTCCGCGCCATATAGTAGGACGGGGATGATCAAGCTGTTATATAAAGCTAGTTTAGTCCTTCTAGAGAGGGCTTTATTACTCAATTGTCTCTTGAGCCCAAAGAAACAGCGATTGGCAAGAGTGATTCTGCGTTTGATTTCGGTACTGATGTTGTTGTCCCTGTTTACCGCGGAGCCGAGGTAGACGAAGTCCTTGACTACCTCGAAGTCTCTGCTGCCTAGTGTAACGCTCCGTCCGAGACGTCGATGTTGTGTGTCCTCCCTTGATGACAGCATGTACTTAGTTTTGCCCTCATTTACCGCCAGGCCCATTTTAGCCGCTTCCGCTACAATGCCAGCAAACGCCTCATTGACGGCTCGCTGTGTTCGTCCAATCACGTCAATTTCATCAGCGTATGGTAGCAATTGGACTGACTTCTGGAAGATCGTGCCTCTGGTGTTGACTTGTGAGTTTCGCACGATCTTCTCAAGGATGGTGTTAAAGAAGTCACATGGTAGTGCGTCGCTTTGTCTAAAACCTCTTTTGACTTTGAAGGTTTCGGTGAGTTCGCTATCGACCTTGACGGAGTAATTTATCCTTAACAGAAACATAGAACTACATGCCGTTATTTTTGAGTTTCGAGCAGCAGGAGGCCTTGATTTACAAACTGTTCAATATCAGCTTTTCTACTAAGACAAAAAATTATTTTTAAGAGCAATGCATGCAAATAATGTGGCCCCTGTATTGGATGGGGAGTCCATTTGTAGAGAGTTTACACAATGATAGGTGTGAGGCAAGAAAGTATCTTCAGTGCTTTACTGTTTTTTCAAATGCTGGATCGGGCATAATAATTCCGACTCTTAAGTATCATTTCATTTTTAATACATTTTTATTTCAAATTCATTGCAGACTTACGTACTAGACAAAAATGCTTAAAACTAATTGGATGTGCTTTGTTTTCTTTTTCCTACAATCTAACTTACTGGCCCCCTACGGGCACTCTAAGCTAAACTTATCCTTAATCTATTGTCTTTCGACCTAATCTTACATTTTATATATTTATGGAGTTCATTACTATTTATTATTAAGAAAAATTTTAAAGAAAACACTTAATAACTGAACCGGCTCTTAAGTAATATATCTCGGTATCGATATGAAGGAAATTGCGAATTTAAAATTTTATTTTTCAATATAATCTCCCCTAACATTAATGCAGTTGTTACATCCTAAGATAAGCTTCTTTAAACCCTCTAGAACACTAAATCTCCTCATTCTTTGCAATATACTCATATATTGCCGGCTTGAGTTCTTCATTATCCGAAAATCTTTTTCCCCGAAGACATTTTTTCAAATCCGAAAACAGGAAATAATCACTAGCAAGGTCTGGACTATAGGGTGGGTGTTGGATTTCTTCGAAACCACAATCTTGCGCAGCAGCCTTGGAAACTCGCGCCGTGTGAACAGGAGCGTTGTCATGAAGAAGCAACACAACCGCTGCGAGTTTAGCCCGGCTTTTCTTTTTAATTTCCTCCCGCAAATTATGCAAAGTGGAAGGCGTAGGATGTGGCGTTGATGGTTTCCCCTTTTTTGTACTCAATGAGCAAGATTCCCGTTGAATCCCAAAAAACTGTAGCCATGAGCTTCCAGGCAGACGGAGTGACTTTGAACTTCTTCTGAGGGTCTGATCGTTTTTTATGTCACTACTTGGATTCTTGTTTGCTTTCAGAGTCATAGTGGTGAACCCATGATATGTCCCCAGTGACAATTCGATCCATAACACCGTCCGCGTACTCACTACACGTCTCCAAAGCTCTCTACAGCATCACTTTTCCTAAGGCATCTATTCAAGCCATATCTCTGTTTATAAAAAAATAGGACAAAGTATGGAGTTACTTCAAATGATAGAGTGGATAACGAAGTTTAAAATATTACCGTCGAACTTTTTGTTTTTTGGTGATTTTTGACCACATGGTTTTTGCAATTGAAGTTTGACTGCGTAAATATATGCAGCACTGTGCGAAATAATAGCACATTGTCCGACTCTGTCACTACTATGCTAATTAACTTTTCCTATGGTCGGGCATTTATTGCCCAAAATCTATTACATCAGTCATAAAACCCATAAACAAGACAATAAAAAATTCTTCTTGTCATTAAGAAAGGACTCGTTAACAGAAATGCAAATATATGCGTAAATCCAGACATGCCCGCGATTGGTGGGTAATCGTGATACAGAGTTAGTCATGACTACACATTAATCATAACTAACCGTGAAAAATTCGATGTGCTCAGCAGGGAATCGAACCTAGACCCTTCAGCGTGTAAGAGTCGCACTCTACCCACAACGCCACGGCGGCCACAGTTCATTCAATTCAATTCAAATAACTAGGAGCATAGAATAATAGTCACACCTTGACTCGGTACCTCTGATATGTGTAAATAACGAAAAATCATGAATAAACGTCAGTCATGAATAAATCCGGTAACTAATTAAGAAATATGACTAAACGTTTGTCATGAATACTAACGTTTAGTCATATTTCTTCAGTCATTAGTCATTACAGGTAACCCTCCTACAACGCGGTTAATTGGTTCCTGAAAAACTCCGCGTTGTAGGAAACTTTTTTTTCCTCCATTTTTCCTTTTCTTATACAATATCACGCAAGTAACATGTTAAAGTTTTCTCAGCCGAATTAATTATATTAGACCTTTCATCGAATAAAAAAATTTTATTTTTTCAAAGATATTTTTCTATTTGTCTATTTCAACATAATAACATAAATTAATTCATTTAATTAACCAGAAAAAAGCAATTCATTTATTTAAATAACATAAAACTAAGGAAAATAAAATCTGGGAAAAATAGACACGGATTTTCAAATCTACATATTTCAGAGGATTTTAAATCTCAACCTTCTACAAATCCGCTTCCTCGTCCTCGCTTATTATAACTTGCTTCAAACGTTTTGCTCTTGGTCGTCCTATTTCAAAATCCGAGCTTGACCCACTATCACATTGAACCGGTTCAGCTATTATTGCTGGTCTTAAAAATCTTTTATTGATGTCTGCTTTGTCCTACTTCGTAAATCTTTATAGATTTCCTGGTAGGCAGATAAATCATGTTCAAGATTTCTTTTGAACATTTCTGCTCTACTATTTAGAGGATCGTTTTCCAAAACATACTCTTCCAACTCCTTCGCCAGATTTAAAAGTTTCTCCACACTTTTTAGCGAAAAGTTTTTGATTTCGGTGTCAGAGAGGTCGTCAGAGCTTTCTTCAATCGATAATGCTTCACTTGTCATTGCTGCTAAATCTACTTCATTTAATTCGTCGTCCACAACTAATTCTCGAATATCAGC
The DNA here is from genome assembly GCA_955652365.1 of Eristalinus aeneus. Lineage (NCBI taxonomy): Eukaryota > Metazoa > Arthropoda > Insecta > Diptera > Syrphidae > Eristalinus > Eristalinus aeneus. The sequence continues at coordinate 39,664,000 of OY019132.1, forward strand.
CACATTTATTTCGTCAAATCCATCGCCTTTTATTACGTTTGCCAGTCTCACTACGTTTTCATATTCATCCTCAACGAGATTAACAACAGTTTCCTGTACTACAACCTCTGGCAAAAGTACTTTCCAGCAAGCTCTCAGTGTTGATTGACGAATGTCTTTGAGTGATTTGCCGACGATTTTACAGCAATCTAAAATTGAGAACTGTTTCCAGACTTCTTTGACCGTTATATTCAATGATTCCATCTTCTCTAATATTAATTCAAATGATTTGCGTATGTAGTATGCTTTAAAGGTTGATATTATTCCTTGATCTAAAGGTTGTAATATTGATGTAGTATTGGGCGGTAACAACTCAACTTGAATATGTGGATGACTTAAATCAGTTGCATGAGATGGTGCATTATCTAAAAGTAGCAAAACTTTAAATGCCAAGTTCTTTTTTTTAGATAGTTTTCTACGTCGGGAACAAAGCAATGATAGAACCAATCATTAAATAGTTTGGCAGTCATCCATGCTTTTTTGTTTGCTCTCCAATACACTGGAAAATTGTTTTTATTGTTTCCTTTCATGCAACGTGGATTTAATGACTTGTTAATAAACATTGGTTTTGTTATAAGATCACCAGATGCATTACTGCAAAGTAACAATGTTATACGGTCCTTAGAAACCTTAAAGCCAGGAAAACTTCTTTCGTTCCTCGAAATAAAAGTTCTTGATGGCATTTTTTTCCACCACAAACCTGTCTCATCAGCGTTATCTAAAAACGTGTGTGTGAATGTTTGAAAAAATTGCGGTTTGCAAAATTCCATAGTGCATACAAACATTCAAACACTTTTAGTATGTACATATGTATAATACAAACATATTATTATTTCTTTATGAGACTAGGAATAATAGATATACACATATACACAAGTAATTTTTGATAATTGTGTGTTTATAGAATAGTTTATAGAATATGTATTTAAAATATGCTTAAAAATCGCGTTGTAGGATTCGCGTTATAGGAAACATTCCGCAATTCGCAAACCGCGTTGTAGCGAAATCGCGCTATAGAAGTACCGCGTTATAGGAGGGTTACCTGTATGTTATTTTATGCCCAACTCTGATGGGCAGGTGTCGGGATACCATTCCTTCGTCGAAGTTGAGAAATTTCTTCGCTGTGTCTTAAAGGGAATATTGCGTTTATCACATTCTACACCTAACTATATGCTGCCCCTTGGAAACATTGAAACTTCATTTTTTTTACATAGTAAAAATTATAGTGAGTCTATCATCACTATAACTTTTACAAAAGTAGTACTCAAGAGTGTATTAAGAAGCACATCAAGTTTCATTGAGAAAGCAATAAGGAAGGAGATGGTCAACTGAACAGCTGATCAAACAGCTGATTTCCCCTTTGTCCATCGACCGGTTGACTGTTATTTACGTGTTTTAGTAGACATAACCTCAAATTCTGAAAGTTATTTACGTATCATCGAACATTGTCTCACTTTACTCACACATGTTTACGTTTTGATTTATATGCCCTCTCCTTCTTACAGTGTAAAGAGTTAGGAGATCCACCGTATAGACAGTTCACACGTATTCCCATTTGAAATCAAACCAAATCCTTTTTGTGCGTCAGCTGTTCAGGAGGGGAAATGCTATAAGAAACGCTGTCAAAATGAATTCAAGGGCGGGAGACGCGGGAGTTGACTGTCTCCCTATTGGTCTCTGGTTTCATTCAAGAATGGAAACGCCTCGCATCAGACTGTGGAGCCACCTTAAGGATAACAACCGATGTAATATGTGAACGCCTCGTCTGAGCAGAGTTGTATGTTATGTTGCAAAAAGCCTGTCGAAATAAGTCTGTTATTGCAAAGACTAATAGACTTAGATTATGTAATGATTATAATGAACTTAAAATAGAATGAAAATTAAATATAAAACTATACCAGCTCTGATCATCAACATTGATTTTTTACACAACTCCAATAATTCTTCTACGCTATGTCTTCCGGCCACGTTACCTCTTTTACCAGGTATACCGGTATGAAGTGATCATAGATCATGAAAAATAGCCCGAGTTATACCCATTGCTAAACGACTAAATCCATCCTCTCCTTCAGACTTTAGACCCATTAGCATTCTACCTTGCTTATCAAAAGTTTTAGAGAAACTCATAGCAAAGCAGCTGATTGAACATCTATCTCGTAATAGCCTACTGTATGAAGCACAATCGGGTTTTAGAGCTAATCACAGTACTTCTACTGCCATGGTTAACATCGTAGAAGATATACGGCGAAACTATGACAAAAAACAGGTTACACTTCTCTGCTTACTTTAATTCTCTAAGGCTTTTGATAAAGTTAATCACAAGCTACTTTGCTGGAAATTGAAAAATTTCTTTGCATTTAGTGATACAGCTGTAAGTCTTATTTCAGGCTTCCTATCCGATAGGTTCCAAAGAGTTGTTATCGACCCCCATAATTTTTCTGCTCTCTTGCCAGTTAAAGTAGGTGTACCCCAGGGTTCAATTCTGGGACCTATTCTTTTCTTCATGTTTATCAACGATCTTCCGTCTGTATGTAATTATTCCACTGTCCATTTGTATGCTGATGATGTGCAATTTTATTTAGCAAAATGTCCTGACAACGTAGGTGAACTGATAGTTTTAATTATTAAAGAGCTCTTCAATATCCACAGCTGGTCTCAAAAAAATGGATTGCATTTGAATCCGAAGAAGTCACAGGTAATTCCTGTTTCCAATTCGACTGTGTCCTTCGATAATTCGCCGAGTATAGTACTGGGTGGTGATACACTCAAAGTAGTTAATACTGTTACCAGTTTAGGTTTTATTGTCAATTCAAAGCTGTCTGGATACGACCACACAAATTTCGTTATTAGAAGAGTATATGGTTGTCTACGCAAGTTATGGTTGACCTCTAACTACACTCCACTTGACACACGAAAAAAACTTGTCCAAACCCTCATTCTTCCTTTAATTACTTATGCTGAAGTAGTATACAGTAAAGTTGATTCACTGTTTCAACGAAAACTACAGGTGGCATTTAATGATGCGGTCAGATATGTATATGGACTACGAGATTCGATCATGTATCTCAGTATAGTAAATACTTACTGGGAATTTCCCTAGATCATTTCATGGAAATGAGAAATTTGATCGTATCTCTATAACAAACTTATCTATCTTTATAACAAACTTAATTTTGGTCGATCTATCAGAACACATACTCTTATACCATCTCATCACCTTTATTTAAATTCATCGCGACTTTTTTACATTCATGCTATTAAACTTTGGAACTCTCTACCAAATCACATAAGAACAATTTCTAATGCCAAGCGTTTTAAACATGCCATTTTCGTACACTTCTCCTCCCTTCCTTGAGTCCCCTTCCTAGAACCTTTTATTTTGTTTTTTATACTATTAGCTTTAAGTAATATGAAAAATTGTATAACTTTCTGAATTTTTCACAACTTAGTACTATAAAAGACTCATGTCTTATTGTACCTTTATACTAATAATAATAGATTGAATTGAATTGAATTGAATGGAAGTGAGCGTCTAGATACAATTGTTTTGATATGGAACATTTGTTGTCAACGTGCCTTTATTTTTTTTTTTTGTTTATTTGCTATGACATCTGTGAAAAATACTTAGTATACATCAAGTCATTGAACAAACAACATCATATTTTGTCATCGTGTTAAAAATGTCGAATTTTGTACCAGAAAGTGATGATTTGCGGAAAGCATTCATTTTTTCATTTGAAGAAAAGTGTTACAGGGTCGAATCGAATGCTTGTCGAGGCATATGGTGATCATGCTCCATCAGAAGCAACATGCAAAAGATGGTTTCAACGGTTCACAAATAATAATTTTGATGTGAGAAATGAAGAACGTGGAAGACCACCAAAAAAGTTTTAAGACGCCGAATTGCAAACGATATCGGATGGAGATGACACTTTGAGTCAAAAACAAATGGCAGCAATGTTATATGTTGCACAACAAACAATTTCTGGCCGTTTAAAAGCTATGGGAAAGATCCAAAAGTGTGGAAAATGGGTGCCACATGAGTTGAATGAAAGACAGATGGAAAACCGAAAGAACACTTGTGAAAGCAAAATTTCAAAGACACGAAAGGAAAATGGTTTTGCATCGGATTTTTACTGGCGAATCCTAAACGGAAAAAATCATGGATTAATCTGGGACAACCATCAACATCGACTGCAAAACCAGATCTATTCGGCAAGAAGACAATGCGGTGTGTTTGGTGGGACCAGAAAGATGTGCTGTGCCACGAGCTCCTAAAACCTGGTGAAACCGTTAATGCTGATCGCTATCGACAACAAATGATCAATTTGAATCATGCATTGATCGAGAAACGACCAGAATGGGCCAGAAGACACGGTAATTTTTCTCCATGACAATACACCTGCACACAAAGCAAAACCGGTTCAGGATACAATCAAAACACTTGGCTGGGAGCAGCTTAACCACCCACTGTATTAGCAGACTTGGCTCTTTCCGACTACCATTTGCTTTCATCGAGACACACATTTGCAGCATTTGATTCCTACGAGGAAGTCGAAAATTGGGTGTCTAATTGGTTTGCTTTAAAAGACGAACAATTTTATTGGCGTGGAGTTTACAAATTGCCAGAAAGGTGGTTAAAATGTGTGGAAAACAATGGCCAATACTTTGAATAAAATGTTTTTTCTTTCCCATAAATAATTTTTGTTTTATTTGCAAAAAATGAATGCCGGTATGCCTGGTAAATCTCTGATGTCTTGATATTTCCAACTACCAAACTTCTGACTAATTGTACGTTTGTAAATCTCCAACAAATTCCAGTCTCAGCCCAAGGACCATGCAAATAAAAGTCCCCAACAGATTCCCAAAAGGCAGCAACGAATAACAACCCGAGCTCAATATCTGGAAGTAAATCAAATCAACACTGAATGGCGCCCGAAAGCGTTCCCCACGCGCCCACCTCCGTCACACCATTGCGCCCAACATACCGCCTTTAATTTGTGCAAACCCACCATCGAACTGCCGTGCTCAGAACATAGATGGCGCCGAGCGCAATTGGTGGCAATTGATTACAACTTAAAATCGGATCTGACATCCATACAGTCGCTCGATGAAATCCTCCAGTCTCTCCTCTGTCTCTCACATTTTCCGCTCCATTCACCCATTCCGCCGGTGTTGTGCGCTAAACCGACAATTCGTGCTGCTCTCCCCCACTGCAATGCACTCACTGCGCAGCAACCATTCGACAGTACTCACAGCTGACAACTGTCAAATTGTGGAGAAAAAACACAGAAACACACAACTTGTCCACGGTGCCCCCGGAAAGACACCAGCACGGCAGCACCACCGTCTACCGTGTCGCCTCTCAAGCAGTTTCGAGAGAGCATCGCATGTGAGCGGATGCCGGCGTCGACTGTGCGTCTCATTCAACTCTCCGATATCTGCCCAAAATTGAATTCAAGTGTCTTTTATATTCGGTAAATAACACAAAACAAATAAACCGGTATTCGTTTCAATTTTTCCCCCCACACCCCGCCGTCGAAAAAGCACCAGCTTTGCATTGTTAATTCGAATTACTTCTAGTTCACTTGAGTTCTTTGGCTTTGTGTCGCGGTGCGTTGATTCTTTGACGACTACTGGCGTCAGCGAGTTTTTTTTTCAGATACAACTTTTTTCGTGTGCGTTACGTGCATTGCTGTGGAGTAAGTGTTGAAGGTATTTCACCACGCGCCGCGAAAAGGCGCAGCACCCACAATCGAATGAGAATGATGTTTGCGGATTAAACAGAATTTCGGAGCAGCCGAGGATCTGTTTGCTTTCACTTGATTTTTCCACATCTGTATGCCATCCCCTCATTATGCACCCTTTCCGGTGGATGTGGAGAATCGGTTGTAAAGCGCGCGCCGTCAACGCAAGTCTCTTATCCTTTGACCGTCTTTGGTCACCCTGTTGACCGCCTTTCCTTCTGACAGAGACAGAGATTCCGCAGTTGCCCTCCAGGAGGAAAGTGCAAAAGTTTACGCGAAAATTTTTTGCGATTTTTATTCGTTTTCAATTCGAGTCCTCATCTCTGGTTAGCAGGTAGCATACGGATTCCGAGGTGAATTGTGACGGTGGGGACTCCCCACGGTGCCCGATGAGGGGATGCAAGTGTGTGAAAAGTGAACGCAAACACTCCGGAGGAAATGTTTACGCAACGACGTCGAGAGTGTGAGAAATCCAAGAAAGAGCTGCACACGTTTTGTCGAGCCAAAGGATCACATTCAGTGGGAATTCCGCGGATTTCGGTTCTGACACGGCAAGAAATTTCCACAGTTCCAATCGAGATCCGAAAATTCATTTTTTTTTTTTGTTCGTTTTCTGATTTCAGCGGGTGCTTCTTAAGTGTGGTGAATTCCTAGTGCAATCGAATAGAAGCAAGGAAAGGAGCAGGTCTGTACAGCAGGGGTGCATACAGAATGCCCTCGAACCTGCATCCGTCGTGTATCCTTGTCCGTGTCCCTTGCAGTGTAGAAAGAAAGTGAAATGAAAAGAAGTTCGTGCCGTGAATTTGTCACTTCCTCTCGATGTCTCTGAGTCTTCTGCTCTCTGTTGCCAGAAAAGAAAAAAAAAAAACACGTATCCTCGGCGAATCCTTCGTTTGCTTTTCCCTTCGTTTTTTTTTTCGTCCTCCTTGTTCAGTGATTATCCCTGTGTCATAGCGTGGTGGTTTTCTCATCACTCTTTTGATCTCTTTCAGTGAACGTGTGTCCCTGTGTATGTGCGTGTGTGTGTGTATTTGGGGGGTGTTAGAAAAGGAAAAGTGTGGTGAAAACGTGGCCCACAGCAATTGTGATGTGTATGCATAAGATTCTGTAGGTCCTGGAATACACAACCCCTAAGAATACTGGATTATTTACTTCACAGCAAAACAGGATAACACACTTCAATGAGGCGGGAATGGTAAGTTTGACAATTTTTTGCACCCCTCCCACCGCTGGTTGCCCTTCATTGTCATCTCATCTCACCGAGTGTTGCAAGTCATCGTTTGCGTGCAGGGTGGGAAGGTTTCGTAACTCTGATACTGACAGTATCTCAATTAACGCATCGATACATGTGAATATGTGTACCCATCAACCTTCGAATGTGAGCTTTTTCTCAGCGGGATTGAGGTGCCCCCTCCTGCCGCCTTGTGGATGTGGAGCAAAACAGTGATTTTATATTGAATTTCGTTGCTGTCAGATTCACCTGAGGTGCTTGCGGAGTGTGCTGGCTTGGCCCCACTTCGGTCGGTGGGTGAGTGAGGTTATGTGGTCTATTTACACGGCTTTTGTCTGCGATGAGTGGCGGTGAGTTTTGCTTTTCGGCGGTCCTATTATTTTGGGCTGTGATTTCATAAGTCTCGTGACCTTTGAGATCCGATCCGTGATGCAACCGTGTGTCGGATGAGTTGTCGGATGTTGTTGTTTGCTATTGTTACCGAACTGCGTGGCTTGTCGGATTTCATTTTGTGTGTACTGACTGTGCGTTTTGCTGGTGAAGCGATCAAATATTTGCCCTGTCATCACCGATCATGCGGTTCAAGCGACGGATGGGAACAAAAAGTAATTTGTAGAACTTAGGATCACTTTTGTACTAGCCGGCACGTGTTAGCTTGAGTCTGTAGATGAAACCGGATGGATGAGTTTGAGTTGCGTAGTTTTTTGTTTGTCTCCAGAGTCCAGACTAGGTTGGCGGGAATGCGGGTCTACCTGGGCTGGCGATTGTGTTTAAGAAGCTTATTTCCCGCGAAATTTTAAAAGTCACGTTTCGTTTCGCTGTGGTTATACCTCTCACAGGGGATATTGGGCTTCGATTAGGTAGCGTCTTGCCACCTCTCGTCTATGCATGTTCTTTGGATGTAGCAGCGTAGCTTAGGCGAGGAGTTTATCACATTGATAGTTTTGAGATTCTCAACTTTGCTGAGAACTTAGTTGTTGTCACATCCTCCTAAGCAGAGCTCCAGCAGACAGTCGATCGGTTTGAGGCCCTATGTGCTTGAAGGGAACAGGAATAAGCCCGAATTCATTGTCATTTCCAAAGTGGCTGCTCACTGCACCCTTTTCGTTAGTGGAATCCCATTGAACAGAGGAAGTCGGGTCTTTTTCAGAACTTATGGTAGAAATACCACTGAGTCCCTTTGCAGGATTGGCTAAACTGAATCAACTTTGAGACTCAGTTATAAGGAAGCCCAACCTTAACAGCAAAACAAAGTGCCATGAACTCTTGGTAATGACCGAATGTAAGTCGCCGAAATGAAATGTCATCGTGCTGTTGCGAGAGTTGCTCACCGGAGTTCTTTTGAAATACGCGAAAGTGCATGTGGAACTAAATATTGAGTTTTACGCCGGAGTAGTTTGAGGAACGGTGGCCGCCGTGGGCTAGTGGGTAAAGTGCGACAATTACACACCGAAGGGTCTAGGTTCGGTTCCCGGCTGAACACCTCGAATTGTTCACGGCACCACCTCTTTCGAGCTGCTGGCAACACTCAAAGAGTAATAACTGTTTAAGAAAAATTCTCAAACTTCGCCGTTTGGAGTCGGTACAAAACTGTAGGTCCCTTCTACTCGTGAGAGAACAGTAGTGCGCACAACACAAGTAGTTGATAAGCAAGCTAAGCCCTGGCCCCCCTGTAGACTGTCGCGCCAACAAATATTATTATTATTATTATAGTTTGAGAAAAGAGACAGTGCAAGATAAACTCAATATTGATCTTTTCTTGGCTTGGCCACGTTGCGCGGAAGTCACATTTATAGAGCTTGAATGAGTTAGAGGTCTTTGGCACGTGCATTGATCATTTCCAGAAGCCGCCATGTCCCTCAGGTAGGATCGTTTCCAGTAGCCGCCATGTTCTTCAGAAGAGAGCGAAGGGAATGAAAAGATGCGATTGGGCCCACGTGGCGGTAGAGTTAAAAAATTACCTTGAAACGCTGCAGTTGGAGGTCCCTCAAGTGGGACATGGCGACCACTGGAAATGATCAGATGTTTCGTTTCGAGGGATCCTAATTCCCAGCGTTGGTTTCTTTGCCTCAATTCGAAATTTGTTTCCGGACAGAAACATAAGCCTCTACCTGTCACGGAAATAAGTTTCTGATAACATTGGATTGTGCTTTCATTGCGTCAGACAAACACAATTGCTGCAGCTCTGCTTCAAGAAACTATGAACCATAATCTGCCTCCCTCGGTTGGGCGGTTGTTCAGCTCAATAGCTTGGATGAGGTTTGCTTTAAGTTTCTGGATAGCTGGAATTAGATCGGTCTTTAACGATTCTTTTATCTTCTTTGTATGACGCATACAGTTCAAGATGGACATGGGCCTCAACCAAAATGTCCCTCTCTGGCATCAATCCAAATGCGTTTTCGATGTCTTCAAAAGACCTGTGACCCCCAAATCGTTTTGATCCTTCGAAAAAATCAGTAATTGGAAGAAGCAAGGTCTGGAGAATATGACGAGTAGGGTGGGACCTTCAATTGCAGCGTTTCTAGGTACATTTTTTGAACGTTACCGCCACGTGGTCCCAAGTGTTAACATGTCGCAAAATCACCTCTTCATGCTTTTCGCTCGCTTCTGGCCGCTTTTTACGCAATGCACGACGAGAACGTTCCCCATCAATGCAATGCATAACCCGCACGCATAAGCTGTAATCAAGACCGTTCCCCATCAATGGTTTCGCGTGGTTTTAGCAGCTCATAGAACACGCTACCCGCTTGGTCCCACCATATACAAAGCATGACCTCGGACCGAGGATGTTTTCCTTTAGCGTAAAAGTAGGTAACGATGGAACGAACTCATCACTCTTGGAATAGTTACCGATTTTTCATCTCCAGTCACGATCCGGTGAAACAGTCCCTCCTATCTCTGGCTGTGTTGACAACTTTCTTTTACTTTCGATAGAACCAAGGGCGCAAGCAGTTCCAAGGTGGGTTCGAGCCTCAATTAATCCTTCAATTCCTCACCTTCAGACTTTTTGGGCTGGCCAAGACAATCTTTGTCTACGATCTGAAAGCCCTCACTTTTGATGCGATTAAACTACATTGCCTATCAAGGTCATCGGTTATCCCATTTCCCATCATCCCGTGATATTCCGAGTTACGGTCTGCCAACCACATTTATGGATGACTTGCATTTTTACTATTTTGGATGTGCACAGCTTGGCTGTCGTCACAGACGGAGATATTTTGCCCCTTTGAACTGTTTTTCAGAAAATAGTAAGTAGCCATTAGGAAGGCACTAGTTTTCTCCTGGAAGATCGGCGCAAAGTTACCTAAAGTGGTTTGAATTATAATGTTCTTGTTATTCACAGATGTCCGGACTACTCCATAGTTTTAAAGCCGACTGTGCCAGTCCATGTATATTTCATTTCTGGCTCTGTTAAGCTTTTGATGTCTATGGAGAAGAAGTTGCGAGTTACAAAATCGTCTTTTCGTACGACAGCCAATACCCTTGCTTTTGAATAAATTTCCATCAAAATTTCTGCAGCCGAACGGAAATTGTTAACTGAGACAATTCCAACGATTCTGCTAACTATCTTTGAGTATGGCCCAGATCTAAGTCCAGTAAAGCCTTCAATTCCTCACCTTCAGACTTTTTGGGCTGATTACGACAATCTTTGTCTACGATTTCAAAACCCTCACTTTTGATGCGACGAAACTACAAGATTTGTAGCTCGGGGCAGATTTACAAGCATCCCATGCGCTCCAGCACCACATTTCTTTCATTTCAAAAAAACTTAAAATTTCCCGCATATGATAGTTACTTAAAACACACCCCGGGCATTTTCGAAGAGGCCAAAACTACTGTCATCTAAAGCAGACTCTGATGCGAACTTCCTACTGTTGACAAATGTCACGCCTTTCCAATGAAGTAGGCATTTGCTTTCAGCCACAGCTTGCAAGTGGCGCCATCTTTTGAAAACGACCGATTTAATTTGTAATAAATAATTGGACGACGAGACAGTCCGTAGGGGGATCCGGGCCTAGCTTGCTTATCAACTACTCGTGTTGTGCGCTTCTCACGAATAGAAGGGACCAACAGTTTTTTACTGACTCCGACCGGCGAGCCTAAGCTTAGCTTTTTCTTAGAGAGTAATTACTCTTTGAGTGTTACTAGCAGCTCGAAAAACTTGGAGCAGCGACAACTGGTATTCAGAAGAATATCGAACCTGGACTGTATACACTAATTATTAATGGGAAAGTAAAATCATTGATATTGGTATAAACATTTTATTCAAAGTATTGGCCATTGTTTTCTACATATTTTGACCACCTTTTTGGCAATTTGTGAATACCACGCCAATAAAATTGTTCGTCTTTTAATGCAAACCAATCAGACACCCAATTTTCGACCTCCTCGTAGGAATCAAAGTGCTGCTCGGCCAATGCGTGTCCCATCGATGAAAACAAATGGTAGTCGGAAGAAACCAAGTCTGGTGAATACGGCGGATGGGGTAGCTGCTCCCAGCCAAGTGTTTTGATTGTATCCTGAACCGGTTTGCTTTGTGTGCAGGTGCATTGTCATGGAGCAAAATTACCTTGCCGTGTCTTTGCCCATTCTGGTCGCTTCTCGATCAATGCATGGCTCAAATTGATCATTTGTTGTCGGTAGCGATCTGTATTAACAGTTTCACCAGGTTTTAGGAGCTCGTGGTACAGCACACCTTTCTGGTTCCACCAAACACGCACCATTGTCTCCTTGCCAAATCGATCTGGTTTTGCAGTTGATATTGATGGTTGTCCCAGATTAACCCATAATTTTTTCCGTTTGGGATTCTTGAAATAAATCCATTTTTCATCACTAGTAACAATCCGATGCAAAGCCGATTTTTATTCGTGTCTTTGAAGCAAAATTTCACAAGTGTTTTTTCGGTTTTCCATCTGTCCCTGAATTGAATCATGTGGCACCCATTTTTCACACTTTTGGATCTTTCCCATAGCTTTTAAACGGTCTGAAATTGTTTGTTGTGCAACATATAACATTGCTGCCATTTGTTTTTGACTCAAAGTGTCATCTCCATCCAACGTCGTTTGCAATTCGGCGTCTTAAAACTTTTTTGGTGGTCTTCCACGTTCTTCATTTCTCACATCAAAATCATCATTTCTGAACCGTTGAAACCATCTTTTGCATGTTGCTTCTGATGGAGCATGATCACCATATGCCTCGACAAGCATTCCATGCGACTCTGCAGCACTTTTCTTCAAATGAAAACAAAAAATTAATGCTTTCCGCAAATCATCACTTTCTGGTACGAAATTCGACATTTTTAACACGATGAAAAAATATGATGTTGTCTGTTCAATTACTTGATGTATACTAAATATATTTCACAAATGTCATGGCAAACAAACAAAAAGAAAATAAGGGCACGTTCACAAATACGGGTATGCCTGGTAAAAAGAAACTGAGCAAGCAGTTGACCAACAGGAGAATTCCTCAATTTCCACTTTTATGGAAAGTGGTCCCATCTTAATAACCTGTTCACATTAGTTGTACATTAGTTTTAAATGCTTGTGGATTGTACTGGGGGGAAAAAGTTGGGCTGGGAAGAGCATCCCATATTCGTGTGGTGCGGCTGAAGAATGAATCTCTTAACTTAACTGTGCGTCCGGAGGTGGGCTTAAGTATGAACGGGTGGACAGTCCTAGCGAGGCGAGAATTGCAGGTGAATTCTTGAACTTATTAGAGCAGTTTTTGTTGACATAGCGATAAACTAGTGACACAGACACAACATTTCGTCGATTTTCTAGTGAGTCGATTGACTTCGCAGCATTGTTTACCAAAAAGTTTAATCGCTCGCTGTGGGATTCTATCTAGTAGGTGCAGTGAGGTCCTAGTAGCACCAGACCAGATAGGAGAATTCAATTAATCAACAGCAAAAGGGGGCAGTGTGACCCCGCTCCGAACATAATTATTTTCTTAGAAGCCGATTTTCTTGAGGACTTTCTTTATTTGATTACGTTTTTCGGCATTTCGACCTTTCCTTCAATTTTTCCAGGAAACCCCATGGCGATGGGTCTTAATTGTCTTCTTCTCACCGTTTTGTCTGATTTGACTTGGCATCATAACATGTCGAAATAAACTGTTCGGACCTGCCTAGCAGTATAAAGGGCCAGCTTTTGAGCCGAAACGCTCCACTGCAGTGTTTTCCAAACATTCAAAAATCAAAAAAAACTACAATTGGCTTAGGAAAGAGCAACTCAATAGTTAACCAACCACGTCTGTGGATGACTTGCATTTTTATTATCTTGGATGTTCACAGCTTGGCTGTCGCCACAGACGGAAATATTTTTCCCCTTTGAACTGTTCTTCAGAAAATAGTAAGTCGCCAATTGGATTAAGGTAAAGCAACTCAATGGCTAAGAATTTGAACCAATTCATCCTTTGTCAGCAATCTATGGGCGACATAATCGGGTGTCTTCAAAATTTCAATCAGGCCAAATCCTTAAAAAAATAAAAAGACAGGACATCGGGCGTTTCATTTTCTTCATGTTAAAAGGAGCATAAAGGATAAATTGTACTTAACAATCTTTGAGTAAATCAAACTTCTTCTTCTTCTTCTTCTTCTTCTTCTTCTTCTTCTTCTTCTTCTTCTTCTTCTTCTTCTTGTGGCGCTTCAGTCCGGGCTGGACCTGGGCCTCAACCAACATGCCTCACCAGCCAGCACGATCTTTCGCCAGCTGTCTCCAGTTGCGCACTCCAAGTTGGTTGAGGTCCTTCTCCACTTGTGTGCGCCACTTAAGTCTAGGTCGTCCTCTGTTGCGTTGTCCCAATGGCTCGGATTCAAAGACTTTTCGTGCCGGAGCAGTGGTGTCCATACGCCCTACATGGCCTAGCCATCTTAAGCGTTGTATCCGTAGATGCTTGACCAGGCGCATGTCGCTGTACAGCCCATAGAGCTCGTCATTAAATCTTCTCCTCCAGATGCCATCAACGCAAACAGGACCAAAAATCGCACGCAGAACTTTTCTCTCGAAGAGACTAAAGGCTCCCTCACCCGTCGTTGCTAACGTCCAAGATTCCGCGCCATAAAGTAGGACGGGGATGATCAAGCTGTTATATAAAGCGGGCTTAGTCTTTCGAGAGAGGGCTTTATTACTCAATTGTCTCTTAAAACCAAAGAAACAGCGATTGGCAAGAGTGATTCAGCGTTTGATTTCGGTACTGATGTTGTTGTCCCTGTTTACCGCGGAGCCGAGATAGACGAACTCCTTGACTACTTCAAAGTTTCTGCTGCCTGGTGTGACGCTCCGTCCGAGACGTCGATGTTGTGTGTCCTTCCTTGATGACAGCATGTACTTAGTTTTGCCCTCATTTACCGCCAGATCCATTTTAGCCGCTTCCGCTTCAATGCCAGCAAACGCCTCATTGACGGCTCGCTGTGTTCGTCCAATCAGTTCAATGTCATCAGCGTAAGCTAGCAATTGAACTGACTTCTGGAAGATCGTGCCTCTGGTGTTGACTTGTGAGTTACGCACGATCTTCTCGAGGATGATGTTAAAGAAGTCACATGACAGTGCGTCGCCTTGTCTAAAACCTTTTTTGACATTGAAGGTCTCGGTGAGTTCGTTACCGACCTTGACGGAGCAGCGAGAGTTCTCCATCGTCATCCTACACAATCTGCCGAGTTTGGTACAAATGCCAAAACTAGACATGGCACTGTATATCTCGTCTCTATGCACACTGTCATATGCGGCCTTAAAATCGATGAATAGGTTGTGATTTGTGTTGTTTGTGTATCGATTTGCACTTCTTGAGTCTTTTCCAGGATCTGCCGTTATGTGAAGATCTGGTCTATTGTGGACTTCCCTGGCCTGAAACCACACTGATAGAGACCTATCAGGTCATGAACAAACGGCTTCAGACGCTCACACAATACGGCAGAGAGGATCTTGTATGCGATGTTCACGAGACTTATCCCTCAGTAGTTGGCGCAGTTAAAGGGGTCTCCTTTCTTGTGGACCGGGCAAACGACGCTGAGATTCCACTCATCGGGCATGCTTTCCTCCGACCATGTCTTACAGATGAGCTGGTGCATGCGCCCAACCAGGTCATCTCCAGCTGCTTTAAATAGTTCTGCGGACAGTCCGTCCGCTCCAGCAGCTTTGTTCGACTTCAGCTCGGATATTGCTATCTTCACCTCGTCTAAGTCGGGGGGACGGAATGCTTGTCTAACATCGTCCAAATTGAGTAGAACATTCTGCCTAACAGGGGGATTTGGGCCGTCATCGCCGTTAAGTAGTCTGCAGAAATCATCCTTCCAGATTGTCAGCACAGACTGCGACTCCACTACGAGTTGTCCGTTTTGGTCCCGGCAGGCTTTGGTCCGAACCTGTTTTACCTTTCGGTAAAACTTTCGGACTTCATTTCTGCCATAGCACTTTTCCATTTCCTCGACCGCGCCCGTCTCATGCTCCTTCTTTTTCCTTCTGAGAAGCCGGTGCTCTTCCCTTCTTCTCTGTTCGTAGAGCTCACGAACAGCCATCGTTGTTCGATGCAGCGTCGCCTTATAGGCGTCTTGCTTAGCTGCGTGCGCTTACCTGCACTCGTCGTCAAACCATGGATTCCTTCTGGGTGGTGACTCGAAACTCAGCACTTCAGTGGGAGCTTCTTCGATGGCTTCTTGACAACGTTTCCAATCTTCTTCTATGCTTAGTGCAGTAAGCGTCGAACTCTGAGCGAGTTTCCGGAAGACTCGGTTCGCAAAGTTCCCAGCAATCGGTTGCGAGTAAGTCAAACATTGATAGAAAATTCTCAGAAATGAAAACGTTACAAAGACGCAAAAGAAACAAACCAAATGAACTTTTTAGAAGGGGAAGCACAGCAGCTGATGGCTTATAAACCTTAAATCAACGTCCGAAGAACTTGATTTCCCACACGAATATGTCGCGTTTTTGCAACACAGGAGGACTTATTCACGTCAAAAGAAACAAAAATCTGAGGGTACCCAACCCAGTGAACTCCGTCTTTGACGCCCTAATTAGGAAAAGTCAGCCTAGGACGAAAACTGAAGAATAATGCCGCCAGATGAATGAGAATCAGAATTTCTTTTGCCATTTTGAGAGTCGCGCTTGCCGCTAATTCGCGGCTCTTCGCCTTCATATCCTTCCTAGTCGGCCATCCCTTTCTTTCTTGTTGGTGTCATCTCATCGTGTCGTCGTTGTCGGCATCAGCCTTTCATTGTGTTTACATCGCGCACACACAGCAGCAGCGGTGTGCCGTCCTTAAGGCACCCCCTTGAGACTCATTTAAATGCTGCTGGTGCTGTAGTGCCACGCCACCCTGCTGCTGTTGTAATCCAGATCCAGTTCAGCCAAAAGATGAAGAGCGGCTGGGTATACGGCTGCACCGTTGTCATCGCGTTTTCTTCAGAAGCGCCCACAAAACAATGCAAATTTCGTTCGTTTTGCCAGAGTCCCACCTCATCCTCCTACTCCCCCTACCTTGGTGTGTACTCTTGTGACGCGCTTTAGAATTTCTCGCATCCCTGGTTACAAGTTTTCATTTCTTTTTGTTTCCATAACAGAATTCTTCACAAAGAGCGACGCAAAAAGAAAAAGAATCCAGCGAATAAAACACAACAGGGTGCCTCTGCCATCTTTGGTGTGAGGGGGAGGATAGGAAATCGTTCCGGCCCAGGTGTACCCCTGCGCATATGGTGCACGGACCCCGTGGGGTGCACCAGAAGGCGTGTGTGTGTGTGCGTGTGTGTGTAATTATTACGACTGCCAGCGTAACAGTGATGTAATATTTGTTTCGTGAACGTCACCTGAGTCGCTTTGGTAGTTGTGTGCATTTTGCACGGAGGGTTGCACTGCACCGAGCTTCGCTTGGGGCTGCAATGTACCTTACTGCTGTTTATTCAATTTTTTTTTTGTGAGTTTTTGCCTCCACCTTCAACCGACCCTATCCCTTCGGTGGTGCTAGAGTCTGACTTCGAGAATTTATTGCGATCGTATATGCATGTGTACGCGAGCTTCATGATTTTATGTGTTCTCCCTTAAGGGACTGGGGCTGGGATGGGGATGAGGATGAGGAAGAAAATCGCAAAGGTCAGAGAAGTTTTTTAACACGGTTTTGAGTGAGGAGAACGGTCGAGGGTGCAGTTACACTGTAGCTGATGGTGGTGGCGGTGATTTCATAGTCGCTTCGGGGTCACGGCGTTTTTGGGGTAACGATTTGCATTTGCCAATTGTTCACGGAGAAAGTTGAAGGTGAGGCGCTGTGCTCTGGGTGCGATAATTATGGGGCGCAGGGATTGGGAGGGGAACTCAATTTTGAGCGGGGGCGAGGTTTATAAAGTTTTCTTGGAGTGGTTTCCGAAAATGGCATGATTGCAGAACTGACGGCAAAAACGAACTGATTCAGTGGTCGTTTCAGCTTCGGATGGCATTTCGTGCAGCATCGGAACGGTGAGGTTGAGTAGAGAACTTTATCGGTTCTGCTGTAGTGTGTTGTGCTATGCTTTAGTCACTTGCATGATTGAAGGTTTCTCGGCGAAGGGATGGACTGCCTGGGGAGTGATTAGATCTGACGAGGACTGAAAGAAGTTGCAAACTAAATCCGGTTCTCTTAAGGAATAAACATTCTGTTGAAGAGTTGGCAGGATTTTAGTGCAAAAGCGACCTGTGAGAGATAATTAAAAAATCTGCGAATTTCTTACAAAATGTGAAAAGTGATGTAAAAGAGAAAGATGGCTTACTTTCAGAAGCTCCAGTTTTAAAGGATGTTTAGATTAGTTAGTGATCAAGACACGAAGAGATAGGACCGTGTCTTGAAACGTCCCTCGATGTTTTGGTGGCTCCCGGCTGCTGTCTTACCTCCAAGATTAAGTGTCTTTAACTGAATCCCGTGTCCCTTCATGTGTTCTCTTGCTCCTTTTCCCAGGTAAGTCATTGAGGCTCCGCTATTTAACAGACCCAACATTTCTTCTCTTTCGATTTGAATTTTCGCAAAGGGCCTTTTGTGGTCACTTATAGAAATAACTGTTTCAGCTATCCTTCTCTTCTGCCGTCTACCTATTACCCATTTCTTCCCTAAGCCTTTCTATCTGCTTGTAGGTCCTGTGTTTTTTCGGCACAGTCGTTACTTCCTCCCCAAATATCCTTCGCCTAGCTTCTTCATATTCTTGCAGCCTCTGGTGAGGACTCTTTCGTTGAGGTATTGGTTTTCCTAAATGAGTCTTCTCGTCGTCTGGTCTTGTCAGAATTTTCATTGATTCCGGGACTTCCCTCTTCTTTGAAGGATTCATCCTGGTCGTTCTGCCAGCTCTACCGTTGCTGCACAGTTGAAAGACAGACTGCCCTGGCCGAAGGTGAAACAGGTTAGGGTATGGAACGGCGACTGACAGACGACCGGGCGGTAGCTGTACTTTGGCCCTGTGCGTGTTCGTCTTGCCGGGTTCGTTCGTCCTTGTGTTGCAACTGCTGCAAAATGTGTGCAAAGCAGAGTCAAATATTCGAATACTTCATAATCACCTTGCTCATCAACTGCTCATGTTGCGCGAGCATCTGTTCTCTCACTAATAGAAAACAAAGAACGGCGAAGTTTGAGACAATTTTTTGAGTGTTGTGAGCAGCTGGAAAGAGGTGCTGAGTTGTTCAATCCTGGAATCGAACCTGAACCTTCGAAGATTTCACGACGCCTGATTTGTCATGAGTTGATCTAGCCTTCGACGATGACAGCTGCCTCAATAGAAGACAATGAACGGCGAAGTTTGAGAAGTTTTTTTGAGTGTTGTGAGCAGCTGGAAAGAGGTGCTGAGTTGTTCAATCCTGGAATCGAACCTGAACCTTCGAAGATTTCACGACGGACTGACAAAAATCGGGCTACAACTTTGCGTTGCTGATGTATTGCTAAAATTGCCTGATTTGTCATCAGTTGATCCAGCCTTCGACGATGACAGCTGCATCAGTAGAAGACAATGAACGGCGAAGTTTGAGAAGTTTTTTTGAGTGTTGTGAGCAGCTGGAAAGAGGTGCTGAGTTGTTCAATCCGCTAATCGAACCTGAGCCTTCGAAGATTTCACGACGAACTGACGAAAATCGGGCTACAACTTTGCGTTGCTGATGTTTTGCTAAAATTGCTTGATTTGTCATGAGTTGATCCAGCCTCCAGTGGACAACTTTTAATTCAATTATGTATGGGACTTCAACCTAATTTAAATATATTGTGGACTTTCAAAAATAAAAATTTTGTAACAACCTCTTTTAAAATTGTCTTGGACTAAATAGGTTTGAGAAGTGCAAGTTTATTTACGGAAAGTAATTCCTCTCCTAACGAGCACACTCAGGAAAAATTCCTATTTCCATGGAAAATGTCTCTTGTCTACTAATAATAATAATAATAATAATAATTGTTGGCGCTATAGTCCAAAGGGGGACCAGGGCCTAGCTTGCTCATCAACTACTCGTGTTGTGCGCGCTACAGTTTTTTGCCGACTCCGAACGGCGAAATTTGAGAAGCTTTCTTAGACAGTTATTACTCTTTGAGTGTTGTCAGCGGCTCGAAAGAGGTGGTGCCGTGAAATATTAGAAAAATTGGTGTTGAACTGGGAGTCGAACCTAGACTCTTCGGCGTGTGAACGTCGCACTCTACCCACTACGCCACGGCGACCACTACGGAGTCCCATAAATCAGGCATCTCTGCATGGGGGCCAACACTGGATCGGAAGGTTCTATAGAAATTTTAAACTGTTCTCAATATGTTGTAACAGCAAAAAGGTGGAGCAAGGTATAGGCACAAATGACAGGACTCTGGGCATTCTCTCTAACATGGTTGCCAGGGGTCTAGTGGTGGATTTCTGTCCTGTTTCTTCTGACAAAACAGCTCCAAGCAGCTCTCGGAATCATCGAAACGTTGTTGTTTTTGGGCCATTGTAAGCAAACGCGCCACCCGTTTCGCCATATAGACAAATGTTCATGCAAAACAGTGTATAAACTGCCTCTTGACTTCTTTAAGGTGTCAGCCGTCTGACGCAATTTTACTTTTCGGTTTTCCAAAAGGATTGTGTGTAGTTCTTTGACGTTTTAAGGTGTAACCACGTCAATTGGAATTCCAAAGCTTTCAGCATCGTTGGTGTCTATACGACCACGTTTAATGTCAGCATACTACCGACAAATAGTTGTTTTTGAAGGAGTTCCAGTAGCACTTTGATGCCATTGGTGATCTTGCACGGTTTTTTTTGCCATCAAAATGTTAATTAAACACATAAAATTCTGTTGTTTCTATTTGGTTTTTAAATCGCAAAAGAAGCGTCGCTTTAATCACTAACAATCACTAACTTGTAACCTAATAATCAGATTGTCATAAAAATTGACAGGTATCATTTGAATGTTTGTACATCCTAAAAATAATATGGATTTTTGTGTAAGTGGCGCCCCCTATATGTCGGTTTCGGGAACGATTGAGCGATGTGTTATTTAAAGCACTATGATAAGCTGAGACAAGTAAATACAACATTTTAGTGGCCGAAGCACGAAATTCCAAATATTCGTATTTTAGAATGAAACGTTGAGAATACCTTAAAAACATGAATTCTCCTTCCCTTCTGGGGAATTATATAAAGTTTTGTATCAACGAATTATCTAGATCATCGAAAAACTAAATTTTAAGAGTAGACAAACTGAAGTCTTACCGCTGAAGACAATATTTCTGTGCTTTGAAACACATTTAACGTTTATTCCATGCTGCAAAAACTGCATTATCTTATACCCGGCTTGAGACGGACTTTACACAATATGAGGTCACGTTTCTTGACGTCGTCTTACTCTCTGTGGAACCCTGATGGCAACTAAGAAGAGACCGAGGTGTCAGGAACTCCAGAAGAATGTCCACTTCCAAAAGACAGACCACATGAGATGACAGTCAAATCGTCGAATGCCATTAAACCGAATTGCCCACAATCAATTTTCGAAGTTCCGAAGTTTCTTTTGGAATATGCCGAAGCTTGCACAAGTGTCCCATATGTCTGCCACGTATTTCTGCTCCAGAAGGTCATCTCGTATCACCGATTGAGTGGACTGTAGCAGGAGATGCAATATTGGGTGTGTGCGCATAATTCTGTCAAGTCTGTAGCATAAATGCGGCCGAAAAATGTTTCACAATTCCGTCAAAGTAGACCACCCCTTAGTCAGTTTCTTAAATTTAAGCCTTTATTCAAATGGGTGGCTTTAAGACTCTGCCTTGACAGCATGAGAAACGCTTAAGCCGTCATTCCAAACCGTCGCAAGAGCTGTGCTGCATGCATTTGTCCACCGACGCAGCACTAAATTCCTTGTCTTTGCAATCCACCAATCTTGGAGTCAATTGGACGAAATTTACAACAAAAGCAAAAGAGCTTCGCCGACTCCTGTTAGATGTGAACACATTTTCATTTTATTGAGTTGTAAACTGGCAAAGCACTGGACTGCCTTCCCGACCTGGGCTGAACCAAATCCGAAGATTGAAGTCCATAAAAAGAGGGACAATTTCAAATAAATTACAAAACGCTTTGATAGCCTATAGCCGATAAATTTCTGACAGCTGAATGGACGCGCCATTCATCGCAATCGCAACAGTGGCTAATGGCGTCCAAACAGCTTTCATTTGTTTGGAGCGCGTCTGACATTGTGTTTATCTCAATTTCACGCTAATTGGTCACTGACAAAGTAACAAAAGAAGACGTTGTACCCCTTAGAAGCAGTGCTGCACAATTCGCCGCAGGCAGCTCATCTCAACTGCACCCACGATGATTCACATCCACGATATGGATTGCGTCGCAATGAGCCCAGGTCAACAGATTTCTTCAATTCCCATCGCATGACACAGTCACCCCATGTTTAGCGGCAGCCCGAGGCCGAGGAGCCGGACGAAACCGGTTCATAACAATAATACCCCGACGATGGGGGAATCGTTAATCATTTCTTTTTAAGTTCACAACCTATTCATCTCGGCAGAACTTGAGAGCGGACGACAGGCACTTTTGATGCAAGGAACCCATATCCATGTGCATCTGTTGATGGCGGAGCGAGCGATGGGTGTGCGAGCATCAGAGGCAGTCAGCATCTGCCAGCGACGGCAGCGGTGGCCTGCTTTTGTGTCCTTTTTGTGTGGATCTGAAGCACACTGACGAGTGGTATGTCGAATATTAATGTACGAGTATTTTGTTCGTTTTGTTGTTTACATGTTTCATGTGTCCACCGCCATTGCTGTTATCCTGTTTATCCAGGAAATCTCCTGTTTTTATTTTTGGTTATTGCTCTCGACATTTGACGTTGATTGGTTTTAAAACTTGTTGGTTATGTGACGGCTGCACGGAAACGGATATGAAACTTGGGGTGAGGTTGCATTCGATGAAAAAATTGTAACGCAGTACTGCCTTACCATGGCTTGGAGTAAAAATAAATTCGCTGAAATGTCATTCATACTAAACGCTTTTTGACAAATTGTTGACAAAAACGAATGACATTTTGACAAACTCGGGAAAACTCTGGAGACCCGATGTGTTGTTCAACAATTGTTGCTGTTTTTGCAAATGTTTGGAATGTTATACGTACTGTTGTCAGCTGAAGATTATCTGTTTCGTGATCTAGGACAGCAAAACATTTATTGTCCAGGAGTTTTTTTAAATGACATCCCTGTCAAGGAACGCCTTATTTGAGTCGCGAAGCACACAAGTATTGTACATCGGAGCTCTTGCGGTATATTCCAGTTTGTGAAATGCTTAAAAACATATTTTAAGCTAGCGGGGTTTTTTAAATTGCGAAACCTCGGGAACGAGTCGTTTAAGTGGAGCAATCTCGGGCATTCTTCGGTATTTTTTAAAAATTTTCCTACAATTTCCTTTCTACTGCTTGTTGCGCATATACCATGGACACGAACCTTTAAGCAGTAAAGCGCAAGTTTTATTATGCTAAGTTTGGATTTAACATTTTTTACAACGAAAGTGTGTTAATAAATAAAATTGATTGTAATTTTTCTGTACAGGTATATATTCCAGCTTTTTTGTGACCGAAAACTTGCTGTCATAAATTGTTATTCAACATTTTTTTTATGCAATCAAACAAAAATAAAGTGCGTTTTTTAAATTTTTAACTTAAGATTACACTGCTTTCCTTCAAACTATGTTTTTGCAACAGGAGGCACTGATACTATATTCCAAATTTCATACAGATCCGTCAATGAATTGTAGGCCATTTATAATAATAATAATTGTTGGCGCTACAGTCCAAAGGGGGACCAGGGCCTAGCTTGCTCATCAACTACTCGTGTTGTGCGCGCTACTGTTCTCTCACGAGTAGAAGGGACCTACAGTTTTTTTGCCGACTCCGAACGGCGAAATTTGAGAAGCTTTCTTAGACAGTTATTACTCTTTGAGTGTTGTCAGCAGCTCGAAAGAGGTGGTGCCGTGAAATATTAGAAAAATTGGTGTTGAACTGGGAGTCGAACCTAGACCCTTCAGCGTGTGAGCGTCGCACTCTACCCACTACGCCACAGCGACCACTTGTAGGCCATTTACAAAAAAATAAAAGTGTGCTAGCTTCACTAACCCTAGTTTCAATTCATGCACACCCTGTGCACGTACTATACTTCTAAAGTAATTCAGCCGCCGTTAAATCTGTCCTAAGATTCTTGAACTCTGTTCGCTAAATTCTCCTGTTTACCCAATTCTATTTAAGATCGTGTGATACACATTGCGGAATAATAAAACAGATAACTCCAAAATGTGAAGTCTTTGTTTCTTTCTGTCAGTCTTCTATAAAATTAATAATAATTGTATGGCGCGACAGTTCACAGGAGGATCAGGGCATAGCTTGCTCATCAACTACTCGTGTTGTGCGTGCTGCACGAGTAGAAGGACCTACAGTCTTTTGTCAACTTCAAAAGGCGAAGTTTAAGAATCCTTCGCTTAGACAGTTACTACTCATTGGGTGTTGTCGGCAGCTCGAAGGAGCTGGAGCCGTGAAAAAGTCGAAGTTTGGAGCCGGGAATCGAACCTAGACCTTCGGCGTGTGAGCGTCGCACTCTACCAACTACGCCACGGCGACCAGTTCGAGTCTGATATTCACCAAAATAATGCTAGTGTTCCCCAGGGCTACGTATTGACTACGACACTCTTCCTCATTTCCATAAATGATCTCCTGTCTGTCACTTTTCTTCCAATTCACGCCTTCACTGATGGCAGTATCCTCAACTTTTCATATTCGTCCCTCGGCTCTTGACCTTCCTCTTCGATCATAGATTTGGAACGGCAACGTATGTCGAGCTCATTAAATCCCGGTCTAGAAATCATTGGTTGATTGGGGTAAAAGGAATAGAGTGGAATTTAATGCTTCCGAAACTTAGGACTGTCCACTGTCACCCAAGCGATCCCAACATTACTAACCATTACCGATAAATGACTCTTGCGTCGTTGAAACGGAACGACTTTTCATCCTCGTTATGTGTATCAACTCAACAGTAAGTTGAAAGAATCACACAAACGATCGAAATCGCCAAAAATGCGGCGAAATGTTTGGGTTTCTTTCAGCGATGCAGCGAAATGTTTGGGTTTCTTACAGCGATGCAAGAAATATTCCACCCCTTTTTGATCTGGCAACAATATATAAGGCGTACACCGTCCAAAACTTGGTCCGCTGCCCTTCTCCTAAGGCCGCCCTGCACCGGCTTGATAGCACTCAGCAGCGAGCGATAAAACTTTTTGGCGGAAATAATGCTGCGAAGTCAATTGGCTCGCTAGAACATCAACGAAATGTTGCGTCTATATAACTATTGTATCGCTATTTCATTAAAAAAAAAAAAAAAATGGTAAAATGAAAAAGCCATTTGCATTCCTCTCCTTCAAGATTTTACCCTCAATACTCGCTTCGTTTCCTCTGCCCGCCCTTTCGCCCTTGAGCTCACTTTTGGACTAAGAGTTGAGTTTAGAGACTCGTTCTTTAACCGCGCCACTTGAATATGGAATGCTTTTTCCAGCTCAACTTACCAGGCATTAAAAGCATATGTGTACAAGAACCTCCTTTAGATCTCTTCCTCTATACCTTCAGCTCGTGCTGTGCCTCAATTCCAGTCACTTTAGGATAATATAATCCTTTTAGTGCGCGCCAATTAGAGAATTGTCTTGTCTTTCTTTACGAAAGCAGACTTATGGGCCTTAAAGATGCCAAACTGTGCGTATCAGAATTTTTTTTATTTAAAATGGAGCCTCATTTAAATATGAGAAACTCAATAAGTTGCACAAACACCATACAGTTCCCTTAATTTAATCCGTTTTCAAGAAACGACCCCCAACCTCTCCAATTAGAGACGTTCATTACACTCTCTTCCTGCCGCACTGTGATATCATTTCCCGGAAAGTCTTCCACCCGCAGTGAGAGTATGTCACGCTAACACGTCCTTATTGCACCTGATACCTGCCCTCAACTCCACTCAAAGAGACGCTCTTGTCTGCGTCATCTTCGCGCATCTCAATTACAGCATGCATTAATTGCTTCCTGGCGTCGCCCTCGTACTACCTGCACAACATCCTTAGACGAAGGCCCCAAAACGCGGTAACTGCAGATCAAATTAAAAGATGCACACGACGGGCGGATGACAGCTATCCGTTCCTCGGAAAAATTTGCATAAGACACAAGGGTATCCCTTTCCATTATGCTCAGGTTTGAATTGTAAGGACAACAGGCGGTGAGGCAAACAACAAAATCCGCCAGGTGAACTTTCCGAAGCAACGCCTTTGACCTTTAACGCTGACACACTGCAGCACTAAAATCGTTCCAGCCAGGCATCGTGCACTCTGCCATTATGTGACGCGGTGCCTCGTAGGGCCTACAACAACCCCCTGCTCGCCTGTGCAATGATGCGGAGCGTTGTTTGAGCTTGAGATGAATATTTACTTATTATCCCTAGAGGCAAACCCTTCCCCGGCTGAC
This sequence comes from Eristalinus aeneus, assembly GCA_955652365.1. Lineage (NCBI taxonomy): Eukaryota > Metazoa > Arthropoda > Insecta > Diptera > Syrphidae > Eristalinus > Eristalinus aeneus. Next base: position 39,689,958 of record OY019132.1, read on the forward strand.
TTGCTTGAATGAACTTTTAAGGTTACACGGAGTGTCCTTGGATTTCATTGTTTTACGACAACAGAGGACGTCCACCGAGTGACGAGGAAGCCCTTGCATGTGTCCCCAAAAGGGTTGTGATATACATTTCGGACTCAGGTACTTCGGCTGCGTCTAGGTTATGTGGGTCGTTTCCCGGAAAGGGGAAAGGTCACCTCGGCAAGGGGCGGCGATCACCATAATTCTTCTGCGTGAGGTGTGAATTACATTAATTGAATTTCGCTAATAAAATCAAAGTGAATTAGTTTGTCGAGGGCGAACAAGAGGAGGACGGAACACAGGGCGTGTCCAAGGTGTCGCTGAGCCCCAGACACGCAATGGTCACTGGCGAAAAGTTTCGTGCAGGCCGGCAGTTCTCCGTGGCTCATCCATCAATTTTCGAACACCAGTGGTGCCCGAGGAAATTGGACGACACGCTCTTTATGGTCGCCTGCAAAGCGTTTCCACGAATTATTGCTTGCTAGGGGCAGTTGGGTTATGCTTTGAGGGGAACTGACAGGGCGAATTAATCACCGCAATCAACCGATTTAAATGCCCTGGACTTTTGCTCAGCTAATCTGTGCAAAAAATGGCCCAGTGATTGAAGATTAACAGGTCAGCCTTGTGCGTCACTATTCATTAGAGCGAATTAGGAGAGAAAGTCTGGGAGAGGACTGACTTTCGCACGCTGCGATGAAGTTTTGAATTAGTTCGGAGGAAAGTTTTGTTCTTCGAAAAGCACCCTGAATTGAGAGCCAGATCTTCTCGACCGCCAATGGCTGCGATTCAGTTTGAAAAAATGACGCACGAAGTCTCGACTATCAGTGAAAGCGTTTCTTTTTGAAAAATGGCGCACGAAGTCTCGCATCTTGTTTAGAAGTCAATTTGCTTTCGAAACATCTGCCGGTCGCTGTTTCGATTTCATGATCTCATGAAACTTACACAGCATGCAAGTTCCAGCCGAAGGAACCCCACCTGCCGCCACAAAATTGGTAATTTCACGCGGGCTTATAAAAAGCTGTGAGAACAGATGATTCATAAGATTCGCGGCGGGGCTTAAAGTCAAAAAAAAGTTTCAATCACAGATCTGCTGCGACCATAAAAGGAAGCAAAGTGGTCTGTCACGTCGCTTCCCGCCAAAAAAAAACGCAAACTTTGCCGCGGAGCCGCCATATTGCCAGACGAAGCAAGAAAAAATATCGATTGTAATGCTAAAGATGCTAATCGCCTCTAATTGGCAGATTAAATAAGCGTAACGTGCTGTTTAGCTCGTCATAAAACTCGTCATAAAGCTCGTCTGAGTCATTACGTAGCGGTAAGTATTTCAGTTTTGCGTCGGCTTGCTCCGCACTTGCGTCCGTTCGTGCACGAGTTCTCAATAAAATCAAGTGGGGGTAAGCACTGTGACACCTCTGACGAAGTATGAAGATAAGCGACTACGGCGGTACTCTGCTGAATCGCCTTGGGGAGTGTAGAAGTTGCCAGAACTCTTACGCTGGATGTGACTCGACATGATCGCTGGAATCTTCTGCTTGTGGGTTTTGATCTGTGACTGCAGATGAAATTTCTTCACACAGCTGCCTGTCTAAACTCACAAGTCTCCTTGTAACTTCGAAATTCCAATATCTGCAAAGTCAAACGTAGTGCATGTGATTCAAAATTATCTCTACAACTTCAGCGATATCAGAGCTTTGAACAGGCGGCACTTGAGGTCTTAAATGCATTTCTTAGGAATTCACTGACATAACGCTGTCTGAACAGAGTCGCATTAAAAGATAGAGCGAGCTTGTCGCTTTTTTAAATACTTCAATTTCATCGTCTCAAAATCCGCACTTAATTGCTGCGTGTTCAAAAGAATGAACAAATTGTTTATTTGATCGGCGCTGGCTTGTGATAATTGCCAAGCTACGAAGCGTGCGCATGACCTGCCTATAATTTGTCTGTAAATCGGTTCTACTGTTTGGAAAATTGCACGTGGTGAATTAAAAAGCATCACTTAGCGCTGTCGTTGTTGAAATTAGCACCTGTGCACGTTGAGTTGTGGCGCACGTTCCCAGTAAGCAGACTTACTTCCTGCGGTTTGTTTCTAATTTAGTAAAATTTTCTGACTATATCTTCAACTGCAAAGGATGCACTTCTTCCTGTAAAAGTGTTGCCCAGTTCTTTTCTTCAAAAATGAGTCCGTGTTGCAAAGTGTTTAGATTTCCTATGTTTTCTACGTTTCTATTCTTAGTCTTCTTCTTCTTCTTCTTGTGGCGCTACAGTCCGGTGTGGACCTAGGCATCAACCAATATTACTCTCCATCCAGCATGATCTTTCACCAGCTTTCTTCAGTTGCGCCTCAAGTTGGTTGAGTTCCTTCTCCACTCCATAGCCTAGGCCATCCTCTGTTTCGTTGTTCCAATGGCTCAGATTCGAAGACTTATTTGTCTTCTTAGTCGCCAATGCAAAAAACATGACTTCAGACTCTTTTTCATTTTGCATCACTCATCTCTATTATTTCAGTCGCGTCCGAAGGTGTTAATTCTGAAAGTACAGCTCGGGCATTTTTTTTTCTGTAGCATGGCCGCCGCGGCGTGGTGGGTAGAGTGCGACACTCACGCGCCGAAGGTCTGGGTTCGATTCCCGACTCGAATTTTTCACGGCACCAGCCCTTTCGAGCTGCTGACAACATTCAATGAGTAATGACTCTAAGAAAGCTTCTCAAACTTCGCCGTTCGGAGTCGGCAAAAAATAGTAGGCTTCTACTCGTGAGAGAACAGTAGCGCTCACAACACGAGTAGTTGATGAGCAAGATAGGCCTTGGTCCCCTTGTGGACTGTAGCGCCACCCAATTATTATTAATAAAATTTTTATGGCATCACCGAGATGTACTCAAGCAGGACACGAAGCTTTAGGTTTGCTGATTAGACGGCAGAAGAAAAATATAAATAAAGAAAGAAAAAGTAAAAAGAGAACATAGGCGATGCTGGAGGTCATTTGCGCCAAAGTCGGCGTTTGGTACGCAAAACAAATCCAAGTCTTCTTCGTGGGAAACTAGATTTCAGATATACACCACCACCCAACCACCCAGCTCACCCTTTCTACGTACAAGCTCATATATCTTGTTGTTTTTGTTGGAGGTTGGGTTAAACTACACGCTCAGACTCAAATACTGGTCCATTGTACTACCCTGCAGTTACCTTCATTTAATGTAATTTCTTGGTTTTTCGAAAAAAAAACAAAGATGCGCGTCTGTGATATAGAACTTAGGTTTTCAGTTCCCACCACATCAGCGGCAAATAACCGCCACCTGATACGAACGAAAGCAGGACACTGACAGAGAAAGTGCTCTGTAGTGTCTTCACCTTCTTCACGGGCATCGCAGATTGTGACATCATCATCAAGCCCAAGCCGACTCAGGTGCATAACGAAGGTAAAGTGTCCCGTTAATACGCCCACAAGTCTTCTGCACTCGATTCTGTCTAGAGATAGCAGAAAAGACGCGGATTTCTTGCTGACGTTTGGGAGCATACTCTTGGTTACCCTGCATTCTGGAGAGTCACGCCATCTCTGCTTGGCTATAGAGGGACCCAACCATCGACGAAGGCCCTGACCAGAGACGCGGGTAGTTCCATGGTGGGTTCGGGCCCTACGATTGCGTCTGCTGAACCTAGCCTAGCTAGTTCATCGGCAGTCTCGTTTCCCAGGATCCCGTGATGACCTGGGACCCAGACGAATGCAGCCTGCCGATCAAATTAAGGGAAGACTTGCATTCTTGGACTATCTTGAAGGTGGTTAAAGGGTTGAGTAAGGCCTTGAGCACAGCTTAACTGTCGCTGCAGACGCAGACACTTCTTCCCTTCCACCTATTCTTCACAATATAGTTGGTGGCCATTAGGATCGCGAAGGCTTCCGCCTGGAAGACCGACGCGAAATTTCCTTAGGAGGCGTGAAGTCTAATGTTGTCGTTTTCCACGAAGGCCCGGGTTCCAGAACCCTCCGTTGTCTTGGAGCCGTCGGTAAAAATCCGACTACATTCCTTTCCGGTTCAGTTTCTGGCCACAGCCAGTCCAGGCCACGGGGAAAGTCGACTTGTGTAAGCGTCGCAACTGTATTATTAGCGACCTCGCATCAGACGCCATGTTCATGAGAGTAGTGCCATAGGAGATGCGGTGTGTGAGGTCATCAAAGCTCCAGTGCGACTGAAACCAAATGGACTCCCCATTTAATACAGGGGCCACATTATTTGCATACATTGCTCTTAAAAATAATTTTTTGTCTTAGTAGAAAAGCTGATATTGAACAGTTTGTAAATCAAGGCCTCCTGCTGCTCGAAACTCAAAAATAATGGCATGTAGTTCTTTATCATTCTGTTAAGGATAAATTACTCCGTCAAGATCAGTAACGAACTCACCGAGACCTTCAATGTCAAAAAAGGTTTTAGACAAGGCGACGCACTATCATGTGGCTTCTTCAACACCATCCTCGAGCAGATCGTGCGAAACTCGTAAGTCAACACCAGAGGCACGATCTTCCAGAAGTCAGTTCAGTTGCTAGGTTATGCTGATGCCATTGATGTGATTGGACGAACACAGCGAGCCGTCAACGAGGCGTATGCCGGCATTGTAGCGGAAGCGGCTAAAATGGGTCTGGCGGTAAATGAGGACAAAAACTAAGTACGTGCTGTCATCAAGAAAGGACACACAACATCGACGTCTTGGACAGAGCGTCATACTACGCAGCAGCACAAAGGTGCTCTTCTCTTCTTCTCTGTTCGTAGAGCTCACAAAGCCCTCGCTGTTCGATGCAGAGTCGCCTTATAGGCGTCTTGTTTAGCTGCATGCGCTTACCTGCACTCGTCGTCAAACCATGGGTTCCTTTTGGGTGGTGACGTGAAATCCAGCACATAAGTGGCAGCTTCTTTGATGGCTTCCTGACAACGTTTCCAATCTTCTTCTATGCTTAGTGCAGGCAGCGTCGAACTCTGAGCGAGTTTCAGGGAGACTCGGTCGGCAAAGCTCCCAGCAATCAGCTGCGATTGTAGCTTTTCGACGTCAAACCGTTTTGGCCTGTCTCGACTCCGTTGCTCTCGATATCCGGGTTCTTACCTTTGCTACAACAAGGTGATGATCCGAGTCGATGTTTGCACCTCGGAAGGTTCGGACATCGAGAATACTGGAGGAGTGTCTGACGTCGATCGCAATGTGATCAAGCTGGTTGACGGTTGATTGAACAGGAGATCGCCAGGTTCCTTTGTGAATGTCCAGGTGTGGGAACCGCGTGCTAGCCACAGAGAGGTTCCGCCCCGAGGCGAAGTCCAACAGTCTGAGTCTGTTTCCGGATGTATTGTCGTGCAGGCTGTGTTTACTGATGACTCAAAGATGTCCTCCTTTCCCAGTTGAGCGTTGAAATCTTCTAGAACGATCTTGGTGTCGTAGCTGGGGCATCGATCGTATGTTCTTTCTAGGAGATCATAGAAGTCATCCTTGATGTTGTCATTCTTCTCCTCCTGTTAGGGCGTGAGCGCAAATGAGGCTGATGTTGCCGAATTTAGCCTTGATGTGGATCGTCATGAGGTGTTCGCTGACGGGGTAGTAGCTCAAGAGTTTTTGCCTATGTCTGCCTCGTACAACAAATCTGCATTCGAATAAGTGCTGCCCTCTCTCTCTATAGCAATTGCTGTAGTAGATATCGCAGTTCTTCATCGCTTTTATGCCAGGCCCATCCCATCGTACTTCCTGGATGGCGGTAATATCTGCCTTGTGACAGTCAAGGGCCTCCGCAAGTTGTTCGGCTGCACGTGGTGTGTTAAGGGACCTCACATTCCACGTGCAAAACCGAAAATCATTGTCCTTATAACGATTGCTGGGGTCGTCAACAGTTGGTCCTACATTATCCGAGGCATTTCGGCGTTTCTGAACTAAAGGTTTTTTAAGTGGTGAGCAATTTAACCTCACGCACAACCCACAGACTGGTAGGCCGTGCCCATTATTTAAATCCTCGGGCAGAGGGGCTAGCTGCATACATTGGTTCATCATACAACGAGTGTTGTGATGGCTATCCAGGGGTGACCGCGAGGAGCCTGTATATCAACTTGACCTCTGCACTAATGAGGATAGTTTTGGCAGCCCGACTTGTTGAGCGAAATCAACAACGTTGCGTAGCGTGCCCCCTGACATTCTCATGTTCTATACCTCTGAAGAAACAGCCATTACAACATTACACAAAAATTTCAAAAGTGTTTAAAAACTTGAACTTTTTCAAAATAAATGCACGGCAATCGATTCTGTATGATGGAGGACAGGGATATCACGTGATAGTCGCCTGCGCTGCAAGACGTGAGAGCATACCACGGCCATTGGACGACTGTAGCGGCAGTTGCGGCCATGTCAAGAAACACTATTTCCGTCAGCAGATTTCTCTCCATACATGCGACAGAAGAGCAAACTGCCTATGAGCTGTGATACAAGCATTTATGGCATCAAACTTTCACTTTGACAGTGCCTAACTGAAGCCCACTTATGCCCTTCAAAGGCGACCAGCACAATGGCGTTCGACATTCGTGTGCAAAAATGTTGATGTCACTCCATATGCGTTGGCTCCCACTCACAACGCCCATTTATCACTCACCGGCTTTCATTCTCATCTTATTCCGCTCCACCCGCATCCACTTATCCTCTTCCCTCAATTCGCGGATAAAAATTACGAAGAAAAAGATTCACATTTAGATGTTATCGTCGTCGTCGTTGACTACATACTTGAACCTTCCTGCCACCCACACACACGTGTGCGCACAAAAGACGCCAGAGAAACGCTCAAGTCAAAATCGTGAAGATAACAGCAAACAAAACCGAGCACAAAGCAAGCACCCTCGAGGTATCCACTCCAAGCTGCCCCCACCTGCCACGCTGCCGCTGTGGTCGGTGGGACGAGTGGCTCTGAGGAAATATCTGCTAAACTGAAGGAAATGTGATTGCGGGACAAACGCACCGCTCACACTGCAACAGTTTAAGCTGTTAATACCCGCCGCTGCCACGATCGGCTGGGCGTATGGCGGCATTCAGAAGTGAACAGAGGGATGGGACCCTTTTGGTGGGTGGCAAATTTTTTCGTCAGCATAAATTAAATTTATTGTCCCTTTCCCGGAGTGACTTAATTGACGGCCTGCTTTCAAGTAAAGATGATTCCGATGAGCTTGCAGAAAGCCCAGAGAAAGACTGATGGGCTTCTTGTGATTAAGTGGGTGAAGAGGAGGAAGAACAGTTCAGGAGGACGCACTTCAGAGAACCAACGCACGTCATGGGTGTGAGTGTGTCCTTCTGCCCGTGTGGTCTGTTAGAACTCAGAAGGACGAGATTTATTTGCCAAAGTAATTGAAAACCATTTTGTTTGTTCAAGCGGGACAAGCAATAATTTTTTGTGTACCGAATCGGTGAACGCCAACAACCCGCTGCTTGTTTTTGGGATTTCAGTATTACTATGATATTTGTCTCAAAGTGTTACTGAGTCTTGATTTCATTCCTAAACCTTGTCTAACTTGACGGAAGTCGACTCTTACTCTCCTCCCATTTGATTGTCTTTGTCTAAGGGTACACTTGCAGACACTTGGATTGATCAGCGAATCTTCTCATGTGCGAATTGTGGCGAATGTTGAGCTGAGCTGTGCATATTCCGGATGCTGCTGGAATACATTTAGTCCTCAAGTGGCGCTATTATGATGCCATATGAATGGTTTGTGATTTCTGCCCCTTTGGCACCCTGATTTGCCATTTCGACTGTGTTTGAATTTTCTTTCTTCAGGAGCTTCAGGAGCTTCAAACATTTCTCTCTCTGATGGCAATTTGTTTGCCTAAGCTGCCGTAGAACTAGTTTCCGTACTCTTGTAAAAGATGAGAAGGTGGAGGAAGTTCTTCTCCTCTTCCCTTCTTGTGTGGTTTAGAAAGAGACAGGGTTCACGAATACGCCTGTTGTCAGATAAACGTCCCTTTTCCAAGCCTGCCATATTTTCATCTTTATTTGATTTTTTTAACTACTTAACTACGGGGCAGGAAAGAGGATGTTTTCCTCATGCTTTCTTTTTTTGGTTGGAAACCCATTACGGTTTGATATAGGCGACAAAGTTTAATAACTAACTAACTGCCTTAGGTTGAATGTCTCTGGCTTGACTGTCTTTGGCTTGACTTTCTTCGGCTTGACTGTCTTTAGCTTGACTGTCTTTGGCTTGACTGGCTTTGGCTCGACTGTCTCCGGCTTGACTGTCTTTGGCTTGACTGTCTTTGCCTTGACTGTCTTTGGTTTGTTTGTCTTTGGCTTGACTGTCTTTGGCTTGACTGTCTTTGGCTTGACTGTCTTTGGCTTGACTGTGTTTGGCTTGACTGTCTTTGGCTTGACTGTCACCGGCTTGACTGTCTTTGGCTTGACTGTGTTTGGCTTGACTGTCTTTGGCTTGACTGTCTTTGGCTTGACTGTCTTTGGCTTGACTGTCTTTGGCTTGACTGTCTTTGGCTTGACTGTCTTTGGCTTGACTGTCTTTGCCTTAACTGTCTTTTTCTTGACTGTCTTTGGCTTGACTGTCTTTGGCTTGACTGTCTTTGGCTTGACTGGCTTTGGCTTGACTGTCTTTGGCTTGACTGTGTTTGACTTGACTATCTTTGACTTGACTGTCTTTGGCTTGACTGTCTTTGGTTTGATTGTCTTTGGCTTGACTGTCTCCGGCTTGACTGTCTTTGGTTTGATTGTCTTTGGCTTGACTGTCTTTGGCTTGACTATCTTTGACTTGACTGTCTTTGGCTTGACTGTCTTTGGTTTGATTGTCTTTGGCTTGACTGTCTTTGGCTTGACTGTCTTCGGCTTGACTGTCATTGGCTTGGCTGTCTTTGGCTTGACTGTCTTCGGCTTGACTGTCTTTGGCTTGACTGTCTTTGGCTTGACTGTCTTTGGTTTGATTGTCTTCGGCTTGACTGTCTTTGGCTTGACTGTCTTTGGCTTGACTGTCTTAGGCTTGACTGTCATTGACTTCGCTGTCTTTGGCTTGACTGTCTCCGGCTTGACTGTTTTTGGCTTGACGGTCTTTGGTTTGACTGTCTTTAGCTTGACTGTCTTTGGCTTGACTGTCTTTGGTTGACTGTCTTCGGCTTGACTGTCTTTGGCTTGACTGTCTTTGGCTTGACTGTCCTTGACTTGACTGTTATTGACTTGACTGTCTTTGGCTTGACTGCCTTTGGCTTGACAGTCTTTGGCTTGACAGTCTTTGACTTGACTGTCTTTGGCTTGACTGTCTTTGGCTTGACTGTCTTTGGCTTGACTGTCTTTGACTTGACTGTCTTTGACTTGACTGTCTTTGGCTTGACTGTTTTTGGCTTCACTGTCCTTGGCTTGACTGTCATTGACTTGACTGTTAGGAAGCACTGGAACATCGGCTCCTTAGAAGGAGTATCGTAGCCAACTTGCAGGTAGAGTCGAGGTACCGACTGGCTGGTCTATCTTAGTGTTAACCCAAGGTGGTGAGGGGACTCTCCTGGCTCAGTGTGGGGTTGCATTCTTAACTCGGCGCTGCGACCCAGAGGTTTTATAAAGGCCTCACTCCACTCCAAGATGTAGCGGGTGACTGTCCTAAGGCGCTTTGTCTCGCATTAAGTCAGGCCTCGCAACAAGCCAGGGTAGGAAGGGGTGATTATCCCTCAAGCATGATCTCACTTCGGTACTTGGGTAACTAAGGAGTCTTGTCTTGGGCTATCTACGATTCATGGCAAGTGATAACGTAAAACCAACCCACAATGGGCCTTTTCCGTTTCGTTACAATTTGTGTAGATTTGTAGACAGAAGAAATATGAAAGACTTGTTATTATGAATCAGGTGATTCATGAATCCAGTTACATCACCTAGAAGCTAAAAAAACCCGTTGAAGTGGGAGACACTTTCACTTTTTCCTCGTACCTGCAAATGCGACAGAATCTTCAAACATTCCACAGTTCCAGTGATGACCTCAAACAGGTATCTTCATTGCATATTCTTCACCTGATTGAGCTGAGACTCAGGCATGGTGGTCCACCTTGTGGATCTCCAGCAAACGTATTTTTTCGGTAACTTAGAGATGTTGGAGCATGACTGGATCAATCTATCAAGCTACTAGATCACTATGCTTGGCAGTAAATGGTCAATTATTGGATCGATAAAGAAAACACGCCCAATGAGTGTTTTTTTTTTTAATTTGAAGTCTCGTTTGAATCAAAGGCTGAGCTCCACATCGAGGGTGATGCTCTTTGTGTGGAATTTCAAATCAGACCAGTTCCTTGTAAAAACAAATTTTTGAGTAAAAAAAAACTATACTAGGAAACACATTTCTGGTCACACCATGGTTCTCCTAAAAGTCTGGTAGACAACGCAGAATCCTGAGGTACCTCTAGATTTTTATACTTTAATATTTGTGAAATCGATGGGATCGCCAAAACTCAACTGAATACGGTGGTGGGCTCTTCCAACTTTTCCGACCATCCCCCATAAGGGAATAAGCGTGTCAACAACTTTTGACGTGAATTTCCTCACAGCCCCCTACTCTCAGCTATTTCCCACCTGCCACATTGTTAACCCGATTACCCCATGAATCGCGTTAACCTCCTTCCGGAGGCTTGCCGTCGGCACTGAATAAATCTTTCATAAATTCACTCACAGGGAAAAAAGAACGCCAGGCAGTCGCGAGCCAATTATACAGAAGCCGGGCAACAATCTCCTCGTCCCGTTGATTGATGGTCCGTCGTCCGTGCATACTCTCGGAAATTAATCACTCATCGGTGTGCGGACTGGCTCCGCGATGCGGTGGCACCCTTCCATGACCAGCCCTCGGGCGGCTCTGACAAATTGCACTTTCAAATGCAACTAATTAAATCGTGGTCAACGCGGCAAGCTCCAAGGCATAACATATGCCCATGCACGGCTGCGGGCGCGCACACGTAACCACATTGAGCCCCGCACTGGCCTCGGATGCGCCCTGTGCGCTATCGAATGACGGATGCGTTGAGGATCGGATTTCGCACAGAGACGTGCTGGCGGTGTGTTAAATTATCCGATTAAATGGTACGCTGCGTCTGCGAGTCGCCGTGAACGAGTGCTGCTACCCACTCAGTGTGACGTTATGCTGGTGAGAGCACAAGTTGGATCACACCTGCGAAAAAGTTTCTCTGCTGGGGTAGGATGCCGATGCCATTGTTTGGCTTCGACAAAGTTTCGGGTCAACAAGGAATGTGTCAAACGGGAAGCGCACGGGAAACTTCTTAACGAGAGTTTTTAGTCAGAAAGTCATTCGAATTCGTTTCGTGGAGGAGTGAAAGACGGAGGGAACGTCTGTCTGACCCAAAGTCGTGTGCAGTGCTGAGCAGAGTGTGGGCGCAAGTAAGACGTGTGTTGGTGCCGTTTTCCTGACAAATTTTCAAGGGATTCTGTGATGAGTAGCCGGGGAGAAATTGCTTTAAAGTTGTGACGGGTGGTGATGGAGGAGAAGTCGTGTTTGTTTGGATGGGTTTCGGGTGAAATACATGCCGTGTGCGTGTGGGAAATGGAAATGAAAAGTTTTTCCTCTACAATCCTGAGATTTTCTTCATCAAAAATAGGGGAAGCTGCTGGATGGGGAAGGAAACATGTGCTCATTAAATTAGCAGGGAAGTTACTGGATAACTTTTTCAATTTGTGTTGGACTGGAAACGGATTTCAAAGCAAGCAAGGTTTCTATGGAAAACTGTCAAAGTTGGCTACTGTTTCTGATCCACCTCCAAAATAGGCCGGGAGCATGTCCCTTCTCAATATTGTAATCTGTTCATCAACTTGCGCAAACAATGAAACCTCCCCCTGCCGCGACTATAATTCATATTTCCCAGCAGAGGCAGAGCGTCAAGGGAATACCTAAAGATGTGCTCTCCTGTGTCCTAGATCCACACACGCATCCATTACGATGCGAGATTTATTGTTTACCTCGTCGAACCGAACACACGCCACTGTTTACCTTCTTAATTTGAATCTGGATCTCGAGTGTGTGTGCGGATGTCGAATGCGAGTGGAATTCAAATGGATTTCGGGATTTTCGTCTGTTTTCTTAGGCGGGCATTGATGTATGCACACATCTCTCTTGAACATGTTTATGCCCATCAATCGGCTAATTGACAGATTATCCGGTTGACTAGAGACGTGCTGAACTCCCCGACCCTCTGCACGCTGTCGACTACACGCCACGATGTGAGAGGTTGAATGGTCGTATATCTCCTCGCAGACACAATAAGGAAGTCCAACTGCATAGCGCCCATTCATGCATCCACGGCGGTATTTTTAGCATTTCCCGCCTCGTTTTGATGTGTGTGAGGTGGCGGTGCAGATGCACCGCAGATGCTGCATGAAAGGATTTCGTATCTGAGAAGCAATTACACACTTGTACCGGAACTGAAGCTGAATTGCTAGCAGCTGCGATCACAGCACGCAGATCGCCATCGATTGCGGAGTTATCGCAGGCGAACGCATTTCTCAGTCCTGCAGGCATAGTCGGTCTGGAAATAGATTTGCACCCATTTTCGGTTTACATCTGACCTCTCGGTGTACCCGCTGGTGCTTGTATGGAGCTCTCGAGTGGTCGTGCTGCTGTTTCATGGATTGCATGCATTGGAGTTGAATGGTGTACTGACGCGGGAGTGATTAATGAGGATTTCCGGGGTTATTTGAATGTCTTGAATAAATCCTCTTTTCGTGGGGATTTCAGGAATTTCTCAGACTTGGATGTCGAAATCTCAGACCAAAATGTCCTCCATCAGCCGGTTGTGGCTGAAAAGCCATCTCGACACTTGCGGGCCTTCAAATAACAAAAGAAACGAAATTGTCAAGTGATTCCATCAATCAGAACTAAGTCAGCGCTTCCTATCTTTTCTCTTTCCCTCTCCTTCTCTGTCATTCACCCCCCACTAGCCCACAAAGGGGTTTCAATCATCAACAATCGCATCGCAGATCCCTGAAGCAATTGAATTGTTTCAAGAGACGCTGACTCCTTGTCATGATTTATGCGTGCGTTCCTTAAGCCACCAACTTCGTCAACAATGCCGGGGCACCCTCATCTGCCTGCAGCACTCGTTCCAACGTTTCAGATTCTCCGAATCGAATTTCTTCCCTTCTTCTTCAATTTGCATACTTCGCTATTACGTGAGTGCCATAAATGCACTTCAGCCCGTCTGACTGACTGTCGCTGCCGCCGTTGTGTTGCTTCCCGTCGATAGCCACACGCTCGTCGGTTGCATCAACGAAACAGAATCAGTGCCAGCTATTGTGGCAGCCTCACGATCCATGCCTCAAAAGTTAGAGGAAAATACAATTTCATGCAGATACAATTCTGTCTGCCTCTGCTCATTGAAACGATGACATGCTTAAGTCGAAATGTAATCGCACTCTACGAATGACCCAGTCTGTTCCGTGTGCGGGGGCGGGCGCAGAAATGTATAGGCGGCGTATAAATAGCATCTCGGGACTTTCTGAAGCTCACAGAGATGCGTATTTATTTGCAAACAATTGGGCGACGGCGATGGGAATGGAATGGGGAGAGACTAACGAGGAGTTTTGTATGTAGAGCAATGGCGCATGAATGGTGGATATCGCATTCATCAAAGGGGTTCCCAGGTAGAAGAGAAACGGACCTGGTTTGAAATGACACGGCTATCTTTCACTCAGAAAAAAGGGGAAAAAATAGAAACACAGGTACGGGTTGTTTACCATCTTCCTCTTTTTATGGCGCTATAGACCGGGGGGATCTGGGTCTCAACCACCAAATAACACGCAATTTCGCCAGCAGCCTCCAGTTGCACACTCTATGTTGGATGAGGTCTTTCTCCTTATGTCTGCGCCACATCAAATAAGGTCGTCTTCTGTTGCGTTGTCCCAATGGCTGGGATTAGACGATTTTTCGGGCAGGAACAGTGGTGTTCATTCGCTGGTGTTTGTAGAAGTTCAAACCTGGACAGCAATTCAACTTAGAATGAGTTTGATGCGCCGACTGACTCAATTGAAAGAATTATATGCCCATATCCCCTATCACTACCGCTGTTAGGCAGAATGTTCTACTCTATTACTTGGAACGATGTTACACAAGAATGCCGTCTCCCCGACCCAGAGGAGGTGAGGATAGCAATATCGAAGTCGAACAAAGCTGCTGGAGGGGACGGACTGTCCGCAGAACTGTTTAAAGCAGCTGGAGATGACCTGGTTGGGCGCATGAACCAGCTCATCTGTAATATATGGTCGGAGGAAAATATGCCCGACGAGTGGAATCTCTGCGTTCTCGGCTCACAAGAAAGAAGACCCCTTTGACTGCGCCAATTATCGAGGGATTAGTCTTCTTAACATTGCAAACAAGATCCTCTCTGTCGAATTGTGTGAGCGTCTGAAACCGTTTGTCCATAACCCGATAGGTTACTATCAGTATGGTTTCAGGAAAGTCCACGATAGACCAGATCTTCACTTTTTGGTAGATCCTGGAAAGGACCCAAGAAGTCTTAATTGACACTCACCACCTGTTTGTTGATTTTAAGGCATATGATAGTGTCCAAAGGGACGAACTATAAAACTCCATGTCTAGTTTTGACATTTTTACCTCACTCATCAGATTGTGTAGGATGATGATGGAGAACGCTCGCTACTGCGTCAACGTCGGTAACGAACTCAAACACCGAGAGACCTTAAATGTCAAAAAAGGTTTTAGACAACACGACGCATGGTCTTGTGACTTCTTTAACATCATCCTCGAGAAGATCGTGCGTAACTCACAAGTCAACACCAGAAGCACGATCTTTCAAAAGTCATTTCAATTGCTAGCTTACGCTGATGACATTGACGTGATTGGACGAACACAGCGAGCCGTCAATGAGGCGTTTGCTGGCATTAAGCTGTAGCGGCTAAAATCAGTCTAAATTAGGGCAAAACGAAATACATGCTGCAGTCAAGATAGGACACACATCATCGACATCTCTGACAGAGCGTCGCTTCAGCAGCAGACACTTCGGGTAGTCAATTTCTTCGTCTATCTCTATCCCACAGTCCACCGAAATCAAACGCAGAATGACTCTTGCCAATCGCTGCTTCTTTGGGCTCAAGAGGCAATTGAGGAATAAAGCCCTCTCTCCAAGGACTAAGCTCACTTTATATAACAGCTTGATCATCCCCGTCCTACTTTATTGCACGGAATCTTGGACGTTAGTAAAGGCGGATGAGGAAGCCCTTAGTCTCTTCGAGAGGAAAGTTTTGCACACGATTTTTGGTCCTGTTTGTGTTGATGGCATTAGGAGGAGAAGATTTAATGGCGAACTCTATGGGCTGTACAGGGACATGCGCCTGGTCAAGCGTCTACGGATACAACGCTTAAGATGGCTAGGCCATGTAGAGCGTATGGACACCACTGCTCCGTCCCGAAAAGTCTTTGAATCCGAGCCATTGGGACAACGCAACAGAGGACGACCTAGACTGAAGTGGCGTACACAAGTGGAGAAGGACCTTAACCAACTTGAAGTGCGCAACTGGAGACAGCTGGTGAAAGATTGTCCTGACTGGAGAGTCATGTTGGTTGAGGCCCAGGTCCACCCCGGACTGCAGCGCCACAACAGGAAGAAGAAAAAGAAGAAAGTCCTCGAATCCCAGCCATTGGGACAACTCAACTGAGAAGGTGCACAGAAGTGGAGAAGGACCTCAGCCAACTTGGAGTGCGCAACTGGGGACAACTGGCGAAAGATCGTGCTGGCTGGAGAGTCATGTTGGTTGAGGCCCAGGTCCAGTCCGGTGTGTAGCGCCACAAGAAGATGAAGAACATCCGCTATCGCAGACCATTTCAATGTACAAAGTCTTGTCGTTTTCTTTATTTTATCATGTTGGTCTCGAATATAGCACATGTCTCTATGAGTCGCCGGACATATAGAGGGCTCCACTAACAAAAAATCCATAGTCGACTATGGCGCCCCCTATATTTCCTAGGACGTATGTCTACAGTTTTATCTGTAAAACATATTTATTTCGATTGTCAGACGCATACAAGTTAGACGCGTTTCACGTGTTCGGCGGGTTCCTGCTGCCGAAAAACTTGTATCCAAGAACTTGCATTTAATAGATGCACATGGATATGGGTTCCTTGCATCAAAAGTGCCTGTCGTCCGCTCTCAAGTTCTGCCGAGATGAATATGTTGTGAACTTAAAAAAAAAGATTAACGATTCTCCCATCGTCGGGGTATTCTTGTCATGAACTGGTTTCGTCCGGTTCCTCGGCCGCGGGATGCCGCTAAACACGGGGTGACTGTGTCATGCGATGGGAATTGAAGAAATCTGTTGACCCGGGCTCATTGCGACGCAATCCATATCGTGGATGTGAATCATCGTGGGTGCAGTTGAGATGAGCTGCCTGCGGCGAATTGTGGAGCACTGCTTCTATGGGGTACAACGTCTTCTTTTGTTATTTTGTCAGTGACCAATTAGCGTGAAATTGAGATGAACACAATGTCAGACGCGCTCCAAATGAATGAAAGTTACGACAAGTTTGGACGCCATTAGCCACTGTTCCGATTGCGGTGAATGGCGCGTCCATTTAGGTGTCAGAAAATTATCGGCTATAGGCTATCAAAGCCTTTTGTATTTTATTTGAAATTGTCCCTCTTTTTATGGACTCCAATCTTCGGATTTGGTTCGGCCCAGGTCGGGAAGGCAGTCCAGTGGTTTACCAGTTTAGAGCTCAATAAAATGAAAATGAGTTCACATCTCACTGTAGTCGGCGAATCTTTTTTGCTTTCGCTGTAAATTTCGTCCAATTGACTCCAAGATTGGTGGATTGCAAAGACAAGGAATTAAGTGCTGCGTCGATGGACGAATTCATGCAAAACAGCTCCTCCAACGGTTTAGAATGATTGCTTAAACCTTTCCCAAACTGTCTAGGCAGATTTTAGAATGCTTTCATTTGAATGCTTGACCATAAAGGATTAAATGTGAAAAACTGACTAAGGGGTGGTCTATTTCGGGATTGGGCAACCCTAGTGTTGCAATCTGGCAACTGCCAGATCTATCGTAAAGTTTGACATTTTTGAGATTATACGTACTCGGAACATTTTGACATACGACTGCTATTTGTGTTGCTTACAGTAACTTAAAGGATTAATCTCGCCCAAAAAATGAAATAAAATCGTGAAAATTTTCGTGCGATTATTTTTTACAACTTTCGATGTGGATTAACTCAACAACAGTGCATCGATCAACTTAATTAATTCTTGGCGGTGAAGCTCCATCAAGGACCACAGTTTATCGATGGTATCGTAAATTCAACCGAGGTCGTAGTTCCCTCCACTACGAATTTCGTGAAGGTCATACTTCCTTGGTTGTTGTTCCGTAAACCATTGGTGCTGTGTGTCATCTGATATTGCAAGATCGTCATCTGACTATCGTGAGATCGAGACAACCTTTGGCATTAGTAGGACCAGCATACATTCAATAGTGCATGATTATTTGACCGTCAAAAAGGCTCATGTCCATTGGTTGAAAGAAATGCTCCAAAAATATGATTGAGGTGCTTCGAAACACGTCTATGACATCGTGCAAGGTGATAATCGTGGATTTACGCGTACGAGCCCGAAAGTAAACAGCAGTCGACTGTATTGGTGTTTCAAATTGAGCCAAATCCAACAAAAGTTGCTTGCGCACGAAGCACTTCCAAGCAAATGGTCGCCTGTTTTTTCGGAAAAACTGGACATATCACAACCGTACCACTAGAACAGCTTAAAACAGTCAATTCTGAGTGGTACACAACCATTTGATTGCCAGTTGTCTTTCAAGAAATCAGGAAGACCAACCGCCGAAGACGGATCACTATATTTGTTTTTGTTCTCTAATCTGAAAATATAAAAGGCAGCCCTCGTACTTACGTTACAGATTTTACAGAATTATGCGTACGCCCCCAACCAAGCATCTTCTGCTACAATCCTTTCGATCGGTGATTCGAGATAACTTCTTGGAGCAGAAATATGTGACAGACATATTAGACACTTGTGCAAATTTCGGCATATTCCGAACGAAACTTCGGATCTTCGAAAATTGATTGTGGGCAAATTGGTTTAATGGCATTCGACGATTTGACTGTCATCCTAAGAAAGCTTAGGCTTACAGCTTCCTACCTCTCAGCGCCAAACAGTCGCCACCTGCCAAACAGCAAAGGCAGGACTCTGACAGAGTGTGTCTTCACCTTTTCCACCGCCATTAAGCCCAAGCCGACTTAAGCGCTTAGCGAAGGTGAAGTGTCCCATTAGCACGCTGACAAGTCGTCTGAACTTTTTTATGCCTAAAGGTAGTGGAAAAGCCGCTTGTTTCGAGCCAACGTTCGGTAGCATGCACTTGGTCAACATGCTACCTGGAGAGTTACGCTATCTCTGGTTTTGCTGATAGGAGACCCAACCATCGACGGAGGCCCTAACCAAGGACGCAGGCAGTCTCAAGGTTGATTTGGGACTTACGAATGCCTCTTTTGAACCTTGCCTAGCTGGTTCATCGGCAATCTCATTTCCCATGATCCCGTGTTGCTCCGGGACCCAGACAAGTTTTATCGAATTCAGTCTTCCGACCAAATTAAGGGAAAACTTGCATTCCTCCAATATCTTGGAAGTGGTTAAAGGGTTGAGTTAGGTCTTAAGCACAGCTACGCAGTGGTTTCGCCAGTATTGAATAACACCTCTTTACCACCCGGTCCAGTGAAACTTATAGAAACATTGCAACTGAAAGAGTGTGTAAGTGGATTTGTCCCATTGCAAAATTTACGATCTCAAGTATAGGCGGAGACAATGCAGATTCTGGCAGTACGTAGCCCGCGAACCATACCCCAGGTTTTGAAGAGAGCTGATAAAAGGACGAATATCAGAAACGTTCACCCGCCGCGACTGTCACTTGTCTTTCCAAGAAGAAGAATCCGAGTGTCGAGCAAATACCTGAAGATGTGTTCTCCTGTATCCTGCTCAAAATAGATCCACACTCATCCATAACGATGCGAGATTTATTGTTTACCTCATCGAATCGAACACACGCCACTGTTTACCTTCTTAATTTGAATTTACAGCTCGCGAGTGTGAGCGGATGTTGTCTTTGAGTGGAATATAAATGGATTCAGAAATTTTCCGCTATTTTTTTAGAGGGACAGCGTTGTTTAGCCGTGGCTGCCGTGGCGTAATGGGTACAGTGCGACGCTGACACGCTAAGTCTAGGTTCGATTCACAGCTGAACACCTTGAATTTTTCACGGCACCACTTCTCTGGAGCTGCTGACAACACTCAAAAAGAAATAATTGTGTAAGAAAACTTCTTCGCCGTTCGGAGTCGGCAGAAAACTGTAGGTCCCCTAGAAGTAGTTGATGAGCAAGCTAGGCCCTGGTCCCTTGTGGACTGTCGCGCCACAATTATTATTAAAGGACGCCCCATAAGTGGTAGCAAGTGTCATTTGTCAAAGGAAAGGATGCCCCGTGGATCCGTCGGGGCGTAGTGGGTAGAGTGCGACCCTCACACGCAGAAGGTCTAGGTTCGATTCCCTGCTGAACACATCGAATTTTTCACGGCACCACCTCTTTTGCGCTGCTAACAACACTCAAAGAGTAATGACTGTCTAAGAAAGCTTCTCAAACTTCGCCGTTCGGAGTCGGCAAAAAACTGTAGATCCCTTATACTCGTGAGAGAACAGTAGCTCACACTTCACGAGTAGTTGATGAGCAAGCTAGGCCCTAGTCCCACTGTGGACTGTAGCGCCACCCAATTAATTATGTGTAGCCAAAGTCTATTTAGAGCTACCATAATCTAGGTTTCGAAGGCAGCTTGTAACAATGCCTTGACCAAAGTATAGAAATCAGCAGCCTCAAAGATTTTATTTCATCATCGTCTTGGAAAAGGTCCCGTCTTAAAAGTATTGCGTTGGATGTAGTTGGATACCCTTCACAGATCTAAAATCCTCAATTAGCATACTAGTTTGAAGCAAGTTTGACCACAGTACATACATTAAATTAATATTTTTTGTTTGTGGCGCCCCCTATATGTCCCGGGACTTGTTGAGTAAACTGTAAGTGATTGAGTGATCTGCTACATCCTAGATCAGTCGGTGTTCCGGCTCAACGGGAACTTAAAGTGCAGTCTTCATGGAAATGTAAGCTTCTGACGCATACCGAGATGAAGGTACGAGGGGAGCAAAAATTTGCCAGCTTCAGTAAAGGGTTTCATCCTTCGTTAACCGGTCACCCGGAAAAGCCAAGAGTTGAAAGTTTGTCGGTATATACTTGACTGAAATTTGTTTTGTCCTGGAATGCCTTGACGCCTCTTATAATGTTTGTAACGCTAAGGATTCAAAATTTTCTCTTGAAAACTGTACTTCAATTCCGAATCTTTCAAAAACACAGTTTTCTGGAAGCATCGATCCTTTAAAACGCCAACGTTCGATATTTCACCGCTCGATGTGCATCGCAATCAAACACTCAAGGGAAGCCAACATGCCTTGTAATGCAAACATAGTCGATTGGTATCGTTTTCGTTTGCACTGCTAAGTCCATTGACTTGACTTTAAGCTTGGACTTGGATGATGAGGCATGCCTAGGTACCAGTTCATTGGTCCTACAACATTCACACAATCTTCTCACCCCAATGGCAGAATTCACAAACAGACCAAGTGGGAGTACAAGAGGGCAATTCTAGTTGCCCAATGAAGACGTCTTCAATTAATTAATTGCAAGCACTTTCAGCTCAGATCATAATCCGCACCGACAACCTAACAAAACCCATCCAAAAGGGCAACAGCTCAAGTGATTCAGTCATTTAGAGGCCCGACAGTGCAGCAACCACTGCATTGGAGCCGACATCAGAGTGCAACAAAAGTTTAATGGCCGGCCACCAGCTTAGTCTGAGCCCAGACTTTATCTTGATTGACTAACAACCTGCGTGTTGCGCAACACGCCATCCGCTCGCATGATGGATGCCATGTCGAGGCAAAACATTTCTGCGCGCATCAACGCTGCTCAACAATTACCTCGTTCATTAGGCGATGTTCCCACGCATCTGGTGAGCATGCCAGTCAGCCGGCAGAGCCATGAAAACGAAAACATCTGCCGCGTTGCGCGACAGATGTTCCCCTTCCCACTAAGCAAAAGCTTCCAACGATGATGACTTGATCGGCGCAAAAAGACGGAAATCAGGGAGTGCCTGTCAGCGCGCTCTAATAACGGCCTTCTCAAAACGTCCCAATTAGAAGAAACTGGCGTCAGTCTGCGCTTCGGCGTCTAACACACGAACAAGAGCAAACACAAACCGGAGCCACTATCTACCCCTCGGGTAAAAACTCGGCGCATATCTATCCGCGATAAGGCCACGCACAGTGAGTAACGTGCCCAAAAATAGAGCTCCCCGCTGCAGCGGGTAGCGTGGAAAAGAGACAAGGAGCGAACTTCATAGACCACCGCTATTCGGTGAACTGAAAATAGATTCCCTTCCTCTATGGCCCTGACGATCTGATTCTTCCGCAGAGAGAGACAAAAAAATCAAACACCCGGACGATTGTTTCTCCTGCAGAGCGGCGGCGGAATGTCACCGAATCACTGGAGGAAATGCCAAACTGATGCATCCTACGGTGACATCATGCGCCGGCGATACGAGCTGAAGGTAGTAGACAAAGAAGGCGGCAATGAATGCCGTATCTCGCGCCATGCGGTTGTTTGTTTTGGCGTGTATTTCCGTGGAAGATACAATTCCAGCAGTGCCATTCGAGCTTAATTGTTGCTGGTAGCCTAATTTATGTCTACGTGGGATGGTACTAACTGTCTGAGCAAAGGGGACGAGACCAGCGCTTCTTTGTGGGATTGGACATTTGTCGGGTTTAATGGGAGTGAAGGCCGCCTAAATTAGGCGACGCACGACGAAGGATGTGCCATGGTGCGAAGCGTGCGGGAATTCTCATCAAAAGTTTACGAGTCACCAGCGATGTTGTGGGATGTTAACATAGAGACTTGACGCTTGATGCCGATGCGTCAGCGTGTGTGGCATTTGGTGAAACACTATCCATTGACTCCTATTCGACATGGAATCTGTTTTCGATTAGAGATTAATTGAGACTTCTGATATCGATTACTGTCAAACCCTGGTCACCGTCAATTGTAATGAAGTGCGGGGGCAGTTCTGCGTCGATGGAAGTTGTGGGTGGAAAATAAAGGTTTCAGTTGGAACATCAACTTTTCTATTTTTTTAGCACGAAAAAGAAGACGAACTTCCAGGCTATCAATATACTGAGAGTAGGATGCATTATCTTCGCTTTAAATGAGGCAAAATTTATATACTTCTTCTTCTTCTTCTTCTTGTGGCGCTACAGTCCAGGGTGGACCTGGGCCTCAACCAACATGCCTCACCAGCCAGCACGATCTTTCGCCAGCTGTCTCCAGTTGCGCACTCCAAGTTGGTTGAAATCCTTCTCCACTTGTGTGCGCCACTTTAGTCTAGGTCGTCCTCTGTTGCGTTGTCCCAATGGCTCGGATTCAAAGACTTTTCGGGCCGGAGCAGTGGTGTCCATACGCTCTACATGGCCTAGCCATCTTAAGCGTTGTATCCGTAGATGCTTGACCAAGCGCAACTCGCTGTACAGCCCATAGATTTCGTCATTAAATCTTCTCCTCCAAATGCCATCAACGCAAACAGGACCAAAAATCGCACGCAAAACTTTTCTCTCGAAAAGACTAAGGGCTTCCTCATCCGCCTTTGCTAACGTCTAAGATTCTGCGCCATATAGTAGGACGGGGATGATCAAGCTGTTATATAAAGCGAGCTTAGTCCTTCGAGAGAGGGCTTTATTACTCAATTGCCTCTTGAGCCCAAAGAAAAAGCCAATGGCAAGAGTGATTCTGCGTTTGATTTCGGTACTGATGTTGTTGTCCCTGTTTACCGCAGAGCCGAGGTAGACGAAGTCCTTGACTACCTCGAAGTTTCTGCTGCCTAGTGTGACGCTCCGTCCGAGACGTCGATGTTGTGTGTCCGTCCTTGATGACAGCATGTACTTCGTTCTGCCCTCATTTACCACTAGACCCATTTTAGTCGCTTCCGCTTCAATGCCAGCAAACGCCTCATTGACGTCTCGCTGTGTTCGTCCAGTCAGTTCAATGTCATCAGCTAGCAACTGAACTGACTTCTGGAAGATCGTGGAGGATGACGTTAAGGAAGTCACATGACAGTGCGTCGCCTTGTCTAAAACCTTTTTTGACATTGATGGTCACGGCGAGTTCGTTACCGACCTTCACGGAACAGCGAGAGTTCTCCATCGTCATCCTACACAATCTGACGAGTTTGGTAGGAATGCCAAAACTAGACATGGCACTGTATAGCTCGTCTCTATGCACACTGTCATATGCAGCCTTGAAATCGACGAATAGGTGGTGAGTGTCAATTTGCATTTCTTGGGTCTTTTCCAGGATCTGCCGTAATGTGAAGATCTGGTCTATTGTGGACTTCCCTGGCCTGAAACAGCACTGATAGGGACTTATCAGGTCATGGACAAACGGCTTTAGACGCTAACACAATACGGCAGAGAGGATCTTGTACGCGATGTTCAGGAGACTAATCCCTCTGTAGTTGGCGCAGTCAAAGGGCTCTCCTTTCTTGTGGAACGGGCAAACGACGCTGAGATTCCACTCATCGGGCATGCTTTCCTCCGACCATATCTCACAGATGAGCTGGTGCATGCGCCCAACCAGGTCATCTCCAGCTGCTTTAAATAGTTCTGCGGACAGTCCGTCCGCTCCAGCAGCTTTGTTCGACTTCAGCTTGGATATTGCTATCTTCACCTCGTCTAAGTCGGGGGGACGGAATGCTTGTCTATCATCATCCAAATTGAGTGGAACATTCTGCCTAACAGTGGGATTTGGGTCGTCATCGCCGTTAAATAGTCTGCAGAAATGATCCTTCCAGATTCTCAGCACAGACTGCGACTCCACTACGAGTTGTCCGTTTTGGTCCCGGCAGGCTTTGGTCCGAACCTGTTTTACCTTTCGGTAAAACTTTCGGACTTCATTTCTGCCATAGCACCTTTCCATTTCCTCGATCGCGCCCGCCTCATGCTCCTTCTTCTTCCGTCTGAGAAGCCGGTGCTCTTCTCTTCTTCTCTGTTCGTAGAGTTTACGAACAGCCCGCATTGTTCGATGTAGCGTCGCCTTATAGGCGTCTTGTTTAGCTGCGTGCGCTTGCCTACACTCGTCGTCAAACCATGGGCTCCTTCTGGGTGGTGACGTGAAACCCAGCACATCAGTGGCAGCATCTTTGATGGCTTCTTGACAACGTTTCCATTCTTCTTCTATGCTTAGTGCAGGAAGCGTCGAACTCTGAGCGAGTTTCAAGGAGACTCAGTCGGCAAAGTTCCCAGCAATCAGCTGCGATTGTAGCTTTTCGACGTCAAACCGTTTTGGCCTTTCTCGACTCCGTTGCTCTCTCGATATCCGGGTTCTTACCTTGGCTACAACAAGTTGATGATCGGAGTCAATGTTTGCACCTCGGAAGGTTCGGACATCGAGAATACTGGAGGAGTGTCTGACGTCGATCGCAACGTGATCAATCTGGTTGACGGTTGATTGATCAGGAGATCGCCAGGTTCCTTTGTGAATGTCCAGGTGTGGGAACCGCGTGCTAGCCACAGAGAGGTTCCGCCCCGAGGCGAAGTCCAACAGCCTGAGTCTGTTTCCGGATGTATTGTCGTGCAGGCTGTGTTTACTGATGACTCAAAGATGTCCTCCTTTCCCAGTTGAGCGTTGAAATCTTCTAGAACGATCTTGGTGTCGTAGCTGGGGCATCGATCGTATGTTCTTTCTAGGAGATCATAGAAGTCATCCTTGATGTTGTCATTCTTCTCCTCCTGTTAGGGCGTGAGCGCAAATGAGGGTGATGTTGCCGAATTTAGCCTTGATGTGGATCGCCATGAGGTGTTCGCTGACGGGGTAGTAGCTCAAGAGTTTTTGCCTATGTCTGCCTCGTACAACAAATCCGCATTCGAATAAGTGCTGCCCTCTCCCTCTATAGCAATTGCTGTAGTAGATATCGCAGTTCGTCATCGTTTTTATGCCAGGCCCATCCCATTGCACTTCCTGGATGGTGGTAATGTCTGCCTTGTAGCAGTCAGGGGCCTCCGCAAGTTGTTCGGCTGCACGTGGTGTGTTAAGGGACCTCACATTCCACGTGCAAAACCGAAAATCATTGTCCTTATAGCGTTTGCTGGGGTCTTCAACAGTTGGTCCTACATTATCCGAGGCATTTCGGCGTTTCTGAACTAAAGGTTTTTTACGTGATGAGCAAGTTAACATCACGCACAACCCACAGACTGGTAGGCCAGACCCATTTTTTAAACCCTCAGGCAGAGGGGCTTGTTCGCCATACAATGGTTGTTGTGATGTCTATCCAGGGGGTGCCGCGTGGAGTCTGTATGTAAACTTGACCTGTTCACTAACGAGGATAGCCTTGACAGCTCGCCATGTTGAGCGCAATCAACGACGTTACCTCGCGTGCACAGGCCCATGCCCCCGACGTCTAATATATCTTCTGATATACCAAATGCTTCCGAACCTTTTGCTGACCTAAACGAAGTCCATTGGACGATAACTTTGAGTGAGACCATTGGCAGAGTCAATCATGACTCATTCCCTTTGAAGCAGCTCTTGACTTTACTCCTTCATATGCAGCTGACACCTTTCCAAATCCGATTGTACCTCAATATATGTGTACATATCACACTATTTTCAAAACATGAACTTAGCTTTTGTTCAGCTCTACAGCTCCTATGTTGTTGCATATCTCAAGCCAACGCCTAGCAGTAGTAAGCATTCAGAAGCATTCAGAGGCAAACCTCTGCATTAAGTCATCCTCGTCTACAACAGAGCATAGAAAAACAAATGCTGTCACTATCACAGCCGAATCCAAAACAGCGCAGCATCATTTTGCCACCGACAATTATCTCCGCTCCAAATCTGAACTAATTTCCCCCGAGACTCTGTCTGCCGTCATGGGCGGCGTGGCGACTACAACAACAGCCAAAGCTCCAAGCGAATAATAATAAAAAATCCAAAGGGGAGCCATTGTCGTCGCCGTCTACATCCAGCTGTGAATGCGGAAATATTATCCGCCGGCCGCCTCTCGTGAAACTGCACCGCGTGTCTGGCGCAGCCAGCTCATGTGTTTACGATTCAATCCGCTGTATCGGCGGCAGCGCGGCGGCGTGCATTGAACCATGTGCTTCTCCTTTGAGGCAGAAAAAATTGAGGGTGGTCGGCAATCAACCGGCACACGTTTTGTTTAATCGCTCAATCGCTTATGTGGTGTTTAGTTGAACGAGCGGAGACACACACGTAAGCGTCGTCAGCTGACCCGAGCGGAAGTTCCTTCCCGTCAGTCGTTCTCATTTGGTCTTGACGGCACGCGTCACATGTCATCGAGCGGAGACCCCCTTGACATGAACGCTGCTCGAGTGCATTCGCTCATCTGCAGACCCTGGCCTAAATCGGACAAAAGAACGAAGAAATCGATCCAACAACACAATGACGTCACCCGGTTTGGCAAATTTCATCTGTGGCAGTTGCAACACACGTTCTATTGTTATCCGGACGCCACCCGCCCACTGCTAGCATGTTCACACACCCCTCACGAATCGATAAGTGCATGCATGGTACGGGTGGCTGCTAAATGGGAACACAGCCGGCCCCCGGGGCGGCGGCTGACTGTACAAGCCCACGGGAAATGATTTCCTTTCAGTGATTCATGGTAATTAATCAGCTTACATCGGGAAGGCATAGGCTACGGTTGGTGACCGCACCGGTCTCGATTGCGGCCCATTAGTGGACGGCGCGACCATGTGATGCGTGCAATGAATGCCCACTGACGCTTGGGGTTCACTGATCGAGTGACGATTTGTCGTGTGTTTGTCGTGGAGCTGGCACAACTGCTGGTCACTCACTGACCGTCTTCGGACGAGGTCTCTGGGTAAGGCAAACGGGTATTTCCAGCCGGGATTGAACGTGATTCGATTTGGGTTACATGCTGGCTGCACTTGCATGAGAAATGAGTGCTGTGCAGCCCTTTGCTGGGAAAATTACTGCACAACGTAATGTGATCTGAAATAAGGCTGGAGTGGGGGAGGGTAGGAACACAAATTTTAGTTTGTCATCAAAAACTAATTTGGCTCAATGTGGGAGAGAGAATTTTAAAGAACTCGGAACCATCCCGTTGGACTGTACATTTTTCATCATACAGGGAATCATTAGGGAATCGGAGAAGAAATGAAAAGGTCCCAGGCGACAAGTTGCTGTGGATGAATGTTTGCAAGAAACTTTACAGCAGTCAGATCTGTTTTTCTATGGGATGACAGGGCGTTGCGAACGTGAAAAAAATGACCTGACCAGGTGTCACTATCCCTCTTCATGGGTTGCACCCACAGTCTGAGGGAGGTCTAGACCTCAGTCTATATGCCTCCCCCGCTAACACAGTCTCTTGCGAAGTGCTACCCATATCGCATTTCAAGTTAAACCATGTGCTTATTCTTTTAAGACCGCCTAGACTTTCATTGTTCCATTTGTTCGGATGCGAAGACTTATCAGCCGAGAACTGTTTGGCCCATATCGATTCCTCGCCTGATTTCCGTATTGGTTTAGTTAAAGGTTTGTTTTAGGTTATTCGTATATACTGTGCCATCTGCAAAGCTAAATGCTTCTCTGCTGGTGGTCAAACATTCTTCTTTTTCTTTGATTCTCGCTGCAGTCCGGAATGAACCAACACGCCTCTCCATTTCGCACGATCTCGAGTCAGCTGCTTCCAATTTAGTTAAGATCCTTCTCTTCTTGTGCGCGCCATCTCAGCCTAGGCCGTCCTCTGTTGCATTGTTTCTAGGGTTCAGGTTCGGTTTTCGGGTGTCCATATGCTCTACGGCCGCCATGGCGTAGTCTAATTTCGATTTTGAACACCTCGAATTTTACACGGCACCGCCTCTTTCGAGCTGCTGACAACACTAAAAGACTAACAACTGTCTAAGAAAGCTTCTCAAACTTCTCCGTTCTGAGTCGGCCAAGAACGGTAGGTTCCTTCTACTCGTGAAAGAACAGTAGCGGGCACAACACGATTAGTGGATGAGCAAGCTAGGCCCTAATCCCCTGTCGACTGTCGCGCCACATCACAGCATATGCTTTACGTAGCGTAGCCATCTTAAGCGTTTTGTGCCGAAGACACTTGTCCTGGCCAGGTTGTATCTTCTTCAAATCAAATGCCACTAAACACGACCAACGCAAAACATTTCATTCGAAAAGAATAGGGGCTCCCTCATCTGCTTTTAGCAGCGTCGTTTTCACTCCATTAAGCAGGACTGCAATTATCAAGCTGTTATACAAAGCTAGCTTTTACTCAGCTGCTTCTTAAGCCTAAGGAATCAGAATGGCTAGATTAATGGTGCGCTTAAATTCGGGACGGACGTTGTTGCCCTATTTACTGCGAAACCTAGACAAGGAAGATGAAGTTTCGGAGTTTCTTCTGCCTAGTGTAACGCTCTGTCCGAGACACCGATGCTGTGTGTCTTTCCTTGACCACAGCATGTACTTCCCGAGACCCATTTAAACCGTTTCCGCTTCAATGTTAGCAAACACCTCAATGACGGCTCGCTGTGTTTGTCCAATAACGCTTACGTCGTCTGCGTAAGCCAGCAATTTAGCTGACTTTTGGAGGATAGGGCATCAATGTTCATCCAATCACGTCGCGTCCAATCACATCAATGTCATCAGCGTAAGCTAGCAATTGAACTAACTTCTGGAAGATTGTGCCTCTGGTGTTGACTTGTGAGTTACGCACGATCTTCTAAAGAATGATATTGAAGAAGTCACATGCCAGCGCATCGCTTTGTCTAAAAGCTTTTTGACATTGAAGGTCTCGGTGAGTTCGTTACCGACCTTAACGTAGCAGCGTGAGTTCTCCATCGTCATCCTACACAATCTGAAGAGTTTGGTAGAAATGCCAAAACCAGATATGAAGTTGTATAGTTCGTCCCTTTCGACACTGTCATATGGGACCTTAAAATCGACAAATACGAAGGCTGCCTTTTATATTTCGGGATTAAGCAACCCTAGTGTTGCAATCTGGCAACGTACTCAGAACTTTTTGACATACGAGCGTTATTTGTATTGTTTACAGAAACCCCAAAAATTCATCTCGCCCAAAAAATGGAATTAAATCGTGAAAATTTTCGTGCGATTATTTTTTACAACGTTCGACGTGGATTAACTCAACAACAGTGCATCGATCAACTTAATTCAATTTTTGGCGATGAAGCTCCATCAAGGACCACTATTTATCGATGGTATGGTGAATTCAACCGAGGTCGTAGTTCCCTCCACGACGAATTTCGTGAAGGTCGTCCAAAATCAGTTGTTGTTCCGGAAATCATTGATGCTATGTGGCAACTGATATTCCAAGATCGCCATGCGACCTATCGTGAGATTGAGGCAACCTGAGGCATTAGTGGGACCAGCATACATTCAATATTGCATAAATATTTGACCGTCAACAAAATTTGCTCGCGTTGTATTCCACACAGTTTGTCAATCGCTCAAAAAAAGGCTCTTTTCGATTGATCGCGGTGCTTCGAAACACGTCTATGACATCGTGACAGGTTATGAATCGTGGAGTTACGCGTATGAGTCTGAAAGTGAACAGCAGTCGACTGTGTGGGTGTTTCAAATTGAGCCAAATCAAACAAAAGTTGCTAACGCAGGAAGCACTTCCAAGTGTTTTTGTTTGCCAGTTGTCTTACAAGAAATCAGGAAAACCAACCGCCGTAGACTGATCACTCTTCACCACGACAATGCCAGCTCTCACACATCGGCTCAAACAACTGCATTTTTGAGCACTCAAAACATCGATTCGATGAGTCATCCGCCGTATAGTCTAGACTTGGCACCGAATGGATTCTTTTTATTCCCGTACGTAAAAACTAAATGAGAGGTCAACGTTTTTTAACACCTGAAGAAGCGGTTGATGCGTTTAGAATGCATGTTTTGAAGATACCTCAATCAGAGTGGCAAAAGTGCATCGACAATTGGTTGGAATGCATGCAAAAGTGGGGTGGGGTGGGGAATGGGGAATATTTTGAAACACAATATGGTAAAGCTATTTTCGATGATTAATATTTGTTTTTGTTCTCTAACACATTTGTTCCCATAGTTGCGTTAACGCAATATTTAAAAAAAAATATTTTCTCACTAAGAGGTCGACATTTCTGAGGTACTTTTAAGTATATTACATTTACGAACATCTGGTTCTGCATATCAGAGTTTTTTTTTAAAGAAGTAATACCACTTGGAGTTTATATTACATTTACCTAAAGTTAACAAAAATCCAATGAAACTTAACAAAGTTTATAAATTCTCTAAAATCTTATGTTTTTCCATTTTGTTCATAAATCTAACGATATTTCATAAAAAATATTCTGCTGATGGCAGTACACATATCCCCCGACTTACACGGTACTTGTTTTACACGTTTTCGCTTTTACACGGTTTTCCAAATAATTTTTGTTTTTGTTTTTATCGCACTCTTCTAAATGCTCGCAGAGTTAATGGCTGATAAAGAAGTAAGTGAGGATGATTTAGTTAACTTAGTTTGCGAAAGTGAGTCTGACTAATCTGATGAAAAGGAATTAGTACCAGTAACATTCACTGCTAAAGTCATCCGCGAATGACTCGCATTGGGAAGAAAGCTGGGGAATCAAAAATGACACAAACGATGAAAGGGCTTTACGATTCCAACCAAATTGCTGCATGGCTCAATATGAAGAAGTTTACAAAGATCTTACAAAAAATTCGAAGCAATTGTTAATAACCGATTTTATTACCATCTCTCAGAATGAAAATATTTCTGCATTAAACATTGAATCGGCACAAATAACTTCGAGTGATGAAAGTGAAATCCAACCTTCGATTCCAAAGAAAAGAATGAGAGTAATTTCTGATAGTGATGAAGGATAATAAAACACCTTTGGTTTTATTTTGTGTTCTTCTGTTGAATGTATTGTAATTAAATAAAAAAAACAGTGTTTCCGTAATATATTAAATATTATAACCTGTTAATACATTTTATTTTTATTTGTGGACACCTAAAAATATTGAAAAAAATCAGAACTGTTAAATAAAAAAAAATTATGCATTTTCTGCAAGCTTTTCGATTTACACGGTTTTGACTTGAAAATTTTTAATTTTCGATTTATCCGTTTTTCTCAGAAACGTATCTACCGTGTAAATGGGGGGATAGGTGTAATTTAAAAAAAAATATACATTTACTCTCCATAAGTACTTTTAATAGACTTGGTTTAGTTACGTTGCGAAAACGCAACATTCGGACAATCGCTGAAATTTTAGTAGGCTCTGAAAAAAACGTTATGACTGGCAGCTTTCTTGTGTACGTCAGATTTTTATTCAAATATTTGTGGTGCTTTATTGTGATGTTGTGTGCAATATCGTTGTGGTTGATTTAAAAGGTTGAATTTGATTTCAATATTGTTCTGAAGCTTGCAACAACTGTACATAATGGTATGTACCACAAGTATAGTAATTTTTTATGGTCATACGAGTAAATTTATGACACACATGTTATTTTTAATAATTGTTTTAGAGTTACAAGAAATATCGCGTTAATCCCAAAAGGCCTTTGACTCTGAGAGAACTTAAAGCAATTGTTGAAGACATCAGGAAAAAAAAAACAGCAGGAAATAGACATTTGTTACATACCACCCGAAGTCGATGATCTAAGGGATAATAATAACTTTTGGCGCGACAGTCCACAGATGGACCAGGGCCTAGCTTGCTCATCAACTACTCGTGTTGTGCGCGCTACTGTTCTCTCACGAGTAGAAGGGACCTACAGTTTTTTGCAAACTCCGAACGGCGAAGTTTGAGAAGCTTTCTTAGACAGCATTACTCTTTGAGTGTTGTCAGCAGCTCGAAAGAGGTGGTGCCGTAAAAAATTCGAGGTGTTCAGCTGGGAATCGAACCTAGCCCCTTCGGCGTGTAAGCGTCTCACTCTACCCACTACGCCACGGCGGCCACTATCGATCTAACGGATGAAGAAAACATAAATGATGACATTATAGGTGGAACGGAAAATTTGCCTTCTGATTTAACAACCATATATAATTGCCATATACAATAAATATTTGGGGGTGTCGACTTGCAGTGGCAACCACCGTATAAATATGTATAAATATTGGTGGTTAAAAAGTGGTGGTGGCCATTATTTTTCAGGTGTCACGGTATGAAATGATTGTTTTTTTTAAAATAAAAATAAAATAAAAATATAAAAAAAATATATAAATATAAAAATAAAATAAAAATAAAATACTTATTATTTTATTTTTTGTGGTCGCCGTGGCGTAGTGGGTAGAGTGCGACGCTCACATGCCGAAGGGTGTAGGTTCGACTCCCAGCTCAACACCAATTTTTCGAATTTTTCACGGCACCACCTCTTTCGAGCTACTGACAACATTCAAGGAGTAATAACTGTCTAAGAAAGCTTCTCAAATTTCGCCGTTCGGAATCAGCAAAAAACTGTAGGTCCCTTCTACTCGTGAGAGAACAGTAGCGCGCACAACACGAGTAGTTGATGAGCAAGCTAGGCCCTGGTCCCCCCTTGGACTGTAGCGCCAACAATTATTATTATTATTTATGTAAATGGTCTTAAATGGGCTAATCTGGAAATATAAAAGGCAACTCTCGTACTTTATCATCGCTTGTCAGTGACCTTGACTGTGGTTGTTCTATTTGTTAAACAGCTTTTAAGCCAGTTTGCCGCAAATCTTTTCAGTCTCACTCTACTAACACTTTCCACAAGATTTTCAGCTGGTGTTTCAGTTGGTGGTATGGTCCCTCCAAGTTGTAAAGGACGAAGTATTTGATTTGCTGATGGTTCCGCCATTTCAACCCTTTCCGATAGGTGAACACAAAACGTAACCGCACATGAAGGTGTACCCAAACGATATTCTGCAGAAATTGAAGCATCCTAACACATCTTTCAATAAGTCCCGCGACATATTGGGGCCGCCACTAACAAAGAAACAAATTATATTAAACTTATAATTTTTACTAGTGGTGCCCCCTATGTACATATCGTGTTATGTGGACAATTCTGAGATGTCCCTCCAGTTTTTAATTAATTTAGCCTAAACTCGATAAGCAAGGGTGGAAAATTCCGCATCATCTACAGCCCTATTTAAACCCCCTTCGATCCGTCAGAGGAAGCAAACAGAAATAAGAAAAATGATAAAGGACTCAAACAAGATTTAACATAACTGCCAATCAATTTTCGTAAATGACGCGTTAATACCTTATCGCTTACGTGACGTCCTTACTCTCGAGAAGAACCATGTCTGTGCAAACCAAACCCTTTGCTGCGTCCGCATTAAGCACTCTCCCATTAAGCCTCATTAGAGCCGTGTTTGATCATTATGCTCGTGCAGGCGCTGCTGCTGCGGGCACAAGTCATAAAAATGAACAAATTACCCTCAACGAAACTAGTAGCATCTCGAATATGCATGAACGAAACACGATTCGTTCGACACCGCGCACACATTTACATTCCGTTCTTGAAGTCGGTCCTCAAAGGGCGTACGTGCCAAAGCGCAATAAGAATTTTTTTTCTGCTCCTATCAGATCGCGTATTGGTAGCCATCTATCCTTAGGTGCAACAGATACCTTCCGAGGGAAACCTGTAGAGTCTGCGTGTGGTCCCCCGGACCGGCTTTCGATTCCCCAAATCAATTCGAGGAAGCTTGATCCGAATGTCCATGAAATGTGTCACGACATTTTATCCAAAGTGTCAAATCGGGTGAGCACTACTCTTGACATTTAGAATGCACACACACACGATCCACCGGACGGTGTGATGTAATCACTTTCGTTTTGTAATTCACCGACGTGGAAAGTACTGCGAAACCAGGGCAGGGAAAAATTACAAAACCTAACCCAACAAGCCACACTCAACTGAGAGACTGTCACGCGTCCCGCCCTTCGCGGCGCAGTGAAGTGTGGAAATCTAGGTAACCTCCAACACCATCCACCGTCATATTCACATCATCGTCGCGCTCAACACAGCACACAGCATGACGACTTGAAGGTGACATGATGAGGATGTAGGCGTTCCATTAGGTAGGCGACAGGTGTCTTCAGCCAGGCACCGCTTTGAACGGTTTTCTTCTTCATTAAAAATTAAGGCTGTTCGTGAATTAATTGAAAGCCGTCGTGGAAGGCGAATGAATGTGGACGTGTGTGCGCCGGCCGCACCATACACCACGCCCACTGCAGGAATATGATTTTCGATCTGAAGGCTGGAAATGGTTTGTCGTGTAGTTGGGGGTGGCATGTGTCAGGGCTCACAGAGAGAGTGGGTGAAGTCCTTGAAGACCCAGTTTTGTGTCAAAAGTGCAGTGGGACGGAAAAGAAATAGTTGCCTGATAAAATGGTTGATCAAGCGGCAGATATAGATACAAGGCTCAGAGAAGATGAGGCAGATGCGATGATGAGAACTTAAATTTCTGTAAGTGTGACATTTTTGGGATCGTAAGCGGGTTGTATGTGTAGGTGGCCGCCGTGGCGTAGTGGGTAGAGTGTGACGCTCAGACGCCGAATAGTCTAGGTTCGATTCCCCGCTCAATAACAATTTTTCGAATTTTTCAGCTGCTGACAATACTTAAAGAGTAACAACTGCCTAAGAAAACTTCTCAAACTTCACCGTTCGGAGTCGGCAAAAAACTGTAAGTACCTTCTACTCGTGAGAAAACAGTAGGGCGCACAACACGAGTAGTTGATGAGGACGCTATTCCCTAGTCCCCCTGTAGACTGTCGCGCCAACAATTTTAAGCGGGTTGTAGGCGAGGTGCGAAGGGGAAGATAAGCTCTTCCATCTAATGCAATACCGTATTAAATTTGCTTAGCCTTGAACATAGGACGTATTGTTGTCACAAACATGCTGGCACGGGTTGATATATAAGGTATAAACCCAAATGAAGCAGACGACTATGTCCATTGCCAGACAGAGGACCAATAGCTCTACTGTGTCGCTACAGCTACAAGATTGGGAGCTAGAAACTCTCATAAGTCCATATCGCGTAGCAGGGAGACACTGAACAAGAGAAGAAACAAGAGAGCTCTGACAAAACCTTATGTGACCCTGATTAGAGATCAAGGTCAAGAATTTTGATAGAATTTTCGATTTTGATAATCCAACTATTCCATTGCCGATTTGATAAAAGCTAGATATGTTGCTCTCTATTAATTTGATTTTAGGTATAAAGAAATTCGTTTTCAATAGATGGCGCCACATTGTTGCTGGTTGTAGAAGCGATTACCTAGTTCATTGGGAATGTGTTGCATTTGTGTGCATCAGAGTCTACTTCAGACACACATAAAGTGAACTGCCTCTTCGAAAATATCATTTGTGGGCAGTTTTGAATTTCTTTTTTAAACTGAAAGGAAAATGCAGCTGGAGCCAATCGAATGCTTTTAGAAGTTTACGGTGAATCTTCTCCAAACGATATATCATCATATCATATGGCGTCGAAGAGGGTCTTGGCCAGCCAGAGTGATTGAGACGCTTCGAAAGTGACGTGAAAGAGGGTCTTGGGCAGCCAGTGTGGTTGACACCCTACAAAAGTGATGATTTTCGCATCAAAGAGCGTCTTGGCCAGCCAGAGTGATTGAGACGCTTCGAAAGTGACGAGAAAGAGGGTCTTGGACAGCCAGTATGGTTGACACGCTTCAAAAGTGATGATTTTCGCATCAAAGAGCGTCTTGGCCAGCCAGAGTGATTGAGACGCTTTGAAAGTGACGAGAAAGAGGGTCTTGGGCAGTCAGTGTGGTTGACACGCTTCAAAAGTGATGATTTTCGCATCAAAGAGCGTCTTGGCCAGCCAGAGTGATTGAGACGCTTCGAAAGTGACGAGAAAGAGGGTCTTGGGCAGCCAGTGTGGTTGACACGCTTCAAAAGTGATGATTTTGATGTCCCGGGATTTATTGAGTGATGTGCTATATATCGATTGTAAAATTCTCATCCCTAACAACGTTAGCAACATTCATTTAGGCTAGTCCTACATCTTCAAATATAAGAGAGGGTCTGACTTTGACATCTCATCATGAATTCCAGCAAATTTTCAAACCACCATTGTTGCAAAGTATACCTTGGTACAAGTTTAGACAATGAAGTCGCCTCCTAATAGACTCTCTTCTCGTTCGAAGTTAGTTTGGTGAATCAATCAATTCACTCGTCGCTCAGATGTCTTTCCGTAGTTCAGCGTTAAATGAAAGCACTATATCGATTAGCAACTCACCTGTCATTTGCTTCTTGCGACGAATTATTCCTTCTGTTGGAGCGTCGCTTTTCTTCGACGCCTCCAACTCTAAGTTGATTGCTTCTTCTGCGACTCTTTGAATGCACTTCACAGACAGACAGGTTCGAAGGATGTACCATTAACCAAATAAATTGACCTTCAATCTAGAAAAAACGTTCAGGCCTCTTCCGATTACACTTAAAACAATGAATTGATTTTATTTAATTCTTCAGTGTCTGATGGTACAGTTCAGGGTGGATCTGTGCCTCAACCAATATGCGTCTCCAACTGGCACGTAGTCTCGCCAGCTGCCTTCAGTTGCACACACCAAGTTGGTGCAGTTCCTTTTCCATCTCAGTCTAGGACGTACTTTATTGCTTTTTATAAGATCTACGTGGCCTAGCCAACTTTACAAAAAAAAATGTCTGAGTTCGTCGGTCAATCTTATCCTCCAAATGCCATTAGGACAAACAGAACTTAAAATCGCACGCAGAACTTGGGAAGACCTCTGGACTGGGATGATCAAGCTGTTAAACAAAGCCAGGTTTTACTCAACTGTCCCTTAGGCCTAAAGAGGCAAAGACTGGCAAGAGTGATTCTTCTGATTTCGATACGGCTGTTTTTGTCTCTCTTTGCCGCAGTGCCGAGATAAACAAAGTCCTTGACAACGTTGAATTTTCTGCTGGACGTTCAGTCCAAAATGACGGTTTTGTGTTTTTTTTTCTTGATTATAGCATGTACTTTGTGCTGCCGTAATTTACCGTCAGACTCGTTTTTGCCGAAAACTGCCTCACTGACTGCTTGCTTCATTCGTCCACTTACGTCAGCGTTGTCGGCATAAACTAGCGTTTGAGCTGAATTTTACAAGATGCTGCCGATGGTGCCGACTCGTGACCTACGCAAGAGCTTGTCAAGGATGATGTTAATGAAGTCTGTTGACAGCGCGTCGCCTGGCCTAAGACCTTCTGAAACAGGCAGGCCCAAGACGATTTCTGCACGCTGTTGAGCAATTAAATCGGCGATTTATCAACTCGGGCGTGGCAAGGACTCGACTGCGAGTGGGGCCGACAATGTCACCAATTTCGTCAGAATAGGTTGGGTGTCTGCTAAATTCTTTGACATCGAAGGTCTAGGTGAGCTCGTTTCCACCCTTGAGGAAGTAGTGAGAGTTGCTTTTGTTATCTTCATCCTGCACAATCGGAGGAGTTTGGTGGGATTCCAAGAATAAACCTGACACTGTATAGCTCGTCTCTCTGCATCCTAGCCTATGCAGACTCATAACTGACGACCTCAAAATCGGCTACATTTTATTTAATTTCTTATGTGATTATTGATTCCAAACGAATTTTACCTTTTTTAAGGAAAGTCTGGTCGAGTGCCTCAATGTTCGTTACAAAGTGTCATTTTTAAGACCACTTGAACGAAAACTTTCGGTTTTCACTGTGAAATGTTGCTGCCGAAGGAAGTTTTTTTTCTTTTCACCGACAGTCTAAAAAGTGGTCTCCCAGTGCTCCTTTCTGAAATTTCCTTTCTCTTCTTTTCCAAAAAAATTCCCTCACTTACTGGAAATGTCACAAATGTTAGCAAAGAAGCAAACCAGAATTGGAAACCTTTCAAAGCACCAAGTAAACCCCATTAAAATTAATTACATTGCTTGAATCGGAGAAACCTCTGGTGTGGACTTCACCCCCCTTCATCGATTCGGCTTCTTTTGAAATCCGCCCGCATAGCTCCAAAACGAGAACCCGGGGAATTATTAATTGCACATTTCATGACTGCATGCATATCATCAAACGACCAAAACGCGGTGGTCGCGCCGCGGCGCGCCGTCACCACACAGAGCGCAGTCGCTAGAGGCGCGTTTAATGCAATTTGACAGCGTGCCTTTAGTTTGTCCGAATTTGGGAGCGGATAATTCTTTTTTCAAATATTGATTCAAATTTCCGAGAACCACAGGCCACAGGGGCGTATCTAATTATCGTGTAATGCGAGGGGACAATGGCGGGAATTCAGGCTTTGAGCACACTCCGTAATAGATTCCAATTGTGGGAGACGCGCAGCAAATGACGGTTAATTAGTAGCGCAGCAGTATGTGGGTCATTTTATCTGGGGAAACGAATACAAGAATGTTTACTTTAATCGGGTGACGTTGCGAGCGGGGTGACACACCAGTGACGGATGACTGTGATCTGGACGCCTTGCGATCATAGTGGCGGTAGGGAGTAATTTGATTGAGAAATTTGGCGTTGGTCTATGCGGGTGCTGGCTTAGGGTGGCCACAACCATGGGCAAGCTGGTGTGATTATGGGAGGAAAGCCAATGGCGTCATGAGGATGCATGTGATTCATTTTATAGGCTTGTCCCTCAGTTCAAGTCTGTAAAATCATCTTCTAGGTCACGGCTGGTTTTTCGTCCGCTTTCCCAAGGCCACTAATGTCCATCAGTTAAACTCAAACCCTCTGCATGGTAGGCAGTGTCCCCGGTTTTGTTCATCCACAGTGAAGCTCACTTTTCAAATCATGACACAGAGTTGGGTATAAGCCAGCTCACTCCCTTTCCCAGAAGCCAAGACAGCGCAGGGCTACCTCCTTAAAAGCGTGACATCAGATCAGAAAATTGCTTCATGCTCTACATAGCAAGAGTACAAATCCAAGTTCAATGAAGCGAATGATTCGAATTCAATGCCAGTGTCTTAATCCCCATCACAGGCAGGCCCAAGGACGCTGGGAACCTTCAACAAAGTGGTCACGTCACCAGCGTTACTCCTTAATGCTGCCTTTAAAACAATTCCCAACCGAGGCTGACGCCGTAAATAAAGTCGCTTGGCACCAGTGTTGTCGATGGTGCAGGACGTTTTACAATTTTATGACTCTCCTGGCGCAGTCATCGAATGCAAATGTTTGTGTGGCGTCCTTTCCCCGGCACCGTTCCACGGACTGAACACATAAAGAAGCGCAACCTCATCAGGAGTGCATGCAAATGAAATCATATGAGAAACTGCATCCTGAAGATGCTGCACTGTATCAGCGACTGCTTCACCATCCCTGGCAAAGCTCCCACAATTATGACAAATGAGCAGCGCCAGATAATATGACAAACAAGACGATTTCTGCACGCTGTTGAGCAATTAAATCGGCGATTTATCAACTCGGGCGTGGCAAGGACTCGACTGCGAGTGGGGCCGACAATGTCACCAATTTCGTCAGAATTGGTTGGGTTTCTGCCAAATTCGGGTGCACACAGATGCCGGCGTGGGGATGCTAACAACTTATTTGTTTCATCGCGTCGCAGCTGGATTGTACACTGTGCAGTGCCTGGAGAGTTTAAGGTCAACCTGAGCCTGACAATGTGGTTCTGGCAGCGCGGCGGACAGTTGTTGCCAATGATGTGGATGAGCTTTCCAGCTTGGTGGTCGAATAATTTCAATTTTTAGGGACACCATAAGTTTTATAGCTGGCTTCTGTGGGATACAATAAATTTTTAGGAGACTTATCCCTGGTTGCATTTATGACGTGAAATACTTTGATGTCGCTCCGCACTGGAGTGGGGTGCGGATGATGTTACGGGCATACCGTGTGCAGCATCAATATGGCACTGGATGTATAAAAACAGCGATCTGAGCAGTGTATCTGGTCTCGGGGGTGTTGTAACTCGTTTTTATCTTTTAGCGCGGGATTGCAACTAGGGCGTGGAGTTGGGACTTTTGCATCTTTTGCGAAATGTCGGTAAAACGAAAAAAAAAATTGGCGCCCAACACAAAATCTACTTTTTCTTTATTCGCTCATATTTTCTCACTAAAGGTTTCCTTTCACTCAGCCGGATATTAAATGGGAATAAAGTTCAGTCATTTGGTGAGATTTGATGAATAAATGGCGCCCGACATGAGACTTTTATGATTTTATGGCTTTCACTTCGTGTTTCTGAGAAGATCGTAATTTTCTTCCTTCAATCTACTCCCTTCACCTTTCTGCTTGAAGAAATTTCACCCTTTTAGATCATTCGTTACTAGAACAGTTCAACAGTTCAATGCTTGCATAAATCGTTCATTAATTAGCATAGGGGACATCTACCCTTAGCATTGAACACATTTTCGCTCTTTGTAAAATATAAAAAACTGACACCCCTTACTTAGGTGCTGTAAATACATCCAATACTATTATCCGGCGAAGCTAAGCAATCTGGTAAATTGAATTTCATTCTTAAGCAGACTTTTTGAAAAACAACTAAAATGGCGCCCGACGTGAAACTAATCTCAAGGCTTATTTGGCTTATTTGGTTTTCTTATCTACTCCGCCGCTAGAACGGTTATGTTTTTGCAAATCTTTATTGAATGGTAATTTCTAAAGAGCTGAGATAATGAAACATTTCGACAAAAGAGATAAAATGGCGCCCGAAGAGAATTCAACATCATTGTTGACTTTCTCCGTTTATTCGCAACTGGGCGTACAATAACCGATGAAATAATCCTCAAATATTGATCCAAACTTATCCACCCTCCCACATCTGCCCCCCTTCAGATTAAAATAGTGCGATGTCCTCTTTCAATGTCCACAACATTGATTTGGGTCATCATCCAGTGTCTCATTCTTTGCACACACAACGCCTGTCAACGACACAAAATACGAACCCCAAGCATATATCATAAGCTCTGTGGCTGTCCACATCCCCTCTTATCATCAACAAGCTGCCAGAAGAGCATTTTTTCTAATCCATTGTTATTGTCGTCTCTTGCAGAAATCCATCTTCGGCAACCAGCTACCGATCAGACAATGCTCTGCTATGCAAAGTCAATCGTACGGAAGAAGACGTCGTCCCGTTGTAGTCATCTCACATTCGCCAAAAGGATTTGATAGAGAAAAATAAGGACGCTACTCCTGGCATCACACAAAAGCAAACAAAAACACGAAAGAAGAGACACACAGCCACACCCACACCCACACGCTGAAACAAAAGCGAAAACGAAAACAAAGACGATACCAAAAAATATTCCCCTTCTCCTGCTTCTTCCCTCGAATATCCTCCTGACCTGCTCAAAGATGCTCCTCATAAGTGCTTTAGCGTTGGGCCTAGTCGAGACGACCAGCCCGAATATCGCCGGCAGCAGCACGCATATTGGTGGTTTCAACGTGGTCAGCGGCGACACGGATAGCGGTGGCGGCATAGCGCACACTGTGATAGGATCCATTCCAACGTCGCCCCACTCGTCGGGCACATCGATTGTGCACGCCACATCGAATGGTGGTGGTGGCGGTGGCGGTGGCGGCTCAACAATATCGTGGGACAACAACGGCACGCTTCGGTCGGCAGGTCCTGGCGACTGGTCCATCGAACAGTGTCTCATATGGCAACGGCCTCATCATTTGTATTTTCAACTGGGCAACGCATTCTTCCTAATGGCCTTCCTAGCACCGCACGGACCCTTCGGCATGCTGTGGCTGCGCTCGGTTATGGTTATCGGCTGCATTCTGATGGCGATGTACGGCTGGCTGATTGAGTGCACACCGGACGTGGTGCTGTGGTCGGGATTGTTTCTAGGCGTTAATCTTATTTATCTGATAGTGCTGCTGTGCAGGTTGCGTCCGGTGCGGTTCGACAAGGAAATCGAAGCGGTAAGTTTGTAAATTTTTTTTTTTTTTTTGTGACATAGAGTGACTTCCTAGACGAAAATCCTTAAAATCTGTTCAGTTGCCAAGCCATTTTCGCTTTCCAAATATGAAAAATTCATTCACCAACCGGCGGCTTCTGGAAAAGTTCAAACCAAGTCCAACGTCGGGCTGTCAAGAAAACGGAATACAAATCGAAACCAAGATGAGCCGCAAACATGAATCCTTGATGTTGCAAAGCACCCGTTGCACCCCTCCCAACGGCCCCAACTTCACAATGGAATCAAATTAAGATTTCGTGTACGTAGTGGCCTCTCTTACCACCGTGATGACCTAGAAACTAACAGTCGCCCACTCGCATGCATGGCTGTTCATCCAACTGTCCAAACATGAAATATGCACCCCCGGAGTGACTGAAACCCACCTCCGCCTCTGCTTCCGGCCACCCCAAGCCGGCAAGACGGCAGCGCGGCAAATTCCCATGACGGTGTATGAATAAAAAATGAAAAACAGCGGAAAAGAATGGATGAAGGGAAGGGGATCTGCTTCTGACGGCCAAGGGTGTGGGGCAACAACGATGGTTCATCGAAGTCCTTGGCCCGTGCATGGGGCGTTGTGCCTGTACATGGCTTCGCTTTTATTTCATAAATTTTCTACTTAAGGCGGCGATGTGACTTCAAAAAGTTTACGACCTGTCTTCGGGGAAGCACCACCAGAGACGGCCACCAACCCCAAGACATTCACATTGTCACACGGTAGACGGTGTTGTGTTACCACGTGCCTCCTTGTTTTTCCTGTTCCGGCTCTCGTACCATCGTTGTTGCCGTTGTCGTTGTCGGCCACTCGCCAATGACTCGGTGCAATGAATTTTAATTCTTCCTCTTTGCTCACCTCCCCCTCCTCCCGTTTCATTGTTGCAAAATGCAATTTAATTTGTTGATTTGAAAAGTTTTTCTTTTCACTTGTTTTCCATCGGTTTGCACCCCAGATGCATGGCTTACGCCGACACAGAAGGGTCGGGCCCGAGCGGTTACTGTGAGCTGTGTGACGGGACGACTCGGTGCGGCTTAAGCATGTAGGCATGGCCAGCTCGAGTGATGGAGTTTGAACGACTTCATTACGGAAGGTAATTGTGGTCAATGTTGGCGAGAGTGGTGGGGGGTTGTATTATTTTTTTATTTACCGAGCGTAATTGGAAAATGCAGCCCTGTTGTTGTTGATGAGACTTAAGCAAACAATGGATGTGTGTTTTCAGTTTTTATTCTGCTCCCGTTTACGTGGATACTTTGGAGGAAAATTGTTTTAAGCCAATGAGATGAGGGTTTCTGTTGTCGAGAGCAGTTTGATTGTTTGTTGGGAAGTGAGTTGGGTTTTGTGGAGATTAAAGAGAATTTGCATCTGCACTGTGTAAGCAGGTCAACGACTGAAAACGACTTCATTGCTTGCTAATGGACGCAAAATTGAAAAGACAGCCTGCTTAGGTAATTCACTTAAGCTTGAGGTAAACGCATCAAAGCGGGTTAAGTTTCCATTTGATTACGTCTACTCCTGTCAAGAAATTCATTTGTCGTTGACCGGCAATTTTGTT
Organism: Eristalinus aeneus; assembly: GCA_955652365.1. Taxonomy (NCBI): domain Eukaryota; kingdom Metazoa; phylum Arthropoda; class Insecta; order Diptera; family Syrphidae; genus Eristalinus; species Eristalinus aeneus. The sequence goes on from OY019132.1 coordinate 39,733,524, forward strand.
GGAGTTTTGTCTGAAAATGTTTTTCCTGAGACAAAGAGTCAATGTACGGGGGTGGAGATCAAATACATATTCCAACGCCCCGATTTTTTTAAACTTTGTTGATCGTTTGGGCTTGAACTTATGAATTGTTTAAGTGGCAATTGTCTTAAATTCTTGAATTGTTTTTCGATTGTGTAGGCGAAACATGTTCTCCACAGAAGTGAGGCGAAGAGGTGCAAATGGCAGCTTTATACCGAAATTGACATTGCTAAAACGAGCGAATTGAGGAAATATATTAATTCGGTCAGTTTTGATGGAAAGAAAGAAAGATGGCGCCACATGTACGAGGGGCTTTCAATATATTCTCGGTAACGATATGAGGGAAAATATGAATTCAATTTAAATTGTTTTTATTTTTCAATATAATTTCCCCTAACATGCATTTGTTACAGCTCTGTGCAAAAAAATAGCACCACATTGAGGTCTTTACTTTGGATGCTAATTCCTTTTTTCCATGCTCATGTAAAGACACGATATTTATTGTAGGATATCTGTTGGGTATCAGTAATAAAATGCAAAAAACAAGATAAGCGAAGATGCATTTTAAGACAAGAAAATTCCCGTTATACGAAATGAAACCGAAATTTTGGTGTGCAAAATAATAGCACCATGTCATTCTAAAAAGTGTTTTCGAAGTGTTTGATGGCGTTTGGTTTTTTTTTTGTGCGTCGAAAGATTTAAGTAAAAATACTTAAGTATTTTGAAACCAGTAGTTTTAAAATACAACGTTATAAACAATTAAATGCATTGTACTCCTAAGAAACGTGAACTTATAAACAAATTAATTTCTGACGGAAAAACGTACAAATTTATTCGGGAAATCGTTAGTTGTTCGAATAAAATGATTACTAATGCAAAAAAACACATCGAAAAAGAAGAAACAAGAGGTAGAAAATCGAAATTAACCTCTACCGACGAGCGAAGAATGATAAGATTAGTGAAACAAAACCCATTCATCACATCAAACAAAATAAAAGAGGAAATAAATCTGCCCGTATCAACATCAACCATAAGAAGGAAGTCGATAGAGAAGGAACTGCCTGCCAGAAGTCCCAGAAAAGTACCCTTGCTGACAAAGGTCCATCTTCATAAAAGAAAACAATTTGCGCCCAGAACATTTGAACTGGGAAGTAACCAAATGGCGTAATATATTATGGACAGATGAGTCTAAAATTGTTTTATTTGTAACTCCTGGTACCAGGACACTTGTTCGCAGGCAAAAAAACCAAGAGTTCAAACCGGAGTGTACTTTAAAAACCATTAAGCACGGCGGCGCGAAAATTAACATATGGGGATGCTTCTCCTACAACGGTACTGGTCCTATATTTTGGATAAAACCAATGATGACCGCGGACGTTTATGTTGGCATAATGAGGGAAATTATGTTGCCCTACGCCGAGTGGAATATGCCTCTCAGATGTGTCCTGCAGCAAGACAATGACCCGAAACATACGAGCAAATTGGCCAAGGGGCTCAAGGTATGGAATGGCCGCCGCAATCTCCAGACCTAAACCCCATTGAAAATCTTTGGACAGATGTTAAGAAAGCTGTTTTTAAGGCGAAACCAAAAAGTACACTACAGCTATGGGAAGCTGTGCAGGCTGTGTGGAGGGATATTCCAATTCGGCGATGTCAGGCACTAATCGACTCTATGCCACGACGTTGTGCCACTGTGCTCAAAAATGAGGGTTGTAAGACGAAGTACTAGAGCAGTAGTATAAATAAAAAATAAAAACCGTACTATTCCACTAAATTTTTGATTTTATTTACGACGTTTTACTTGTGGTGCTATTATTTTGCACACCAAAATTTCGGTTTCATTTCGTATAACGGGAATTTTCTTGTCTTAAAATGTATCTTCGCTTATCTTATTTTTTGCATTTTGTTACTGATACCCGACAGATGTCCTACCATAAATATCGTGTCTTTACATGAGAATGGAAAAAAGTAATTAGCATCCAAAGTACAGACCTCAATGTGGTGCTATTTTTTTGCACAGAGCAGTACATCTTCATAGGCGGCGGTAGCACATATTCTCAGAGTCAAAGATGGTCATATCAAAGAGGGACAGTTGCAGATGTTCGCGCGTACAAATATTTAGTAATTTTGGTACCTTTTACTTCAAATATGAAGAAACATCTTGAGGCCAAACTATGTAAAGCTAAACGCGCAATCTCATCGGTGTTGGGCCACTGCATGAACAACAAGCTTCGCTCAACTGCAGCTTCAATTCCTTTATAAGAGGGGCGTTCAATATATTCTCGGTATCGATGTGAAGGAAATTGCGAATTTAAAATTTTATTTTTCAATATAATCTCCCCTAACATCAATGCAGTTGTTACATCCTAAGATAAGCTTCTTTAAACCCTCAAAAACAATACATTTCCTCATTCTCTGCAATATACTCATATATTGCCGGCTTGAGTTCTTCATCATCCGAAAATCTTTTCCCACGAAGAAATTTATTTTAAATCCGGAAACAGGAAATACTCACTAGGGGCAAGGTCTGGACTATATGGTGTGTGTTGGATTTCTTCGAAACCACAATATCGAGCAGCAGCCTTGGAGACTCGCGCCGTGTGAACAGGAGCGTTGTCATGAAGAATCAACACACCCGCTGCGAGTTTACCCCGTCGTTTCTTTTTAATTTCCTCCCGCAAATTATGCAAAGTGGAAGCGTAGGATGTAGTATTGATGGTTTCTTCTTGTTTTTTGTACAAAATAAGCAAGATTCCCTTTGAGTCCCAAAAAACTGTGGCCATGAGCTTAACGGCAGACGGAGTGACTTTGAACTTCTTCGGGGGGTCTGCTCCTTTTTTATGCCACTACATGGACTCTTGTTTGCTTTCAGGGTCATAGTGGTGAACCCATGTTTCGTCCCCAGTAACAATTCGATGCATAACACCGTCCGCGTTCTCACTATACATCTCCAAAAGCTCTCTACAGCATTGCGATTCTCACTTTTTTCTGAGGCGCTGTGAGCATTCGTGGCACCCATCTTGCACTGACCTTTGAAAGGTTAAGATGTTCATGAAGAATGGTGTGAATGCTACCAGTTAAAGGCTTGGCGACCTCTGCCATTATGTTCACCTTTAATCGGGCATCCTCAAGAACAAGTTTTTCGACTTCTTTGATGCTTTCTCCCGTACAAGCAGTAGCCGGGTCGCCGGAGCGGTGGTTGTCTTCAATGCTCTCTCTGCCTCTCTTGAACTCACTTGACCACTTTTGCACAGTTGATCATGAAGGTAAGGAGGTGGTGAGCGAGCTAGGCCTTTATCTCCCTTTTGACTGTAGCGCCAACAATTAATATTAGTTTTATTTACTATGTGCACAAGATTGTCACTTAAGAGTGCTTATTATCCAAGCCCCAAATGCGCCTTTTAAAGGGACAGGATGAAAATTCGAAAAAAGTACTTTTCCCAAAAATCGTTGTTTACTTTAAGCAAATGTTAAAACCAGGGTATAAAGAAAATGGTCGCGTTCTGATTCAGTCTTGTAAGCCAACAATTTGACATGACCGGTCAGAATTTTTCTTAAATCCAATGTCTTGAGCCTCACACTCCTGTCAAATTTTTTATTGGACAACGGAGACCATGTATGTGGCCATTAGCATAACCACCTCATGAAGTATTTGGAGAGAAAGCCACGGTGGGTGCATACTTTTTGGCTACGCGACGCTTAAAATTGTTCCCAAAAGTGTTCAAGTGCAAGATAATTCCTTTCGCTCCACAGAAATGTGATACTACCGTTCTATCAAGGTCCTGAGCAAGTTCTCAGTTTCCTATGATGCAAAACAAAATGCCTGTTGACTAATCTTAAAGGAAAACTTTGTGAAGTAGAAAGCAAGTGAACAAAGGCCAAAGACAAGAATCTTGAAATGTGGAAACTTTCAAATAAAATTTGACTGATCAATTTGCGTTAGCAAGCGATGCTGTCACATTTACAAGCAATACTCATCATCCTGGAACGATAGAAGTGCATCCGTCAACGTTGGGCTGCAGGTAGTTCATTGTTAAAGGAGTCTTTCAATAACGCCAGGTCCCATGGGCACAAGTCGTCAAAGTCGCACTAATCAGAATTTTAGGCTTCTGTCGCCTTCAATTTCTGCGGAAAGAAATGAAGGGCGGCATCTTCGAGTGTCAAATGCGCGTTGTCCAAATAACTAAGTGGATACTAGACAGTAGAAAACCAATGAAATTGACTCTTCATTTGGCAAAGAAAGTTGAGAAAAGGAAGGAGCAGGAGTTTAAGACCTGTTTAGTACTGCTTGCGTTAATGACATCGGGAGGAGAAGATTTAACGATGAATTCCTTGAGCCTTACAGGGACATGCGCCAGGTCTAGCGTCTTCGGCTGCAACGCTTAAGATTTTAAGCCCATGCCAGGCGTATGGACACCACTGCTCCAGCCCGAAAAGTCTTCAAATCTGAGCCTTTGGAACAACGGAATAGAGGACGGTCAAGACTACGGTGGCGTACATAAACAGAGAATGGCCTCAACCAACTTGGAGTGCGCAACTAGAGTCGGTTGGCGAAAGATCGTGCTGGCTGGGGAGGCATGTTGGTTAGACCCAGGTCTACCCTGGACTGGAGTGCCAGAAAAAAAAAAGAAGAAGAGAAAGAAAATGAAAAAAAAAGAAAAAGAAAAAGAAACAGAAAAAGAAAAAAAAAGAAAAAGAAAAAGAAAAAGAAAAAGAAAAAGAAAAAGAAAAAGAAAAAGAAAAAGAAAAAGAAAAAGAAAAAGAAAAAGAAAAAGAAAAAGAAAAAGAAAAATAAAAGAAAAAAATAATAAGAAAAAGAAGAAGGAGGAGGTGTTCAAGACGCCCACCACAAGGACGTACTCTCTCTCTACAATGCAATTCTAGTATTCCCACAACCCAACTGAATAAATTATGAAGACATCGTAGCTCTGCGCCAAAACACAAGATACCGCAAGACCACATTGTGAAACAAGTGCGTGTGGAGGAGCTGGGATGTTTCGTTTTTATGCCTTCCCCACAAACATCGAAATTGCATGATCCAGCACGAGTTTCTATCCGGCGATAAATTTTGAATCGTTGCAGTACCCATGTCACTCCATCTGTGGCCGATATCCCCGGCCGGCATTAATACCCTTCGAAAATTGACACATCCACATGGAGACAAAGTGTGACAGGCGAGCCCTATTCAGAATTTTTATGGCGCTCCATCATGAGAGTTACAAAGATCCAACTGCATACTCTGAATGCAGAAGTGGGAGGATGCCGATACCCACTCAAGCACACACAACACACATCACGCCCCAACTGTACACAAAAAGAACAACTTTACATATTTCATGAGATACCTTTTGCAGATGAACGATTGCTGCTCCTCCCCCTTCCCCCAGACCGGACGACGGTGTTGCGGACCAAATGGAGTGCGAAAACTAGAGAGTGTATACTCCTTGGCTTAATCCTGCTGAAAGACGATAATATTTTTGTTGCTCACGGATCGATACCCCTGCCAGGATGCGGGCGAGGCGTCATATTTCAAAGTTTCAATTTACTTGAGAGTATCTGCATTAGGGAAGATTAAAGGGGATTGCAATGCGGAACGGATGTGTGTGGGGATCAAAGAATACTCCGTCAGTGATGCCAAATCCCTCTCGAAGCCAACGACAAAGCAGAAGTCACAAGCAAGTGAAACAGAGCACACCGAACAATGGGCCCAGTTGATGGCCGGCAAAAAGCGACTCCGTTGAGACTGCATGAATGACAGAATTAGCCGGTCAACGGTGAGGGAAGTGGAAATACAAAAAAAAAAAACAAAAAAACAAATGACAAATATCTGCCACCGAGTGGATAACACGATAATGGCCACTTTCCCACTGGTTGAGTGGAACAATGGGTGAAAATATTTTCCCCATCGGATTGTGTCACACAGACTGCACTGCATCGCCATTGTTGCGCTGCACTCATCCATAGGCGCGGACAGATGCATTTGGAGCGGGAGTCTCTTTTTCTATTGGGATTTTGTTGTGTTTTCGCAGACAGGACAATGGCGTGTGCAATGCACTCGTCATCGGGATTATTTTTAGGTTTTGCCTCTCCGACGGTCGAGTGGGTAGTGCGGTTGACGTTTCTCTTGCTGCCTGTGCCTCACAAGCCGGCACACCTGACGTAGTCCCACACTCAATCTCGCACAACGCATGTTGCCACTTAAGCTCCCTTAGAGAAGAATCTATCCAATAAGTTGAGCGAAGGGACGAGGCAGTTTTCCTGGCAGGTGGGTGACCAGTCCCATCTATGTCACTCCCAGCCAATGAAATCCCCATCAATCTCACGCTGCTCCCCTGTGCGAATCGGCCGCAATTTCCCGTCGTACGACATTTCCAACACAAATGGACTTAAGATGTCTCTTTCAAGGATGCCCTTTAAACGGCGAAAACACGTTAAGAAAAAAACACACATCCTTCGGAATTCATATGACCTCATGAGAGTTTTATTTTGCGCATCACTTCAGGAATCCACCCTCCTCGGCCCTCTGTCCTCTTCGTATCCTCCTTCGTTGTGGGTTTTTTTTTTCTTCCTCCCGTGTGTTGGATCAGCCTGTGTCTTAGGCCTAGACCCTGTGTGCCGGTGGATGGGCCGTTTTCATCATTCTGATGTTTATTTGTCGTGCATGCATGTACAGAGATGTGGGGGCGGAAATGGGCGCCTGGATAGGCACTCATCTCAATTATTCATGCGAGAGCTTCGTGAAATTGAAGAAAGCACAGCACACAGCACAACTACTGCTCGCGCGGGCTTCTGTTTTAGAGACTCTGTGTGTGTGGGGTATATGTGTGTTTATTTGTGTTCGGCTCAGTGGCGTCTCATGACGTGTAATTAAGTTCAGAATAACATTTTTCGACGAGGAAGTTTGCGTTCTCAGCGAATTGAGTGACAAACATTTGCATGTCCTTGAGTCGCATGAATTGTTTCTTAATTTCTTAAGCGCAGAGAGAACGCAGATCTGAGGTAATGACATTTTGGCTGTAGTTGAACGAGTTGAATTGCGTTTAATTATGTTAAGTGGTATGCTGGCAAACTGAGTTTTTGTCAAAGGACTGCCGACGCTTTGTGGATTCGCCATTATGAGCGGGTCATGAGAGCACAAACAAATGGAAGGCGGAAAATTTTAGTTGGGAGAAAAATTCGATGTCGTGGCAAAAGTTAACGTTTGAGTCTTATGAGAGGGATAACGACGACAAGGTCGGCTTTTGTGATCCACTTAAGTGAGCATACGATCCCAGCTACGACAGCAGAATCGGGAACGTCATCAGCAAAAAAAGGGAATACCTCTAAGCCCGTAAAGGGATCTTTATGTCTGTCAACCATCAACCAGATTGACCGTATTTTGTTTACTGTCAGACACTGCTTAAGCTTTTGTGATCAACACTCATGTCACTATATTGCTGCAGATATAAGAAGCCCGATGGCAAGAGAACAACCAACAGGACTACACTGTCAAACTTCGCTTCAATTGATGGTGACCACTAGAAATGCTTTCGAGGCTCGACGCAGTTTGGGAAAAAAAAGTTGATTCGATGTCAAAAATACATTATAGAATCTACCACTGATGTGGCATCTGTGAGTGCAAGAGGCCCTGAAGCGCAAAAAACCAAATGGGAGGAATGCTACCCCGAAAGACTAAAGTCCGTCGTAAACCATATGAACAGCAAAGAAAGGGTTTGCGCCAGGTTTTCAGAGAAAGAAGTGACCCAAGAGGACAAACTAGTTTCTTTTACTAGTTTTCTCTTCGGAATTTATTGGACCAAAAGTAGGAAAAATCACTTCTTGGACACATGTGGTGATGATGAATCAAATGGCGCTAGAAGATGATCTGCAGGAATTTGATCCACCCGAGTTATTCGACGTCAAAAAAACAACGTTGAGGTGGAAGTTGAACAAAGCTGATGTAGGTGACGAACTAACACATCACTCAATAAATCCAGGGACATATAGAGGGCGCCACTTTAAAAAAAAATTATTATTAAATAAATAATTTTTGTAAGTGGCGCCCCCTATATGTCCCGGGACTTATTGAGTGATCTGTTATAAGCGGAGCTCTGTAATGCAGTTGATAATGATTTGCAGAGGCTCATGCATCAGCTCATCCGTAGGATTTGATCAAAGGAAAGGATGCTCCGTGGGCCGCCGTGCCGTTGTGGGTAGAGTGCGACCCTCACACGCAGAAGGTCCAGGTTCGATTCCCGGCTGCACACGTCGAGTTTTCTTCTCTTTCGAGGTGCTGACAAAATTCAACGCTTAATAACTCTCTAAGAAAACTTCTCAAACTTCGTCATTCGAATCGGCAAAAAACTGTAGGTCCCTTATACTCGTGAGAGAACAGTAGCGTGCACAACACGAGTAGTTGATGAGCAAGCTAGGCCCTAGCCCCCTGTGGACTGTTGCAATATACAATTATTATTAAAGGATGCCCCATAAGTGGAACCCGAGTGTCATTTATTCGGTCCACAAGCGAGGGGGCAGGAAGACACTCCTGTGGATGCTCCTGTCTGCCGTGTTATACAAATTTCTACAGCGATTAAGATTTCACGCTCACGCTTGACGAACTCTACACAGCGGAGACGGCACAATGTTCTGTATGTTGATTAAGGCCGCTTGTGACAGCGTGCACTAGGATAAGGGATACAGTGACATGTAAACAGTCAGACAACGGCTGCATACCGGGGACTGACCGAGATGTTTAATGTCAGAAAAGAGTCAAAAACCATGTCGCACTCAGTCAGGTGACATTTTCAACATCATCACCATGATCCTGGAAAATCGGCGATATCATGCTCCTAAGACTAAAGTCACAGCTTTACCAGGACCTAGACTGTGACATATAGTTTCCTTTGAGACGTATCGCTCAAAGGTGTCTCAATCTTGGATTGCGTCTAAGCTACTATCGGGCACGGTTTATTGAACTCCTCTTTGTTCTCAAGTGGTTCCTAGGCGATTTAGAGGAATGCTTCTACGGATATAGTTCGGAGGGTTGGTTGCACTTGTTTTGCGAATGTCGTTTGTATTTTGTCATCCTGGATCTTGAAGCTGTGCCCATACTTTGCACTGATGAGACTGGTTTTTCAGCCAGACAGAGTACAGACACCGTCAAAAGGCCTTCAGCAGCCTTCGCATTAGAATGACACTTCCCTTGTGGCAACGGCAGTTCATCGCTCCTGGATGTTAAGAAGTTCAACCAAGAGCAATACAGTTGCCAGGCTTGAGCGGAGGACGCGTTCAGTCGGGAGTCCCTCAAACTCAATTTCAGCCGATTGGCCTTTTCTGGCAGCTTCATGATAGCTCTGATTAACGCAAGAATCTCGGGTGGAGTTTAAAGTTACAATCCGTGCTCTCGCAACTGAACCCCCTCAGCCACATAGATTGGATTGGATCACGTGGCTGTCGGAATTAACTTAATGTAGAGTTGGATGTATGCAGCCAAAAAAAAGCTGCATAGCAAGGAAGACCAACTGTCTCTTCGGATACTCAAGATGATGTGACTGGATTTTATGAATCACATGATTCAAAATCACATCCGTAACACAATTTATAGTATCAACGGAAACACTGAATGACAAAAGACCAACTTATGGCGGGGTGGCGGCTAACAGACCCAAGTTTGAAGGGTTGAAGCCTGACAGCTTGACCAGAGGCTATATTCTGATGCCACGTGAGGTCAGGAGCCCCTGAAACTTCGGTTCCAACTCGAAGGAGCGGTAGGCCTCCTTGTGGGAGTATTGCCGTAGCTGTAGCTGTGGTTTACGACGTAACATCGCGGGTTGAGTCGAGGACAGTGTACTGTGCTGACTTGTCTGGTTTTTTTCACGGTGGCCTAGACAAGGCAGTTAGGCGACTACCCCGGCTCAGTGTGGAGCTGCAATCTTAACCGGGCGCTGCGACCCAGAGAGTGGCTGAGGTTTTAGAAAGGCCTGTCTAATTTTCGTTGAAGATGGTCTAGGCAAGGCAGTTAGGCGACTACCCCGGCTCAGTGTGGAGTTGCATTCTTAACCGGGCGCTGCGACCCAGAGACTGGCTGAGGTTTTAGAAAGGCCTGTCTAATTTTTGTTCACGATGGCCTAGGCAAGGCAGTTCGGCTACTACCCCGGCTTAGTGTGGAGTTGCATTCTTAACCGGGCGCTGCGACCCAGAGAGTGGCTGAGGTTTTAGAAAGGCCTGTCTAATTTTTGTTCACGATGGCCTACGCAAGGCAGTTCGGCTACTACCCCGGCTTAGTGTGGAGTTGCATTCTTAACCGGGCGCTGCGACCCAGAGAGTGGCTGAGGTTTTAGAAAGGCCTGTCTAATTTTTGTTCACGATGGCCTACGCAAGGCAGTTCGGCTACTACCCCGGCTTAGTGTGGAGTTGCATTCTTAACCGGGCGCTGCGACCCAGAGAGTGGCTGAGGTTTTAGAAAGGCCTGTCTAATTTTTGTTCACGATGGCCTACGCAAGGCAGTTCGGCTACTACCCCGGCTTAGTGTGGAGTTGCATTCTTAACCGGGCGCTGCGACCCAGAGAGTGGCTGAGGTTTTAGAAAGGCCTGTCTAATTTTTGTTCACGATGGCCTACGCAAGGCAGTTCGGCTACTACCCCGGCTTAGTGTGGAGTTGCATTCTTAACCGGGCGCTGCGACCCAGAGACTGGCTGAGGTTTTAGAAAGGCCTCGCTCCAAACCAAAGTGGGTTGGGGTGATTGTGTCCTTCAAGCATGATCTTTGGTACTTTGGTTACTTAGGCGTTTAGTCTTGCGTTTTTTACGACGTGATCACGTAAAACCCACAACTTCTTAAATTGGTTCTTGGCTTAACTCCCACGGTATTAGTCACCGATTTCTTGGCTATGGGTGTATGGAAACCGTGGCAGTAAGTCTTTAAGGACCGCTGATCACTTAAATGGAAATACGCACACGTGCCCTAATTTTTTGGTCACTTAAAATGCAATTGATTGCTCCTTCGAACCCATCAAGATGTCCTCCACTTGTTTGCTTCTATTTACGACAAGGATCGCCGAAACTGAATCCGACTACCCACCTTTTGCACGCTTCAGAGAGGACGCTGTGTTCATATCACCTTTTTCCTTGACCTCGTTGGTGCTTTGTCGGAGTATTTGGGCGTTCAGGTTGACGATTTTGTCCAAAACAAGCCAAGCAGAATAGTCATGACTGTTTAGAGCAATATTAGCGACAGACTCTGCCCTGGCGTCTGAGATTGTTATCGGTTGGCGTGAACCCCTCCTCCTCAGACCAGGTAAACCATCGTTTGGTTTATTCAATTTTTGGACATACTCACGTACGGACAAGGCAACTGTGTGGATTGTCACCTTACAGGCCACATTTTGTCTTGTAGTGGACATTGATTTAAAATATTCTTGATCTTTAAATGCAATTTGTATGAGTGCTTAGTAACGAAGGGAGACCTGCGAGACAGACCTTCTTAAGCCTACGAACAAATCAGAACAGATAAGCGGAATACTTTCGATCACGTTTTTAAAATCAAAATACGAGGGTATTTGCACTGGCGTCTTCTCAAGTGCCTTGTTCAAGCGTTCGCTTGAAGTGTTTGGAAGATTTAACGAACTTGCAATTCTCGAGTAGTATGTTGACAGCCTTACTTGCGTCAAATGAAATGTTGGCGTGAGTTGGTAGGGAAGCGAATTTTACTGAATGTCGTAGGCCCTGAAATTTAACTGTTCATATTTCAAATATCAATCGTAATATACTCTGGATTCAAACGTTTTTCTTAGAAAAGTAACAGAAGTGAAAATGTAAAGGAACTATCAGATGGGAATAAAGGCTCCGGCACATAGAATACGTCACTTGCTTAGCCGCATAATATCCGTTGACGGTGAAGTACGTCAAGGAAATTGGTACCACAATGAATACTTCAACGCACAGCTGATTTCATTTGACAGTAGCTTTAAATTCAATTTGTTTCAGTTATAGTGTAGAGCGGTTTGTTATTTTGTTTGCAAAAATGCCTACAAACGAGTTACTGGATTAACTAATGTGCTTAATGACACCATATTCAGTTTTATAATTTTATTACACATATGTACATGATTTTTCAATAAACATAACAAAAATAAAACAAAACATAAAATATGTACAATGACTTGTCTTGCACGATCGACTAGTTTGTCGATTCGTGACGGTGTCTCCGGAGTTTCTGTGCGTTTTTGTAGCGGCATGTTGTTGTGTCCCTTTCCAAGTTGTATAAAGACTCACTGTGTAAAGGATAAATTCCAGGTTCGGGGCATGTCTCTGTAAAAGTGTTGCTGCCTTCGGCTTCCCACGATAAGTTTGAAAAACTCCTAAGAGAACAAAATAGGTTAATAGGAAAGAAAACGTATGTTTTGAGATATCTAAAAAAGAACAGAACGTACCTTCGGTGTGTCTCCTTCTTCTTCTTCTTCTTGTGGCGCTACAGTCCGGGGTGGACCTGGGCCTCAACCAACATGCCTCTCCAGCCAGCACGATCTTTCGCCAGCTGTCTGCAGTTGCGCACTCCAAGTTGGTTGAGGTCCTTCTCCACTTGTGTGCGCCACTTCAGTCTGGGCCGTCCTCTGTTGCGTTGTCCCAATGGCACGGGTTCAAAGACTTTTCGGCCGGAGCAGTGTTGTCCATACGCTCTACATAGCCTAGCCATCTTAAGCGTTGTATCCGTAGACGCTTAACCAGGCGCATGTCGCTTTACAGCCTATAGAGTTCGTCATTAAATCTTCTCCTCCAGATGCCATCAACGCAAACAGGACCAAAAATCGCACGCAAAACTTTTCTCTCGAAAAGACTAAGGGCTTCCTCATCCGCCTTTGCTAACGTCCAATATTCTGCGCCATATAGTAGGACGGGGATGATCAAGCTGTTATATAAAGCTAGTTTAGGCCTTCGAGAGAGGGCTTTATTACTCAATTGCCTCTTGAGCCCAAAGAAACAGCGGTTGGCAAGAGTGATTCTGCGTTTGATTTCGGTACTGATGTTGTTGTCCCTATTTACCGCGGAGCCGAGGTAGACGAAGTCCTTAACTACCTCGAAGTTTCTGCTGCCTATTGTGACGCTCCGTCCGAGACGTCGATGTTGTGTGTCCTTCCTTGATGACAGCATGTACTTCGTTTTGCCCTCATTTACCGCAAGACCCATTTTAGCCGCTTCAGCTTCAATGCCAGCAAACGCCTCATTGACGGCTCGCTGTGTTCGTCCAATCAGTTCAATGTCATCAGCGTAAGCTAACAATTGAACTGACTTCTGGAAGATCGTGCCTCTGGTGTTGACTTGTGAGTTACGCACGATCTTCTCGAGGATGATGTTAAAGAAGTCACATGACAGTGCGTCGCCTTGTCTAAAACCTTTTTTGACATTGAAGGTCTCGTTGAGTTCGGTACAGACCTTGACGGAGCAGCGAGAGTTCTCCATCGTCATCCTACACAATCTGACGAGTTTGGTAGGAATGCCAAAACTAGACGTGGCACTGTATAGCTCATCTCTATGCACACTGCCATATGCAGCCTTGAAATCGACGAATAGGTGGTGAGTGTCAATTTGCATTTCTTGGGTCTTTTCCAGGATCTGTCGTAATGTGAAGATCTGGTCTATTGTGGACTTCCCTGGTCTGAAACCACACTGATAGGGACCTATCAGGTCATGGACAAACAAAATACAAACAAAATACGGCAGAGAGGATCTTGTATGCGAAGTTCAGGAGACTAATCTCTCTGTAGTTGGCGCAGTCAAAGGGGTCTCCTTTTTTGTGGACCGGGCAAACAACGCTGCGATTCCACTCATCGGGCATGCTTTCCTCCGACCATATCTTACAGATGAGCTGGTGCATGTGCCCAACCAGGTCATCTCCAGCTGCTTTAAATAGTTCTGCGGACAGTCCGTCCGCTCCAGCAGCTTTGTTCGGCTTTAGCTTGGATATTGCTATCTTCACCTCGTCTAAGTCGGGGGGACGGAATGCTTGTCTATCATCGTCCAAATTGAGTGGAACATTCTGCCTAACAGCGGGATTTGGGTCGTCATCGCCGTTTAGGAGTCTGCAGAAAACGGGGTGCCTCCTGTTTCCTTAAACAAGTAGTGAATCCAGTTAGACTAATGCTCATCCAAGGCAGTGATTCCAGAGGTCACCGCTGTTGGCAATGTTTCACTAAAATGTGGGATAAATTGAGACATAGAACAATATACTACAATTTAAAAAACTTACCGTCTATTCCAACAGTCCTCCTTTTTTTTGTGCCTCGGCCTTTTTTTTGTACATAAAAAAGTCACTATTATATTTGTATTTTATTTAAATTGTGCAATTACAAATCGTGCCATTGGTACAACGCAACAGAGGACGACCTAGACTAAAGTGGCGCACACAAGTGGAGAAGGACCTCAACCAACTTGGAGTGCGCAACTGGAGACAGCTGGCGAAAGATCGTGCTGGCTGGAGAGGCATGTTGATTGATGCCCAGGTCCACTGTAGCGCCACAACAAGAAGAAGAAGAATTACAAATCTTAATTATGTCCTGCAAAAAAATGGTTTCCCGCTGAATATCGGATTTTCTATCTACTTTTTCTTCTTTCCGAATGTTTTTCGAAAATTTCTTCCACTCTGGAATTTCTCAAAGCTTCTGTTCACAACGTCCTGTGTTTAATGTCTTTAATAAGTTAAATTATACAATTAAAACTTTCAATTAAAAACCTTCATTATTTTCGTGTGTGATTTCGACGAAAACCACCCTTAAACTCAACAAACGTTAATTTAAAAATCAAAAAAATTCTCTTGAAATGTCACCATGTTCGATTGTCAACGCTGACGGAGAGAGAAAAGTTAAAAGTTGAGCTACTACATCCGTCGCGTGAGCGGCAGCCTTGGTCTATAGACCACTCCCCATACGAATACATATATTTCTATGTATCTGTCAAAGTACAGCTGACGCTGACGCTAATAACGTAGTCTATGTATCGTAGCCTTAAGAGAGACCGATTCATTCGTTTGTGAACAGTCAGAGGAATGAGACGTGTGCCAGTGAAAATAAAGTTGTAAAGCAAACTAAAGTGTTTTGTATTTTTATTCCATTACATAAATCAGAATAATTTGTACTTTCCTTTCACTCTACATCATGGTTTTCTTTTTCTTTCTTTCATTTCAGGTAAGTTACATCAAATGACATGGTATTATGGGAGTATTCCAAAAGGCGTCTCTGCCTGACTGATCAAAGGTTTACACCCACCAGTGTGTTGTGAGAAAGTACACCAACCTGGAAGTACGCCCAATGCTGCAGATTTTATCATACTTCAATCCGATCCCGAGAAATCACTCAGATAAGCGGTGAAAATGTCGGGGAGACAAACAGAATTCTATAAGTCGTAATGCTAAAGCCGAAGTTTTGAAATCATAAGTCTTAGGGTATGTGAAAGTTTGCTTAATATGTCTACGGCTTTAGTATTGCGACTGAGACGAATATTATAAAACAAACTTCGAAGATGCGGGATCATTAAGAAACGGAAGTTTGAGGAAGGAAGTTGAAAAACGTGAATTGAATATGCAAAAAGTCATCATTGTGGAAATTAGAAATTTAGAATGTTGGATCACAGGGGTTTTGATGCATGAACGGGGGTAGGGTAATCTCTAAACAAACAAACACACTTAGTTTGGTGACAATAGCCAAGTGGTCATTCTCCTTCCTCTTCCTGTGGCTCTACAGTTCAGGGTGACCCTCAACCAACATGCCTCTCCAGCCAGCACGCTCTTTGGCCAGCTGCCTCCAGGTGTGCACTCCAAGTTGGTTAAGAACATTCTCAACTTGTGTGCGCCATCTTAGCCTAGGCCGTCCTCTGTTGCATTGTCCCAATGGCTTAGATTCAAAGACTTTTCGAGCCGGAGCAGTGCCAAAGTGCCCTTTCAGAGATAGTTTGCGAGACAGTCAGCGTTAGAACTAAAGCTGTGTCCAATCTGGATTACAACGAAGTAAGAAAGAAAACGACAAACCAGTGCTTCTATCAAAAATATGCAATGCCAGGAAGTGAGCAAATATCCATAATCCAATGGCATTACGTTTGTAAGCCAAGTTTGTCCACAGCTTGTTTTGTCTGCCTGCCTTGTGTGTTTTTCGGTATATATTTGCTTGCCATACCAGGATGCTCTTCCATTAAATTGACAAAACATTTCACTTGCTTTGGTGTTGCTGACGTAGACTGTTAATTAATAATAATATTAATAAATCAATAAGTTGACTAAAAGTATACTTAAATGCTTAATATTTTCAAATTTGTAATTGAATACAACAATTTTTTATCACATTTAACATGTTTGGTAGCTTACAAGTTGTTTCTCAAACTGCTTACTATTTAAATACTGAACGACACGATGAAACGATGCGATTGTATTGTTACACGAAGTCAACTTTTGACGACATCATTCAATGCAATCGTTTGGACGAACAACATATCAAAAGTAACGCGAGGAGACCCCATGCTTATGCGGATGGTGCAGCTGCTCTTGTCACCAGACCGTGTCTTGCGGTCGTACATGCAAGTGAACAGGTGGCTCTAGACATGATCAAAGGCTTTCAGTAAGTCCTCTGAAAAACCACGGTTTTTCTCTTCATGAGGAAGAGAAATTTAACTGCTCTAACTCAAATATTACTTAAAGGTGTGATCACTTCTTTTTAATAGTAATGATTGTTGGCGCTACAGTCCAAAGGGGGGCCAGGGCCTAGCTTGCTCATCAACTGCTCGTGTTGTGCGCGCTACTGTTCTCTCACGAGTAGAAGGGACCTTAATATTTTTGCCGACTCCAAACGGCGACATTTGAGAAGCTTTCTTAGACAGTTGTTACTTTTTGAGTGTTAGCAGCAGCTCGAAAGAGGTGGTACCGTAAAAAATTTTAAAAATGGGTGTAGAGCTGGGAATCGAACCTACACCCTTCGTCGTGTGAGCGTCGCACTCTACCCTCTTCGTCACGGTGGTCACTCCTTTTTGATGAAGCTTAATATCAAGGTGTTCTTCTTCTTCATCTTCTTGTGGCGCTTCTGTCCGGGGTGGACCTGCGCCTCAACCAACATGCCTCTACAGCTAGAACGATCTTTCGGTAGCTGCCTTCAATTGCGCACTCCAAGTTGGTTTAGGCTCTTCTTCACTTGTGGGCGCCACCTTAGCCTAGGCCGTCCTCTGTTGCGTTGTCCCAATGGTTCTGATTCGAAGATTTTTCCGGCCGGAGCAGTGGTGTCCATACGCTCTACATGGCCTATCTTAAGCGTTGTATCCGTAGACGCTTGACCAGGCGCATGTCCCTGTACAGCCCATAGAGTTCGTCGATAAATCTTCTCCTCCAGATTCCGTCAATGCAAACAGGACCAAAAATCGCAAGCTAAACTTTTCTCCTTTGAAAAGTCTAAGGGCTTCCTTATCCGCTTTTAGTAACGTGGTCCCTACACAGAGCATATAAAATGCTCCAACATACGAGATATTGTTGTCAAAAGCACCTCATTCCGTGCCAGCGGAATTGATCCCTCTCTTTAGATTGCCAAGCAGGACAATGCACCTTGCCATATGGCAAGATCGCCAAATGTTGGGCTAACAGACAAGAATACACCAACAATTGAACCGCTTTCTCAGAGTCGAGTTTCAGGATATTTTTTCGAAATTTTTTCACAAGGCCTTGCATTGTTGCCGTACTATAAAAATTGTTGGCGCTACAGTCCAAAGGGGGACCAGGGCCTAGCCTGCTCATCAATTACTCGTGTTGTTCGTGCTACTTTTCTCTCGCAAAAAGAAGGGACCTACAGTTTTTTGCCGACTCTGAACGGCGAAGTTTGAGAAGCTCTCTAAGACAGTTATTACTCTTTGAGTGTTGTCAGCAGATCGAAAGAGGTGGTGCCGTGAAAAAAATTCGAGGTGTTCAGCCGGGAATTGAACCTAGACCCTTCGGCGTGTGAGCGTCGCACTCTACCCACTATGCCACGGCGGCCACACTATTTTATCGCTATTTCAACAAAAGATGCTCTAACGAGTTAGCCAGCTCAATTCTTCCCCTTCAAGAATTCACCCCCGAATTACCCTCCTCGCTAGGACTGCTCACACGTTCACCCTTAAGCCCACTTTCGGACATACAATTATGGTTAGAGACTCGTTCTTCACGAATATAGAATGTTCATCACAGCCCAATTCCTCCCCTCCTATTACAATCCATAAGCATTTAAAACCAATGTGCATCGATACTTCCTTTCCTTCTCATCCTCTTTACCTTCGTCCAGTGCTGTGACTTAATTCCAGTCATTTAAAGGTATAAACAATCCCTTCAGTGCGCGCCAATTATAAAAAAAAAACAAACAAACAAAAATGCATTTTCGAGGACGTCAAAAAACAGACACTTATTACTGCTGTAACATGTGTCACCTTTCCAAAGAAGTAAAGAATCGCTTCCAAGATCAACCAAATCGCAAGTGGCGCCATCTTTTGAAAACGGATTGAATTAATTACACCCAATACACCTACCTGTCAGCTGGCCTATGCAAACAGATTTCTTAGAAAGATTCTTGACTTCAATCCACATCCCACGGAACTAGACATTTAGCTGCAAGCAAAGTCTAATACCATTCTGGTGGTTTTCTAGTAGAAATGAAGGATTTTCTTGAAGAATTTTTTTCTGGTCTATTTTTCGTGGCTTGGTTGCACTGAGATGGGAAAGAAAATTTTGGTATGAATTGATTGGAGGTGAAAATGCAGCGAGCGACAAAGAACAGGAACAGGTACTTAAACACCGTTAAAGACTGATGATTACAGACAGATGAGGAGAGAGAAGCATATTACACATTAAGGCCCTCGATATGTTGCGCTACATAAAGGACACTTGAAAAGAAAATCAAATTTCCTTGAATGGTGCCTCAATTTTGGATGGACCTGATTTTCAAGCAATGTTTTCTTTGAATAGTCTCTAATTGTGCCAAAAATTTTAAGTGGTACCTTTCTCGTTTCCTTTTTCTTCTTAGCCAATATATGTCACAGTTTTTGTTTTAGTGAACCGTTTGGGTTCATCATATCATCATCAACTGGGACGTGATTGTTTCTGCTACTCCACATTCTTCTATTTGAACTTATAACCAGTTGGATGGAATTACCATCAAACTAGAGTTTTTGTCTGCCACAAACCACCATTACATTAAGCCCTTCATTGGAACATTCAAACTGAGGATTGCAGCATAAATTGGTGCAACATATAGCAACAAGTTAGACGTTTTGAGCAATTCTCTATAATGTCTCTGATATAGAAATAGCGGTAGAATTGTTCAACTCGGACACAATATCATGAACGCCAGTTCCTTGTAGAACTGTGAACAGGTTATTAACTTTCATAAGCGATAAGAGACAGTAAATGCCGGACCTTACGCCATTAGCACTTAAATTCCAAAAAAAGTTTCGAAAACGAAAAAGAAGTTTCTTGCAATTGACGTACTCCAACTTGCCTTAAGTTTTGTATAGCCACAACCTGAAACTTGTACGCAAAGGTGTATGCACTTTAATGTCGTCAACAACAAAAATAAAGATGAGTTCGCATGGGTACTGCAAGGACACAGAATCTCTCCCTTCAAATCGCTGCATAATATCCGTACTGCAATTCGATGTTTCAGCAGTTCCTTCCTTCTAGTCGTACTGCCTTCCGTTAAATATAAACCAAATTATAGGTGTGTGTTTCATATGGTTACAGTTGTTCTCAAGGCAAATTGCAGCAGTTATTCAAACACAAACAAAATGAAATCCGTCCTGGACAGCCTGCCTCGAACAATATCACTCCAACGGACTCTCACACCGATTCCCTTTGTCCTCTTCTCAGAAATATGCAGTTAAACGATCAAAGACGTAGTCACTCGCAAAGGAATCCAATTCAAAACCTAAAATATTTCCCATGAAGGGGCATAAAGGATTCGAAGAGTTACACTCGAATCGAACCCTGCCACATCCCTCCAACCCAGACTGACAGTCGAACCATGATACAAGTAATTTTCAAAAGGAACCGCCCCTACATGCCATGGCCGAAAGTAAAAATACGTACAATCTTGTTGAAGAGCAGGAAAATCAATTCCGTATCGATATCACCCACTCTCCGCACAATGGGACGAGGGAGACTCTTGCAAGAGTTCGGAAGTTTTAGTGAAACCCTCGCCACACATGCACTCAGCGACTACAACTCACTTCCGGAGTCGAATGTATTTTTCGGGGTAATAACATTGTTTCCCAACAATGCAGCGAGAAAGCAAGCCAAGCACCACTTAAGAGCTCCTTCGAGCGAGAAAGCGACTGCACCCGCCACTGCAGTGCGAGTACGAGTCCATTTATTACCCACACTCCCGTATCCGGAATTGGAATATTGCAAAAAAATAAAAAAATTAAGACGAACAACACGAAAACCTCGTAAAGACCGAAATACACGATTGATCTAGTTTCGTTGGCGGGGCCGTGAAATACGGTGGATACATTTATCCGGCGGCTTTAATGGGATCCAACTTTGAATAATGTGCTTCACACTCGGCGGCGGCGGGCGTTGCTTTTATTTTGACCTGAATTATATCCGTTGGTGTTTGGCGTTTGGGATTTATTTGGCGAGGACCAGGCTCAAGTGCTGCGGGTGGCACTGATGGCCTTCGGAGGGGGAACTTCACTCCACCGTTGAGGCATTATACAGTTGGAAACGGCCGAAGGACATCAAACGACGACTGCGTTTTGTGAAATAATGATGATGGGCGTTGAGTGAATGAATAGATGATTGGGGAGGCTTTTTATTAGATTTCTCACTCAATGAGTCGTTTTATTGGACATTCAATACGCAGCACATTTTGCGTGGATTAATGGATTTTAATGAGCCTACTTCTTGCCAACCCTAATCATTCCACCAACCAACACCCACCAACCCCAACCAGTCTTTTAAACTGGAGTCGTTCGTTTATGGATAACAATTGCGTTCTTTATGTATTTTGTGGATGGATATAAACTTTGAAGGCAGATTGTGTTTACTGTTTTGGAAATAATATTTCTCTCTTGGAAAGAATGGCGTGTGCCATGTGAATCGATTCAAAGTCGCCTTGGTGTAAGGACTTTTGTAGAGAAACATTCGTGGGTATGGAACTGTTGCATTAGAATTACTTTCTTGTAAGCAGGCATGAAGCTACGATTTATTGCATCGATTGAAAGCGAAATTTCATTACCATTGAACAGAAATCGACCGCAGATGTCATGGCCGAAAGTAAAAATACGTACAATATTGTTGAAGAGCAGAAAAATCGATTTTTGAAAACAAAATTTCATTAGCATTGCATATATTTTGTATCATTCCAAAGCAATGAAAAATTCAATGCAACGATAGCCAAAGTAATGCTGAATGCCGCCTTAAATACACCTTACCGCTGTTAGGCGGAATGTTCCACTCGATTTGGACGATTATAGATAATAATTCCGTCCCCCCGACTTAGGCGAGGTGAAGATAGCAATATTCAAGCTGAAGTCGAACAAAGCTTCTGAAGCGGACGGACTGTCCGCAGAACTATTTCCAGGCATACCGGTATGAAGTGGGCGTCAAATGTCTCGATAGGGAACATTTGTTGTGAACGAGCTCTTATTTGTTCGTATTGTGTTTGCTATGACATCTGTGAAAAATATTTAGCATACATCAAGTCATTGAACAGACAACATCATATTTTTTCATCGTGTTAAAAACGTCAAATTTTGTACCAGAAAGTGATGATTTGCGGAAAGCATCCATTTTTTGTTTTCATTTGAAGAAAAGTGCTGCAGAGTTGCATCGAAAGCTTGTCGAGGCATATGGTGATCATGCTCTATCAGAAGCAACATGCAAAAGATGGTTTCAACGGTTCAGAAATAACGATTTTGATGTGAGAAATGAAGAACGTGGAAGACCACCAAAAAAGTTTGAAGACGCCGAATTGCAAACGATATTGGATGGAGATGACACTTTGAGTCAAGAGCAAATGCCAGCAATGTTAAATGTTGCACAACAAATAATTTCTGACCGTTTAAGAGCTATGGGAAAGATCCAAAAGTGTGGAAAATGGGTGCCACATGAACTGAATGAAAGACAGATGGAAAACCGAAAAAACACTTGTGAAATTATGCTTCAAGGACACGAAAGAAAATCGGGTTTGCATCGGATTAATACGGATTTATTTTAAGAATCCTAAACGAAAAAAATCATGGGTTAATCTGGGACAACCATCAACATCGACTGCAAAACCAGATCGATTCGGCAAGAAGACAATGCTGTGTCTGGTGGGACCAGAAAGGTGTGCTGTACCACGAGCTCCTAAAACCTGGTGAAACCGTTAATACTGATTGCTACCGATAACAAATGATCAATTTGAACCATGTATTGATCGAGAAACGACTAGAATGGGTCAGAAGACATGCTCCATGACGATGCACCTGCACACAAAGCAAAACCGGTTCAGGATACAATCAAAAGACTTGGCTGGGAGCAGCTACCCCACCCGCCGTATTCACCAGACTTGGCTCCTTCCGACTACCATTTGTTTTCATCGATGGGACACGCATTGACTGAGCAGCACTTTGATTCCTACGAGGAGGTCGAAAATTGGGTGTCTGATTGGTATGCTTTAAAAGACGAACAATTTTATTGGCATTCACAAATTGCCAGAAAGGTGGTCAAAATGTGTAGAAAACAATAGCCAATACTTTGAATAAAATGGTTTTACTTTCCCACTAATAATTAATGTATATTTTCAAAAAAACTCATTTTATACCGGTATACTGAGTCCAGATTTAGGTCGCGTCGCGTAAGACGACAATCGTTTGACGACGTCGTTTCGTGTAACACTAAAATATTTGAAACATTTGAACGACGTCATTTTGGACAATTCACTAATACATCGGATAACTCATTGAACTGTCAAATATCGACGATTGAGCAATTGCGATTGATGATAATAATAATTGTTGGCGCTACAGTCCAAAGGGGGACCAGGGCCTAGCTTGCTCATCAACTGCTCGTGTTGTGCGCGCTACTGTTCTCTCACGAGTAGAAGGGACCTTCATTTTTTTTGCCGACTCCGAACGGCGAAATTTGAATAGCTTTCTTAGACAGCTATACTCTTTGAGTATTGTCAGCAGCTCGAAAGAGGTGGTGCTGTGAAAAATTCGAAAAATTGGTGTTGAGCTGGGAATCGAACCTTCACCCTTCGGCGTGTGAGCGTCGCACTCTACCCCCTTCGTCACGGCGGTCACTCCTTTTTGATGAAGCTTAATATCAAGGTGTTCTTCTTCTTCATCTTCTTGTGGCGCTTCTGTCCGAGCTGAACCTGCGCCTCAACCGAAATGCCTCTACAGCTAGAACGATCTTTCGGTAGCTGCCTCCCATTGCGCACTCCAAGTTGGTTTAGGCTCTTCTTCACTTGTGTGCGCCACCTTAGCCTAGGCCGTCCTCTGTTGTGTTGTCCCAATGGCTCAGATTTAAAGATTTTTCGGGCCAGAGCAGTGATGTGCATGCTCTCATCTTAAGCGTTGTATCCGAAGACGCTTGACCAGGCGCATGTCGCTGTACAGCCCATAGAGTTCTTCGTTTAATCTTTTCCTCCAGATGCCATCAACTCAAAGGGTACCAAAAATCGCACGCAAAACTTTTCTCTCGAAAAGACTACAGGCTTTCTCATCGGCCTTTAGTTGCGTCGCACTAATGCTAAATGCCGCCTTAAAAAGACCTAATACCAAGTTCAGGCTTATGCGGATGATGTAGCCGCTCTTGTCACCAGCTCATGTCTTGCGGTCATACGTGCAAGTTGACAGGTGGTTCTAGACATGATCAATGCCTTTCAGTCATCCTCTTAAAAATGAGGTTGTTCTCTTCACGAGGAGAAAGAATCTGACTGGTCTTACTCAACTAGTACTTAAAGATGTCATTGTTCCCTTTCCCTATAAGGCTCAATATCTAAGTGTTCTTTGGAAAAAACACATTTGGACTAAAATGCTGTAAGTCGTCTAGCAGTGTAAGGAAATCATTCCTAAAACCTGTGGCCCATCACCAAAAAGATCCGCATGAATATGCGGATACAAGCGAAAGCTTGTTTCACCAAACGACTGATGCATATGAGAGAAGAGATCTTATCATTGCCGTATAAGACCTCTTCCCCCCTATGCATCATTCGTTTAGTGGACCCAGCCTTCGCGCAAGTACGTGACTGCTGCTTTCACCAAGCTTCAGGGAAAAGTCTGTCTTGGCTGCACAGGGCTTTGGCCAGCACATCCGGGGCTACTCTCGATGCACTGCTAAGACTCCCTTTTCTTAATATCCACATTACAGGATGCACAATCAAGACCATCTCCCGACTAAGAACGCTCAACTCGTGCTGGAGTTTCGATGGTCTCGCAGCATCACAACTTCTACGGCACTATTCTCATGAACATGCCGTCTGATGCAGGGTCACCAATGATCCAGTTGCGTCGTTCATATAAAGTTAACTTTCCCTGCGTCCAGGACTGGTTCTGGCCGGACATTAAGCCTGGAATTAAATGCACTTGGATTTTCACGGTTGGCTTCAAGACAATATATCCCAAGCTCTAAAAAATAAAGACGATTGAGGGGTCTGAAGCTGTGGCATTTGTGGAAAAGACGATTGAGGGGTCTGGAGCTAGGGCTTTCGTAAAACACGACAAAATTAGAGTTCACACCTCTTTAGGTAATTTCGCGTCTCTCTTCCAGGCGGGAACTTATGCGATCCTTATGGCCACTAACCACACAGTAAGGAATTGGTGGAAGAACTTTAGGCTTTCTGTGCTTAGGTCCCACTCAACCCTCTAACCACTTCTTAGTTAGTTCAGGAAAGCAGTCCGTCCCTTAATTTCATCTTCAAACTAAATTCGCTAAGACTTGTCTTAGTGGTGTCCCATCATAGGGAACCAATTTGCCCATGAACTAGCTAGGCAAGGTTCAGAAGACCTATTCGCAGGATCGGAACCTATGTTTTGACTAATCTCGTCTTTGATTATGATTTTCGTCAAAAGTTGGGTCTCCTGACACGATAACCACAGATGGCAAGAGTCTCCAGGGAGCAGGCCTCACCAAGTGCATGCTCCCAAACGTCAGCAAGGATTCTGCGACTTTTCTCCTATCTCTAAATGGGAACACAGATGGCAAGAGTCGCCAGGTAGCAGGCTGACCAAGTGCATGCTCCCAAACGTCAGCAAGAAATCCGCGGCTTTTCTCCTACCTCTAAATAGAAAAGACCGCAGACGACTTGTTGCATACTTGCATACAAACGGAGCACTTCGCCTTCGCTAAGCATTTAAGCGTGCTTTGGTTTTGGTGACGGTACCTTGTGCGACGCCTGTGGTGATGATGAAGGCACTGCATGGCACCTCCTCTGTCAATGTCCCGCTTTTGCCCATTTCAGGTGGCGGCTGTTTGCCGCTCTTTATAACAGAAGCGCTTGCTGGTTGAAGCGGTAGAAGAGGATCCATGGTCTTATAAAATAAACCTACATTACTTTAACTTAGATTAAGACAATTATAAATCTGCGAAGCCTGGGGGCTTTTCTGAGTCCCTCCCAACACTAATTATTGCTGACAAACTCTTACACCTTTCCAGTGAAATACGTAATCGCTTCCAAGATCGGCCACAACTTGCGCCATCTTTTGAGAGTGGAGCGACGATGAAATTGCTTTTAGATGTACATGCACTTGCTGGTTTTCCCTTAGAAGAAAAGGAAGATGAATTAAATAAAGGTTACTGCCTGGTAGTACAGTGAACCAGTCTGAGTGCTCCAGTACAGTGTTTCCCAACCTCAGGTCTTGGCATTGATTCTTTCAATAATTGCATATTTGAGGTTAAAGTTTATTTGCATTCCGGTAACGCTAATACGCGATTTTGTTGTGAATACATGCATTTCGACGGTTCGTTGCCCCCTTTAGTCGACAACTTCAGAAATATCTCCAATGGTATTTTAAACAAATTAAAACTGTCTCCCCTGTTGCGTTAATCGTGTACTTCTCCTACACACTAGCCGGTCACCAATGACGCCAATCTTCAAATGATTCCCTCCGCACAGCAAAAAACTTCGTAAACAACGAATGCCGACACCTCTAGACCCACTTAGCTACCCGTTGATCCCAAAATATCAGTTTGAACCACATTCCCGTGCACATTGACACCTCGCTCTCGCGTGAAGTGTCTGTGTGTGTACTTCCCCGGAGCCGTCGTGCTAATGACTCGAACGTGACTTGTGTTGGTCACAAAAATTGTCGCATCAGTAACGCGGTTTGCATCCATCCGAACCGATGCAAACCGGTCTAGTGGTGGATCCGCAGAGCAAGTGTCGCCGTCATTTCATCAAATCCCATCACAGAGACATCAGATGCGTTCATTCATTGCTTCTGGGTGGCCGCCTGGAGTGCACAACGTTAAGTGACTCACAAGTGTGAACAGGAACGTGACACATTGCTTTGATTCGATTATTTCATTTTTGAGGAAATTCGATTTGAGGATATGGCAATTTAATTATGTCCTCAAACTCCATTCACAGCAAGTCGTGTTCTCCCGTTTGCTTGTGCAACTCCGTCACATCCCCGCAATCTATGACGACGACGATAACTGCAGAGATGAGCAGACTTCCTGCGGTTTCAGTCACTTTTTCTCTCACTCGCTTTTCTCCGTCATCTCCGAGATCCAAATCCGCTGAATCCTTTGAAGCCAGTTTATGGCTGCAGCTTGGGGGATAGAGAAAACCATTTTTGCCATTAGAGGATGTGTACCTTGGAATATTCTCATGTGTGCAGTGCAGCGAGGGAAATCCTCTTTTCACTTTCACATGTAAGTGACAGCCGTGACTCCTCCCCGCAGCTGTCATCCTAAGTGTAGGCAATGTTCGCGGGCATTGTTCTGACAATCACAGAAATTTCCCCTGGGGGAATAAAATCTATAGCACATCACATATGCTCCCAAAATGTATGCAATGCAAAATGAATGTGAATGGCCTTGTGATAGAAAATCCCCTCCCATGACCGTATGCAATTCATTTCAGTCACAATCCAAGGCAACTGGCCGGAACAATGAACCGCGTTGAATAACAACAAAACCCCTTCAGCCTGGTTGACGAACTCATTTGCAGACAAACTCCAACTTTGCAGCGAATTCCAAGAAATCGACGGCGGATGGCCAAGGAGTCGAGTTGAGGCTGGCAGTTGAATGCGGAATTGTGTGCGGTTGGTATGAATGTGACATCACTGTTGAATTTCGTTTGCCTTTTAATTGGCTTTATTTTTACTGGGGATCCAGTGGCGTCGTGTGTGGTTACATGAATGGGCGACAGTTTCCTCTGTGTTTTCTTGAATTAACGAAATCATGGCCATAGCACAGACTTTTGTCATCTCGTGGCGATTCGCTTTTGTATTCTTGGGGGATTAGTTATCCTCACTGAGGGAAGCAGGGAAGTTCTGAAACTGCGGAACTTCACTGACAAGACGACATTTTCGTAAATTGTAAGGCTGGACGAACTTCGTAGACGCGGTTCGTCTGCCAAATCTAAAGTGGGTCAAAATTCTGTCAAATTGCAAGAAAAGATGGCCCCCTCATTACTCAAAACGCACCCAACAGTGCTTCGCACAAAAGATCGGGCATATCAGTGTTTGTGGGAATTGATTGGCAGATTCTAAGGTTGCACTTGAGGGCATGGGCTTGTGCATGCGACGAATGTCGTTGGCCGCCCCCAACAAGGTGCATTCCCAACACTATCCCTGTCAAGTTGCCACACAGCCTCGTAGCGGCGGCCTCTGAATAGCCATAGATTCACCTTGGGTGCGAATTCTCTGGAAAACACCTTTCTGAGGTCCACTTCCCCTTCTCAAGTTTATGATCGACTACAATCGCGTCTGGTTACCACCGCACGCTATTGCAAGTGCAGCACAATGGTTAAGCACCTTTAATCTACCAAAGTTGGAGAAATTCAAAAAGTCTCTTAATTGCAAAGTTGAGGATGAACTGCTGGACATGCGGAGGGAAGCTTGTATTGCAAGTGAATTATGAAAGAGGAGGAATGCAGCTTGCTATTGAATTCAGGAATCTTTTATCTTATAAAGGAAGAGAGTGGAAGAGGTGAAATATTTCGTCGGTGTTCAAAAAAGTCGATCCCCCGCTTCGGAATTATATGAAGTAGATGTAGAGAGAGGTCTTTAGAGCATCAAGTTACTTTGAAAGGTTGAACCCAAGCTTCATGCAAACTTGAGTTGAGGTAGGGTTGGAGTGGATGACCGTCTATGAGCAACTTAGGACGCATTGTAAGCGACACATTAGAATGAGGATTGAACCTTTTTAAATTACTTGGCATTTTCCATGGGCACATGTGGTCGCCGTGGCGTAGTGGGTAGAGTGCGACGCTCACACGCCGAAGGGTCTAGGTTCACCAATTTTTCGAATTTTTCACCGCACCACCTCATTTGAACTGTCTAACTTTCTAAGAAAGCTTCTCAAATTTCGCAGTTCGGAGTCGCAAAAACTGTAGATCCCTTCTACTCGTGAGAGAACAGTAGCGCGCACAACACGAGTAGTTGATGAGCAAGCTAAGCACTGGTCCCAATTTAGACTGTCCCACCAACAATTATTATTATTATTATTTACATAAATATCAATTTGTTGATGTTGATGCGGATGCCCCACTTCCGGTAGTAGAAATAGAGCTTCTCCATTTGTTGTTCGATCCTCTGCGCTACTATCTATGATGACAGCGATGTGGGGTATGTCGACGAGTCATCCTCGAATAAGATCTGCAGTGTGTCCTGCATAATGTCACTGGGGCAAAAAGGGAATTATTGTGTCTTCTGGGAAATGGGTGTATACCTAGACAACTTTTTAAGCGTCGATCGGATGATGCCCCTAGAGATGAAGGCGCATTTGAGCATGGTCAGTAGAAGAGCCCAGATTAATTCAATTTTTGTTAAAAAAAATGTAAAAAAAATCACTTAATGTATTGTCAGTTAGAAGCGACTAATTTTTTCCTTTTCTTCCTCTTCTTGCTGCGCTACAGTCCGGGATGGACCTGGGCCTCAACCAACATGCCTCTCCAGGAAGCACGATCTTTGTCATCTGCCTCCAGTTGCACACTCCAAGTTGGTTGAGGTCCTTCTCCTCTTTAGTCTAGGTCGTCCTCTATTTCTAGCCGGAGCAGTGATGTCCATGCGCTCTACATGGCCTATCCGTCTTAAGCGTTGTATTCGTAGACGCTTGACCAGGCGCATGTCGCTGTACAGCCCATAGAGTTCGCCATTAAATCTTCTCCTCCAGATGCCATTAACGCAGACAGGCCCAAAAATCGCACACAAAACTTTTCTCTCGAAAAGACTAAGGGCTTCCTCATCCGCCTTTGCTAACGTCCAAGATTCTGCGCCATATAGTAGGACGGGGATGATCAAGCTGTTATATAAAGCTAGTTTAGGCCTTCGAGAGAGGGCTTTATTACTCAATTGCCTCTTGAGCCCAAAGAAACAGCGGTTGGCAAGAGTGATTCTGCGTTTGATTTCGGTACTGATGTTGTTGTCCCTATTTACCGCGGAGCCGAGGTAGACGAAGTCCTTAACTACCTCGAAGTTTCTGCTGCCTATTGTGACGCTCCGTCCGAGACGTCGATGTTGTGTGTCCTTCCTTGATGACAGCATGTACTTCGTTTTGCCCTCATTTACCGCAAGACCCATTTTAGCCGCTTCAGCTTCAATGCCAGCAAACGCCTCATTGACGGCTCGCTGTGTTCGTCCAATCAGTTCAATGTCATCAGCGTAAGCTAACAATTGAACTGACTTCTGGAAGATCGTGCCTCTGGTGTTGACTTGTGAGTTACGCACGATCTTCTCGAGGATGATGTTAAAGAAGTCACATGACAGTGCGTCGCCTTGTCTAAAACCTTTTTTGACATTGAAGGTCTCGTTGAGTTCGGTACAGACCTTGACGGAGCAGCGAGAGTTCTCCATCGTCATCCTACACAATCTGACGAGTTTGGTAGGAATGCCAAAACTAGACGTGGCACTGTATAGCTCATCTCTATGCACACTGCCATATGCAGCCTTGAAATCGACGAATAGGTGGTGAGTGTCAATTTGCATTTCTTGGGTCTTTTCCAGGATCTGTCGTAATGTGAAGATCTGGTCTATTGTGGACTTCCCTGGTCTGAAACCACACTGATAGGGACCTATCAGGTCATGGACAAACAAAATACAAACAAAATACGGCAGAGAGGATCTTGTATGCGAAGTTCAGGAGACTAATCTCTCTGTAGTTGGCGCAGTCAAAGGGGTCTCCTTTTTTGTGGACCGGGCAAACAACGCTGCGATTCCACTCATCGGGCATGCTTTCCTCCGACCATATCTTACAGATGAGCTGGTGCATGTGCCCAACCAGGTCATCTCCAGCTGCTTTAAATAGTTCTGCGGACAGTCCGTCCGCTCCAGCAGCTTTGTTCGGCTTTAGCTTGGATATTGCTATCTTCACCTCGTCTAAGTCGGGGGGACGGAATGCTTGTCTATCATCGTCCAAATTGAGTGGAACATTCTGCCTAACAGCGGGATTTGGGTCGTCATCGCCGTTTAGGAGTCTGCAGAAAACGGGGTGCCTCCTGTTTCCTTAAACAAGTAGTGAATCCAGTTAGACTAATGCTCATCCAAGGCAGTGATTCCAGAGGTCACCGCTGTTGGCAATGTTTCACTAAAATGTGGGATAAATTGAGACATAGAACAATATACTACAATTTAAAAAACTTACCGTCTATTCCAACAGTCCTCCTTTTTTTTGTGCCTCGGCCTTTTTTTTGTACATAAAAAAGTCACTATTATATTTGTATTTTATTTAAATTGTGCAATTACAAATCGTGCCATTGGTACAACGCAACAGAGGACGACCTAGACTAAAGTGGCGCACACAAGTGGAGAAGGACCTCAACCAACTTGGAGTGCGCAACTGGAGACAGCTGGCGAAAGATCGTGCTGGCTGGAGAGGCATGTTGATTGATGCCCAGGTCCACTGTAGCGCCACAACAAGAAGAAGAAGAATTACAAATCTTAATTATGTCCTGCAAAAAAATGGTTTCCCGCTGAATATCGGATTTTCTATCTACTTTTTCTTCTTTCCGAATGTTTTTCGAAAATTTCTTCCACTCTGGAATTTCTCAAAGCTTCTGTTCACAACGTCCTGTGTTTAATGTCTTTAATAAGTTAAATTATACAATTAAAACTTTCAATTAAAAACCTTCATTATTTTCGTGTGTGATTTCGACGAAAACCACCCTTAAACTCAACAAACGTTAATTTAAAAATCAAAAAAATTCTCTTGAAATGTCACCATGTTCGATTGTCAACGCTGACGGAGAGAGAAAAGTTAAAAGTTGAGCTACTACATCCGTCGCGTGAGCGGCAGCCTTGGTCTATAGACCACTCCCCATACGAATACATATATTTCTATGTATCTGTCAAAGTACAGCTGACGCTGACGCTAATAACGTAGTCTATGTATCGTAGCCTTAAGAGAGACCGATTCATTCGTTTGTGAACAGTCAGAGGAATGAGACGTGTGCCAGTGAAAATAAAGTTGTAAAGCAAACTAAAGTGTTTTGTATTTTTATTCCATTACATAAATCAGAATAATTTGTACTTTCCTTTCACTCTACATCATGGTTTTCTTTTTCTTTCTTTCATTTCAGGTAAGTTACATCAAATGA
This sequence comes from Eristalinus aeneus, assembly GCA_955652365.1. NCBI lineage: Eukaryota > Metazoa > Arthropoda > Insecta > Diptera > Syrphidae > Eristalinus > Eristalinus aeneus. The sequence goes on from OY019132.1 coordinate 39,765,262, forward strand.
CATGGTATTATGGGAGTATTCCAAAAGGCGTCTCTGCCTGACTGATCAAAGGTTTACACCCACCAGTGTGTTGTGAGAAAGTACACCAACCTGGAAGTACGCCCAATGCTGCAGATTTTATCATACTTCAATCCGATCCCGAGAAATCACTCAGATAAGCGGTGAAAATGTCGGGGAGACAAACAGAATTCTATAAGTCGTAATGCTAAAGCCGAAGTTTTGAAATCATAAGTCTTAGGGTATGTGAAAGTTTGCTTAATATGTCTACGGCTTTAGTATTGCGACTGAGACGAATATTATAAAACAAACTTCGAAGATGCGGGATCATTAAGAAACGGAAGTTTGAGGAAGGAAGTTGAAAAACGTGAATTGAATATGCAAAAAGTCATCATTGTGGAAATTAGAAATTTAGAATGTTGGATCACAGGGGTTTTGATGCATGAACGGGGGTAGGGTAATCTCTAAACAAACAAACACACTTAGTTTGGTGACAATAGCCAAGTGGTCATTCTCCTTCCTCTTCCTGTGGCTCTACAGTTCAGGGTGACCCTCAACCAACATGCCTCTCCAGCCAGCACGCTCTTTGGCCAGCTGCCTCCAGGTGTGCACTCCAAGTTGGTTAAGAACATTCTCAACTTGTGTGCGCCATCTTAGCCTAGGCCGTCCTCTGTTGCATTGTCCCAATGGCTTAGATTCAAAGACTTTTCGAGCCGGAGCAGTGCCAAAGTGCCCTTTCAGAGATAGTTTGCGAGACAGTCAGCGTTAGAACTAAAGCTGTGTCCAATCTGGATTACAACGAAGTAAGAAAGAAAACGACAAACCAGTGCTTCTATCAAAAATATGCAATGCCAGGAAGTGAGCAAATATCCATAATCCAATGGCATTACGTTTGTAAGCCAAGTTTGTCCACAGCTTGTTTTGTCTGCCTGCCTTGTGTGTTTTTCGGTATATATTTGCTTGCCATACCAGGATGCTCTTCCATTAAATTGACAAAACATTTCACTTGCTTTGGTGTTGCTGACGTAGACTGTTAATTAATAATAATATTAATAAATCAATAAGTTGACTAAAAGTATACTTAAATGCTTAATATTTTCAAATTTGTAATTGAATACAACAATTTTTTATCACATTTAACATGTTTGGTAGCTTACAAGTTGTTTCTCAAACTGCTTACTATTTAAATACTGAACGACACGATGAAACGATGCGATTGTATTGTTACACGAAGTCAACTTTTGACGACATCATTCAATGCAATCGTTTGGACGAACAACATATCAAAAGTAACGCGAGGAGACCCCATGCTTATGCGGATGGTGCAGCTGCTCTTGTCACCAGACCGTGTCTTGCGGTCGTACATGCAAGTGAACAGGTGGCTCTAGACATGATCAAAGGCTTTCAGTAAGTCCTCTGAAAAACCACGGTTTTTCTCTTCATGAGGAAGAGAAATTTAACTGCTCTAACTCAAATATTACTTAAAGGTGTGATCACTTCTTTTTAATAGTAATGATTGTTGGCGCTACAGTCCAAAGGGGGGCCAGGGCCTAGCTTGCTCATCAACTGCTCGTGTTGTGCGCGCTACTGTTCTCTCACGAGTAGAAGGGACCTTAATATTTTTGCCGACTCCAAACGGCGACATTTGAGAAGCTTTCTTAGACAGTTGTTACTTTTTGAGTGTTAGCAGCAGCTCGAAAGAGGTGGTACCGTAAAAAATTTTAAAAATGGGTGTAGAGCTGGGAATCGAACCTACACCCTTCGTCGTGTGAGCGTCGCACTCTACCCTCTTCGTCACGGTGGTCACTCCTTTTTGATGAAGCTTAATATCAAGGTGTTCTTCTTCTTCATCTTCTTGTGGCGCTTCTGTCCGGGGTGGACCTGCGCCTCAACCAACATGCCTCTACAGCTAGAACGATCTTTCGGTAGCTGCCTTCAATTGCGCACTCCAAGTTGGTTTAGGCTCTTCTTCACTTGTGGGCGCCACCTTAGCCTAGGCCGTCCTCTGTTGCGTTGTCCCAATGGTTCTGATTCGAAGATTTTTCCGGCCGGAGCAGTGGTGTCCATACGCTCTACATGGCCTATCTTAAGCGTTGTATCCGTAGACGCTTGACCAGGCGCATGTCCCTGTACAGCCCATAGAGTTCGTCGATAAATCTTCTCCTCCAGATTCCGTCAATGCAAACAGGACCAAAAATCGCAAGCTAAACTTTTCTCCTTTGAAAAGTCTAAGGGCTTCCTTATCCGCTTTTAGTAACGTGGTCCCTACACAGAGCATATAAAATGCTCCAACATACGAGATATTGTTGTCAAAAGCACCTCATTCCGTGCCAGCGGAATTGATCCCTCTCTTTAGATTGCCAAGCAGGACAATGCACCTTGCCATATGGCAAGATCGCCAAATGTTGGGCTAACAGACAAGAATACACCAACAATTGAACCGCTTTCTCAGAGTCGAGTTTCAGGATATTTTTTCGAAATTTTTTCACAAGGCCTTGCATTGTTGCCGTACTATAAAAATTGTTGGCGCTACAGTCCAAAGGGGGACCAGGGCCTAGCCTGCTCATCAATTACTCGTGTTGTTCGTGCTACTTTTCTCTCGCAAAAAGAAGGGACCTACAGTTTTTTGCCGACTCTGAACGGCGAAGTTTGAGAAGCTCTCTAAGACAGTTATTACTCTTTGAGTGTTGTCAGCAGATCGAAAGAGGTGGTGCCGTGAAAAAAATTCGAGGTGTTCAGCCGGGAATTGAACCTAGACCCTTCGGCGTGTGAGCGTCGCACTCTACCCACTATGCCACGGCGGCCACACTATTTTATCGCTATTTCAACAAAAGATGCTCTAACGAGTTAGCCAGCTCAATTCTTCCCCTTCAAGAATTCACCCCCGAATTACCCTCCTCGCTAGGACTGCTCACACGTTCACCCTTAAGCCCACTTTCGGACATACAATTATGGTTAGAGACTCGTTCTTCACGAATATAGAATGTTCATCACAGCCCAATTCCTCCCCTCCTATTACAATCCATAAGCATTTAAAACCAATGTGCATCGATACTTCCTTTCCTTCTCATCCTCTTTACCTTCGTCCAGTGCTGTGACTTAATTCCAGTCATTTAAAGGTATAAACAATCCCTTCAGTGCGCGCCAATTATAAAAAAAAAACAAACAAACAAAAATGCATTTTCGAGGACGTCAAAAAACAGACACTTATTACTGCTGTAACATGTGTCACCTTTCCAAAGAAGTAAAGAATCGCTTCCAAGATCAACCAAATCGCAAGTGGCGCCATCTTTTGAAAACGGATTGAATTAATTACACCCAATACACCTACCTGTCAGCTGGCCTATGCAAACAGATTTCTTAGAAAGATTCTTGACTTCAATCCACATCCCACGGAACTAGACATTTAGCTGCAAGCAAAGTCTAATACCATTCTGGTGGTTTTCTAGTAGAAATGAAGGATTTTCTTGAAGAATTTTTTTCTGGTCTATTTTTCGTGGCTTGGTTGCACTGAGATGGGAAAGAAAATTTTGGTATGAATTGATTGGAGGTGAAAATGCAGCGAGCGACAAAGAACAGGAACAGGTACTTAAACACCGTTAAAGACTGATGATTACAGACAGATGAGGAGAGAGAAGCATATTACACATTAAGGCCCTCGATATGTTGCGCTACATAAAGGACACTTGAAAAGAAAATCAAATTTCCTTGAATGGTGCCTCAATTTTGGATGGACCTGATTTTCAAGCAATGTTTTCTTTGAATAGTCTCTAATTGTGCCAAAAATTTTAAGTGGTACCTTTCTCGTTTCCTTTTTCTTCTTAGCCAATATATGTCACAGTTTTTGTTTTAGTGAACCGTTTGGGTTCATCATATCATCATCAACTGGGACGTGATTGTTTCTGCTACTCCACATTCTTCTATTTGAACTTATAACCAGTTGGATGGAATTACCATCAAACTAGAGTTTTTGTCTGCCACAAACCACCATTACATTAAGCCCTTCATTGGAACATTCAAACTGAGGATTGCAGCATAAATTGGTGCAACATATAGCAACAAGTTAGACGTTTTGAGCAATTCTCTATAATGTCTCTGATATAGAAATAGCGGTAGAATTGTTCAACTCGGACACAATATCATGAACGCCAGTTCCTTGTAGAACTGTGAACAGGTTATTAACTTTCATAAGCGATAAGAGACAGTAAATGCCGGACCTTACGCCATTAGCACTTAAATTCCAAAAAAAGTTTCGAAAACGAAAAAGAAGTTTCTTGCAATTGACGTACTCCAACTTGCCTTAAGTTTTGTATAGCCACAACCTGAAACTTGTACGCAAAGGTGTATGCACTTTAATGTCGTCAACAACAAAAATAAAGATGAGTTCGCATGGGTACTGCAAGGACACAGAATCTCTCCCTTCAAATCGCTGCATAATATCCGTACTGCAATTCGATGTTTCAGCAGTTCCTTCCTTCTAGTCGTACTGCCTTCCGTTAAATATAAACCAAATTATAGGTGTGTGTTTCATATGGTTACAGTTGTTCTCAAGGCAAATTGCAGCAGTTATTCAAACACAAACAAAATGAAATCCGTCCTGGACAGCCTGCCTCGAACAATATCACTCCAACGGACTCTCACACCGATTCCCTTTGTCCTCTTCTCAGAAATATGCAGTTAAACGATCAAAGACGTAGTCACTCGCAAAGGAATCCAATTCAAAACCTAAAATATTTCCCATGAAGGGGCATAAAGGATTCGAAGAGTTACACTCGAATCGAACCCTGCCACATCCCTCCAACCCAGACTGACAGTCGAACCATGATACAAGTAATTTTCAAAAGGAACCGCCCCTACATGCCATGGCCGAAAGTAAAAATACGTACAATCTTGTTGAAGAGCAGGAAAATCAATTCCGTATCGATATCACCCACTCTCCGCACAATGGGACGAGGGAGACTCTTGCAAGAGTTCGGAAGTTTTAGTGAAACCCTCGCCACACATGCACTCAGCGACTACAACTCACTTCCGGAGTCGAATGTATTTTTCGGGGTAATAACATTGTTTCCCAACAATGCAGCGAGAAAGCAAGCCAAGCACCACTTAAGAGCTCCTTCGAGCGAGAAAGCGACTGCACCCGCCACTGCAGTGCGAGTACGAGTCCATTTATTACCCACACTCCCGTATCCGGAATTGGAATATTGCAAAAAAATAAAAAAATTAAGACGAACAACACGAAAACCTCGTAAAGACCGAAATACACGATTGATCTAGTTTCGTTGGCGGGGCCGTGAAATACGGTGGATACATTTATCCGGCGGCTTTAATGGGATCCAACTTTGAATAATGTGCTTCACACTCGGCGGCGGCGGGCGTTGCTTTTATTTTGACCTGAATTATATCCGTTGGTGTTTGGCGTTTGGGATTTATTTGGCGAGGACCAGGCTCAAGTGCTGCGGGTGGCACTGATGGCCTTCGGAGGGGGAACTTCACTCCACCGTTGAGGCATTATACAGTTGGAAACGGCCGAAGGACATCAAACGACGACTGCGTTTTGTGAAATAATGATGATGGGCGTTGAGTGAATGAATAGATGATTGGGGAGGCTTTTTATTAGATTTCTCACTCAATGAGTCGTTTTATTGGACATTCAATACGCAGCACATTTTGCGTGGATTAATGGATTTTAATGAGCCTACTTCTTGCCAACCCTAATCATTCCACCAACCAACACCCACCAACCCCAACCAGTCTTTTAAACTGGAGTCGTTCGTTTATGGATAACAATTGCGTTCTTTATGTATTTTGTGGATGGATATAAACTTTGAAGGCAGATTGTGTTTACTGTTTTGGAAATAATATTTCTCTCTTGGAAAGAATGGCGTGTGCCATGTGAATCGATTCAAAGTCGCCTTGGTGTAAGGACTTTTGTAGAGAAACATTCGTGGGTATGGAACTGTTGCATTAGAATTACTTTCTTGTAAGCAGGCATGAAGCTACGATTTATTGCATCGATTGAAAGCGAAATTTCATTACCATTGAACAGAAATCGACCGCAGATGTCATGGCCGAAAGTAAAAATACGTACAATATTGTTGAAGAGCAGAAAAATCGATTTTTGAAAACAAAATTTCATTAGCATTGCATATATTTTGTATCATTCCAAAGCAATGAAAAATTCAATGCAACGATAGCCAAAGTAATGCTGAATGCCGCCTTAAATACACCTTACCGCTGTTAGGCGGAATGTTCCACTCGATTTGGACGATTATAGATAATAATTCCGTCCCCCCGACTTAGGCGAGGTGAAGATAGCAATATTCAAGCTGAAGTCGAACAAAGCTTCTGAAGCGGACGGACTGTCCGCAGAACTATTTCCAGGCATACCGGTATGAAGTGGGCGTCAAATGTCTCGATAGGGAACATTTGTTGTGAACGAGCTCTTATTTGTTCGTATTGTGTTTGCTATGACATCTGTGAAAAATATTTAGCATACATCAAGTCATTGAACAGACAACATCATATTTTTTCATCGTGTTAAAAACGTCAAATTTTGTACCAGAAAGTGATGATTTGCGGAAAGCATCCATTTTTTGTTTTCATTTGAAGAAAAGTGCTGCAGAGTTGCATCGAAAGCTTGTCGAGGCATATGGTGATCATGCTCTATCAGAAGCAACATGCAAAAGATGGTTTCAACGGTTCAGAAATAACGATTTTGATGTGAGAAATGAAGAACGTGGAAGACCACCAAAAAAGTTTGAAGACGCCGAATTGCAAACGATATTGGATGGAGATGACACTTTGAGTCAAGAGCAAATGCCAGCAATGTTAAATGTTGCACAACAAATAATTTCTGACCGTTTAAGAGCTATGGGAAAGATCCAAAAGTGTGGAAAATGGGTGCCACATGAACTGAATGAAAGACAGATGGAAAACCGAAAAAACACTTGTGAAATTATGCTTCAAGGACACGAAAGAAAATCGGGTTTGCATCGGATTAATACGGATTTATTTTAAGAATCCTAAACGAAAAAAATCATGGGTTAATCTGGGACAACCATCAACATCGACTGCAAAACCAGATCGATTCGGCAAGAAGACAATGCTGTGTCTGGTGGGACCAGAAAGGTGTGCTGTACCACGAGCTCCTAAAACCTGGTGAAACCGTTAATACTGATTGCTACCGATAACAAATGATCAATTTGAACCATGTATTGATCGAGAAACGACTAGAATGGGTCAGAAGACATGCTCCATGACGATGCACCTGCACACAAAGCAAAACCGGTTCAGGATACAATCAAAAGACTTGGCTGGGAGCAGCTACCCCACCCGCCGTATTCACCAGACTTGGCTCCTTCCGACTACCATTTGTTTTCATCGATGGGACACGCATTGACTGAGCAGCACTTTGATTCCTACGAGGAGGTCGAAAATTGGGTGTCTGATTGGTATGCTTTAAAAGACGAACAATTTTATTGGCATTCACAAATTGCCAGAAAGGTGGTCAAAATGTGTAGAAAACAATAGCCAATACTTTGAATAAAATGGTTTTACTTTCCCACTAATAATTAATGTATATTTTCAAAAAAACTCATTTTATACCGGTATACTGAGTCCAGATTTAGGTCGCGTCGCGTAAGACGACAATCGTTTGACGACGTCGTTTCGTGTAACACTAAAATATTTGAAACATTTGAACGACGTCATTTTGGACAATTCACTAATACATCGGATAACTCATTGAACTGTCAAATATCGACGATTGAGCAATTGCGATTGATGATAATAATAATTGTTGGCGCTACAGTCCAAAGGGGGACCAGGGCCTAGCTTGCTCATCAACTGCTCGTGTTGTGCGCGCTACTGTTCTCTCACGAGTAGAAGGGACCTTCATTTTTTTTGCCGACTCCGAACGGCGAAATTTGAATAGCTTTCTTAGACAGCTATACTCTTTGAGTATTGTCAGCAGCTCGAAAGAGGTGGTGCTGTGAAAAATTCGAAAAATTGGTGTTGAGCTGGGAATCGAACCTTCACCCTTCGGCGTGTGAGCGTCGCACTCTACCCCCTTCGTCACGGCGGTCACTCCTTTTTGATGAAGCTTAATATCAAGGTGTTCTTCTTCTTCATCTTCTTGTGGCGCTTCTGTCCGAGCTGAACCTGCGCCTCAACCGAAATGCCTCTACAGCTAGAACGATCTTTCGGTAGCTGCCTCCCATTGCGCACTCCAAGTTGGTTTAGGCTCTTCTTCACTTGTGTGCGCCACCTTAGCCTAGGCCGTCCTCTGTTGTGTTGTCCCAATGGCTCAGATTTAAAGATTTTTCGGGCCAGAGCAGTGATGTGCATGCTCTCATCTTAAGCGTTGTATCCGAAGACGCTTGACCAGGCGCATGTCGCTGTACAGCCCATAGAGTTCTTCGTTTAATCTTTTCCTCCAGATGCCATCAACTCAAAGGGTACCAAAAATCGCACGCAAAACTTTTCTCTCGAAAAGACTACAGGCTTTCTCATCGGCCTTTAGTTGCGTCGCACTAATGCTAAATGCCGCCTTAAAAAGACCTAATACCAAGTTCAGGCTTATGCGGATGATGTAGCCGCTCTTGTCACCAGCTCATGTCTTGCGGTCATACGTGCAAGTTGACAGGTGGTTCTAGACATGATCAATGCCTTTCAGTCATCCTCTTAAAAATGAGGTTGTTCTCTTCACGAGGAGAAAGAATCTGACTGGTCTTACTCAACTAGTACTTAAAGATGTCATTGTTCCCTTTCCCTATAAGGCTCAATATCTAAGTGTTCTTTGGAAAAAACACATTTGGACTAAAATGCTGTAAGTCGTCTAGCAGTGTAAGGAAATCATTCCTAAAACCTGTGGCCCATCACCAAAAAGATCCGCATGAATATGCGGATACAAGCGAAAGCTTGTTTCACCAAACGACTGATGCATATGAGAGAAGAGATCTTATCATTGCCGTATAAGACCTCTTCCCCCCTATGCATCATTCGTTTAGTGGACCCAGCCTTCGCGCAAGTACGTGACTGCTGCTTTCACCAAGCTTCAGGGAAAAGTCTGTCTTGGCTGCACAGGGCTTTGGCCAGCACATCCGGGGCTACTCTCGATGCACTGCTAAGACTCCCTTTTCTTAATATCCACATTACAGGATGCACAATCAAGACCATCTCCCGACTAAGAACGCTCAACTCGTGCTGGAGTTTCGATGGTCTCGCAGCATCACAACTTCTACGGCACTATTCTCATGAACATGCCGTCTGATGCAGGGTCACCAATGATCCAGTTGCGTCGTTCATATAAAGTTAACTTTCCCTGCGTCCAGGACTGGTTCTGGCCGGACATTAAGCCTGGAATTAAATGCACTTGGATTTTCACGGTTGGCTTCAAGACAATATATCCCAAGCTCTAAAAAATAAAGACGATTGAGGGGTCTGAAGCTGTGGCATTTGTGGAAAAGACGATTGAGGGGTCTGGAGCTAGGGCTTTCGTAAAACACGACAAAATTAGAGTTCACACCTCTTTAGGTAATTTCGCGTCTCTCTTCCAGGCGGGAACTTATGCGATCCTTATGGCCACTAACCACACAGTAAGGAATTGGTGGAAGAACTTTAGGCTTTCTGTGCTTAGGTCCCACTCAACCCTCTAACCACTTCTTAGTTAGTTCAGGAAAGCAGTCCGTCCCTTAATTTCATCTTCAAACTAAATTCGCTAAGACTTGTCTTAGTGGTGTCCCATCATAGGGAACCAATTTGCCCATGAACTAGCTAGGCAAGGTTCAGAAGACCTATTCGCAGGATCGGAACCTATGTTTTGACTAATCTCGTCTTTGATTATGATTTTCGTCAAAAGTTGGGTCTCCTGACACGATAACCACAGATGGCAAGAGTCTCCAGGGAGCAGGCCTCACCAAGTGCATGCTCCCAAACGTCAGCAAGGATTCTGCGACTTTTCTCCTATCTCTAAATGGGAACACAGATGGCAAGAGTCGCCAGGTAGCAGGCTGACCAAGTGCATGCTCCCAAACGTCAGCAAGAAATCCGCGGCTTTTCTCCTACCTCTAAATAGAAAAGACCGCAGACGACTTGTTGCATACTTGCATACAAACGGAGCACTTCGCCTTCGCTAAGCATTTAAGCGTGCTTTGGTTTTGGTGACGGTACCTTGTGCGACGCCTGTGGTGATGATGAAGGCACTGCATGGCACCTCCTCTGTCAATGTCCCGCTTTTGCCCATTTCAGGTGGCGGCTGTTTGCCGCTCTTTATAACAGAAGCGCTTGCTGGTTGAAGCGGTAGAAGAGGATCCATGGTCTTATAAAATAAACCTACATTACTTTAACTTAGATTAAGACAATTATAAATCTGCGAAGCCTGGGGGCTTTTCTGAGTCCCTCCCAACACTAATTATTGCTGACAAACTCTTACACCTTTCCAGTGAAATACGTAATCGCTTCCAAGATCGGCCACAACTTGCGCCATCTTTTGAGAGTGGAGCGACGATGAAATTGCTTTTAGATGTACATGCACTTGCTGGTTTTCCCTTAGAAGAAAAGGAAGATGAATTAAATAAAGGTTACTGCCTGGTAGTACAGTGAACCAGTCTGAGTGCTCCAGTACAGTGTTTCCCAACCTCAGGTCTTGGCATTGATTCTTTCAATAATTGCATATTTGAGGTTAAAGTTTATTTGCATTCCGGTAACGCTAATACGCGATTTTGTTGTGAATACATGCATTTCGACGGTTCGTTGCCCCCTTTAGTCGACAACTTCAGAAATATCTCCAATGGTATTTTAAACAAATTAAAACTGTCTCCCCTGTTGCGTTAATCGTGTACTTCTCCTACACACTAGCCGGTCACCAATGACGCCAATCTTCAAATGATTCCCTCCGCACAGCAAAAAACTTCGTAAACAACGAATGCCGACACCTCTAGACCCACTTAGCTACCCGTTGATCCCAAAATATCAGTTTGAACCACATTCCCGTGCACATTGACACCTCGCTCTCGCGTGAAGTGTCTGTGTGTGTACTTCCCCGGAGCCGTCGTGCTAATGACTCGAACGTGACTTGTGTTGGTCACAAAAATTGTCGCATCAGTAACGCGGTTTGCATCCATCCGAACCGATGCAAACCGGTCTAGTGGTGGATCCGCAGAGCAAGTGTCGCCGTCATTTCATCAAATCCCATCACAGAGACATCAGATGCGTTCATTCATTGCTTCTGGGTGGCCGCCTGGAGTGCACAACGTTAAGTGACTCACAAGTGTGAACAGGAACGTGACACATTGCTTTGATTCGATTATTTCATTTTTGAGGAAATTCGATTTGAGGATATGGCAATTTAATTATGTCCTCAAACTCCATTCACAGCAAGTCGTGTTCTCCCGTTTGCTTGTGCAACTCCGTCACATCCCCGCAATCTATGACGACGACGATAACTGCAGAGATGAGCAGACTTCCTGCGGTTTCAGTCACTTTTTCTCTCACTCGCTTTTCTCCGTCATCTCCGAGATCCAAATCCGCTGAATCCTTTGAAGCCAGTTTATGGCTGCAGCTTGGGGGATAGAGAAAACCATTTTTGCCATTAGAGGATGTGTACCTTGGAATATTCTCATGTGTGCAGTGCAGCGAGGGAAATCCTCTTTTCACTTTCACATGTAAGTGACAGCCGTGACTCCTCCCCGCAGCTGTCATCCTAAGTGTAGGCAATGTTCGCGGGCATTGTTCTGACAATCACAGAAATTTCCCCTGGGGGAATAAAATCTATAGCACATCACATATGCTCCCAAAATGTATGCAATGCAAAATGAATGTGAATGGCCTTGTGATAGAAAATCCCCTCCCATGACCGTATGCAATTCATTTCAGTCACAATCCAAGGCAACTGGCCGGAACAATGAACCGCGTTGAATAACAACAAAACCCCTTCAGCCTGGTTGACGAACTCATTTGCAGACAAACTCCAACTTTGCAGCGAATTCCAAGAAATCGACGGCGGATGGCCAAGGAGTCGAGTTGAGGCTGGCAGTTGAATGCGGAATTGTGTGCGGTTGGTATGAATGTGACATCACTGTTGAATTTCGTTTGCCTTTTAATTGGCTTTATTTTTACTGGGGATCCAGTGGCGTCGTGTGTGGTTACATGAATGGGCGACAGTTTCCTCTGTGTTTTCTTGAATTAACGAAATCATGGCCATAGCACAGACTTTTGTCATCTCGTGGCGATTCGCTTTTGTATTCTTGGGGGATTAGTTATCCTCACTGAGGGAAGCAGGGAAGTTCTGAAACTGCGGAACTTCACTGACAAGACGACATTTTCGTAAATTGTAAGGCTGGACGAACTTCGTAGACGCGGTTCGTCTGCCAAATCTAAAGTGGGTCAAAATTCTGTCAAATTGCAAGAAAAGATGGCCCCCTCATTACTCAAAACGCACCCAACAGTGCTTCGCACAAAAGATCGGGCATATCAGTGTTTGTGGGAATTGATTGGCAGATTCTAAGGTTGCACTTGAGGGCATGGGCTTGTGCATGCGACGAATGTCGTTGGCCGCCCCCAACAAGGTGCATTCCCAACACTATCCCTGTCAAGTTGCCACACAGCCTCGTAGCGGCGGCCTCTGAATAGCCATAGATTCACCTTGGGTGCGAATTCTCTGGAAAACACCTTTCTGAGGTCCACTTCCCCTTCTCAAGTTTATGATCGACTACAATCGCGTCTGGTTACCACCGCACGCTATTGCAAGTGCAGCACAATGGTTAAGCACCTTTAATCTACCAAAGTTGGAGAAATTCAAAAAGTCTCTTAATTGCAAAGTTGAGGATGAACTGCTGGACATGCGGAGGGAAGCTTGTATTGCAAGTGAATTATGAAAGAGGAGGAATGCAGCTTGCTATTGAATTCAGGAATCTTTTATCTTATAAAGGAAGAGAGTGGAAGAGGTGAAATATTTCGTCGGTGTTCAAAAAAGTCGATCCCCCGCTTCGGAATTATATGAAGTAGATGTAGAGAGAGGTCTTTAGAGCATCAAGTTACTTTGAAAGGTTGAACCCAAGCTTCATGCAAACTTGAGTTGAGGTAGGGTTGGAGTGGATGACCGTCTATGAGCAACTTAGGACGCATTGTAAGCGACACATTAGAATGAGGATTGAACCTTTTTAAATTACTTGGCATTTTCCATGGGCACATGTGGTCGCCGTGGCGTAGTGGGTAGAGTGCGACGCTCACACGCCGAAGGGTCTAGGTTCACCAATTTTTCGAATTTTTCACCGCACCACCTCATTTGAACTGTCTAACTTTCTAAGAAAGCTTCTCAAATTTCGCAGTTCGGAGTCGCAAAAACTGTAGATCCCTTCTACTCGTGAGAGAACAGTAGCGCGCACAACACGAGTAGTTGATGAGCAAGCTAAGCACTGGTCCCAATTTAGACTGTCCCACCAACAATTATTATTATTATTATTTACATAAATATCAATTTGTTGATGTTGATGCGGATGCCCCACTTCCGGTAGTAGAAATAGAGCTTCTCCATTTGTTGTTCGATCCTCTGCGCTACTATCTATGATGACAGCGATGTGGGGTATGTCGACGAGTCATCCTCGAATAAGATCTGCAGTGTGTCCTGCATAATGTCACTGGGGCAAAAAGGGAATTATTGTGTCTTCTGGGAAATGGGTGTATACCTAGACAACTTTTTAAGCGTCGATCGGATGATGCCCCTAGAGATGAAGGCGCATTTGAGCATGGTCAGTAGAAGAGCCCAGATTAATTCAATTTTTGTTAAAAAAAATGTAAAAAAAATCACTTAATGTATTGTCAGTTAGAAGCGACTAATTTTTTCCTTTTCTTCCTCTTCTTGCTGCGCTACAGTCCGGGATGGACCTGGGCCTCAACCAACATGCCTCTCCAGGAAGCACGATCTTTGTCATCTGCCTCCAGTTGCACACTCCAAGTTGGTTGAGGTCCTTCTCCTCTTTAGTCTAGGTCGTCCTCTATTTCTAGCCGGAGCAGTGATGTCCATGCGCTCTACATGGCCTATCCGTCTTAAGCGTTGTATTCGTAGACGCTTGACCAGGCGCATGTCGCTGTACAGCCCATAGAGTTCGCCATTAAATCTTCTCCTCCAGATGCCATTAACGCAGACAGGCCCAAAAATCGCACACAAAACTTTTCTCTCGAAAAGACTAAGGGCTTCCTCATCCGCCTTTGCTAACGTCCAAGATTCTGCGCCATATAGTAGGACGGGGATGATCAAGCTGTTATATAAAGCGATCTTAGTCCTTCGAGAGAGGGCTTTATTGCTCAATTGCCTCTTGAGCCCAAGGAAACGAGGTAGACGAAGTCCTTCACCACCTCGAAGTTTCTGCTGCTCTGAGACGCTCTGTCCGAGACGCCGATATTGTGTGTCCTTCATTGATGGCAGCGTGTACTTAGTTTTCCCCTCATTTACCGCCAGACCCATTTTCACCGCTTCCGCTTCAATGCCAGCAGACGCCTCATTGACGGCTCGCTGTGTTCGTCCAATCACGGCAATGTCATCAGCGTAAGCTAGCAATTGAACTGACTTCTGGAAGATCGTGCATCAGGTGTTGACTTGTGAGTTACGCACGATCTTCTCGAGGGTTAAAGAAGTCACATGATAGCCTTGCCTTAAACCGTTTTTAACATTGAAGGTCTCGGTGAGTTCGTCCAATCACGTCAATGTCGTCAGTGTAAGCTAACAATTGAACTGACTTCTGGAAGATCGTGCCTCTGGTGTTGAGTTACGCACGATCTTCTCGAGGATGATGTTAAAGAAGTCACATGACAGTGCGTCGCCTTGTCTAAAACCCTTTTTGGCATTGAAGGTCTCGGTGAGTTCGTTACCGACCTTGACGGAGCAGCGAGAGACTTATCCCTCGGTAGTTGGCGCAGTCAAAGGGGTCTCCTTTCTTGTGGACCGGGCAAACGACGCTGAGATTCCACTCATCGGGCATGCTTTCCTCCGACCATATCTTACAGATGAGTTGGTGCTTGCGCCCAACCAGGTCATCTCCAGCTGCTTGTAATAGTTTTGCGGGCAGTCCGTCCGTTCCAGCAGTTTTGTTCGACTTCAGCTTGGATATTGCTATCTTCACCTCGTCTAATTCGGAGGGACGGAATGCTTGTCTATCATCGTACAAATTGAATGGAACATTCTGCATAACAGCGGAATTGGTGCCGTCATCGCCGTTAAATAGTCTGCAGAAATGATCCTTCCAGATTCTCAGCACAGACTGCGACTCTACCACGAGTTGTCCACTTGGATCCCGGCAGGCTTCGGGCCGAACTTTGTATCCTCCGGATAGATTCTTCAAAGGACCGGAATAAATGACATTTAGCATCCGTCGAAAAAGCTAGTAGTTGCAAGCAGCAAAATCTATGGGATACAGCGCGTTTCAAAGTTTACAGGTAGTTTTTGATCGCTAGAGTCACGTAGGCGACCGAGCATTATCATTGTCATGCCTCCCGGTCGTTCCTCTCCGTTTTCCAAGCGATGCACGGCTCAATTCGATTACGTTTCTCATCAATAACTTTGCCTAGTCTAACGATGTGCAGAGAATGGCCTAGATGATAATGGTACGGGCTCACCAAACCCTGCATAGTTGTAGTGTTTCACATCCACTTTTTGCCTTCGGTGCAAAATTTTCTCCCTTTGACGTTTTTTTTACAAATAGTTCCGGGCTAAGAAATCGCCTTTCGACTTTTCCTAGTTTCAACTCGAACACTACCCAATTTTTTTGCTTTTCAATATATCCAAATTTATTTAATAATAATATTTAGGTGGCGCGACAGTCGACAGGGAGACCAGACCATAGCTTGCTTATTAACTACTCATGTTGAACGCGCTACTGTTCTCTACACAGCTCTCCACACAGCTTTCTGCCGACTCCGAAGGGCGATGTTTTGGGAAGCTTACTTAGACAGTTATTACTCTTTGAGTTTTGTAAGCAGCTCAAAAGAGGTGGTGCCTTTAAAAATTCGAGGTGTTCAGCAGAAAATCGAACCTGAACATTCGGCGTGTGAGTGTCGCACTCTAGCCACTACTCCACGGCGGACAATTTTTTTAAACGAATGGAGTTGTTTCCTGTGTCTCTTTTAATGACTCTGCGACTTTACCTTACTTTTGGTTCGGACCCTGATCCAGAAGCCTTCAATTCCTCATCTTCAAACTTTTTGGGGGCCAAGACACTGTTTGCCTTCGACTCGAACTTCGACTTCGAAATAATCTCCTTTGAAGCTTCGAAACCACTCTTTGCATGAAGTATTCAATGAATTTCGCAAATAATATCTAACTTGTCCGCGAATACGATTTACTTAGCACATCGCACAATAAGTCCCGTGACGGGCGCCACTTACAAAAAATTTTAAATTAAATTAATTCTTTTTGTTAGTGGCGCCCCCGATACTTATTGAGTGATCTGTTCAAACTACTCCGGATAGTTGCGAAGAGGCGCAAAATAATGTTGTTGTCTGAAACAGATGTCGATGTACGCTACTTTTTGCCGACGAAGTCACACCTTTCTAATGTAGAAGACAATCGCTTCCAAGATCAGTGACAACTTGAAGGTGGTGCAATCATTTGAAAACGGACCGTATTAATTTAAACACCAAATTTCAGAGTCTCTCTGAAATAAGTCAGACCCCAATTTCAATGTTTTCTCATGCTTCAGTCTGTTCTCTTTATATGACCAATTCTCTCAAAAATGAACGCAAGTCCTTCAATCTTGAACAAATCTATTTTGAGATTGCGAGGCGTTGGATACTAAAATTGTCCAATTTGCTCGGAAGGTTTGTGCCATGAGAGAATGTGATCGTGCAAATTCACTACGAGTGTGGGGCATGATCTTCCTAAGTTCGTTCAACTCTTGGCGACACGCCACGTCAATGTCATTTATGTGCACATTGACGCGAGTGTCGCTGTCGTCAGGAGGGGTTTTTCATAATGTTTCGATAGACATTCTTAATTCAGATCTATGACGAGAACGCTGACATTTTTTAAAAAAATTCTTTTCGCATTGTTCACAATTGTAAGTCTCACTGACATATTTTTTTTGTTTTTTCACTACAAGGATTTCTTACTTCTGAAAGCTTACTACTCAAGTACGACTGTCCAATAGAATAATGTTTACTTTTGATTATAACCTGACATCAAGCAAAGTGCTTTTGTAGTCCGCATGTAACAGATCAATCAATATATCTCGAAGCATGTAGGGGGCGCCACTAACAAAAGTTTATTAATTTAATATAAATTGTTTTTGTTAGTGGCGCACCATATATGTATGTCCTGAGACTTATTAAGTGATGTGTATGGAATTTGCGTTTTTAGTTTTAAATGAGTGCGACAGCCAACAGGTGTCAAAAAAAAGCCTGTTCCAGTTTGATTCGCAGAAAAGAAATTATATATTATTTATAAGAAACTACAAAGAAAACTCGAGCATATACAGTGAACCAAAAAAAAGCTGGGACACTTTTTACCTTCAAATTCAGCTTGAAATATCTCAGTCACTTTTTAATATTTTTAGTTTTAATTGTTGGCGCGACAATCCACAGGGGGATCAGGGCCTAGCTTGCTCAACAACTACTCGTGGTGTGCACGCTACAGTTCTCTTACGAGTAGAAGGGACCTACAGTTTTTTGCCGACTCCGAACGGCGAAGTTGGAGAAGCTTTGAGTGTCGTCAGCAGCTCGAAAGAGGTGGTGCGGTGAAAAATTCGAGGTGTTCAGCCGGGAATCGAACCTAGACCCTTCGGCGTGTGAGCGTTGCACTCTACCCACTACGACACGACGGCCACATTTAATATATTGAAACGAATCAAATTGCATATGAAACTGTAGTTTACTACGGTTTCACTAATTTGTAGACAATCAATTTAAAAAAAAAATAAAAATTGATTTACTCTTGTTAATCACTGTGGTATTGTACAATCCGTAACATAATCCGTTTACCAAAATCGTATGATCTAAACGAAACTCTCCACTCATATGAAATACTCTCAGCCCACCCACTATATATGCACGCGAATAAGACACAAGAAATGAGTTGTTGTAAATAAATGCACATAGAGACAAGCATCACTTTTATCTCTTTACTGGTCTCCTACAAATTCAAACTCATTAATTGTTAATTTTTCAATTTTAGCAACTAAAGGTTTAAATCAAAAAAGGGCAAATACATCGGCTAAAAACCTGGGACAATTACAAAAAATGAAATTACGAGGGTTGCTTTCTATATTTCTCGATTAAAGAACAAATACAAATATTAATCATCGAAATTAGCCTTATTGTTTTCCAAAATATTCCCCATTAAGATCTATACACTTTCGCATGCGTTTGAACCAATTGTCGAACCACTTTTGCCACTCTGATTGAGGTATCCCCAAGACATGCATTCTCAACGCATCAGCCGCTTCTTCAGGAGTCGAAAACGTTGACCTCTCATTGTATTTTTTACGTACGGGAACAAAAAGAAGTCATTCGGTGCCAAGTCAGAACTATGCGGCATCAAATCGATGTTTTGAGTGCTCCAAATTGCAGTTGGTTGAGCCGATGAGTGAGAGCTCGCATTGTCGTGGTGAAGAGTGATCCGTCTTCGGCGGTTGGTTTTCCTGATTTCTTCTTACTCAGAATTCACTGTCTTGCGTTCTAGTGGTACGGTTGCAACATGTCCAGTTTTTCCGAAAAAACAGGGGACCATTTGCTTGGAAGTGGTCGCCGTGGCGTAGTGGGTAGAGTGCGACGCTCACACGCCGAAGGTTTAAGTTCGACTCCCAGCTCAACACCAATTTTCCGAATTTTTCACGGCGCCACCTCTTTCGTCAGCAGCTCGAACACTCAAAGAGTAAAAAAAACAGTCTTAAAAAGCTTGTCAAAATTCGCCGTTCCGAGTCGGCAAAAAACTGTAGGTCCCTTTTGCTCGTGAGAGAACAGTAGCGCGCACAACACAAGTAATCGATGAGCAAGCTAGGCCCTGGTCCCCCTTTGGACTGTAGAGCCAACAATCATCATGATCTCTTTTCGTAATTGCGGGGCTATCTAGAACTCGTAGCAAAAATACCCCGTGATATAAGCCTTAAAAGCAAGTAATGACTTCAATCCAAGTTCTATATATGTACATATCACTAAAAGGATCACTGCCGGTTGAGCTTCATCGAGTTGGAGTGCTATTTGCGGGTCTTTTGTCAAAAAGAGCTGCATTTCATTATTACCACAGTCAATCAATGATTGCAGTGCGTGATGAATAAAAACTCTTTCCCAAAGCTGTGCTTTCCATGATGATTCACCTTGAGCTCGACAATATATGAATCGATGATGAAGCTATCCACCGAGATCTCCAATGTCAAAAAAGGTTTTAGACAAGGCGACGCACTGTCATGTGACTTGTTTAACATCATCCTCGAGAAGATCGTGCGTAACTCACAAGTCAACACCAGAGGCACGATCTTCCAGAAGTCAGTTCAATTGTTAGCTTACGCTAATGACATTGACGTGATTGGACGAACACAGCGAGCCGTCAATGAGGCGTTTGCTGGCATTGAAGCGGAAGCGGCTAAAATGGGTCTTGTGTAAATGAGGGCAAAACGAAGTACATGCTGTCATCAAAGAAGGACACACAACATCGACGTCTCGGACGGAGCGTCACACTAGGCAGCAGAAACTTCGAGGTAGTTAAGGACTTCGTCTACCTCGGCTCCGCGGTAAACAGGGACAACAACATCAGTACCGAAATCAAACGCAGAATCACTCTTGCCAACCGCTGTTTCTTTGGGCTCAAGAGGCAATTGAGTAATAAAGCCCTCTCTCGAAGGACTAAGCTCGCTTTATATAACAGCTTGATCATCCCCGTCCTAATATATGGCGCAGAATCTTGGACGTTAGCAAAGGCGGATGAGGAAGCCCTTAGCCTTTTCGAGAGAAAATTTTGCGTGCGATTTTTGGTCCTGTTTGCGTTGATGGCATCTGGAGGAGAAGATTTAATGACGAACTCTATAGGCTGTACAGCGACATGCGCCTGGTTAAGCGTCTACGGATACAACGCTTAAGATGGCTAGGCCATGTAGAGCGTATGGACACCACTGCTCCGGCCCGAAAAGTCTTTGAATCCGAGCCATTGGGACAACGCAACAGAGAACGACCTAGACTGAAGTGGCGCACACAAGTGGAGAAGGACCTCAACCAACTTGGAGTGCGCAACTGGAGACAGCTGGCGAAAGATCGTGCTGGCTGGAGAGGCATGTTGGTTGAGGCCCAGGTCCACCCCGGACTGTAGCGCCACAAGAAGAAGAAGAAGATGAAGCTATCCATTTGTATTTAGCAAGGGGCAGGAAATTTTATCTGATTTCCTGGTTATGGCATAACCACTCTAATCTTCTGTGTCCAGCCCTATTTGTCTACGCTCCATTGCAATCTATTTGAACGAACGGGATTGTCCTTTACCTCATTGATCTCATGCACTGTCAAAGTGACCAGCATTCCTTGCCCCATCACCAGCCGTTCGCCTGCGTTCATTGAACTTGTTGGGATTGCACATCCACTTGACCGGCTCTACGCACTGAAGGGCACGTTTGATTGAAAGCTGGGACCAGCATTCCTTCCTCTACCATCTTTCTCATTTAAATTAACTATGACTCTGCTACTTGCAAAACTTTGTGGGTTCCCTGTCCCCACGTCATAGGTCAGTAGAAATGTACGTTCTGTTGAGATTTTCAAACACACGCCACAGTCTCATCTTCTCGTCCTATTCTCCCATATCGACCACATCGCTCTGTGTCAGCAATTTCCCTTAGCCACGATGTGCACTCCATCTCAGACAACTGTCTCTGTTGCAGCTCGAATTGATTTACCTTCAGGTGGTCTCCCATCCCAAGATGGAGAAATGCGGTTAAGTCAAGCAAGACACCAGACAACGCCACACCAGGATGTCGTGGAAAGTTTGAAGAGGAGGAGGGCGAACCGCAACAAATTAGAATCACAAATTGAAACAAACCGCGCTGCACGAGCAATGGGTTAGCGTCACACGCGTCTTCTCTCTTGACCGGCTTAGTGTCATGCTATCCCACATTTCCGCCTTATCTGGGCCATTGGTCATGTCGAAATCCGCCTGACAACCTCGTGGAATCAGTTCGCGGCTGATGTGTTCTTTTTTTGCGATCCGTCGGCTGTTCGCCTGCAGTGCACTGTAATAAAACCTTGGTGTCAACGGAGTACACGCGTCTATATCCAGTTGGCAGACTGCACGTGATCACAGTCTGCCCGTTGCCGACTTTTTTGGGGTCGTCAGCATTGATGTTGCGGCTTAACTGGGCGACGGCGCTCGATCATATTTCGAGCAATCATTTGCCAGTTACACCTTTGGACGGCGGCTCCTTTTTCAACTCAAGGTGATTCACATGCAGCCCGAAATAGCACTGAGTTCAATGTGAAACTACACCGCTCCAGCTTAGGTCAACACTTTCGCTGGGAAGGTTGGCCGCAAATCAATTCTTTTCCTCTGCGCTGTCTCTGGAACTGCGGATGTGTGTGCGGAGTTCATTTAAATTGGTCCTGGCTCCGGGAAGATAAACGATGTGCTGTCAGTTATGGAATTTGTTGACAATGCCCTGAAGTGGGGGATGGACTGTAGGAAGAGCTGAGTTGACTTTCGTGTGCCCTTCTGCCTGGGATGGGCATGATGCATGGAAGATGTCCATTCCGCTGATTGATATGACTGCCGCAGTCATTAAGAGGACTGATGCGTGGCTCTTGTGTCTGTGTCGCATGAATTGAACGGAATTCGATTCCCTCAATTAAATGGCGCCTATTAGGCAGTTTCTGTTGCGTTGCAAGAAGCAGCAGCCTGCTGGAAGTACGATTCGTGGGTGTTCCTGTTTTCAGGCGGAGGACAGTAGGTGAGGTTAGGACCCGTCACCGTCATTTGGGACTTTATCAAGAGTCGCTGACTAAAAGCAAACTTCGCATCAAATTTGTCCTCAAATCGATTTTGTTCGATGGCGTGCTCCGTGCCCGAGTGAAATGCAATATCCTCTCCGTTGGTTTACGAGCTCCTTATCTGCGGCATAAATTCACAAACATAACCCTGTCGGGGCGATTAAAATTTGCAAGCTTGTCGCCGCAGACCCTTTCTCCGCACGTTCTCTCGCTTAATGTCAATCAAATCGAACGGTCTTAATGGCCAGTTGAAGCCGTTCGACTGCGTTCGTTGACCTTGTTGGGACTGCAAATCCACTTGGCCGGCTCGATGCACTGAAGGGCACGTTTGATTGAAAGCTGGGAGTGTCCGGTGTTGTTGTTGGTTGAGATCGAATTTGAACTGGTTGTTCGGATATTTGGGACATTCGCATTTTTGTTTAATTCAGTGTTGCCTTGAACTCGGATCAATGACCGACGTGTTGAAGTACAAAGTGGACAGTGTCCTAGGAATCTTCTCATCACTTTAGAAGTCATTTCTGACATCACTTAAGGTTGAAAAATCTGTTGTTATAGTTTGTTCTAACATTTTTTGAGTGCTAATTTTCGGATTTCCTTATGCATGAGGTATTGGTGAGTGGCCACCCTTCCAATTCCACTGCGGATTTAAGGTCAGGAAGAATCACATCCTAAACTACTGTTGTTTTCATCATTTTCCTCTTCTCTTTCGATGATGGCATCACCCCTTAGCTCTTCCTTTTTGGCATATACCTTGGCATATTTTCATTCCCCATGGCCGTATATTGGAAACGTTTGTGAATATGAAGCAACACAAGTGGATCCAATGTATTATTGGAGATATACGCCCCGTGTTCAATAGATGGCACCACCTGCAAATTGTGATCTTGGAAGCGATTGCCTACTTCATTGGAAGGGTGTGGCATTTGTCAGAAATAATAATTGTGCATTAGCCTTTGCTGGCCGTCGTGTATTAGTGGGTAGAGTGCGACGCTCACACCCCGAAAGGTCTAGGTTCGATTCCCAGCTGATCACCTCGAATTTTTCACGGCACCACCTCTTTCGAGCTGCTGACAACACTCAAAAAGTAATAACTGTCTAAGAAAGCTTCTCAAACTTCGCCGTTCGGAGTCGGCATAAATCTGTAGGTCCCCTCTGCTCGTCAGAGAACTGCAGCGAGCACAATAGGAGTAGTTGATGAGCAAGATAGGCCCTGGTCCCCCGTAGACTGTCTATTACTATGACTATTATTATTATTATTAGTGGCGTTTGCTTTAGACAGCAATATTGCTTTCTGCATCTTCGATAACGTCTGGAATTGTCGTAAATAAACACTGTTTGCGGGAATTTTTGATTTCTTTTATTGGAAAACAAGGACAGTTGAAGCCCATCGAATGCTTGTAGAAATTAATGGTGAATCTGCTCCGATCTATAAATCATGTAGAGAGTGATTTCGACGCATGTTGTAGAAAGTGGTGATTTAAACTGCCAAAACCAAAAGAAAATGAAAAAAAAAAAGAAAATGAGGCTTTACTGCATCAGGATCACGATCCACGTCAAAAGCAAAGTGAACTCAGAGCATCGTTGAGAGGGACACAGCCGACAGGGAATTGGAATTCTTTCAAAAGCAATGAAATCGGGTGCCGTACGAGTTGAAAGTCCGAGATGTCGAAAGGCGATTTTTCACGTTCCAACAACTTCCTGAAAAACATCAAGGGAAACGATTTGTGACTGGAGATGGAAAGGGGGATTGTGCGGATTGTGACTGCAGATGGAAACGGGGCACAAAAAAGGACTACACCAATTTCGTGTTCAAAGTACAACTGGAGCTCGGATAAATTACCCAATAAAGTAACAATTTGATGCGCGAAGTCGAATACTTGACGGAAAATTGTTCATACATTTCCGTCAAAGACAGGCATTGTTAAGGATTGATATGTATTTATTAACGTTTTCTTGTTTTCTTGTTATTTGCAATTCGTTAAAAGTTTTTTTTCTGATATGATGTTAAATTTGTAATTCATTAATGTTTCATTATTTGTTTTCTCAATATTGTTGTACTTAGTTGAATATTGCTGTTACTCATTGTACTTATGTTCACCACATGCTCTTGACATAATGGCTTGCTCATAGCATAGAATTGCACTAGCTCTATCTCTTTCACTCTATTTCTCTCTATGTTAAGGCTTAATCTGTATGTTGAGATTAGGCGACGGGTGGAAAATTTGAGCATCTCTCTGCCACTTGGATCTCGATCGTCGCCCACTCAACAGCTAAGTAGCAAACCATTGGTGAAATAAAGTTTTGTATTTCTGTATCACATGTATATGTATGTATGTTTGATTTTTCTCCTCTCGTTTCGTATCGTAGTGCGTTCGATAAATTCAAATCCGATTGCATATTATTTAACAAGCATAATAAAGCGACGTTTCATCTATTTGCCGCAGTTGCGTAGTGGGTGGAGTGCAACGCTCACACGCAAAAGGTCGAGATTCGATTCCCAACTGAACACCTCGGATTTTGTACAGCACCATCTCTTTCGAGCTCCTGACAACACTCAAAGAGTAATAACTGTCTAAGAAAAAGCTTCTCAAACTTCGCCGTTTGGAGTCGGCAAAAAACTGTTGGTCCCTTCCACTCGTGAAAGAACAGTGGTGTGCACAACACGAATAGTTGATGAGCAAGCTACGCCCTGGTCACCCTGTGAACTGTAGCGCCACACAATAAATATTATTATTCTTTCATTGACATCGATGTTAACCTGTTCTGGTTAATGTAGACCTTCAATAAAATTTCCTTCACTCAGTCGCAAAATCGGTCCGGCTTGTGACTTGATACACATTTTATTGAAATGGCATGTGTAGGAGTAAAAAAGCCGCCAACGCCACAAACGATCATTTATCGCGCCAGAACCGGATTGATTTACAGCGCGATCGAGTCGATCATTGTTTGAGTAAAAGGTGCCATCAAGCCGGCCGTGTGTGGCTCTTAAAGAGATGAGCCGATAGCCGGGTCGTAAATCGCTGACGTAATTGGTCAATTAGGGAGTCCACCTGGCGGGGACTGCCAGTTGGCAAGATCATCACTCACAGAACTCTGTTGCGCTGTCCTCCTTTAAAAACAAATCAGGAATCCGTTTGAAGGGGAACACTCACTATTGACTTTCAAGAGCTGACTATTCCAAATGGTTGCCAAATAAAAACGAATATTTTCAAGCCAATTTCGATAAACATCTCAATTGCATTTGCGAGATTCCCATTAAGATCGCTGGCGTTCTCGGTTACAGATGCTCTTGGATCGGAAATAGAATCCACCATCAGCGCACAGGCCCTGGAAACGTCATAGAATCGCCGTGCAGTTGTCTCACTTGGTATCTGTCACCGTGAATATGACCACTAAAATAAATGTGCCTGTGCGGCGTGAGATGCAATAAAATCGATTTCGCGCTTAGTGCTGGAAGTGAGACGAATACAATTGTTGTCCGGTGATGTACAGTGTCCGGTGCAAGGTAGATCTCGGTTCCTGGATAAATCGAGCTCGACGTCAGTAGAGTCGTGGTATTGGAGTGAACGTTGAACTGCTAGCCAAGCACTGAAAGATATTTGGAAGGGATATGCAATGTCGTGACCAATTATGTGAAAACAATTGTGAATGAATTTTGTTTTTTATTTTTTTTCCTCCTAAGAGTTTGAGAAAGAAGACGAATGGATACTCCTCTGACATGAAGTGATTTGCTATCAAACAACTTCTTGTCATTGAAATGAATTCAGCTGGGTTAAAGAACAGGCTTTATGATTTTAGGAGCGAAATGCTATTATCTCGCTTTTGAAGATCTAGGCAGTGTGTCAGGCTTGGGAAGGTGAAGCACCACACGGCCTAGCTTCCTCATCAACTATTCGTGTGGTGTGTGTGTGCGCTAATATTTCCTCACAAGTAGAAGAGACCTACAGTTTTTTGCTAACTCTGAATAGCGAAGTTTAACTAGATTTTTAAGAATATTCGTTACTATTTGAACTCTGTGGCCGCCGTGGCGTAGTGGGTAGAGTGCGACGCTCACACGCCGAAGGGTCTAGGTTCGTTTCCCGGCTGAACACGTCGAATTTTTCACGGCACCACCTCTTTCGAGCTGCTGACAACACTCAAAGAGTAATAACTGTCTAAGAAAGCTTCTCAAATTTCGCCGTTCGGAGTCGGCAAAAAAACTGTAGGTCCCTTTTGCTCGTGAGAGAACAGTAGCGCGCACAACACGAGTAGTTGATGAGCAAGCTAGGCCCTGGTCCCCCAGTGGACTGTCGCGCCAACATTATTATTTTATTTGAACTCTGTCACCGACTCAAAACAAGTGATGCCATGGAAAATACATCAAATTTAGGACGTTCGGAACTTTTGTTGGACTTGGCTCTGCTGCTGGAGGGAATCAATCTTGTAGGCTGCCGTCTACGAGTCTACGTGTTTTGTGTCAATATTAATGTTGCGAATTATATGCAAATTTATTTTTGTCTTATTTCTGACCAAAAGTATGCTAATTTCCTCACTTTTCTTTTGTTTCAGGTGAGTTGATGTCCTTGGGACTGGCAAGAATGGAATGCCTGGCATAGATAAGTAGATTTGTAGAATATCTCGGGAAAAAGTTTCCTCGTAAACAATTTAATTCTACTTAAGGTTTAATTTTTTAAGGTTTCGTTTCCACAAACAAACATAATTTTTTTCATATTTCATTCGAGTTGAATGTGTTTGACCGTCACTTGGGGTGCTATCTGTTAATAAATGTCAACTACGATAGTGGATCCTTGAACAATCGAAAAGCTCGTTAAAATTACTAGAACTAACTACAAACGTTCTGATTCACACACTTCCAACCACTTCTAGGGCATAACCCGGTTTTAGTCATCATCATACACAGAGAACGGTTAAAGTGAAAATACGAGGGTTGCCTTTTGTATTTCATGATCATCTAAGTACGGTTGCGACATGTCCAGTTTTTCCGAAAAATCAGGCAACCATTTGCTTGGAAGTGCTTTTTGCGCGAGGACTTTTGTTGGATTTGGCTCAATTTGAATCACCTATACAGTCGACTGTGTTTACTTTCGGGCTCATACGCGTTAATCCACGATTCATCACGATTCATCACCTGTCACAATGTCTTAGACGTGTTTTGAAGCACAGCGATCGTATTTTTGGAGCATTTCTTTCGACCAATCGACACGAGCCTTTTCTTGTGTGTGGGATCCAATGCGTACAAATTTTTTTGACGGTCAAATATTCATGCAATATTGAATGTATGCTGGTCCCACTAATGCCTGAGGTCGTCTCAAACTCACAGTAGGTCACATGACGTTCTTGCAATATCAGTTGGCGCACAGCATCAATGGTTTCCGGAACAACAACTGATTCTGAACGACCTTCACGAAATTCGTCTTAGAGTGAACTACGACCTCGGTTGCATTCACCATACCATCGATAAACTGTGGTCCTTGATGGAGCTGTATCTCGCGAAATTGAATTAAGTTCATCGATGCACTGTTGTTGAGTTAATCCAAGTCGAAAGTTGTACAAAATAATCGCTGGAAAATTTTCACCATTTAATTCCATATTTTGGGCGAGATGAATCTTTTAAGTTACTGTAAACAACACAAATAGCTCTCGTATGTCAAAACGTTCTGCGTACGGATAACCTCAAAAATCTCAAACTTTACAATAGAGCTGGCAGTTGCCAGATTGCAACACTAGGGTTGCCCAATCCCGAAATATAAAAGGCAACCTACGTACCAGCACAATGATGCAGTAAAACTCTTGTTGATCCACAATTGTCCCAAATTGTTACAGACACCTG
Organism: Eristalinus aeneus; assembly: GCA_955652365.1. Taxonomy (NCBI): domain Eukaryota; kingdom Metazoa; phylum Arthropoda; class Insecta; order Diptera; family Syrphidae; genus Eristalinus; species Eristalinus aeneus. The sequence goes on from OY019132.1 coordinate 39,793,037, forward strand.
CACAGGGCCCAGACCTTAATGTTTTTGAGCATCTTTGGAAATAACTTGGTAGGCGAGTATACGAAACAAAGTTCCACTCATTGACAGAACTTAAAAACGGTTTGGTAAAGGCATGGCATTCTATTCAGCCTGCAACATGCAAAAAATTGGTGGACACGATGCCAACACTATTACCTACAGTTTTGCAAGTTAAAGGCTAATAATTATTGGCGCTACAGTCCAAAGGGGGACCAGAGCCTCGCTTTCTCATGAACTACTCGTGTTCTGCGCGCTACTGTTCTTTCCCGAGTAGAAGGGACCTACAGTTTTTTGCCGACTTCGAACGGCGAAATTTTGAGAAGCTTTCTTAGACAGTTATTACTCTTTGAGTGTTGTCAGCAGCTCGAAAGAGGTGGTGCCGTGAAAAATTCGAAAAATTGGTGTTGAGCTGGGAGTCGAACTTAGACCCTTCGGCGTGTGAGCGTCGCACTCTACCCACTACGCCACGGCGACCACAAAGACTATACTTCACAGGATCATTTCTGTAGTCAGTCTTCATTTACTTTCAAATAAGTTAAAGGCTATACAATTTAATATTAATACACAATTCTTTGTTATTTTTTGCCCGTTATTTGTTGCACAGTATAAAATGAGTGTTTATCCTACTCGTATTGTCGTGTTTTTAACTGCTATGTTGAGTTTTTCCTTAAATGTTCGTTTTTGTTACTGAAGAAGATGTATCAAAAAATAAACATATGTAAAATAGAATTGCATTTTCAACTTATTTCATTAATTGTTTTACTTGAAAAGGAATAAGAACCTCTGTCCGATTATTTGTTGGAGCCACTGTATTTTTCTCTCGCCGAATAGCACATATGTTCTAAATCTCGTCATCTGCTTTTATTTTTTTTTTTCCTCAAGAATACCCATCACTTCCTTATCTCCTTTAATGACTTCTACTTGCCTGCACCATAAATCAGGAGTAGCGTAATCGGAAGTGCTCTATCACATATCTCAATAACATTCCAACGGAGTGCTGATGACACCAATAATAATTGTTTGCGCGACAGTCCACAATGGGACCAGGGCCTAGCTTGCTCCTCAACTACTCGTGTTGTGCGTGCTACTGTGCTCTCACGAGTAGACGGGATCAACAGTTTTTTGCCGACTCCGAACGGCGAAGTTTGAGAAGCTTTATCAGCAGCTCGAAAGAGGTGGTGCCGTGAAAAAATTGAGGTGTTCAGCCGGGAATCGAACCCAGACCCTTCGGCGTGTGAGCGTCGCACTCTACCCACTACGCTACGGCGACCGCGCTGATTACATTTCAGTGCTGAAAACAGTGTCATTCGATTTTTGGTTTCAAGTTGGTAACGCTCGTATTTGATACATGCTCCAAGTAAATATTAAATAAATATTGAGTTGTCAACCTTTTAATTGTAAAAACATTAACAATAGTGGAGCGGTCCATTATCAAAAAAAATATTGAAATTCAGCAACATCAACGAAAGTGGTGGCTTAGACTTAATCTCGTTGTTCCCATTACACGGTGGGTCTAGTGGTCATGATAGACCGGCTGCGCATGCAATCGGCAACTGTTGAAGAAATTTGTGGAGAGTTGAACTGTTACGTCGTCGTAATGCACTGTGCATTCAAAAATGTTCCTATTGTTAAAACATGTTGTGCCGATGATACGAATTAATTCATTCCCATGTTTGAATGCATATTTTCCACTTCCTACAACATCAGCAAAGCTAACAAAGCAAGCCTAACGTACTTTCAGAAAGCAGTGGGGGTTGAAAACTCTGAGCTGATGGTTTGACGAAAGTTCTCTTCAGTGATGAGGCTCATATCTCACTCACCCATTATGCAAACAATCAAGTTCACACATTCTTCTTCTTTTTCTTTGATTGGCGCTGCAGTACGGACCTAAACCAATATGCATCTGCACCTCACCCAATATCTCACCAGCCGTTTTTCAATAACGCACTCCTAGTGGTCTTTTTCACTTGTGTGTGCCTAGGTCATCAGCCTAGGTCACCATCTGTTGCGTTGTCCTAATAGCTTGAATTTGAAGACTTACAGGGCTGGAGCAGTGGTCCCCGTACAAAGTTCCAACTTAAACGTTATATCCAAAGATTGATGACCAGCCTCATACCGATGTTCAGACCACAGAGTTCATCGTTCCATCTTCTACTCCAAATGCCATCAACGCTAACAGGACTAAGAATCGCACTCAGAACTTGTCCTTCGAAAAGACTAAGGGCTTTCTTTATCCGTTCCAAGTTTCCGCGTCATAAAGTATTGCTGAGATGATCAAGCTGTTGTACAAACTCGACCAATCTTTCAAGAGAGGACTCCATTTCTCACTTGCCTCTTAAGCCCAAAGAAACAAGCAATGGCAAGAGTGATTCTGCGTTTGATTTCGGTACTGATGTTGTTGACCTTCTTGACCGCGGAGCCGAAGTAGACAAATTCCTGTCCAATGTGACGCTCTATCCGAGACGTAGGTTTTGTGTGTCCTTTCTTAACGACAGCATGAACTCCGTTTTGTCCCCATTGGCCACCAGACCCATGTTAGCCGCGTCCGTTTCAATGCCGGCATGCGCCTCATTGAAGACTATCTGTGTTCCTCCAATAACGTCAATGTCCTTAATGTAAGCTAGCAGTTGAGTTGTCTTTTGCATGATCGTGCCTTTCCTGTTGACTTATGTGTTACGCACGATCTTCTCAAGAATGATATGAAAGAAGTTACACGACAGTGCGTCTCCTTATCTAAAACTTTTTTTGACATTGAAGATCTCGGTGAGTTCGTAACCGACTTTGACGGAGCAGCGAAAGTCCTCCATCGTCAATCCACACAATCGGACAAGTTTGGTGCGAATGCCAGAATTAGACATGGCACTGTATAATTTTTGGCGCTACAGTCCAAACGGGAGACCAGGGCCTAGCTTGCTCATCAACTACTCGTGTTGTGCGCGCAACTGTTCTCTCACGAGTAGAAGGGACCTACAGTTTTTTGCCGACTCCAAACGGCGAAATTTGAGAAGCTTTCTTAGACAGTTATTACTCGTTGAGTGTTGTCAGCACCTCGAAAGAGGTGGTGCCGTGAAAAATTAGTGTTGAGCTGGGAATCGAACCTACAACCTTCGGCGTGTGAGCGTCGCACTGTACCCACTACGCCACGGCGACCACGCACATTGTCATATGCAGCTTTAAATTCGACGAATAGGTGGTGGATGTCATACTTTTTAGGTCTTTTCCAGGATCTGCCGCAAAGTGAAAAACTGATCAATTGCGGTATTGGCCTCAATCTACACCAATAAGAATCAGATCGTTTCGATTAGTGCTTCTTGAGCCTTTTCCAGGTTTTGCTGTAAAATGAAGATCTGATCTATTTTGGACTTTCCTGGCTTGGAACCACACTGGCAAGAACCGATCATAGCGTTTTCAGGCGCTCACACTGGCAAGAACCCATCATAACGTTTTCAGGCGCTCGCACAATACGGCAGAGAGGATTTTTCACACACAGGATTCAGGACATTCACAAGAAATCGAAGAAATTGGTGGGTTGTGTGGTTAAAAAGTGTCACTGAGAGACAGTCAATACGAGTAATCGAATGACAACCAGTTGAAGAAAATGGCTGGGACGATGCGTCGTCGGGGGGCAACAAACCCTCCTCCGCATCATGAAAAATTCAAGTTTCCGCTCCCTTCTGTAAGCAACTTCTCGGTCACAAAATTTGACACCGTCGGTTGACCCTCAGGATCTTGCTTTTGATGCCGCCAGATAACTTTCGGTGCGGGTGCATGAAAGAGCGTGCTCACGCAAATGATCCCCCAACTCAAGATGCTTAAGCAGCAAACATCCCTGAAGTGATGGCCGCTTTAGTCCTTGAAATGTGTGAAACAGTGTTTTGAAATAACTTCAAAGGAGCGCTATACTATAAGCTACTATGCTGCAGTAGATGCCACTGAATCATCAATCCCACAAATATGTGACACCGGATAACCCTATACAAGGACAGCTTTCAAGTCCAACTGTGCTCCTGCTCCAGATCACGTCGACACTCCAGCAAACCTCATGCCGCCATAAAATAAGCCGACAACACCCCATAACATTACGAATGCACACATAACCCCGTGGTTTGGCGTTGCTTATCAGTGCATTCATGATGTCGCCTGCGAACACTCAGTCAAGTTCAAAGATTCTCCGTTCTAATCCAAGCGCACGAAGGTGGGCTCTACTTCTCCGATTAAATTCGATTAGACTTGAATTACGGCAATTAACGTGTTTGATGCGAAACTTGCTGTTTACGTTTTGTTTGAATTATCGCTGTTGTCAGGCCTTCACTGAGTGCTTTCAATTGTTTTCGATTGTCAGTCGCAGTCACGCTGCTTTCGCGAGATTTCCTCTTTAATCTGCTCGAAGTGCACGCGAGTGCAGAATTGAGATCTTCTGCGAGGTCATCAGTCCAGTTGATCGGAAAATTTTCCCTCATTCATTCGTTGTTGCAGGAAGTTATCTCCACTTTCGATGAGCTGTTTCAGCTTTGTTGCAGCTCTCCCCACTGTCTAGTTTCATAAACAAATCAAAGGCCCAAGTCCAAAGTTCCTGAATCTGATAACTCGGATGTGTAATTGAATTAATTTGTAACAATTTATAATCGGGAGTGCCTTGTGCAGCTATTCCATGTCTTAAAGCAGTTCCTCTTTGCACCAGAATTGTGCACGCTTAAAGCCCATCTGCCCCTGAGGGTCTTTCCACACCTTTAATCCTCCCCAGGGACAAACAATCATCTCTCCGACAATCGTGCGGTCACCTCAAAAGGGGTGAAATAATTTTCCTGAAATTACTGAACAAGGATATCTTTGTGTAGCACAGAATTAAAATTCCCCTCACACTGTTCATTTCGCTGCGCTGGAGGCTGCGGCAGGATCATGCCAAATCAATATCCCGAGTCAATATTTAATTTTAAAATTTCTCATAGTCGTCTCCCCGCACACGCCCCTTCACTTGGGTGGTATTTATTTTCGAAAGCAATTTATTGTCCTTGCACGGAGTGCACTGGCACACACACGAGTGAGCACACACAATCGGCTCTCAGGCTCTCTCGTTGCTCAGCGCCAAGCAGGCAAGTGCTCATTGTCTAGCAGTGAATGCAGCCATTGGATACGTTATCCACGGGATTGAACAGCCCGCCGGAATGAACCGGCAGATAAAGGATTCGTTGTGGCGCGTCCTCAAAAAGACAATCACCCTGACTGGCAAACGCGAAGCGCGCTCACCTGCAGGGGTGGGTGGCGGTGGATGAACCCCGCCGAGGAAGGCGACTTCTTAACTGACTCCCCCACTTGGGCAATGATGAAAGGCTAATAAATTGCCGAGCAGCCGCGAATTGATTATTTTCTAAGCACCCCCACTCCGGCACCCACAGCGAACGAGCCAAAAAATGGCCGTCCTTCAGGACACAATAGGAAGCACTTATGGCGAATTGAATTGCCTGCTCGGTGTAATGCTGAGCTGAATAATTTCTCCAGCGCCACAGTTGTTGGGTCTGTTGTCTCGTTTATGTCGTCTATCTCCGCCGCAATCGCAATCAATAAATCGCCGTCCAGGCGGTGGACGATTGGGGCTGTTTCGTTTTTTGTTTTTGGGAACATTGCTGACTCGGTCATAACTCACGACATGCTTGGTTGGCTTCCATGATTAGATGGACACCGTCTGCGAGTGCGTGTCCTTTCGGCTAATGAATTTTTATATCTGCTCTGTCGTGCGGCGGGGAGTGTCGGCGTCGGAGGAACTTTGTCTGTGACCCAGTTTTTGAAGCGAGCTAATGCGCTTTGATGTTTTTAAATATCAACACACTAGTGGGTGTGACCTATTTCCGGAGTGCGTGGCGTTGTATGCCTTGCGCGGCATGGGGGATCTTAATTGAAGTCAAACAATGCGGGAATTGGGTGGACTGGGTGCACATAAATCAAGCTGAGACACACTTCCGGCCATTAAGCAATATGTGTAGTCGTTTGCAGATTTAAATTGCTCTATGAGAAGACGAAGAGGGGGAATATCTGCCGTCGCGGGACATGTTTGTTGTGAAGACGAGTCCTTGAGGCGTTTCGATGAAAATGTGTCGTCAGTGCAAACATCTGGAAATGGCCGTTGAGTAGGATATGGCTTGAGTTGAGAAACCATTGAATTTATTTTTAGGAATCTACGTGACGTGACGTAACGTTATCTGCTGTAACTTCACGTTACTTAATATGGCGTGACTTGTAATTACGTAACGTGACGTGACTTGACGTTACCTAACGTTAATTGACTTGACATTACGCAACGTGACGTGTCTTGATGTTACGAACATGATGCGACTTGACGTTACGTTACGTAATGTGACTTGACGTTACTTGACGTGACTTGATGTAACGCGACTTGACGTTATGTAACGTAACTTGACGTTACGTAACGTGATGTGACTTGACGTTACGTAAGGTAATGTGACTTGGCATTACGTAGCGTGACGTGACTTGACGTTACGTGATGCGATTTGACTTGACGTCACTTAACTTGATGTGACTTGACGTTACGTAATGTGACTTGACGTTACGTAACATACCTTGACGTTACGTCAAGTGATGTGATTTGAAATTACGTAACGTGACTTGACGTTACGTAAGTTGGTGTGACTTGGCATTACGTAGCGTGACGTGACTTGACGTTACGTGATGCGATTTGACTTGACGTCACTTAACTTGATGTGACTTGACGTTACGTAATGTGACTTGACGTTACGTAACATAACTTGACGTTACGTCACGTGATGTGATTTGAAATTACGTAACGTGACTTGACGTTACGTTAATGGACTTGACTTGACGTTAAGTAACGTTACGTGACTTGACATTACGTAATGTATCGGAACTTGACGTTACGAAACATGATGTGACTTGGCATTACGTAATGTGACTTGGCTTGACGTAACGTAACATGGCGTGATTTGAAGTTACGTAACGTAACGAGATTTTACATTACATAACGCGATGTGATTTGATATTACGTAACGTGACATAACTTGTCACTACCTCATGTGAGTTGACCTAACGCGGTTTCGTCTACGCCTTCTTTTCAGTGAATTTTAATTACTGTTTTGTTGGACTGGCGGGACCATGGTGAGAGTGCCAGGTTACCAGTAAGATAACTTTTTGGCCCAAATAAAAAACCTTAAGCTTGCATGAAAATTTTGACATTATATGCGTTTATGCCGCCTGTAGGAGGGAATTTAAAGTTCCCAAAAGTTTCCGACCTTCCTTGACTAAAATGGAAAACAAAAATGAGCATGCAAGTTGCGGCAGCTGTCCATAAAGCTATACTAAAGACGAGGTGCTGGCCGAATAAGATTCAAGCCCAACTCGTGCTCTAGCGTCAGTTTCAAAAAAAAAAAACTCAGTCAAGAAGAAGTGAAAACTGCAGTAGAAATATGCAACTTTATCAGAACTTACTCAAAATCTGCTTTAGCGATTACATACCTTGGTCTCAACTTATCATTGATTGCTCGGCGAAGAAGTATGGGTGTCAATCATCAACCTTTCAGTCGTCTGCATAAGTCAGTCAATCAAGAGTTTTCCGAAGAGAAACCAAAAGCGAACCGAAGAGAAACAAATGTGTCTCTCGCCTTAGCAACAGATTAGTTTCTTTTACGATTTCCTACCACACCTTCTTCGGCGTTTGAGTCTTCTAGCAGAGCCCTAGTCCGTTGGCAAAACCAATGTGTGACTGAGATGATCGTGTCAGCTCCATCGGCGATCAGTGAGTGTGGATCACTTTTGGAGTGTGGCGCCATAAAAGCAAACACGTCAAATTACATGATCGCCAAGGCAATTTGTTCAATTAATGCTTCAATTTAATCTCTTATCCGCCCGTAGCGTGTATTAAGACTTGTCGCGCATTGCTAAATAAACTCCGCATATGGCGCCTTGTGTTGTGTCACGTAATATTGGAAGCCACTCATTGCCGGTCGACGTCCATTTTCGGTTGGGAAATTTGGTTCGATGTAATCGTTTTAGAACACGGTAAAATCATTTTTATGTCATTCTTCTGACTAAAAAGAAGAAATTTAATTGCTTCGGTGTCAAGAAGAGAATTCCTGCTTTAGTTTGACTGCCCGAACGTTAAATGCCGCCAAAGTTGTTTCATAGCGATAATTCCACTTTTCGCTTTTGGGATAGCTGTCTTTAAAAACCGCCACCGAAAACATCTCATGACATGAGAAAACTTTCTTTTTGGGTGGCAGAGGAGCACTCAGATTCAAAAACTGTCCATTAGAATGGGCAGACAACCTGTTTATTTATTTATTTATACAGACTAACATAGAAATGTGAAATTACAATGTTAGTACTTGTTTTTTTTTTTGAAGAGCACAAGCTACAAAGGCTTTCGGCTCGAACCCCAGACAACCTAAATTTAAGGTATTCTTGTAATTCTTGGTCTTCGAGAGGCATACCAGCGGTCTAAGTTGTGAATCCCAGTTTCAACGGACGCACACCTTCCGCGGGAGCTCGTCACGGTTCCCGCATGTATGTCTAGCAGTTTCTCACCATTCCGCTCCAAGCACCAATCACGCTCCAAGCACTCCAGAAGCAAACAACCGCCACCTGATCAGAGTTAAAGGCGGGACAATTACAGAAGAAGTGCTTTACAGTGTCTTCATAGTCTCTAGTTAGCCCAAGCACACTTAAGTGCTTTGTAAATGTGAAGCGCCGCTTAAGTACACCACTAAGCGGGCTGCAGTCTAGAGATACGAAAAATGCAGCATATGCCTTGCTAACGTTTAGGAGCATGCACTTGGTCAGATTGCATCATGAAGGTATCTCGGATTGATTTGACGAGAGACACAATTGTTGATTCAAGCCGCGACCAAGGCCGCGGACAGTGCCAGTGTAGATTCGTCCCCTATGACTGCCTCGTTCAATCATTTTTAAGGAATTGTATCTTCCTTATTTCCTTCCTTCCTGATCGCCTCGGTCAATCCTTCCTAAGGAAGTTTGTCCGCAATCCTGTTGCCGTATTAATTCTAAACATAGGCAAGGCTTAGCGAATTCATTCTGCCACTCAAAATAAGGAAAGACTTGACAAATTAAGGAAAGACTTGACGCAGATACTACAAATAATTAACCTCTTCTCCCGAATAGGGTTCGTCTCCATTAAAATTCTAGAGGTAATTACGGGGATTGCCTTTTATATTTCGGGATTAGAGAACAAAAACAAATATTAATCATCGAAAAAAAACTTTATTGTTTTTCAAAATATTCCTCATGAAGATCTATACACTTTGGCATGCGATTGAACCAATCGTCGAAGCACTTTTGCCCCTCAAATTGAGGTATTTCCAAAACATGCATTCTGAACACATCAATCGCTTCTTCAGGTGTCGAAAAACGTTGACCTCTCACTTTATTTCTTACGTACGGGATTAAAAAAGAAGTCATTCCGTGCCAAGACAGGACTATATGGCGGACCACTCATCAAATTGATGTTAAGTGCTCAAAACTGCAGTTGTTTGAGCCGATGTGTAAGAGCTCGTTGTGGTGGTGAAAAGTGATCCGTCTTCGGCGGATGGTTTTCCTGATTTCTTGGAAGACAGCTGGCAACCAAATGGTTGTGTACCACTCAGAATTGACTGTTCTGCGTTGTTGTAGTGGTACGGCTGCAACATGTCCATTCTTCCCGAAAAACAGGCGGCTATTTGCTTGGAAGTGCTTCGTGCGCGAGCAACTTTTGTTGGATTTGGCTCAATTTGAAACACCCATACAGCGGAGATGGGCATAAAATAACATAATGACTAATGACTAAAGAAACGTGACTAAACGTTAGTCATGAATAATTTATTTGCCGGATTTATTCATGACTAACGTTTATATAACGGTTTTAGACAAGGCGACGCACTGTCATGTGACTTCTTTAACATCTTCCTCGAGAAGATCGTGCGTAACTCACAAGTCAACACCAGAGGCACGATCTTCCAGAAGTCAGTTCAATTGTAAGCTTACGCTAATGACATTGACGTGATTGGACGAACACAGCGAGCCGTCAATGAGGCTTTTGCTGGCATTGAAGCGGAAGCGGCTAAAATGGGTCTTGCGGTAAATGAGGGCAAAACGAAGTACATGCTGTCATCAAGGAAGGACACACAACATCGACGTCTCGGACGGAGCGTCACACTAGGCAGCAGAAACTTCGAGGTAGTTAAGGACTTTGTCTGACAACAACATCAGTACCGAAATCAAACGCAGAATCACTCTTGCCAACCGCTGTTTCTTTGGGCTCAAGAGGCAATTGAGTAATAAAGCCCTCTCTCGAAGGACTAAGCTCGCTTTATATAACAGCTTGATCATCCCCGTCCTACTATATGGCGCAGAATCTTGGACGTTAGCAAAGGCGGATGAGGAAGCCCTTAGTCTTTTCGAGAGAAAAGTTTTGCATGCGATTTTTGGTCCTGTTTGGGTTGATGGCATCTGGAGGAGAAGATTTAATGACGAACTCTATAGGCTGTACAGCGACATGCGCCTGGTTAAGCGTCTACGGACGTTACGCTTAAGATGGCTAGGCCATGTAGAGCGTATGGACACCACTGCTCCGGCTCGAAAAGTCTTTGAATCCGAGCTATTGGGACAACGCAACAGAGGACGACCTAGACTGAAATGGCGCACAAAAGTGGAGAAGGACCTCAACCAACTTGGAGTGCGCAACTGGAGACAGCTGGCGAAAGATCGTGCTGGCTGGAGAGGTATGTTGGTTGAGGCCCAGGTCCACCCCGGACTGTAGCGCCACAAGAAGAAGAAGAAGAACGTTTATTCATGATTTTTCTTAATTTATACATATGATTGACGGTTATTCATGATTAATGTCTAGTCATGACTAACTCTGTATCATTGGACTGGTGGTTAAATCGCGGGCATGTCGAAAAACAAGATAATTTTTTTTATGTCTTGTTTATGGGTTTCTTGACTGATGTATTAGATGCTGTGCAATACATATGAGGCGCCTGCCTGACCATAGGAAAAAGTGACAAATATAATGACAAGCATAAAAGTGACAAAGTCGAAGATGGTGATATTATTTTGCTCTATAATATACATATTTACATATTAATATATTATATTTACACGGTCAAACTACAATTGCAAAAACTATGTGGTAAAAAATCACATAAAAATTAAAAGTTCAACGGTAATATTTTAAAGTTCGTTATCCACTCTCATTCATTCATCATTTGAAGTAATGTCTTATTTTTTTATGAACAAAGGCTTGCTCTTATTTAGTAATTAATGACTAATGATTAACTTATTTGAAGAACTCATGAATAGTGATTGATTTAGTCATGAGTAATTTCTACGAATAATGAATGATTTATTGGTCAATCATTATTTTCATGAATAATGAATAAATTAGTCATTAGTCGCTTCAATCCAGTAACTAATGACTAATTTAGTCATTATTTGACCAAAAATTTGCCCAATACTGCCATACAGTCGACTGCTGTTTACTTTCGGGCTCAGACGCGTAAATCCACGATTCATCACCTGTCACGATGTCATAGACGTTTTTCGAAGCACCGCGATCGTAATTTTGGAGCATATCATTCAACCAATCGACACGAGCCTTTTTTTGAGCGACAAAGTGTGGGATCCAACGCGTACAAATTTGTTGACGGTCAAATGTTCATACATTATTGAGTGTATGCTGGTCCCACTAATGCCTAAGATTGTCTCAATCTCGCGATAGGTCACATGACGAACTTGCAATATCAGTTGGCGCACAGCATCAATGGTTTCCGGAACAACAACTGATTTTGGACGACCTTCACGAAATTCGTCTTGGAGTGAACTACGACTACGGTTGAATTCACCATACTATCGATAAAAACTGATCCTTGATGGAGCTTCATCGCCAAAAATTGAATTAAGTTCATCGATGCACTGTTGTTGAGTTAATCCACTTTAAGGGTTGTAAAAAATAATCGCACGAACATTTTCACGATTTAATTCCACTTTTTTGGGCGAGATGAATCTTTTAAGTTACTGTAAACAACATAAATAGCGCTCGTATGTCAACACGTTCTGAGTACTATAACCTCAAAAATTTCAAACTTTACAATAGAGCTGGCAGCTGCCAAATTGCAACACTAGGGTTGCCCAATCCCGAAATATAAAATACAACCTTCGTACTTTACTTTCAATGCATTTTTGTTTCTATTTTTTCATTTTCCTACATGCTTGACAAAAAGCTAGCCGAGGTATACGATTGGAAAATGGACAAAAAGTCACTTAGGAGGAGTGAAGTCTAAAGTTGACGTTCTAAACAAAATAAGCCCCAGCTTCACACCTCTCCATCGACTTGAAGCCTTTATTGGAAATCCGAGTACATTTCAGTTAGTAGTAGAGTACGATTCAGTTTCCAGAGCCAGTACTGGATGTAAGTGGAAGTGGGCTTTGGTCTAAGGAAAGTGGACTTTGTATAAACGTCGCAACTGTATTATTGGTGTCCTCGCATCAGACAAAATTCTTGGTCACCATTGTCAACCTGTTGACTCGTCACTTCTTTTCTCACACTTCACAGAAATCCCTTACGCCAGAAATAGAAACACTATCGTAACCGGTACCTTTTTAACGACAACAAGCTAAGTTCGAGGTGTGAAAGAATTTTAAGTATAAAAACATACATAAAAAGTTGCATTAATTTGAATTAATTTGTTTGTTATATATTTCTGTCCAAATTAGTGCCGCAGCGCGTATAAAAATATTTACCTTGGAAATGGTATGTTATTTACATCTTTTTACCGGAGAGATTCTAGATCTGTTTGGGAATTATAAGAAAGAAGAAGAGCTTAGAGGCAAACGATGGAACTTTGAACCGTGAATGTCGTTCATAGGCTTCGATGAAGATGAAAATTGAATAATGCATAGGTCCCGTAGTATACTCGTATCGCCTTTTCATCTCAAGATCCGATTCAAAAGTCCTCCCTTTCTTTGATGTTTTTCAAAAGTTCCGAGGTAAATAATCAGCTTTTTGACATCTTTCGATTTAAAATCGTACGGCACCCAATTTCATTGCCTCTGAATAAATTCAAACTTCTTTAACCGAAAGGAAATTGTTTGCTAAGTCATTCCTAACGAATCTGCGAGTTCAGTTTGCGTTTTGATCTCGTTTCAGTGAAGCGTTCAATTTCGCATCTTCAAACTTTTCTTTAGACTGGCGCCCTCTGTCTTCGACTATGAAATCAGTACTTTTGAAACAGTGAAAAGACTCTCGAGCATTCAATGAGATTCAGCTGACATTTTTCTTCCAATTAAAAAAGAAAATTAAAACCTTACCCACATCCTGTTTTTTTTAAACAAATCCTTATATTTTCGAAGAAATAAAAAATAATGTTGTTGCTTAAAACAGACGCTGGCGCGCGCTTATTATTGCCCACAAATGCAAATTTTTTCCAATGAAGTGGGCAGTCGCTTCCAAGATAAGCAGCCTGCATGTGGCGCCATCTTTTGACCCACTAATTGCTTTCCCAATAAGTTTATTTTTAATTGACTAATTTTAGCGATTTTCTAAAGGTTAGACTTGACCTTCATATGGCCATGTTTTTCTATTTCTTTCGCTCTTCCCTTATTCTCGATCTTCTACTATTTTGTCATATTTGCGAGTTTTTGGATTGTGAGCAGTCTATAGCAAGGAGGATGATTCTTTCCTGTTTGAGAGTCACTGACATTCGCGTCAAATTTCAGCCCGAAATACGATTAAGTGGATATAAGACTTAGAGATCGCAGCAAAACAATTCATTTAAGTCTTTAAATTCAAATGAGGGTGGAAAGTAAAAGCACGCCACGAAGTTCGACCAGAAAATGAAGACGTTCGCCTTTCAAAGCGTGCAAAGTAAAAGCACGCCACGAAGTTCGATCAGAAAATGAAGACACTCCCCTTTCAAAGCGTGCAAAGTAAAAGCACGCCACGAAGTTCGATCAGAAAATGAAGACGCTCGTCTTTAAAAGCGTGCAAAGTAAAGGCACGCCACGAAGTTCGATCAGAAAATGAAGACGCTCGCCTTACAAAGCGTGCAAAGTAAAAGCACACCACGAAGTTCGATCAGAAAATGAAGACGCTCGCCTTACAAAGCGTGCAAAGTAAAAGCACGCCATGAAGTTCGATCAGAAAATGAAGACACTCGCCTTTCAAAGCGTGCAAAGTAAAAGCACGCCACGAGGTTCGATCAGAAAATGAAGACGCTCGCCTTTCAAAGCGTGCAAAGTAAAAGCACGCCACAAATTTCGATCAGAAAATAAAGACCCTCGCCTTACAAAGCGTGCGAAATAAAGGCACGCCACGAAGTTCGATCAGAAAATGAAGACACTCCCCTTTCAAAGCGTGCAAAGTAAAAGCACGCCACGAAGTTCGATCAGAAAATGAAGACGTTCGCCTTACAAAGAGTGCAAAGTAAAGGCACGCCACGAAGTTCGATCAGAAAATTAAGACGCTCGCCGTTAAAAGCGTGCAAAGTAAAAGCACGCCACGAAGTTCGATCAGAAAATGAAGACGCTCGCCTTACAAAGCGTGCAAAGTAAAAGCACGCCACGAAGTTCGATCAGAAAATGAAGACGCTCGCCTTACAATAAAAAAGATCGGTTCCTCGCAGTCTGACAGTTTTTACTTAAGAAAGTTTCCATTGACGGCAGTAAAAGTATGTAAAGAATGTGACTTCGTTAAGAATTTCTTCTCCCGTTTCGTTGTTCCAAATTGAATGTGTCGCTAATGCAGATGACATTTCCGAACCTCATTAAACTGACTTCCATAGTGTATGACGAACCTGCGGCACAACTGCCAATTACCGACGTCATTCACCACATAAGCGCCGGAGAACTTTGAAATGGCACACTGACACGACTAATTATAAAGTTCAGCTGTGTATCGAACTACCGGCTGTGTCTGGTTGAAGTTTTCCTTTGGAAACACGTAATTTAACAACGTGCTCAAATTATTCAAATTACTGGCTGAAAACCGTGCTTGACAACGTGAGCCTGTGATACCTTGAGAGAAAGTGATGGTCATGGTCTACTTACAATGCTAATTTGTTTGTTTGTTGAAAGGCTTCGGAAATGCTGTGCGGGCTGAAGAGCTTACGCGTCATCAGCGGGCTGAGTTGGGTGCATGGAGGTTACTGTGAATTAAAATCTGATACGACACGGAAAATAATCTGTCTTGGCAGGGTTGAAATTCAGCTGAAAAGTCCGCGAGGTGAAAATGCATAGCTTGCGTGGCACAGCAGTCCAGAAGGAACCTCAACAACTACCCGTGCTTTTCCCCCTACAAGCAGACGCCACAAAAGGCTTATTGTCAATTTCGAAGCACGTATATTAAGAAAATTTTTGATGCCAATTAGCACACCTTAAGTGCTCAAGTTTCGCCTTACGGAGTCGGTAAAAAACTGTGGGTCTCTTCCACTCGTGACAAAACAGTAGCGCGCACAGCACGAGTAGTCAATGAGCAAGCTAGGCCTTGGTCTCTTGTGGACTGTCGCGTCATTCAATTATTTTTATGTGCTCAATGTATATGTTACTCACACTGGAACCGTTGTCAAGGAGCATTCAAAGAAGAACCCCCGATGTCCTGGGCCAAGCAATGCAGTGCCGTGTCTAGTGTTAGCATTCCCGGCAATCTCGTCAGTTGATGCAGGATGATGTTGGAGAACTCTCGCTGCTCCATCAAAGTCGACAAAGAACTTCCCGAAACCTTCAACGTCAAAAAAAAATATTAGACAAGGCGACATGCTTTGGCGTGATTTTTCACACTTGGAAAGTTTGCACTAAACTCAAATGTCAAAACTAGATGCCCGACCTTACGAAATCCGTTTAACTCTTTACTTACGCAGACGATATCAACGTTATTAACAGATCAAAATGAGCAGTCAATGAGACCTTTGTTGACATTAAATCAGAAGCACTAAAAATGAGTCTAACGGCGTATAAAGACGCACATCATCGATGTCAATGACAGGTTGTTATTGTGAACAGCAAAAACCTTGAGGTAGTGAAGGACTTCGTCTACAACGGATCTAGAGGAAAGAGGGACAAAAATTCCAGCCCCGAGGTTAAATCCAGAATTACTCTTGGCATTCGCAGTTTAAAGAGTCTCGAACAACAAGCTGACATTTTAACACTTTAATATCCCATTCCTGTGGAAACATAAAGACAATTAAAAGCGGATGAAGAAGCTTAAAATAGCAAGGAAAAGCTGGGAAAAGTTCTGCGTACGATTTTTGACCCTGCTTAAGTTAATACTGCCTGGAGGAGAAGAATCAACTACGAACTGTAAAAGCTCTGCAGAACTATGTAGAGCGAGGAGACACCACAGTTCTAGTCAGGGATTTGTCAACCTAAGCTGTGCAAAGGCATGTAGATCGAGGAGACACCACAGTTCTAGCTTGATACTTCGGAAAGAGTCAGCCAGCACAAAATATCACAAGCTGCCTCCAACTGTGCACTCCTTCTTGATTGCTGAGATTAAATGGCTGGGATTTGAACACGTTCATCCTCCGCAGAGTCTGTAAGTTCGTAATTGAATCTTCTGCTCCAAATGTCAGCGTGGCTCACTCGCCGAAGGTCTAGGTTCAATTCCCGGTTCAATACCTCGAATTTTTCACGGAACCACTATGAGTTGCTGCCAACACTCAAAGAGTAATAACTGTGTAAGGAAAATCTTTTCAAACTTCGCCGTTTGGAGTCGGCAAAAAACTGTAGGTCCGTTCTACTCGCGAGAGAGCAGTAACCCGCACAACACGAGTAGATGATGCGCGAGCTAGGCCCTGGTTATTAATTATTAATAATTAATTACTATTAATTCTTCGCGACTCAACTCAAAAGAATCAGAGTGAAGTTTTTTTTCCTGTTCTGAACCTTTGTGGGAATTTTTTAGAATGTCGTTTAGTTTCTTTTGCCAGTTTAAATGATTCCACACCATCGTCTGTGGAATGTCGCAGGACCTCTGTTTCGGTAAAGACTTAACGGATCATTCAAAAAGTCCTGGGACATGTAGGGGGCGCCACTAACAATAATTGGGGCAGAGTGCGACGTTCACACGTCGAAAAGTCTAGGTTCGATTCCCCTCTTTCGAGCCGCAACAACACGCCGAAGGGTCTAGGTTCGATTCACGGCTGAACACCTTGAATTTTTCACGGCAACACCTCTTTCGAACCGCTGGCAACATTTAAAGACTGATAACTGTCTAAGAAAGCTTTTGAAACTTCGCCGTCCGGAGTCAGCGAAAAACTGTAGGTCCTTTTTTCTCTTGAGAGACCAGTAGAGCGCACAGCACGAGTAGTTGATAAGCAAACTAGGTCCTGGTTCTCCTGTGGAATGTCGTGCCACCCAATTATTATCATTTGGTACTATTCATTAACAGAAATTACTAATTTAACAGAAATTACTAATTGTGTTTAACAATGCGATTTTCAATCCAATGTCGATCCTCAAACCACTACTCCTCACTTTTGACAAAAGTCTTTCCACCCTGCGCAGTTCCAATTCCATCACACATTACAACCAATTCTACTGAAAAACACCTACTGCTGGTCTGCAAGGATGCGACACCACACCATCACCTACCACAGAGACGAAGAGGAAAATTTCAAGTCAAATAAAAACGCATAGGAGTTAATTTTGTTTAAAAATTGAATTTAATATGAGTTTTCTTTTAATTTTTTCTAATCATTTCTTTTCTCTCGTTTGAATTTTGTTTTGTGCTTTTTAGTTTCGGTTTTCTTTTTTGCTCTCTCTTTTTCATTCACTTATCTAGAACACAATTTTGTAATACTTTATTTTCTCGTCTCCACTTAAACGTCTACGAAACACATTACTACATTCAAGAACAAACAAATAAAGTTAAAATTAAAAATAAAAACACATAATTAGAAATTCATTTCATCATTACCACACACGTAGTAGCTCTTAAATTTGCAAAAAAATTAAATATCTTAGGACACTGAAAATCGAAGTCAATAGTCATACTAAACAAAAAAAATACTACTTCATACATTCACATACAATTTTGAATAAAATATAAATAAATACTAAAATACAACTTCCACATGTTTAGAATTTAATTTTAGCCTTATATCCTGATGAGACAACAAAATTTGTTGTTGATGAATTTTACATAAATTTAGAATTTAATTTTGTAGTTTGTTTTTGGGATTTTTTTGCATATAACATTTTTTTGTTTTTTTTTTACATTTTTTTCTTTTATTTTGAGATATAAATAAGGATGAGGGATGATAGTTTGTTTTTTGTGCGTGGGTTAATTTCATTAGTGGTTACGCTTAATTTATAATTATAGAGTCGGTTTTTTTGTTTTCATTTGTTGCACTTCTACATGCTTAGGAGTTGTGGTGTGGCTTGTGTTCACTTTTTTTCGGCTTCCTGCGCTTCCTGTTTCATGATGATATTCGCCGTATAAATATCACAGACAATCTCAAAATTTTCTTCTAAATTTGTTTCCATTCCATTTGTTTCTAGTTAACGCTAAACTTGTCCTTTTTGCTTGTTTCCTTTCATTCTTTTTTTATTTTTTTTTTTTTTTGGGTTTGTGAATTGCAGTCTCAAAAAGGAATTTTTTACGAATACTTTAAATGTTTTAATTTGTTGCTGTTGTGTGTTTGATGGGATTGGACGGAGGGACGGGATGCCTCCTCCTCTGATTTCCCATATCCTTGGGCGAGAATTTTGACTGATTTCTCGTTTGCTTGCCTGATTCGTGGGGTAACATCAATTCAGTTGCTTAACCTACACTGATCTTTGATGCCAAATAATGTAGATGCAAGAATGTGCAGACAAGTGCTGTCAGATTGCCCATCGCCACGGTCATGTGGATGCGACGGAATGCCTTGTGAATACCCTGATAGTGGGGGCATTTGACAAGATCTCCTGGCTCAAGCTGACCAACCTCTTGGCCACTGCCGACGGTGATCTCAAACTTGTGCTTCTCACGCATCAGACGCAGAAGGGGTGGCGCCAGGTAGAGACGAACAGTGACTTCGATGACGGCGCACACTGTGAGTGCGATGACTTGAACATACGCCGAGAACTCCCAGTGTCCAGCTATCACTTTGATGAAGAGGATCAGCGTGAGTATGCTGAGCATCGAGTTCATTGCGAAATACTTGGGGAACAGGATCTGCTGACAGAGACCGAATGTATGGCGCGGCAGTGCAAAGTATAGAGATAGTCCTGAAAGAAAGAAAGAAAATAGAGATTAGTCTGATGTCCGTCTGTGTTGTCCGGCGATTGGATTGAAAGCTTATCTAATCAATCGATCGCTTTCAATTGAATGAACGGGGAAGGAGAGTGATGCTTACCTGAGACAAATGTCATCCATATTTGTGCACCAAAATGTGTTGCAAACGCGCCTAGATACGCCACCAGGGCCCATCCACTGCGCCTCTTATTGGAATGCAATGCAGCCTCTTCGTTTTCAAGCAGATTTGGCCACACGGCCAACAGAACAAATGACAAAATGCCAACGGCTATGACATGTGCCGGTTGTGTTGATTTACTTAGAACTCTGCAAAGAATCAGAAAAAAACCAAAAATTGTCAAAAAATTTGCATTTCCCAAAGGTTTCATTCAATTTTCTAAAAATACACTTCGACAACTGTGTTCGTGTGTGAATTTGTGTCTTTGTGCGTTCTTGTCGCCGACCCTGGACTGCCTCGCGTGTGCATGTAATCTCTGTAACTATTCACACCGCCATCGAAATAGTTTCCTAAATACAATGCACAGCGGTTTTGTTCTCCGTTTTTTGAGATTTTTTTTTTTGTTTTTTGTTCTCTAAATTGCATTTTGTTGAGTCGGTTTGCTGTCTTTTTTTCGTGTTTGGCGTCGGCGACAGAATGGCCTACGTGCGAAAACGCACTCACCCAGTACGTTCGTTCATTGCAGAGGTGAGCGCGAAGCGAGAAATAATTTGAAACAAAAAATATGCGCGCGTTTTGATTAAAACAATGATGGAGGCAGAAAAAAAGTGGAAAAGGGAAGGCATAAATTAGCACAGTGCTTTTTTTTTTTTCAATAACGAACTTGTAGCGTACGATAATTGGTAACAATCGGTGGGTCGTCGCGCATATTGATCATGCAGCGGTCGGGCAGTCGGTCAGATGGAAAACAAAACGAGGGTGAAGTCAATGATTTACGGCTGGAAAAGCATAGTTCGTTGATTTGCCCTGAATTTGCTTTCTGTCGCTGTACATTTTTTTTTTTTTTTTGAATAGTGGGTCACTTCCGTGCAAGAGACCGTTAAATTCAAAAGATTTTCAATGTCATTTGAAGTCCAGTAGAAAGCACAAGCTAATTGAGTTTTCCAATCACCTCCAGGAAACCACAAACACATGCAATGTGCAATATTCCGATCAATCAGAACAGAACAAGCAACAGACACTTGAGCAACACAATCGTCTGGTTTCCGTACCCAGAATCATGTTCTCAATCAATGCATCAAGCCTGTCGGCTGTTACATACAGCGACCGTCGACAAGGACACACTTGCAAATTTGTTATTCAATTTCTTGTTTATGCTTTCATGTCTGTTTGTTTGTTAGGTGAGCTCTTCCCTCGAGGACATTGCTTTTACTTTGATTAATATTGAAATCATTTCTTTCGTTTTTCTTTTCGTCCCCTTCGTGACTGCATATCTAATTGGGTGTCATTTATCTTACTTCCTCTTGCGATTGCACACAGAAAACAGAAGCAGAGCAAAAGAAGTAAAAGCAATTTCTGAATGGGTACACGACTGTTGGTATCTGTTGATTTTTCTTTTTTTTTTGCCATGTCTGGATGGGATATATCGAGACAACTTGAGACATGCCGAATTTGTTGTTGTTGAATGACATTTACTATGAGTGCCTATAAATATGTTAACTTTAATGAAATCCCAAAAGGTGGCGGGCAGGTGCCTATTCTTTTCATTAAATGACTCACAGATCACTTAAGAATTGACCAGACATCGTGGTTTCAGACAATTTTAGATGTTAACAGCTTCACATCAATCAAAGTCAAGAAGGTTGCCACTTAAGACCTGTTTTTTTCCTCAAGAAAATGTATAGCTTATCAGAAAAATCGATATCTAAAAGCATCTCTTACACACAGCAAAGACAACATAGTATCTCCATTAAATCGTTCCCAGCACGCAATCGCCTCCCCCTCATTCCCCCATATCATCAGTGTCTCTCTTACATCTCACCTCATGCGTAGTCACAGGCACAAGCACATGAAAAACTACTTAATCACTCTTGCATACATTTTCTCTTCCTATCTGAAGGCAGAAATCTAATTACACGCCATATTGGATAAAATTATCCATAAACACCTGAGAGTGTTCACACATTGTGCTTGTCCAGTGTGGAGGGTGCATTGTTTTTGCAGTTTTTTCTTCCTCCCTCCTTCAGACACAGCACTACACTTATGAACAGGAAGCTTATGTGCGTGTCGCTGCGTCGCATTGCCTTCAGAAATTTTATTGTGTGCATTGAATGTAGTCCTGGCCTTGTAGTTGCAATGCTCTACATTGCTGAGAAACTTTCGAATTGCAATTCACTAAAAATCTCCCTTGAATGAGCTCAACTGAAGGTAATTGAACTTTGTGTAAATTATTTTTAACCAGTCTTAGCACATATGTCAGATGCTTAAATCATGTGAATGTTTATTTTGTGCTCAACCAGATCACACTGGGGGTGATTATTGTTCTTTGTTTAGATTTCGAGGTTTTTCAGAGATACTCATGTATGTATGGGGGTGCCACAAGGTTGACATGTTGGTCTCAATTTATTTTGTTTTATATTTCAGAAAGCTTTTTGAAATTTAATCTCATGAAAATGTTTTCTAGTTCTCTAGATGAAGTGTAAATGAATGTTGGACAATGTTTTGGAACACCTCAAGGTTGACGTTTCGGTCCAATTGTTTTTTTTTCGCAAATATAACTGGCTTAGCACAACTCCATTAAAATTTGGAATGGCAAATGAACTGAAGTAAAATTTTTGAAAGAAAAAGTTAAAATCTGCCTCAAGGTTTACATTTTGGTCCAATTTTTTTTAAGTTTTCATTGAAAATTGGTGAAAATCTTTCTAACACAATACTGAATAACTCTCGGGAGGAAAAGAGGGCGCCACTTACAAAAAAAAGATTAATTTTAAATTATGAATTTTTGTTAGTGGCGCCCCCTATATGTCTCGGAACTTATTGATTGTCCTGTTAAGTCAATTGAAGAATTTGCAAATTACAAAATGGACAACTGTCTGATACATACTCCCAGCCATGCGTGAATCAGTAAAATCCACTGAATTGCGCCCAGACACAAAAGTTACCAACACCAACCAGTCATGCAAACATGAAATGAATGCATTAATTGCATGTATGCCTGTCTTTCAGCAGAACGCTCCTCATTCTAATTCCCATTCACACAAAGAGACGCCAGCAGTGTGTATCGTCCAAATTCACATGTTTACACATGCTTTTCGATCACATGGTGAGCCGCTCATATCGATAAGGTAATGAATTAATTCATCACACGTGAGCTGCCCCCAAATTTGAGCAGTTTGGGGTGTGGGCCTAGGCATTTATCTTCGTTCAGACCAACTTATCATAATTAGCGCACAAAGGGTGTTAACTTTCTTTTGGCACTCGCCACAAACTAAGCTCCTCCCGAATTGGATAAATTAAATGAGCCACCATCGTATCAATTTTTTTGTTCTTTGATTTATTATTGACCGATTATCACAATTTGGCGCTCGCGCTCACACACACACACGCCCCCTCCTTAACCTTGGCGGCACAATCACATGACACCCCTACGCGTCTCCGCATCTGGAAGTCATGACGTTTCAACGAACGACCGCGGCAAACCTAATCAATTGCCACCTTATCGGTCTGCCTGTTTTAATCGTCTCGTGCTCCATATACTCGTACATGAGTGTACGTATCGTCTCGGCGAATTTGTTTCAATTTCAAACAGCTTTACTTATTCCTCAGGGTGAACGTGAGAAGTGTCAAGTAGGTTTGCTTGCCTGATCGTTGTGCTGCTCGTCTTCACAGAGAGTGGCACACGCACACACGCGCAACGAACGTGTCTACGAACAAAAATTTGATCACTTATTGTGATTAATTGTGAAATTAAATGGTCAATCGCGTGAGACCGTATCGGTCAGAATTTATTTGAAAAGAAATGAAATGAAAGACGAAGAAAAACTTAACTGTCACGACAGGAGAGATGACCGCCTCCATCGTGTGTCTGAAGAAGAGCAACTGGGCAGGCATGTGATCGCCTCTGAATGAGCGAGTGAGAGAGAGAGAGAGAGAGAGAGAAGTGCTTTGCAACGTTGTCGAATTAGGAAATTTAGCAGCCCACTGAACTTGGCTTGTGCCAAATTAATGTTCGCCTGAGAAATACCCGAAGTGTCATCATTCGACATAAATAGCTTAATTAATTGCGGGGAATGGTTAATAAGGCTGAGATTTATGAGAGCGGTTTCACCCTTATGTGGTGGCAGGAGTGGAGAGTTTTGCAATTATGAATTGAGGTGCATTGTGGGAGTTTTTGGAGCAGAAGCTTGAATTGCGTTTCGCGATTGACGGTGGATCCGGTTGGTGGTCATGTGGTGGGTTTGTTTGTTCTTTCTTTGCGGGATAAATTATTTGGCAAGGCGTGAGTTTGGCTAATTAAGACGAACACGACTTTTACGAATTTTAGACCTAATAATTGCGGCGTAGTATGATGCGGATTATATGGTGTACCTCAGGGGTATACGAAGGGACCCAACTAAACTTAAAAATCCTAAGAAACCAGTCTGACCGCCTTCAGCACCTTCAGCGGCAGCCAAGAATAAACACCAGTCACCTAAAGACATAAACCAACAGACGGAAATGACATCGCTTAACCTACATTGACGCATGTCATCTCATGATCCCATCAAGCTTCTGCGAAAAAGACCCTTCGTCAGGTATTTACAAATATTTTCATTTTTTTCTTGTCAGGAAAAAAATCAGGTCCCTTCCTCCTACCTGTCACATACACGATTATCTCCATGCAGAACTAAATGAAGGAGGAATGAGGAGAAAAAAGAAGGGGACTCCATCTTCGATTGTGACCTTTGCTCGATCACTTTCGCATATTATACAATCTCTTCTCTGCCTTCCTGCGCAAACATACGCGAAATGCATGCTGTGGCAGGGGGGATTTATTTTTAGCTCAAGCACTGTCGGCACTTTTGTTGTTTTCATTCTTCTCTCTCTGTCAGGATTCCACCTTTTTTTTCTGTTGTAAAATTTATCACTTCTTAATTTCATTTAGGCACAGTCTTGTGTACGTTTACAGGAAAAACTGGTGGGCACTGGTATTCAAGGGGAAGTCATATGCCTTTTGGCTAAATGTGGAATGGACCGTGTGATGTGGCTTGAGATTTATTTTTAAGTCCCAGCGAGGTAGTCGCCTGCCAAAAAGGCACAACGGACAAGGCGATTTCAAAGGCAATGCAAACCTTTGAACCCACATCGTGACAAGTGCTGTTAAGTAATTGCAACGCAGTGGCGTAGACGACTTATGCTTGTCGTGATAACAAAAATTTCACACCATTCAATTGGAACAATCGACCGGATACGAGCGGAATGGAGGCTTTGGAGTCACTTGAGCTATTGCCATTCAGACCTTTGTGTGTTCTCGTTTGACACTTTGAAGAATTTTTCATTCACACTCTCACGGCACATAGACTGCGGGAGGATTTGTGCGTCAGAATTGATTTGAAAATATGTTTTTTTGGCACGCAATTTTTTTTGTTTTTCGTTTCCGTTTCGAATGTCATTTGTGTCAGCAGACTTGAGGAATGTCTGCGGTAAATATTTTGAATATATTCTCGTTTGTGTATTTCTGATTTTTTTTTTTCTTTTTGGAAAATGAAAGGCATTTGAGACTGTGAGAGGATTTTTAAATGGCTTTCTCATTTTCGTCTATTTTTGAAAGAAATTAAGAAAATAGAACAACATTTGCGTGGTGAAAGAATTATTTAAAACGTCACGAGTTAGTGGTCAGCAAAGGAACTTTCTTGGACTTTTTTTTGACAGTTTAAAAATTATTAAAATTTTGCAAAATTTACAAATTTTCCCCGCTTCGAAAAGTTTTTATATTCTTAACTGCAGTTTAGGCGAATTTTAAAAATGTAAAAATATACAAAAAAAAATCTCAGGAAGGAATTTTGAAGGCATAGAAATCGCCATATATTTTCATAAATTCAAAATTTCAGAAGGCAATAAAGTTGAATTGCAAACGAGTCATATTTCTTCCTCCACTCTGTGCATGGAGAACAAAAGACCGGATAGAACTGTACCAGTCAGCCAACCACCATGCGCTCGCCGTTCAACAAAGAACGGAGTGGATGGCTTCCTTTCCCCTGATTTTTTCTTCTCTTCCAGTCACCTCTTAGACCTCAATCAGATCATTAACTTTCCGCTCAGCACCGCTTAAGACTCATAAAAGTCGCCATTAACCAAGCGATTGAACACAAGGACACTGAACAGTCGTTTGTATTTTTTTTTTCTTTTTTTTTTTGTAAATGGTATTGTAAACTGTGCTTACCTGTAAGTCTTGGATTGTTGCACTTTATTTGAGAATTGATTGATTTTGCGGACAACTTTCTTGGTTATCTGTGTGGATATGGCCAAGATATCATCTTGATATCTGTGCGTTGAAGGTACTGAAGCTGATGACTTGCTGCTGCTGGTGGTGATCGATGCTGCTGTTTGAGATTCTGCGGATGTTTCAATTGCCCTGGCCTTCCCCAGAATGCCAGCCATGGGACATGTTCTTCTGGTGGTAGCTGTTGAACTTTTTCTGCTGCTACTCCTGAAACCTGTATCTGAATCCACAAGCGATTCATCTGAATCGGTGTCTGATGATGTGCATGAGGATGAGAATTTTCCATTTTCTGTGTTAGCCTTTGTTGTGCGAACGAGCTGATTTGCTTGCTCCTCCTCCAGCTCCACATCGCTGCACGATGCTGAAGACGGCACCGATGACGACGACACATCATCACATACGCAACGATTTGCGAAATTTTCACTTCTTGGCTTCAAACACCCCCCGCACTGTTCACAATTTTTGCAAATATCATCATTGTCACAACCGAACCTTGTGTTGTTGTTAAGTTTGTCGTTTGCGGCAGCCACTCGCTTTTTCAACGTCTTTGCCACGAATCTACCAACCTTACGCGGCATACCGTTCTCAAATAATATCTCGATCTGCGAACTCATGTCGAACTGTTGTTGTTGGCACATTTTGCGTTTTTTTCTCTCTGTTTCCAGTAATTTTCGGGCTTGATTTGTGTTAAGTAGATTTGATTAATCTGCGGTCGCTTTTATTGTTCAATCACGCACTCGATATCGATCGGTATACACGCACACACATGCACACAAAAACACGATACGTATAGGTAGCCAAAAAAACCCGATTGGAAAATTCGTTAAATAGGATACGATGAGTTACTTGGGTTGCGGAGGCGGTAGGATAATTTTTGATTAAATTTTTTTCTTGTATTCTTTGGGAGAAATTTGGACGATCGTTTAATGCCGACGGATACGCTTTGCCGTCGTCGCTGTCGTCGTCGCTGTCGTCGTGAGGTGAACCTTTGATATGAGTGATTGCGGAGCGAGCTCACAACTTTTATAGGATTTAATTTTCGATTTTTTTCTCTTTTGCTGGGTGATTTTTGCGCGGCTCTCTCGCTCTGTCTCTCTTCGGATGGCTCTCTTTCGTCAGCTTGTGTGCTGTGGGGGTTTCTCTTCGCGTCGGTCTGGGCCTCGGGGGTGTTGACGTCTTCCCCATGGGAGAGGGGTTTTCTTTCTTCATTAGAAATACATTATCTTTGGGAACGAAGGTTTAATCAGTCGAATGTGTGCGTTCATTTTTGTTTTTTGTGTATCTAGTTAAGCCATGATAGCGCTTCATTGACGTATTTTGCGGTAAATCGCAGGCGTCGTTAGTTGCCCTGTAAAATTTGTGTCGTAAATCCCACGATTACTTCGAGGTGGAATGAATAGTTTTGTTTTTTCCAACGAAATGGATGGACAACGTGATAGTTGTAAGGTGGGCACTTTCCACAATCAACTCCCACCCGCTGTCGCCAGCGGTGAGTCAATCGCTTGCATGTTCTTCTCATAGTAATCGTAGGGGCTCGCGGGGTCTACGTCATAGAGAATGAGTCTAGCTCCCGTGGGGGCCTGCAAATGGATCGTCTGCCTCCAGTTTCGGCAAGAAATGATTCATAATTGCAGGTTCGGTAGATAATCGGCGATCATTTTGGGGTAGTCTTGGCGCAAAGTTCACACACAGCCGTGACTGTGTTTGCTTTTCTAATTCGCGTTCATTTACGCAGGATGATTGTTTTAACGAGTTTCTTGCGGACTGCGAATTTGTGTCACGTGAGGAAATTAGAAGCAATTGCCAGCTGAATTGTTTGTTTTTCATTTGCGGGGCGGATTCAGGGGATGTTGGGGGTTCAAGCAAACACATGGAAAATTGAATTCTTTATTGTGATCTGAATGTCTGTCGGAATAAGAATGAAGTGGATCGGTGTCTTTTTATCCAGGTTTAAGAATTATTTGTGGCCGCCGAGGCGACGCTCACACGCCGAAGGCTGAACACCTCGAATTGTTCACTGCACCACCTCTTTTGAGCTGCTGACAACACTCAAAAAGTAATAACTGTCTAAGAAAGCTTGTCAAACTTCGCCGTTCGGAGTCGGCAATAAACTGTAGGTCCCTTCTACTCGTGAGAGAACAGTAGCGCGCATAACACGAGTAGTTGATGAGCAAGCTAGGCCCTATTCCCCCTGTGGACTGTCGCGCCAACAATTAGTTAATTTAAGAATTATTTTGGGAACCTTATATGATGGCCAGATTTTCTGTATCTGGCCGTGATCTGGACGTATCAGTTTCATGAATCACGTCCTTGTGACGCTAATTGCATTTTAAAGCAACGGATGTGTTGGCATTAGACGGAAAATCGAATAATCTCAACGTCACCTGCTCGGCTTATTGCATTTTCGACGTGATACCACTTAAGTTAGGCAGTACTTGGATTATTTGAATACTTAAGCGGTTAGACCACTTTATGACTCCTCACATTCATTCATTCATTCATTTTGAAAAGCATCCACATTGAGTATAGTTTTAGCCCTTAAACCACGTTTTATTGAATGGTCAAAGTCCCAAGACAATTTACCACTGTTATAACGTGAATGAATTCAAATGTAGTTCACAAGGCTTTAAGCACTAGACAGTACAAAGTATGTTGAAAAGATAAGTGTTGGATTTTCTTTGACTGTTTTCGATTTAACATCAACAGAATCCAAATCTAAGCCATTGGAACAACGCAACAGAGGACGACCTAGGATAAAGTGGAGCACACAAGTGGAAAAGGACCTCAAGAAACTTGGAGTGCGCGACTGCAAGCAGCTAGCGAAAGATCATGCTGGCTAGACACGCATGTTGGTTGAGGCCCAAATCCACCCCGGACTGTAGCGCTATAAGAAGAAAAAGAAGAATCTTCTTGTGGGTGGAATGCTACTTGCAACAAAAGTTGTCTAGCGTAAAATGTGTTCCTGCATAGAAAGTTTAAGCACAAGGTACGCCTTCAAAATTTGCAATTTCTGTAAACAATAGCTTCGGCGATAAGTGGGTGTGGTGCGAGCGAGACAGGCTGCCTATACCCTCCAACTAGACAGAGATTTAAATGGAGATATTGATTTTCAGAATAATTATATAATACAGGGATTAATAACAAAAATATTTGTTGGCGCTACAGTCCATGGGAAGACCAGGGCCTAGCTTGCTAATCAACTACTCGTGTTGTGCGCGCTACTGTTCTCGTACGAGTAGAAGGGGCTAGTGATGGGCACAATCGAATGATTTTAAAATCGAGACTTTAGTAATCGAGATATCTTAATAATCGAATCCAATCGTGATTAGTAGTCACTCGAGAGATTAGTAGTGATTGATTGAGAATCAAGATGTTCTCGAGATGTTTTAGTAATCGATTTTCATTCGAATGCCCATCACTAGAAGGGACCAGTTGTTTGCTGACTCCAAACGGCGAAGTTTGGGAAGCTTTTTCTTAGACAGCTATTCCTCTTTGAGTGTTGTCAGCGAAAGAGGTGGTGCCCTGAAAAATTTGAAAAATTCATGTTGACCTGGTAATCGAACCTAAACCTTCGGCGTGTGAGTGCGGCACTCCACCCACTACGCCACGGCGGCCACATATAGGGATTGCTCTCTCTATAAATCCTTCCTTTTCGCAGACGATTCTCATGCCGCCTGTGTGAATAATATTCTCAGTTCGAAACCCAGAAAATTTGTTGTAATTTTTTCCTTTAAAAAGTCTTGTTTCTATGGAATGGAATCTTAACAATTTCAACGTGTTCTCCTATCTCTCAATCATGTTTAAATTTGAGAATTTTTGACGACCGCCAAATAGGCAAAATGTAACGACTGTCCCGCAGCGGGCAAGTGCGACACTTTCATTCCGAAAGTCTCAGGTTCCTTTCATGGACTGAACGTCTTAGGATTTTTTCACAGTATCATCTCTAGAAGAGTAACAGATCATTCAATAAATCCCGGGACACATAGGGGGCGTCACTAACAAAAACTATTAAATTAATATTAGCTTTTCGTTAGTGGCGCCCTCTATATGTCCCGGAACTTGTTGAGTAATGTGTTATTAGTTGTCAATAAAGTCGTAAGTTGCCTGATGTGGAAACATAATCATCCACACAAGTGATTGTCTGATGAAACAAGACATATTATTATCTTTAAACTAAACTTTTACTTTGTTACCCCCCGGAATATTATAAAATCCGTCCATCGTAGGAGCATTCAGAAAATGGAAAACTTCCTGTAAAATGGGAGGCTTTCGGATTTACTTAGTTTTAAAGTAACCTTCGTTAAAAACGTCAAAATCGACATGTTAATAATCTAAGTGTCGTACAACTAAAAAATTAACCTAATAACAAATGTTAGGTTGCAACGCAGTAGCTCGTAAACAGTCTAGCATATCCCTGAAGAACAGATACTACCAACTCTCGTTGCCTGTTTTAGGTGAAACAATTTTTTGTTAAAGTTGACGACGAACTTGCATTCGTTCTTAAGACACAGTTGTTGTGAAAATTTCCAATTAACCAGACGGTCAACAGACTTTCATACTGTCTGAGGTTTTGACAAAGTCTCACTTAAATCAATCGAACATGCGATCTTAGAAGATGCCTTTCCAATGCTCTTCGTGTCATAAATGGGACAAGATTAATGGTGTTTTCTCAGAGGTATAAAATATTGAAATGGAATAAAATACAAATGAGTTTGATAAATTGACATGCAATTTACGGATTTCGAAAGATAATCTTCTGGTATCAAAACTGAAATTTTACTTAATGCATGTGAAAACCATGGTAGACTGTGATGTAGTCTTATAGAGATAGCCAATTTTTGACGGCTCTATCAAACCTGGTGGTGTTAACTCAAGGTTTTATGCCTGAAAAAAACCTCCCCAAACTTTCCAAAAATGACATTCCATTGAAGATTATTCATAGTTGTTGGAAGCACGTTAAAAACCACATTCAAGTAATTGGCCAAGATCAATCAGTGTCTTTCAGAAAGAACAAAGGTTTGAAAAGTTTAAAAGCAAAAAAAAAATAAAAAAAAAAAGATCTGATAATTACGAAACCCTTGACAATAACATAACTCAATCTGAACAGTAAGTCAGAAAGAATCAAATATTAATTCAACTAGGGAGGGAAGATTTAACTCCCTTCGCACTATGACAGACAGAGTTTTTCTTTTTGAGAACTTCCGGCACTGCCCAGCAGGGTAAAATTTAGTGAAGACATTCGCCACTTGGGAAGCATCGAAGAACATGCATCGACTACTGCTTAAGTGCACTCTGAATTAGTACCTCTTTTGATGAAAATTAACATAGATGTCTTTTGGAAAACTGAAGCCATACTTTGAAGGGTTGGCATGCATCAAAACTAAGTGGCACAGATCACAGGAGTTGCTGGGTGCATGGTGCTTCATAAAAACCCGTTTACTTGCCACAGCAAGGATTCATGATGAGTGCTGGGTTGACTTATTTAATGTTGAATCTATCCCAAGCCCTCTTCGTTACAAATGAAAAGGATTGCACGCCCCGTCTTCCTCCACTCTTATCTTTTGCACTGTTGTTCAATCACAAAGTATATAAGTAGAGATAAAAACAATTGTATGGCGTCTTCCCACAACTTCCCTTGCCTAGCTTTCTCATCAACTACTCGTGATACAACAGCAGCGCGCGCACAACACAAGTAGTTGAAGGGACCACAGGTTTTTGCCAATTCCGAACGGCGAAGTTTGAAAAGCCTTTTCTAAGACAGTTATTACCATTTCAACAAGTAGTTGAAGGGACCTACAGGTTTTTGCCAATTCCGAACGGCGAAGTTTGAAAAGCCTTTTCTAAGACAGTTATTACCATTTCAACAAGTAGTTGAAGGGACCTACAGGTTTTTGCCAATTCCGAACGGCGAAGTTTGAAAAGCCTTTTCTAAGACAGTTATTACCATTTCATTACCGTGAAAATTGGAGGTGTTCAGCCGGGAATCGAACTTAGACCTTCGGCGATTGAGTGTCGCACTCTACCCACTACTCCACGGCACCGCTACAAAACGTATTCTATTTGAAAATGACGAAAGAATATGTTTGGTCATTTGTCTCACTATGAAAGCGTCATGAGACCTTATATCAGTTCCAGCATCGAAATAAAATTCAAAAATTCCGTCAATAAGCATGCAACATCAATTAAAGGCGAACACGTCATTCAATCGACTGGCATATTAATTCACGATGTTTGGCCTCACTGCAGAAGTCCTACAAGTGCAGTGCTAATGAAATCTGTGTCTATTTATGACTCTCATGACCCCTGTGTAAGGCCGATAAGATGTGTCTAAATGTGATTGATAAAAGTCATGTGATTGGGCGCCTGTTGAGACCCAGGTCCACCCCAGACCGCTGCGCTATAAGAAAACGACGATTGACAGACAGCGTCAAAATTATTGGGCAAGACCTTTTACGCTGTTTGTCAGTCTTGAAGAAGACCATTTACGCTTTCTATCAATCTTGAAGAAGACCTTTAACGTTTTCTGTCAATCATGAAGAAGACTCTTAACGTTTTATGTCAATCTTGAAGAAGGCCTTTGACGCTGGCCGTCCAGCTAAGAAAATATGATTGAAATTTCACGATTTGGTCGTTGTGGTCATAAAAACCAACTTCTACTTCTGAGGAGGAAAAAGTGGATGAGGACGTTGAAATTTGAAGCCGGGAAAATGATAATTTGAATAGACACATTATGTCTATTCGTTGTTTTTTAAATGAGAACACAACCGCCTGTAAGTGCCTTTTCCTGGCCATCTCTTCTAAGAAGTGAGGAAGGGCCTCAACCACCGTCATTAACCTTTTTCTCCTCACAAGTTTAACCGGTGTTTAAGACCACACTGATCAAATCGTGCAGTTATTGAATTTTCATTCAAGTTACCACCTGCCTTTTTGGCTTATATCACGGAGTGCATTTTTCCAAGAGCCGTAGATATACGTTATCTAGACTAGACACCTTAGTTACTTCAAGTTCCAGATGAGATTATAATTGAGGGACAATCACTCCACTTTGGCTTGGAGCGAACTCGTTCTAAGACCTCTGCCCCTCTTTGGGTTACAACACCCGGTTGAGAATAAAATCTGACACAGATCTGGGAAAGTCCCCCTAGTCTAGCTCTGGGTCAATAATAAACACAGTTCACTAACCACAAAGACCTACCGCACTACCAAGCTGCAATCAAGGTTACGTAAGTTCCTGACTTCCCGTAGCACCAGAATAGAGCATCTGGTCAACCTGTCACTACCAGTTAGGTTCTCTCAACAGCTGAGTCTAGTTTTGGCCATCTCACCAAATGGTCTTTGGTTCCATTAGTGATTCCGTAGACACTTATGTGTGCGGATGTGATTTCGAATCAAGTGATTCCAAGATCCAGTGACATCATCAGGTGTAGGGGCATGTGTGTATTTGGATTTACGTGATCACCTGCCGTTAAGGCTTAATACCACGGGGTCCATACACCCATAGTCAGGAGAACGCTGACTAACGCCTTGGGGATCCCAAGTACCAATCTGAGTTCTTGTCTTAAGGGACAGTCTCCCCTCCTTGGTAAGGAGCGAGGCCTTTCTAACACCTCTGCTGTTCTTTGGGTCACAGCACCCGGTTGGATGCAACTCCACATCGAATCAGAAGTACGTTCCCATAACCATTTGACCCTATCTGACCCAGGTAACTGGGGCAGATCAGATCATATAGCACGGTTAACTACTTCCAACTCTCCCCGGGATTTGGGTACAAACCACAGCCACCACGATACTCCCACAAGGGGGCCAACCGCACGGTCAGGCTGAGACTATGTTTCAGCATAGTTCCTCCTGTGGTACCAGAATATAGCTTCCGGTCAAGCTTCGCAACTATGTTGCTATCGGTAGGATTCCTTAATATCCAGGACCGATGACCTTGTATTCCTATTCTAATCTAACTATTAGCCGCCATGAGGGCCATTCTAGCTCTTCGTCTGCTGAAAACTTCCCTAGCAAAACCCCTGATGGTGTCTGTACTCTGTCTAGTCTGGAGAACCAGGCTGACATCATAAATCCCATCAGTGCAAGATATGTTCATAGCTCCAAGATCCCGAATGTCATCATAGAGAGGACATTGGCACAACACGTGCAACCAATCCTCAGAGCTATATCCGCACAAGCATGTTCTGAGTCGCTTATGGACCGCTTGAACAAGAACGAGTTCAAGGAACCATGTCCAGTAAGCAAGTAGCTCAGATGCATGCTTAAATTAATACCCCCAATGGACTTAACGAGTGACACATCGCGAAGGAAGCTGTATGTCACCCTGCCATTTTCACAGGTCTCCCATCTATCCTGCCATTTTTGCCTGAGCAGCTGATCTAGGAGGTCTTTGCGCTCGTTAAGAGCTAGCCCCTCTAAGCCGCTAGAGTAGATCCTTCCAGCCCTTGCTACTGGAATGCCTCTCTTTAAGGCGAAAAGGATACTTCTTCTGATAATCTCCAGGTCAAGTGGCAGTACACCCATGAGCACCTGGAGAGCCTCCGTAGAGACAGTACGGCAAACTGGAAGACACGCCAGAAGTCCAACCCTCTGACATGACTGAATTCGTCTCATACCCCAAGCAGTGTTCACAACGTCACACCATATATAGGCACCATACGTTGCACAGGCAACGAACAGGCCAGAGTATATAGTGCGCGCCGCTGTTCCGCTCAGTCCCCAGTCACCCTTGAGCACCCGCCAAAGCTGCCCTGAAACCTTCACTAGCCGATCCCTCAGCTTATGCACATGAGGGAGAAAGTTCATTCCCTTTCCAACAGTAATGCTGAGGTATTTAACCTCGCTTACCGTTCGCAGTGAAGTGCCGAGAACACGTACGGACGGGTTACGGTTTTCGGACAGCTTTCCCTTGAGCATCATCATGCAGGTCTTATCGAGCGCTACTTCCACACCAACATTAGTGCTCCACCGGTGAACAAGACCCATTGCATCTACGGCCAGCCGCTCTAATTCAGAGCGGGAAGGTGTAGGGGCAGTTGCATAAGGAGCGTGCCAACTTTCGGTAAATGCCCAGATCCACAGTGGCCGAGAAAATTTGTCTTGAATTCATTCGAGCTTAAGCCATATATGTCAGGTTTGGTTTTATAACTGTGGAACTCTCGTTTTCTTCATGACACCTCTTCCTTGAATTCTTTAGAAACAATTTCTAGGGATTGACGTTTGGAGTTGGCGGAAAACTGTAGGTCGCCTCAACCTACTGATGAGCCTTTATTAACTTCTCTTTTCGTTCTTTAGTTTTCTCATCCAAAAGGGAACTCAAAAAACGACTCCACCATAGGTTCCAATCGCATGTGCTGCTGCATAGTTGCTGAAGCGTTCATAGGCTACGCTTCAAATAAAGCTCCAAATCCTTATGTGCAAGCTAGATGTCCCGAATTTCATCCGTCATCGCTCCACAAGTCCAGGAGATGTGAGAAATATGGCCGGCGGGCCACCACTCTGACACCGGTTCGTTCCTTTGAAATGTTTTCCTTTTCTTTGTGACGAGGTGTGAATGCAAAACACAACAAAACGACTTTCAAAGACAAATGAATGCTGGCGACATCGACAACAGTCAATCCAGGATTTTCCTCAGCCGGAGTGCGCACTTCAACTCTTGCATACTCGGGGTTTCAAAGAAGGGGGCATTCAAGTGCAAATTGTTTCCTTTGTCCGACCCTTCACAGTGCGCGTACAATAGAACATTCTTCCCGCACAAAAACTGCATATTTATGGCGCACGTGACAGCTGTCGCATTCGCATCTAGTGCGATGTGCATCACTTGAAGCAATGCGCAACTGAAGGGCTGACGTCTAATCACGTCCATCCACAGTTTGTTCGTGAATCAACACAGATTGTGAGTTAAACTGAACAACATCCAACGGGTGGCCGAGATTGATTTTGTCTGTTTACCCAAACCACTGTTTTCCTGTGAACTTAGATGCTGCATTCGTCAGTGAATCGCGCGATCTGCAGAAATAATTGTCAAAAAATTGTTATTTCCTCTTGTCTTGTGGAACATCCCACGACGGCGACCGAAAAAAGTCAGCACCCACGCAAGTTCTAGCCAGAAAAAGAACAAGTCACGACCGGGGAGGATAATTTTAGAAATGTGCAGACAGTGTCGTGGCTTGCTTTTTGAAAAACAAATAAATTAGAACGCCACGGACATGACACAGTCCTGCATAGATTGCGCCGTGTAACCGATATCTTTTCAATCGATTTGTTCACGAAGTGATATCGGAGCTTTGTGGCAGTCATCCGATTTCTGTTTGGGATCGTATTTTGTAGAATTGAATTTTATTGGGTATTGGCCAATAAACAATGTTGGTGGGCAGCGTAGAAGATGAACCATGGACGTTCACAGTGTCACGTGCGCCATAGAAAATGCTTTGCAACAGTGCTTTGCCTTCCAAAGAATGGAATTGTACTTAATTCATGCCTGGACAGTGGACAATTTGTGACTTTTGAGAGGTTAGGAAAACGATCACCCTTCGTATGGGTCTACAAGTCACCAAAGGGGTCAGCCAAAGACCTTAAATGCTTGTCACGGCTGGTGACTAACAAACAGAACGACAAACAATCAGAACACGTGCCAAGTGGTTGCCGAAACTACACGCTAATTTATGTCCTTCCTTTCCGTTCTGTTTGTTTCTCCATTTCTCTCACAATCGCAACTTTGGCCTCTGACGTTTTGCCATACGTCGCAGCTCAAGGTGGATCCCATTTTCAACCCGCTTTCCGGCATCTGACTCAGGCCGCGTATGCGTGAAATCGCTCTGCGTCCCCCGTAGGTGACTTTTCGCGCGTAAAATCCAAAAAGCCACAAAAGCAACACATCTGTCCAGAGGGAAGAGAATGGCAAATCCATGTTGTGGTGCTGTGAATCACAAACTTGCAATCCACCAGTTTGAAAGTTGCCCTAATTAAGCGCCTAGCGCTGAAAGGACACATCACCTTCCCTCGTCCTTGACTCAATTCGAATAGGACGCGGAAGCCAATTAGATGGAGCAGGCTGAATGACGCATACAGAGTCCACGTCGAATGCAATCATGTGTGTGGTTGGTGGCGACCTGTCCTTTTTTCCACGTCGAAGCATATTTGACAAAGCCATCACGAGCACATGACAACACACCATGTCACAGTCCATATTGATCGTGAGGGTGTGTCCCTACATTGAATTTTAATTTCAATTTAAATGCGGCTAAGACAACACAGCGGAGACAGCGACAAGAGGGAGAGATAAAACAAACACAAGGCACACAAAAACACGTCCTTCGTCGGTAATTTGTTTCGTTGGCGGGGAGTGCGTGCGTCCTGCTGTGGGTGGCGACCGACACCGACGTCGACGCCGATGCCGTCGTTTTCTGAATTGAATTGACCCAATTTGCGGAGTCGTCGATTATTTATTTTCTTGATCCAAATTCCGAGTGCTTTCGACAATGAGTCCATTAGGCGTCAGCTGGCGACGGGGACGCAAACCGAAAAGGCAGAAAGCAGCCTTGGATCGAGCATCCTTATGTCATTAAAACGAACGCCGAGTATGTTTGCATTTGCCTCTGCTTCCGCCCAGAACAAGCACAGTGGAGGGGAATGTTATTCGAGGCGAATAATTTGTCAACACCTGAGGGGAGGGAAGGTCGGATGCAATTTGGACTTATAGGCCAAGTGACATGAGGGAGGAGCTGTTCGAGAGCTTCCGACGGCCTGTATGCGACTGGGGGAAAAGCAAACTTAAATGTGGACATTTATTGTTGGCCGAGGTTTTCTGCAACTTAACCGAACCCTTCCACGTTCAGATTATCTTTTGTTTTGATCCCGTGGTGAACTTCAAAAAACAGTTGAGGTGTCCAAACTGTCAAACATAGTCATCCTTTTGCAAATTCGGGAACATTCCCTTGTCCATCTATTCAAGAGGGATGACATTTGACTTCATAGTGTCTAAGTTCCTGACTCCAATTTACTCCTTCGTCGTCTTCTTTACTCTCCTCGTCAAAATAAAAAAAAAAGGCCCACGATTCATTGCCCCACCACAGACCACGTCTTTCACTCGTGTTCACCGTCTCCATGCAGTTGGTCAATCACCTCCCTACCCCCTCGGTCATTCCACTGAAAAAGCGGTTTCTCAAAAAAATCCTCAATTTATTGACCGTTTGACACATAAATGTCACCGCGGCGATTACGACGCGCACTTCCATTGCGGCAATCTCTCCCAAACGCTCATAACACAAGAAAACAACATCTCCAACCCAAATCACCAAATATGGACGATAACCTTCTTCGCTGCCCCCTGCCATCTGATCTGTCACATTTCGTGAACTGCAAGTTGCCCGATCGTGACATCAGGCTCTCTTCCTTGAACGACATGGACGCGTTCGCTGCCGGAATCCCCGCTCAGCAGCCGACAGACACGAAAAGAGAAATCATTCACCAAGCGCCTGGTCCATCGCCGAAAAAGAAGAGAAACAAAGCGACAATAATTTGAGGGAAACGTCAGAGAGTGCTCCAGCTGGACGTCAAACGACAGGTATGTGAGTAAGCCTCAGATGGAGTTTCATTTGTTTTCGAAGCGCTGGTGGGTTCATGGAATCATAAAAGCTGAAGGATGCCGATGATGTCGAAATGCTTAGAATGAGGGGATTTCTCCCGATCTGGAATTCACCTCAGAGGCATAAGTTTGAAAATGTTTAGCCGACAATGTCACCTTCAGGCGATAAAGCCGTCGGCACCGGAAGTGCTGACGCCAAATGTAACACTCAAACCCCCAGCAACGCTTCCGAGGTACGCACTGATAAGGAGGCGCTGTTACTACTTGCCTACAGTGAAGTCTTTATTTAGATTGATTTGCTGGTGCCCGCCCCCAGAGCGGGGCGGTTTGATATAAATTTCACAATTTCTGAGTTTTTTCGGGTGTGGGCCAGCAGTGGAATGACCAGTCGCCTGTGTCAGTCGAAATACTTGCTCCGGCGTTAATCAATTTCGTTATTGAGTGTCTCGACAACTTGATTAGGATTGCCCTCAGTGCCGTTGCGAAGGGGAGCACCTGTCGGGTTTACAGATAAGAAATGCTGAAGGGGACGTGCTTTGTTATGACGCGTTCGCTGAGTTTACTGCATGCGTCTCAAGTTTTACGTAGGTGCTAATTTATTGTTTTGAACTTGATGTACTTATCGGAGGAGAGGATAGTGAAACCAGGCAGGGTTGAGAACTCTTCTTCGTGTGGCGCTTGAGTCCGGGGTGGATCCGTGTCTTCAAAGAAAACTCAGAGAACTGGCAAAAGGTCAAAGAGGATACCTTGTGCCAATTTTACAATTTCTTCCCAGGGTGGGCTGGGCGTAATACAACAGTCCTCCACAGATTGAAGGGTCATTCCATAGCTAACTTCAATTTTGCCAATATGGCGGAGGTCCTTTTCCGCTTTTGAATGCCTAAAACATCAAAAAACGTTTCGGACAGAAGTAAGCGTGGCGGAGCCTCAATCGGAGACAGGCGCAGACTGTCCCTGGATAAAACATGGTGACAAGATGTAGTTTATCATAATTGATGTGGTGCGCAGTAAATTTCAAAATTGCGACTAGGCTCGCTCTGATGATTGACAACCTCGTAGCTGTGATTGCAGTCCTTAAGTCTACTTTCTTTTTGTAAAAACTTAAACTTTATACCCTTTGTCCCTGATTCAATTGTTAACAAATCAAGCTCATAAGTTAAATTTATAAATGGCTTGTATCAAACAAATGTGGGTATAATATGACGGCGGCTGAAAGGTTGACTGATCAGCAACCAGAAGTGCGAGAAGTCCAGAGTCTCACCGAACACGAATAGAAACTGGGACAGGTTGGCAAAGTTGACCAACAGGAGCAGTCATTGATTGCTATAAAGATGGTAAGGCAATTATTTGGACTGGTTTATAGGATGAAGGGTAAGGTTGGTAAGATAACTTGGCATTTGATTGGACTGGATTTTGCATGGTCACATCTAGACATTCAGTCAGGCTTCGGTAAGAAAGCCTTGGCTTAGTTGAGGGAACTGTTTCCCAGCATTCGATTCCATGTGTTCAGTTGCGAGTCGAACCTAGACTTTCAGCGCGTGAGCGTCACACACTATCCACTACGCCACGGCGGCCAGAAGAATTATTAATATTATTTTTAAATTATTTCGTGGTCTTCGGCCTTCAATCCGCTTGAAAGTTTCCTCTGTTTGGATGCAAAAGGCCTTAATCATGGAAGGGACGGCTGTAACACTAAAACAATAAGTCCCGGGAGAACAGACAACATTCCTTCAAGAGTGTACAATCAGTCAAACACCGGTAAATAACACATCACTCAATAAGTCCCGGGACTGCTGTATAGGGGGCGCCACTAACAAAAAAAAATCCATATGACTTTTAGAAAGTACAAACGCTCAAATGATACCAGTAAAATTTCCATAGCAGTTTAACATTTCGATACGGTTTTTGTAGAACGATTTATTTGTGGCCCCAAAGGCTTCGGTATCACCTCCTCATACGAGTCATATTTTTTCCCCCCTAGCACCCTTTTGAGGTTTGAAAAGAGGAAGAAGTCGCTGGGAGCCATATTTGGAGAATCCACCGTATGCGGAAGAAATTCAAATCCCAATTCGTGCAGTTCGGTAGCCAACGACTTGTGATACGGTGCATTGTCATGGTGGAAGAAAATTTGTTATTTTTTCATTTGGGACAGTTATTTTGTATATTTGGTCGTCGTGGCGTAGTGGATAGAGTGCGACGGTCACACGTCGAAGGGTGTAGGTTCGTCTCCCAGCTCAACACCAATTTTTCGAATTTTCCACAGCACCACCTCTTTCGAGCTGCTGACAACACTCGAAGAGTAATAACTGTCTAAGAAAGCTTCTCAAATTTCGCCGTTCGGAGTCGGCAAAAAACTGTAGGTCCCTTCTACTCATGAGAGAACAGTAGCGCGCACAACACGAGTAGTTGATGAGCAAGCTAGCCCCTGGTACCCCTTTGGACTGTAGCGCCAACAATTATTATTATTGTTATTATATAAGACGTAAATTACAGTCAAACGGTCGATAGACAAAGGGGAAATCAGCTGTTGGATCAGCTGTTCAGTTGACCATCTCCTTCCTTAATGATTTCTGGTTTGTACTTCCTAAAACTAATATGGATTTGTGGCGGACAACCACACCAACGGTCCGGCCAACCAGTGCAGCTGAGCATACTGAACGGACTACGCAACGGCACACTCAGCAGCACATCGCAGTACGTGACCTAACCCAACGGCACATAACCCACGCGAGGATATCCTTCCACGCAAAATAACATCTGCGATCGCGGTCCGTACGTCGTTGGGTAAACAACCCAACGAACCCAACGGTGCCCGCGACGCACAAGAGGATATCCTTCGCATCCCACCAACGCCGAGGGATGCAACGTGGGCATGTGCCTACGGAGCAATAAAAGGAATGGGTTGGGTCACACAAGAGACACTCTTCATCACACGGATCATACTTACATAGAA
Organism: Eristalinus aeneus; assembly: GCA_955652365.1. Classification (NCBI taxonomy): domain Eukaryota; kingdom Metazoa; phylum Arthropoda; class Insecta; order Diptera; family Syrphidae; genus Eristalinus; species Eristalinus aeneus. The sequence goes on from OY019132.1 coordinate 39,834,268, forward strand.
ATCGCCGACGATAACTTATCTAAATAAAATATTGTATACCTAAATCGACTCCTCGCCTTTGAATTAACTCCAAGTAGGACATACTTGTGGCAACGAGCTACAAATTGGTGACCCCGACGTGATTTCAGAAACGATCTGAAGTTTCGTTATTGACGAAATCGTGTTTGTAAATGTCCTACGAGTTACGGAGGAAACGGAAGCTAGTGTTCGAATCTGACGTTAAAAGTGATCGCGAAACAATGGCCACAGACGAAGTCAACACCAAGTTGATAAAACAACTTCGCGATCAGCTTCAGGCGGCAAATGAAGCAATCGAGTCGCTCAAGCTTGACTTCAAAGCGCAATCTACGTCAGGTTCTGAAGCAACCGTACAACATCCAGCTCCACCGAACAGTCAACCGTCGCAGCATAGTCTCCAACGTGCGAACTTGCCGAAATTCAACCCGGAGTATCCTCAGCTGTGGCTGACTCAAGTGGAATTGGCGTTCAAACTTGGAGGTGTGGTCAACGACGACGAACGGTACGCCAATTTGCTAGTTTGTCTTGAAGGCGACGCCTTACGAGCCGTAGAAGACCTAGCAAATAATCCACCATCAGCCAACAAATTCGTCACACTCAAAGAGCGACTCATCCACCATTTCGCTCCATCACCAGAGTCGCAGTTACGACGAATGCTTCGGGGCGAAGATATGACTGGCAGAAAACCATCCGACATCTTGGCGCACATGAGGCATCTTGCTGGCGGTCGCTGCGATACGTCTATCATGAGAATATTGTTCTTCGATAGACTGCCCGAAAACATGCGCTCAGTGTTGCTGGCAACAGGACAAGAAGACTTGGATAAGCTAGTCGAAGTCGCCGACAAAATCTTCGACATGTCCAACGCACAGCTGTGCCCTGTTTCGACCACTTTGCAGCCCACACAGGACATCCAAGTCATCAATAGACAAGCCGATTCAACGTTGGACGACATCAGGAAGTCTATTCAATTTTTGCATCAGGAGATTCATCAATTGAAGATGGAGAGTCCACGAAACCAGCGATCGACCTCACGAAGAAGATCAACATCCCGAACCAGATCGAAAAGTAGGTCCAGACTCACCCAGACTAACAAGAATGGGTTGTGCTACTACCACCAGAAGTTTGGCGATGAGGCGCGTAATTGTCGTGCCGGTTGTCCGAAACATTCGGAAAACTAGGATCGCCGCTGGGCATAAAGGCGGTCGCTCACGGCAACTACAACTGTCACCGCCTACAAATAAAGGACAGAATCAGCGGCGCATCTTACCTAGTTGACACCGGCGCCGATATTTCTGTCCTACCGAAAAAATTTGCCGAAAACCCGACAACTACATCGCGTCAACTTTACGCTGCCAATGGTACTGCAATGCCAACATATGGTACAAGAACTATGGTACTCGATCTGGGACTTCGACGCGAGTTTCGTTGGACTTTCATCATAGCCGATGTTCAACAGCCGATCATAGGAGCGGATTTCATCGATCACTTCGACTTGACGATACGCTTAAAACGCCGAACGCTTAGTGATAACATCACCAAATTAAGCGTTTGCGGCAGCGTAGTCAGCAGCTCCCAACCATCGCTGAAAACGATCGATGAAACCAATCGCTTCGCCGACATACTGAAGGACTTCGTTGACATCACGCGCGACGACAACAAATGCGTTGCAGATCATCACGTCCAACATCACGTGGTTGTCAGAGGACATCCAGTTGCGGAAAGAGCTCGTCGGTTAGCCGGCGATAAACTCAAAGCAGCGAAGGACGAATTTGACAACATGGTCCGACTGGGAATTTGCAAGCCATCAAACAGCGAGTGGGCATCTCCCCTGCAAATGGTGCAGAAGAAATCTGGTGGATGGAGACCGTGCGGTGACTACCGTCGCCTCAACAAAATCACCGTTCCCGACAGGTATCCCATACCACATCTTCGAGACTTCAGCCATCAACTCACCGGCTGCACCATCTTCACCACACTGGACTTGCAGAGAGCGTATAACCAGATACCACTCGCCCCAGAAGACCGATCCAAGACAGCCGTCATCACACCATTCGGCCTCTTCGAATTCAACGTGATGACATTTGGATTGTGCAACGCAGCGCAGACGATGCAACGATTTATGGACACAGTGCTGAGAGGACTTGAATTCTGCTTCTGCTACATTGACGACATCATCATCGCCAAACGAAGAGATGCATCGCCAACACTTGCGCATCGTCTTCGAGAGACTTCAGCAGTTTGGACTAACCATCAACGTATCCAAGTGTTGCTTCGGACACCCGGAAGTGCGATACTTAGGATACACCGTCAACAAAGCTGGGATAAAGCCTCCCACGGACCGGGTTGAGGCCTTGACCAATTATCCTAAGCCAGCAACGATGGACAAACTGCGGAAGTTTCTAGGAGCCTGGAACTTCTACCGTAGCTGTATGCCTGGTGCGTCAACGACACAAACTCCGCTGGTAAACCTGACAATCGGAGCTAAGAAAGGAGACAAAAAGCCAATCCAGTGGACACCTGAAGCAGAGGAAGCATTCAACCAATGCAAAAACAAACTGAGGGATGCAGTGCAACTAGCCCATCCACGTTCAGGTGTTCCCTTAATCCTCCGATGTGACGCATCAGATTCAGCAATTGGAGCCGCACTAGACCAGCGCATCGGCGACAAGATCCAGCCTCTTGGTTTCTTCTCCCAGAAACTAACTTCGAGAGAATCGCGATACAAGGTGTACGACCGAGAGCTCTTAGTCATATACAGAGCGGTAAGGCATTTTCGTCACCTTATCGAAGGCCGCGAACTCATTATCCTCACAGACCACAAGCCGTTGATATATGCATTCGACCAGAAATCAGATCACGCCTGTGATCGCGTAGCCCGGCAACTAGAGGAAATTGCCCGATTCTCGACAAGAATTCAGTTTGTTTCTGGTGGAGACAACGTTGTAGCAGACGCATATTCCCGCATCAACCTCATCAACATGCCCATCATGTTCAGCACTGCAGAACTTGCCGAGATGCAGAAAAATGACAACGAGCTCAGATTTCTTCTCGCAACACCTGAGAAGACTTCACTCAAGCTCCGTGGACTACGCATCGATGATACCGATGTCATTGTGTTTTGCGACGTTGGAGGCAGGAACATTCGACCGTACGTGCCAGCCGCTCTGCGAAGGAAAGTGTTTGACAACGCCCACAATTTGTCACATCCCAGCGGCAGAGCTACAAAACAAACCATCAGCGAGAGGTACGTGTGGCCCAGCATGAACAAGGACATTATTTCATGGGCCAGGTCCTGCATCCAATGTCAACGAAGCAAAATCAGCAGACATGTGAAGAACATCCCACAACGTATCCCGATGCCTAGTTCCAGATTTCAGCATGTCCACATCGACATTGTCATAATGCCGCCGGTAAATGGGTATCGATATTTACTGACGATGATCGACCGCTTCACGAGATGGCCAGAAGCAATTCCACTGAAGGACATCACTGCTGAAACGGTTGTCAACGCATTCTATGCATGCTGGATCTGCAGATTTGGTTCACCCGTGACTATCACCACCGACAGAGGATCCCAGTTCGAATCAGCGTTGTTCGAAGCTCTAACTAAACTAGTTGGAAGTGCGCATATCCGGACAACAGCATATCACCCGTCCTCAAATGGTATGATCGAACGATGGCACAGATCACTTAAATCTGCCATCAAGTGTCACGAGTCGACAGACTGGGTAAGCGTCCTTCCAACAGTTTTATTGGGGCTGCGAACTAGTTTCAAGGAGGACATCAAAGCAACTGCAGCAGAACTTGTCCTCGGAACCACACTGAGACTACCTGGCGAATTTTTCACACACGAAGAAGTTTCGCCAGACCCTCAAATCTTTGTGGAAAAGTTCCGAGAGCACATGCGACAAGTCAAATCAACACCTTCAGCACATCATCACAGACGACGACCATTTGTGCACAAAACACTGTACAACTGCACACATGTCTTCGTCAGGGTCGACTCCGTCAAGAAGCTCTGTGAGCAGCCGTATAATGGGCCATACGAAGTGCTGGAGCGTTTGTCGGACTATGTTTTTAAAGTCAACGTCGATGGAACACCAACAACACTGTCAACAGAAAGACTTAAACCAGCTTTCTTTGAAAATATCCCAGATAACATCACATCACCATCATCCACTACAATTGAAGAAGATCGACAGCATCCACGCAGCAATAGCCCATCCAACCTACCACAACCATCCACATCAACATCATCATCAACATCCACTGCAACCAATACCAGAAGCGAAGCACTTAGAACGTATTCTAGGGCATCAAGGAAACAAGTGCGCTTCCAACTAAATCCGTGACGCAGTCACTGGAGGGGGAGTACTTGTGGCGGACAACCACACCAATGGTCCGGCCAACCAGTGCAGCTGAGCATACTGAACGGACTACGCAACGGCACACTCAGCAGCACATCGCAGTACGTGACCTAACCCAACGGCACATAACCCACGCGAGGATATCCTTCCACGCAAAATAACATCTGCGATCGCGGTCCGTACGTCGTTGGGTAAACAACCCAACGAACCCAACGGTGCCCGCGACGCACAAGAGGATATCCTTCGCATCCCACCAACGCCGAGGGATGCAACGTGGGCATGTGCCTACGGAGCAATAAAAGGAATGGGTTGGGTCACACAAGAGACACTCGCAATTAGAAAGTCACACGGATCATACTTACATAGAAATCGCCGACGATAACTTATCTAAATAAAATATTGTATACCTAAATCGACTCCTCGCCTTTGAATTAACTCCAAGTAGGACATACTTGTGGCAACGAGCTACAGATTTTTTGTTAGTGGCGCCCTCTATATGTCAGTCCCGGGACTTATTGAGAGATGTGTTATTGTCATTTTCCATTTCACTAGCCGAACTATAGCAAGACAAAGAGGGGTTTCACGTCTAGCGGTCCAATATGCATGTTTGAAGATGTCAGTGCGAAAAGGATAAGAAGAAAATGGCTGGACGACGTAGCGAATGAACGCCACAGCTCCGGCGGGAAGATTTCGAATCCGAGTCGTGGCTAGTCCCCGTGGCAGACAGCTTACACTGAGATGGCGCACACAAGTGAAGAAAGACCTCAACCACCTTGAAGTGCACATTTGGCGACAAGTGTGTACTGGCTGAAGAGGCCCAGGTCCACCCTGGACTGTAGCCCCCCACAAAGAAGAAGAATTGGCGACCACCAAACAAGTCCTTTCACCACCATTCTGGCTTTTTGTGTTCCAGTTGCTTCATTTTTTGTGAGCTAGCAAATGACATTAAGGTTGATGTGCTGTACTCCAACTATTCTGTCACAACAAGGGCTGATCGAATTAGATATTGCAGAAGTATGATTTGCCGCCGGTAATCCGTCGTTTTATCTTTCTCTTATAACCAATTGGGTCGATGATCTATCGTTCGTCAACTGCTCGTTACGTTTATTCGTACCTTATCCAAAAGAAGCCATTTATTGGGTCGATTAGATCCGAAGTGGGCTGTGGGCTTAGCAAACCATAAATCAGTACAAACAAGCAATCACGCATTCGGCCTGTGCGCCAAGTTATTGACTTCCCTGCCCAGCCCTTTCTCGCCCAACCGAGCGCCTCTCTGTGATCTATTGCCACACTCGTCTGCAGCCACACAACATTGCGTCATTTCCCATGATTTCACAATCAATATCGCCACATTTCAAGAGGTGCTTGTATTGTTTTCCGTGTTCCCGTATCAACAACACCGCGTCGTGTGGCAGATAGTGTAACACTCCCCGCTCCATGCATCGATGCGTGCCCCCCAAACATCTCCCACGCGTGAATCACATGTCACCTTATCGGTGAGTGCTACTTAATCTGTCAGAAAGCTGGCCTTCCACCGACCAACGGCGACTCATCAGTGATTGTCTGACGAAAGGACGAAAGGCCATATGATTCAGGGCTGAAAAGCATGACTTTCCTAATCTTTGTTGACCGATTCTCTGAAGTCTATCCACCCTTGCTGACAAGAGCAGTCGACAGCTGATACGAGGGAACGGAGTTCTTCAATGGGTCCCATTATGACTGAAGTATGATAAGAGTGTTCTGCGCAATACGTTCTGAATAAGTGGACACCCAAGCGTTGAATCATGGAAGCTTACAAAAGGTGACAAACCCTTGGAGCGTCGTCATTGCAGACAATAGTCACGCATCACGTTTGCGTAGTGCATTCAAAAATAAATGGAAAGCCATTAGGCGTTCTGCGGAATGCTCTTCGATCAGAAATAGAGAACAGAGGGGTGCTCAAGCGGCAGGTAATCACACAGCTTGCTTAGGTGCAGATCATGTTAGCTAAGGAAGCTGCATTGTGCAGGATTAGATGCCGCGGGCAGAACGCAGCAGAAGTGCTTCTTTATGCGATCACCAAGTGCACGTTCGACTGCAGATCGTGTTAGCTGAGAAAGCTGGCTTGTGCAGGATAAGATGCCGCGGGCAGAACGCAGCAGACGTGCTTCTTCATGAGATCACCCCAAGTGCACGTTTGATTCCCTGCCGTCCACGTTCGATTTTTAATCAACGCAAATCCAAGGCTGTCCAAATGCAAATCAGTCCTGCAACAAAAGAGCACTGAATGAAAGCATTAGTCCGTTTCCGGTTCTCACATGGTTTCAATGCGCGCACGTATTGGAGCTACAGTCGCGATGAAAGGGACTTTCGTCAAGTGCTCATTATTCGTGCGGTCATTTGAGGGCTTTCCTCGTCTTTCATCAAAAGTTCAGAAGCACTCCCCGCGTCCTCCACTTTTGAATGAAAAAGTCTCGGCACAACCTGTCCTCAAGACCGAGTTGAACAAACCTTAGTTCAAATGATCCCCTCAATACAGGCAAATAAATCCGCCTTCCTACGTTCGCGGTGACATTGAACCAACAAGCGCTACCCCCGCCGCTCCACCACCGTCCGCTGTGCTTAGTCCAACTCCGAATTCGGTCCAATTCCAAAAACATATTTCATATTTCTGCTGAAGCAGCAATTTCAATTCCCACCAACATCAGATCAACCTCGAGGGCACACATCACTCTGACACGCAGCTCGAGGCCCCGGAGATGGTTGAGTTGTGCAGTAGCCTGGCGTTTTCGGACAGCACCGGCGTCGATATTTTATGACTTCCTTATAAAATCCTCGTTACCATCCCATCCCAATTGCGCACAACTAGATAATGACCGCTGCTCGGCATTGTGCCCACTTCACTCCCGCTCTTGGATAAATTTCCAATCACGCCTATTCTCAAATCTCCCGAAGTTTCCACTGTACTTGACCTGCAAACGTCATTGGACCCCGAATCGTGGTCCGGCAACCCTCGTCCCGTTGATCAGACTCCCACCGCAAAAAGTGCAGCAATTCTCTAATCGAATTGAGTTCACCAGGGATGGCCCGCAGTATCATCATTCTCATTCGCTACGCGCTCGACGTTGTACGTGACCAAACGCCATGCTCTCTCGAGAGTCCCTTCACCCCAAGCCCACCCCAGCCACTCCTGCCTCGGTAATGATATGCATTCATGCTTTGAAATGATTTATTGTCTGATTATTTGCACATTCCTCCCAATTGAGCGGTCGCGGACGACAATTGCAACCCCATTCCGGGCGAGACCACCACCACTGTCGCCGATCGCGTCTCGCCGCTTCCTCTCCAGCATAAAGCGAATTTAATTTATTTTTGCAACCCAGCCCGCGCCTTAATCCGCTCCGCGAGAGAGTAGATTGCGTGCTGACAATGATCGCCGGTCGGCAACGATGGACACAGGCACTCGTTCTCCAGCGCGGACGCTGCACAGTGCCCTGTGTGTGTCAGTCTGGCTGGCTTGTCAGCGCAACAGTTGGGAGGAGAAGGAGGAGGAGGAGGTCGAATTGTGCAACAGTTGAACAGTTGCATTCCGCCCAAGGATGTGGGTCACTGCAATCGATTAGCCGCGAGCCATAATCCCTGCCGTCCAAGTTTGACTCCTAATTTATGCAAATCCAAGGCTGGCCGAATGCAAATCAGTCCTGCGGCGGAAGAGCACTGAATGAAATCCTAAGTCCGTTTCCGGTTCTCATGTGGCTTCAATGAGTGCACTGATTGGAGCTACCGTCGCGATTAAAGGGGCTTTCACTCCTGAAGCTGTTGCTGAGTCAAGGTCTTCGGTTTGTGGTTCACAGAAATTTTCGACCGATGTTTCGGTACTTCTCGTAGCGGATTATCCCATGTGGTGGCTGCTGGGATTTTCCAGTGTCCACTTAGCTGCAGGAGAACCATGCGTACGCTGCTCTTGAGGAGGAAATGAGCGCAGATTTTAGTTGAATGAGTCAGTGGGTGAGCAGAGAATGTGTGTTGATGGGGGGCCACGGATCCGGAGCAGCATTCCATGATTGACTTAGTTCGTCGTGCGTCAGCACTTTTGAGGCGAAGTGGCTTAGGATGAGTTTTTGTGCAAAACAGACTGGCTGAGTCATTGTTCAGCGAAGGCATATCCGTCGTTTCGATTTCTTGATTTCGACTTATGGCCCCAGCTCGTGCAAGGTCTTTAGAGCGAAGTTTACGGATAACATGGCTGCAACAAGGCTCTCACAAACTGTAATTTGCGTGCAGAAGTAGAATGAGGACAATTTTCACTCGAAGGGAAGGATGTAAAGGCAGCTTTAAAGTATGCCCAGCCTTAAAACAAGTTTCTGTTGGAAGTCTTCGAGGAATACTGGGTGAGTAACCTAGAAAACTGTAGAAAACTGTACACTGTGGTGTAGTGTATAGAGTGCAATCCTCATACGCCGAAGGTCCCAGGTTCGATTCCTGGAGTGAACACCTCGCATTTTGGTGTAGTGTATAGAGTGCAATCCTCATACGCCGAAGGTCCCAGGTTCGATTCCTGGAGTGAACACCTCGCATTTTGGTGTAGTGTATAGAGTGCAATCCTCATACGCGGAAGGTACCAGGTTCGATTCTTGGAGTGAACACCTCGCATTTTCAAGTGGCACCACATTTTTCGAGCTGCTTACAACACTCCAAGAGTAATAACTGTCCAAGATAAGCTTCTCAAACTTCGCCCTTCGGAGTCGACAAAAAACTGTACGTCACTTCTACTCGTAAGGAAACTGTAACCCACACAACACGAGTAGTTTATGAGCCAGCTAGGTCCACTGTGGATTGTAGCACCAACCTATATGTATATTCTGCGGAACTGAGGGGCTGACAATCTGCTTTTAGTCGTTTTTGGACACCTTTATGAGTATATTGGGTCATTTCCCTTTTTTAGGGTTTCGTTCCAACAAACAAATTTTTACTTTCTGCTGACAAAGTGTGCATTTCAGTTCTCTTAATTTTTTTAACTGCATTCGCTGACTTAAGTAATTCCTTTGTAGACTTGCAGTAAAAAATTTCAGACAGCTTGGAATAAGGTTCCTCTCTTGCTAAAGAACAGATTTTTACGTCCAAAGAGATTCTTCAACTTTCTAATTGCAAATTGTGTGTCACTAGTTCTGCATTGAATTCTTCTTCTTCTTCTTCTTGTGGCGCTACAGTCCGGGGTGGATCTGGGCCTCAACCAACATGCCTCTCCAGCCAGCGCGATCTTTCGCCAGCTGTCTCTAGTTGCGCACTCCAAGTTGGTTGAGGTCCTTCTCCACTTTTGTGCGCCACTTTAGTCTAGGTCGTCCTCTGTTGCGTTGTTCCAATGGCTCGGATTCAAAGACTTTTCGGGCCGGAGCAGTGGTGTCCATACGCTCTACATGGCCTAGCCATCTTAAGCGTTGTATCCGTAGATGCTTGACCAAGCGCATCTCGCTGTACAGCCCATAGAGTTCGTCATTAAATCTTCTCCTCCAAGTGCCATCAACGCAAACAGGACCAAAAATCGCACGCAAAACTTTTCTCTCGAAGAGGCTAAGAGCTTCCTCATCCGCCTTGGCTAACGTCCAAGATTCTGCGCCATATAGTAGGACGGGGATAATCAAGCTGTTATATAAAGCTAGTTTAGTCCTTCGAGAGAGGGCTTTATTACTCAATTGCCTCTTGAGCCCAAAGAAACAGCGATTGGCAAGAGTGATTCTGCGTTTGATTTCGGTACTGATGTTGTTTTTCCTGTTTACCGCGGAGCCGAGGTAGACGAAGTCCTTAACTACCTCGAAGTTTCTGCTGCCTAGTGTGACGCTCCGGCCGAGACGTCGATGTTGTGTGTCCTTCCTTGATGACAGCATGTACTTCGTTTTGCCCTCATTTACCGCAAGACCCATTTTAGCCGCTTCCGCTTCAATGCCAGCAAACGCCTCATTGACGGCTCGCTGTGTTCGTCCAATCACGTCAATGTCATCAGCGTAAGCTAACAGTTGAACTGACTTCTGGAAGATCGTGCGATATTAAGAAGGCTGATCCCCCGATAGTTACCGCAGTCAAAGAGGCTCCCTTCGTGTGGATCGGGCAAACGACACTGAGGCTTCATTCCTCTGGTACTTTGTCCCCCTCTATTTCTTACAGATGAGCTGATGCATGCGCCGAACCAGATCATCTTCAACTGCTGTGAATAGTTCTGCGAACAGTCCGTTTGCTACACCAGCTTCGTGTGACTTCAGTTTCGCAATTGCTATCTTTCAGGAGACACTCTAGACTTCCCTTCATCTCCACACTTTCCAACTCCTCCGATAAACAGACGTACGTTTGTCTGCTGATGCAACCTTAACTGAAATCCTCTGATTCACCGTTATTTGTTTTCAAAAAATACTCCATTCGTCACTTTCTAGTGAAGCCCTCTGCCTTTTGTATGATTAGGCCAACAGATTATAGATTCCCAACCGCCAAGTCGCACTCTTAGCGATAACTGGCGCCGAAAATGGCCAGCACGCGTCTAAAAATAGGCCTGATGTCGCCAGCGTACGCACATGCCCTTCGCTCAGCCGATTACAAGTAAATCATGTTCCTAATTAGGCACACGGCAGCGCTCGGACCTGTTACTACCGATAAATTCCACAAAATACACCCAGTTTTGAAATGTGCACAGATCTCCTTGGAATCACGTAATGACATTAAGATTTTAAGGCCGGTCGTTGTTTGCGCACTGATTGTCGCTTACGTGATCCCGATTCGGCCGTAAGTCATCGGATAAGTATTGTCTGGTAATTCCTTTTCGCGGGTGGGGGTGGTCGGTGAATGCACACTTGCGCAACCAACCGCCACTGCAGTGGTAGATGACTGGGGAAGTAATACTCACGCGGACTGCTTAAGCCGGAAGTGGCATCTGGAAGTCTTAGAGGTGTTTTATCGCTTCACACCTGCACCGGCAGTGGCGAGCACTAAAAGCTGTCCGCATGTAAATTTTTAAATGTCAACGGCTGGTGTTTCCCGAATGGGAGGAGCGAACATGGTATAACCTGGGTGGTGGCACTTGGCAGCGAATGATTGCGGTGTCTATGTGAACATCGCGATGGTGTGGCAGGTGGGCGTTTGCGATCTTTGCTGGATGAGCACATTTTGTTGATGGTTTGCTACTGCGAACGACTGCTCGTTGGGGTGATGATTTATTGGTTTGGAATAAAATCTGTATAGTTAGTTAGTTAGTTAGCTTGACTTTTATTTTCAATAAATGTTTTACAATGTAAAGTTTAACCTAAGTCATTTATGGTTTGGCCTATGGCGTTTACCAGGTTGACAAAATACATACAAAAGTTTTAGATTAAAAATCTCCATCTATGATACGTTTTCTATAACAAAGTGCTGCTACTGAATAATCGTATAAGGCCTTCCATCCCTTTTCTCCATTTAAGATGCACGTTACTTCATATTCGTCTAAAACAAGTTTTTCGAAAATTGCTAGTCGAAATTCTTTTAGAATCGGACACACACCAATAAAATGTAAGATGTCTTCTCTCTTCCTCATGTTGCATAGGTTACAAAGAATTGGTAAATCTGGTCTGTGGGGGATAAAGTTTAACTGAACGAGTTCTCCTCTCAGTTTAAAAATTGTGCTTATTTTTTCGATTGATTGACTGTCAAGGAAGTATGTTTTTTCATTTAAAAAATGGTTTAGTTTGCTGTAGTAGTTCCTAAACACTGAAGATTCAGCTTCTTCGACATATTTGTCATATGTGTGTCTACCAAAATTCTCCAAAACAGAGTTAAATTTTTTTCTTAAAAGATGAGGAGGCTCGTCCGCCTCAATAGACAGATTTAGACAGCATTCAGAAGCTTCCATTCTTCGCAAATGTATCCGTTTGTTCTAATTATACTTCTTAAAACTACGTTTGGTAATCTGCATTCGCTCATCTGTAGTATTTTTAAAACATAGTTGAAGTGCATTTTGATGGTATACAAGAGCAACGGAGGAGTTCCTGTTTCAATATGTAGCATATAGTTGGGGGTATTTTTTTGGTAACCGAAAGATCTTCTTCAAAAAGTAGCGAAGGAATTTTTCCACACCATCATAGCCTTTGTAGCCCCATACCTGAGCTCCGTAAAGCATTATTGAAGCTGCAGTTGAGTGGAATAAAGTTTGTTTTGCACTTTTTGAAGCAACGTTCCCAAATCGAACAGATAGCTCTTTTAGCAACAGCTAATTTTTCCTCAAAGTGTGGTTTCAAATTTAAAGAGGACGATATTAGGATACCTAGGTATTTGTATCTGGATCAATTTCTTCCCCGTCCCACTTCCACTTTTCCAAAGATGAGACGCGTCCCCCTGCGTTTCTGAATATCATCATTTTCGATTTACCAAGGTTTATAGTCAGATTCCAATTTTTACAGAAATCGTTAATCCTGTCTATCATTAATTGCATACCTTGGATAGTGTCACACAGAAAGACGATATCATCAGCATACATCAGCGCGGGAATGGATACATCGTTGAATCTTATTCCACCTTTGACATCATCTGTTATATCATTGATGTATAGTATAAAGAGTAGTGCACTTAGAGTACAGCCTTGTTTAACCCCCATTGAAGTTTCAAACTCGTCGGAAATTAAGTCTCCATCCCATACATGTGCAGTATTGTTCTCATACAAGGCTCTCAGAATTCTTATAACTTTGCGTGATACGCCGATTTTCGAAAGCTCGAAAAAGAGTGTTTCACGTGGTATTGAATCAAACGCTGCTTGAAAATCTACGAAAAAGGCGTACAACTTTTTTTTCTTTCTCTTATATGTTTCGGCAATGTTTGTTAAGCAGAATATCTGGTCGATTGTAGAATAACTTTTTCTAAATCCAGCTTGAAATTCTTTAAGGATGTTATGTTCTTGAACCCAATCATGCAATCTTTTGTAAATTAATGAGGCAAACAGCTTGGCAGAGGTGTGTGATTGATGTGATTCCTCTGTAGTTATTTGGGTCCCTGTAATCACCTTTTTTGTGTAGAGGAAAAATTATTGCTTTTCTGAATATATCGGGGATATTAGCAGAGTCAAATATTCGGTTAAATTCAATTGTGAGAAAATTCATAAATTCATAAGTGCAATTTTAATAGAACTCAAACGGGATGCGATCAATACCAGGAGTTGCTTATTACTTCTTTGATTTCTTCTAGGGTAAATGCAGAATCTAACTTTTCGTCTAAGAGCATAGGGGCTGCATATTGAAATAGCGGAGAGGTTAATGGAGCATTAAGAAGTTTATTAAAATAATTCCTGAGTTGCGTGGCTTTAAGAGTTACAGAGATGTTAGACGTGTAACCATTAAGGTATTTGACAGCTTTCTAGAACTGAGCAGGAGATTTAGAGGTGTTTATGAGCGCAATGTTTTATTGCTCAAAGGCTACTTTTTTTAAGTAACAAATGCGCTTATATTCCATGTTGGCATCTTGATAGAGAGCTTTAAAAATATTGGAGTTGTTCGATCTAAGAAGTTTGAGGAATTTAAAGGACTTGTTTCTTGCTTTCGCGCAATCAGAATCATACCATTTTTGCTTATATATTGTATGTGTTTTTAAATCTTTCTGTTGCGGTATAGATTACTTTATTATTTCCGTTAGAGTTTCTATATTTGGTGTATAACGCAGTGTGCAAAGTTCCATAAGCTTCGAGTTCATGTTTCGCTGATACGAATCCAATATTCGATCATTCCAGATAAATTTCGGCAGAAGTCTTAAAGGTTTTATGCAGGTATAGTTTTTGTTAGCAGTACAATTTAGGGTTACTTCCAAGGGCATGTGGTCCGAGATTTCGCTTCCTACTTGAAAACTGCCTAGAAACTTGTGCCAATTTCCCGAAACAAAACAGTAATCAATTATAGAGCTTGATGTTTCTCTGATAAAGGTCAGTTCGCCATCAGAATCTCCTTCACAACTACCATTCAACAAGGACATGTCATACTCATCAGCAAGTTCAAGTATTTTTGCTCCTTTGTTATCACAAATTGTGTCTTTAGATTTGCGAGACGGTTTCAGCAGGGTACTATTGTATTCCGATATAAAATTATTTTGCGAGAGTACTACACGACCATTAAAATCTCCAATAAGCATTATATTCGAACAATCTAAGAAGTTCAGTGAATCGCAGAGTTTATCGAAATCACGCTGCCAATGGTTACAATTTAAGTATATAGGTACCAATACTACATCCAATGTATTTAGTTTTAAGTTAATAGCATCCATTTCGCCAGCTTTTATAAAGACACTCGTGTACAGATCTTCGAAGTCGTCGCGAAAACCGAATAGTAATCCACCACTTCCTCTCCCAAAATGTGATGTTCTTACGGCAGGAACCCAGTTTATTGATAGTTTGAGAATATTTTCTTAAATCTAATCTAATCTAAAATCTGTATATAGACGGGCCAACGATTGTAGAAATTGAAACTCCGTAGAAACTTTGGAGGACAGCAATTTTGTGCAGCCCATATGTTTGCGCCTCCATTTCAACTGAATTTTTCATTATTTAAAGTCTCCAGGGATCATTGATGCACCTCATATATTCACTGCCGTTGCTGTGCCCCTATTGTCCTTTCTACGAGTGGAGGAAACGCCAAGTGGAGCCCGACTAGGTTTCAGGGACTTTTTTATAATTGTAGTTAATACAAGATATCTTTTAACAAAATAAAATTTTATTCGGTTTCACTATGATACTTTACATTGATGAAACCAACAGTTTAATACCGACTCTGTACGCCAACTTTAAAATAATTTTCAGAGATTTTTTATACTTCTGCGTGTTATCAGCAAACACTAAGAGATCGGTAAAGCCTGAAAATAAGAAAAATTATAACTGACAGATCAATCAATAAATCCCGGGACGGGGCGCATTGCCCCAAGCAAGTATCCCATATCTCAACTTTAATTCTTCTATGGCATAGTACATTTGTCTTAAGACAAACGTTGTAGCATTGTATTTTAGATGAGTGAGTGCGTATAATGCTTATTAAAGGCTAACACGCAACTCACCAATATGTGCATCCCACAAGATAATGTCGATAATGACACCAAGGTCAGGACACCAAGTAGAACTTTACTTTATCTACTGAACAACTAATACTAGTACTGCAAGATTCATTTCTAAATTTAATTTGGTGCTCAGTACCCTTGAATTGGGGGCTTCTTATGTGCATCATTTTTGTTTTTGATGCGTTGATTGTAAGACCATGGTCGTGGCACTATTTTACTACTTTATCAAATTTTTGCTGCATTATTGCTGGTGCTGTAAAGCAATAATGCAGCAAGTATGGTATGGTGAATTCCACCGAGGTCGTAGTTCACTCCAAGGCGAAATTCGTGAAGGTCGTCCAAAATCAGTTGTTGTTCCGGAAACCATTGATGCTGTGCGCCAACTGATATTGCAAGATCGTCATCTGACCTATCGTGAGATTGAGAAAACCTCAAATTAGTGGGACCAGCAATTATAAAATATTGCATGAACATTTGATCGACAAAAAAATTTGATCGCGTTGGATTCCACACAATTTGTCAATCGCTCAGAAAAAGGCTCGTGTCGATTGGTCGAAAGAAATGCTCCAAAAATACAATTGCGGTGCTTCGAAACACGTCTACGTCATCGTGACAGGGGATGCGTCGTGGATTTACGCGTATGAGCCCGAAAGTAAACACAGTCGACTGTATGGGTGTATCAAATTGAGCGAAATCCAACAAAAGTTGCTTTCGCACGAAGCGCTTCCAATCAAATGGTCAGAAAAACTGGTCATGTCGGAACTGACATGTACCACCGCAGAACAGTCAATTCTGTTTGGTACACAACCATTTGTTTGGCATTTGTCTTCCAAGAAATCAGGAAAACCAACCGCCGAAGACGGATCACTCTTTACCACGAAATACGACAATGCGAGCTCTCACACAGCGGCTCAAACAAATGCATTTTTGAGCACTCAAAACATCGATTTGATGAGTCATCCGCCGTATTGTCCTGACTTGGCACCGAATGACTTCTTTTTATTCCCGTACGTCAAAAATAAAATGAAAGGTCAACGTTTTTCGACACCCGAAGAAGCGGTTCATGTGTTCAGAATACATGTTTTGAAGATACCTCAGTCAGAGTGGCAAAAATGATTCGACAATTGGTTCAAGCGCATGCAAAAGTGTATAAATCTTAATGGGGAATATTTTGAAAAACAATGAAGCTATTTTCGATGATTAATATTTGTTTTTGTTCTCTAATCCCGAAATTTAAAAGGCAACCCTCGTATTTGCAGGAATTTATAGGACGAATGGAAGGGAAATTGAAGTAGGCTAGACACTTCACTAAACGGTATAAAAAATTTCCTTTCGCAAGCGTCAACGGATCTACCGGTATGAAGTGAGCGCTGTTAGGCGGAATGTTCCACTCGATTTGGACTTATAGACAACAGTTCCGTCCCCCGACTAAGACAAGGTGAAGATAGCAATATCCAAGCTGAAGTCGAAAAAAGCTGCTGGAGCGGACGGATTGTTCGCAGAACTAGTTACCAGCTATACCGATATGAAGTGAGCGTCAAGATACAAATGTCTCATTAGGGAACATTTGTGAACGAGCCCTTATTTTTTTTTGCTGTCAAGGACCTGTGGTGCAACATTATTGCCGTATCATCTGCATAAACAAATGGCATTACTTCTTTAAAAACCCTTAGTAATTCATTAGTGAAAAGGATGAAAAGAACTGAGGAACGCTATATTCAACTAGTTCCTTTTGGCTCCATGTCTGGTCAATCTTAACACCAAACTGTCTGTTGCTCAAATATTCTTTTAACCAATCTGCCAACAAGCCTCTTATGCCAGCGTTTTCGAGCACTTTTAGAAGCTTTCCATGATTCAGTGTGTCAAACGCCTTACTGAAGTCAACGAAGAGCACTAAGACATGATGACTTTTGTTTAGGCCTTCGTTGACATTATTCGCAAATTCCCCTAAGAACTTGCCCGTACTCTTATTTTTTTTTTTATTAAACCGTGCTAACTTGACTGTATTAATGACTTTTTCATAATGAAGCCTTGAAGTCTCGTTACAACTACTTCCTCCAGGAACTTTTCAACTGTTGGCAATATTGAGATTGGTCTGTTATTGTTAATATCGCTTTTAGCACCTCCTTTGTAAATTGGGCTTACTAAACCAGTTTTTAGATTTGTAGGAATTTTCGCTTGAAAAATGCTTGATTAATGCTTCGATATAATAAACAATTTTTTTTAAGAGAGAACGATCAATTTTTTCCTTCGAATGAATCAAGTAATTTGTTTGTTCTTTCACTGATCTTTCTGTTATAGTTAAGTGAATAAATTTTGTTCTTTTTTACAATTCTAAAGTATTTTCTAATATTTTCCAATTCGGTTAATATTGAAAACAAACCATTTTGGATGTCGTGCTACAAATTTGGAAGCTCTGTGAATATTGACTCATGGTGATGATTTTTATTTTAGCAACAACAATCTTTAGATCAGGACAAACAGAGATCTATTTTAAATATTTTAAAAAATAATTTTTAACGTACTAAATTTTTTCTCTCTCTTTTCCTTTTCAGGTGAGTTCAAACGAAACATATAATAAATCGTATGTAAGTATGAAGGGTGATCCAAGAGTGAAGAAGGTTTCTAGACAAAAACGGTATTCTTAGCACAAATCAAACATTTTGAGGATCCATTCTGCTTGAAGGACATAGCAAAAGTATGACGTGTAGCACAAAACATTTGATTCTTCAAACAATTGTTTTTAAAATTGTTAATAAACAATTGTTTTAAAAGTTCTTAATATGAATAAATTCGCGGAAAATATCACAAATGTACTTTTGCAAGGCATTGACATCCGGTGTGACATTCGAGAATGAAAGTCAATTTTCCGTTTATCTTGAAGGAACTGTTTTATAAAGTGTTTTTTTTACTGGTAAAAAACTTTGAAATAGAATGAAATAAAGGTTATTGTTTAAATTGAAATGAAATTAACTCCATTCTTAAAATAATTTTATAACATTATATATACGTGGGGCGTTCAATTTATTCTCGGTATCGGGTGAAGCTGTGGTTATATATTAAGTTGCCAAATATCTCCCTTCCGCTTTTTTGCTCTTCATTCAATGCTTCATAAAAAGTATTAGAGTGATCGGATTTAGTTCAAATATGCGCCATTTTGTTCAATAGTCTGTTTCCATCTAGACGGCAACTTCATAATACCCCCGTCAAAGAAGCCCCCTCCTCATTTGCAAAGAACTCAGACAGCCACTTTTCACAAGCCTCTTTTGAGTTCAACTTCACCCCACCAAGGGCGTTCGCCATGGAAAGGAGCAGGTGGTAATCACTTGGCGCTATGTCCGGGCTATATGGTGGATGCGATAAAACCTCCCATCCGAGATTCCGTAGCTTCTGACGAGTCATCATAGAAGTGTGTGTTCTGGCGCTGCCCTGGTGGAACCCTACACCCTTCCTGTTGGCCAATTCTGAACGCTTCTGGTTGATCGCCTGCTTCAAGTGGTCCAGTTGCTCGCAGTAGATGGTAGAATTAAGCGTCCGGCCATATGGAAGCAGCTCTTAGTGAATGATTCCCTTCCAATCTCACCAAATACACAGCAAAACTTTCCTGGCCGTCAATACCGGCTTGGCGACTGTTTGGGATGATTCACCGGCCTTCAACAATGACCGTTTTCGTCGCCAGTCATCATCCGCTTCAAAAATGGGTCGAGTTTGTTCCGTTTTAGCAGCATATCGCAGGCGTTGATTCGGTCCAAAAGATTTGTTTGCATCAAATCATGCGGCACCCAAACATCAAGCTTTTGTTTGTATCCAGCCTTCTGCAGAATATTTCAAATGGTTTGGTGACTAACTCCCATCTCCTGGGCGATGTCACGATATGCCACATGCTGGTCTAACTCGATGATTTCCATGATTTGATCGGTATTCGTCGTCACAGGTCTTCCGCCGGCTGGCTTATCCATGGTGTCGTTTTCACCGGCTCTGAATCTTCGAAACCATTCTTCTGCGGTTCGAAGTGATAGAGTACCATCCCCCAAAACACCATTAATCTCACCGAACGTTTCTCTAGGGGACTTGCCTTTAACGAAGGAAAACTTTAAGATGGCGCTAATTTCGGCGTTGGTGAACTCCACGTTTACACGTCCATAAATGTTGAACGCAATATCCAAATCAAGCATAGCGTCGTTGTGTGGGTTATGTCAAGACCTTTCAAATAATGTATAGTATTGCCTGATACGAGCCCTGTAGCGCTTTATACATAGCCGGGAAATTCAAAAGACAAAAAGGCGGAAGATAAATATGGTAGAAATTGACTTATTTATCAAGTAATACTATTGCTTTAGTGCATTCATGAAGAATTTCATATAAATGTGATTATTAATTCGAGTTATATCTCTGGAATCATAATGGCAACTTAGACGATGATGGTGAAAATTGAGCACTGCGCTGTAAGTAAATTTCTCACTAAGCAAGGAAAATGTCAGAAAACTATTCGTGGAGAGACGGTGGCTGTTTACCAGGGTTCCGCACCTTCATTATCAACGGTGCAAAAGTGGTCAAGTAAGTTCAAGAGAGGCAGAGAGAACATCGAAAACGACCCCCGCTCCGGTGTCCCATCTACTTCTTGCACGGGAGAAAGCATCAAAGAAGTCGAAAAACTTGTTCTTGAGGATGCCAGATTAAAGGTGAACATAATGGCAGAAATCGCCAAGCCTTTAGCTGGTACCACTCACACCATTCTTCATGACCATCTTAACCTTTCAAAGGTCAGTGCAAAGTGGGTGCCACGAATACTCACAGCGCCTCAGAAAAAAGTAAAAATCGCATGCTGTAGAGAGCTATTGGAAATGTATACAGAGAACGCGGACGGTGTTAAGGATCGAATTGTTACTGGAGACGAAACATGGGTTCACCACTATGACCTTGAAAGCAAACAAGAGTCCATGCAGTGGCATAAGAAAGGAACATACCCCTCGAAGAAGTTCAAAGTCACTTCGTCTGTCGGGAAACTCATAGTCACAGTTTTTTGGGACTAAAAGGGAATCTTGCTCATTGAGTACAAAAAAAAAGGTGAAACCATCAACGTCCTACGCTTCCACTTGGCATAATTTGCGGGAGGAAATTAAAAACAAAAGACGGGGTAAACTTGCAGCGGGTGTGTTGCTTCTTCATGACAACGCTCCTGTTCACACGGCGCGAGTTTCTAAGGCTGTTGCGCTAGATTGTGGTTTCAAAGAAATCCAACACCCACCCCTTAGTCCAGACCTTGCCCCTAGTGACTATTTCCTGTTTCCGGATTTAAAAAAATGCCTTCGTGTAAAAAGTTTTTCGGATGAGGAAGAATTCAAGTCGGCAATAAATGGGTAATTGGCAAATTATGTTTTTTGAGACCTTAAAAAAGTTTATCTCATTAACAATGATGCATTGATATTAGGGGAGATTATAATGAAAAATAAAAACAATTGAAAATGAATTCGCATTTTCCTTCATATCGATACCAAGAATATATTGAACGTCCCTCGTAAATGTGATTTCTGGCATATAAATTTCGCATTTGATGGCTTTTTCCATCGTCCAAGTTTCGATCACTTTTGTCAACATTTGTAGCTGAGGATCAAGCGGCGTTACATCGCCCGGAGGCTAACTCAAGCGTCCTCTACATACAACTTTGCCTTTTTCAAATGTTTTCATTTCTGGCATGACATGTGTGACATGGTGCGATGGCTTAGTGAGACCACAGCTGCTGCACATTATAATTCCACAATTGATGGGCGAAAAAGTCAGTAATCATGGCTCTGTATTGGTCATCATGTGACGTTCTGGCCAGCATCACATTTAGAGAAGTTCGGACCAACCACCATTCCTCCATCCCATAAAGCATACCAGAGTGCTTATATCAATGTAAATGCTTGTAAATATGCAAATAAGAATTATCATCAGTCAAAATACCAGGTATATCGTTTTTTTTTTTAATAAAGCACTAAATTTTAAAACGAAAAAAATTGTTCGTCTTTTAAAGCAAACCAATCAGACACCCAATTTTCGACCTCCTCGTAGGAATCAAAGTGCTGCTCAGCCAATGCGTAGTTTAGTTTACCTGAGCATAGTCGAAAGATGCGTTTACAGACTTTTGTCGGAGATGCAACCGGAGGAAGAAATTAGGAAGAAGAAAGCGTCTCCTTTGTCCTGTGCTCATGTGATGCCTGCAAATGGTAGTCGGAAGGAGCCAAGTCTGGTGAATAGGGCGGGTGGGGTAGCTGCTCCCAGCCAATTGGTTTGATTGTATCCTGAACCGGTTTTGCTTTGTGTGCAGGTGCATCGTCATGGAGCAAAATTACCTTGCCGTGTCTTCTGGCCCATTCTGGTCGTTTTTCCATCAATGCATGTCTCAAATTGATCATTTGTTGTCTGTAGCGATCAGTATTAACGGCTTCACCAGGTTTTAGGAGCTCGTGCTACAGCACACCTTTCTGGTCCCACCAAGCACAGAAAATTGTCTTCTTGCCGAATCGATCTTTCAGTCGATGTTAATGTTGGTTGTCCCAGATTAACTCATGATTTTTTCGTTTAGGTTTCTTAAAATAAATCTATTTTTCATCGCCAGTAACAATCCGATGCAAAACCGATTTTCCTTCGTGTCTTTGAAGCAAAATTTCACAAATGTTTTTTCGGTTTTCCATCTGTCTTTCATTCAATTCATGTGGCACCCATTGTCCACACTTTTCGATCCTTCCCATAGCTTTTAAACGGCCAGAAATTGTTCGTTGTGCAACATATAATATTGCTGCCATTTGCTTTGGACTCAAAGTGTCATCTCCATCCAACGTCGTTTGCAATTCGGCGTTTTCAAACTTTTTTGGTGTGCTTCCACGTTTTTCATTTCTCACATCAAAATCATTATTTCTGAACCGTTGAAACCATCTTTTGCATGTTGCTTCTGATAGAGCATTATCACCATATGCCTCGACAAGCATTCGATGCGACTCTGCAGCACTTTTCTTCAAATGAAAACAAAAAATTAATGCTTTCCGCAAATCATCACTTTTTTGGTACAAAATTCGACGTTTTTAATACGATGAGAAAATATGATGTTGTCTGTTCAATTACTTGATGTATGTATACTAAATATTTTTCACTTATGTCATAGCAAACAAACAAAAAAAAAAAATAAGGGCCCGTTCACAACAAATACTGCCTATCGACACATTTGTATCTTGACGCTCACTTCATACCGGTATACATCAGTTTAGTTCTTTGCCGCATTCATTCTTTTCGTTCGAAAACTGGCCTCTACAGCAGTCTTATGTTGAACCATTTACCCAAACTACTCCTTGCATTAGTTTATTCACTTAATAATGCCAAAATAAGGTAAAAATAAATAACTTTGCAGCTAAAAAACTAGCCACCAATTAAAAGGTTGCGGCCAACTTACAGTTCTATACCCCTAAAAAGAACATCCGCCATTGGTCTTTTTTATTTATATGTAAATTGCGTTGTGTGGCCGCCGTGGCGTAGTGGGTAGAGGGCGACGCTCACACACCGAAGGGTCTAGATTCGATACCCGGCTGAGCACCTCGAACTTTTCACGTCACCACCTCTTTCGAGCTGCTGACAACACTCAAAGAGTAATAACTGTCTAAGAACGCTTCTCAAACTCCGCCGTTTGGAGTCGGCAGAAAACTGTAGGTCCCTTCTACTCGTGAGAGAACAGTAGCACGCACAACACGAGTAGTTGATGAGCAAGCTAGGCCTTGGTCCCCCTTTGGACTGTCGCGCCAGCAATTATTTTTATTAAATTGCGTTGTGGGGAGAGGTGACAGGTTTATTTTCATTGCGCACGCATTCAAGAAACACCATCGAGGGGAAGACTTTTAATGAGACTTTCGCCGAATGAGTTTAGTTTACCTGAGCATAGTCGAGAGATGCGTTTACAGACTTTTGTCGGAGATGCAACAGGAGGAAGAAATTAGGAAGAAGAAAGCGTCTCCTTTGTCCTATGCTCATGTGATGCCTGCACTAGTCGAAAAAATCCCCATTGTGGACACATCTTTTCGACGATCTAAACGGACTCCCAGAAACAAGGGTCCCGGAAAGCCGCTTGGTTACAGTGGATCTGTACCATGCCCACCTGACACTGCGCCCACATCTACTCATTTGTATGGACTCCCTCAATTCCACTATTCGACTGTCAGTCCCTGTCGCTGATAGTCGTCAATGCCATTTGATTTCATTTCACCACCTGCGATAGAGGCCCGGTCAAAGACAGCGGCGAGCGAGTTGCTATCGACGCCCTGGAAGTTCCCTTCAATTTTCCACAACTAAATATTTATCAGCTCGCGATAAAAAATATTCCGTTCAGCAGCATGTGATGGGATTTAGACACGTGTGACGCCATCTCCCGCCAAAGTCGCAGTGACGTCACTTAAGATAAGTGCTGCCAAATCGGGTATTAATGGAGAGTACTCGGAATGGCCTAATTTGTCAGCGATAGCGCATATCGGGGATTTCTTTCCGTTTCGGAAAAAATTTTCACGAACCGGAATTTTTTGATCGCGCCAATCCATCAAGTGCCGCAGTGGAAGATTCCCTGCCCATTGGGGACATAGAAACTAAGTGACGCGTGACGAACCCGTCTGGCCGATATGTGCACAAGCTCAAGGTGCACAACTGCCACCCAAGACGAGCGATAATTCTGTTCCACAGAAACAGAAACAGAAACAGATGTAATCAACCGAATGACATTTGTACTTGGGAGTGAAAGGTGCCGGCAGTGGCGGTCATTTACACATGTTGGAGAAGGCAGATAATCGGTTTAGTGTGCGTGGCGAGCGGCAATTGAAGGCTGTGAGTCTGCTCTTCACTCGATGACTGAGGCGAGCTTCAAAGCGTTCATAGATTGGGTAACTTCATTCGCTTTCGAGAGGCGCACTTGATGATTTATTGCCTCGAGGGTGTTCATCTCGCTGGTACGACTTGCTGACGGGTTGACTCACAGCCTTGTGTCGACGAGGCACAATGACTTTGACCTTACAAATTGTTTCGGACGGTTTTGGTTTTTCGGTTTCGCGAGAAAATTATGAAACTCCGGAAGCAGGATGCTCTCTGCGATACTGTGGGACTTTTGTGAAACAATTGCTTGTTCTCTGGATTTACCAGATGGGCCGCAGACTTAAGTGAATCACAGGCGGTGGGTGTGACGGAGAGATTTGTGAGTAAGTGAAATTGGAAGTAGATGCTGAATTGAAAGTGGAATCGTATGCGAAGGACTGCTGGGCAGAGAGAAGAAATTTAAGAGATCCATTGTTATGCCATGCGGATTACAGATTTAGAGGTTGCTTGAAGGCTTTTGAAGAATGCTCTGTGAAGAGCCATTTTTTGTTCTGAGGAAGAAGCACTTTTATCAGCTTATGTTTAGACCAAACCTTTACCAGACCAAAGCTCTTGTTGAAGGCTTCTGCAGGGACACAGGAACGTGAATTTTCTGCGAAGCGAATGAACCTGGTAATGATTGCTTTTGTCCACAATGTCCCTCTGTACACGACAGCGTATCTGCTGTTGGTTTGGAATAGCTTGGAGGATCTTCCTTTTGAAACGACAGTTGGCCTAAACAATGAATTTGTACAGAATCCTAAGCATTCGAGTTAACTGAAGGTGTCGGCGAATTTGAAATCGACTTTGATATGTTGGCGGTTTGACACTTCGTGTTGCCCTACGGATCATAGCTGACCTGGGACTCAAAAAACATGTCTTCTTCCTCCTGTTGCATCTCCGACAAAAGTCTGTAAACGCAAGTCTTGACTAGGCTCAGGTAAACTAAACTCATTCAGTTTAAGTCTCATCAAAAGCCTTCTCCTCGATGGTGTTTTTCGAATGCGTCCGCAATGCAAATGAACAAAAAACATGTCTCTCCAGCCCCTACGATCTCTCACCAGCTGTTTCCACTTGTGCACTTCAAGTGGATTGAGGCCCTTGTTCACTTGTGTGCACCACATTACTGTAGGCCGCCCTTTTTCCAATGGCTTGGATTAGATGACTTTTCGGGACGGAGCAACGGTGTCCATACGCTCTACATGGCCCATCTTAAATGTTATATTCGAAGACAAGGCTTGACCAGGCGCATGACGTCGTACAGGCTATAGGGTTCGTCATTCAATCTTCAACGCGAACAGGGCCAAATATCGCACAAAAAACATTTCTTTCGAAAATTCTGTAATCCTCCACATCCGATTTTGGTAACGTCCAGATTTGACTCTATGTGCTGTCCACTAACTCACCCGGACACGGCGTCGTACTGCTGCCAGCACCACGTCGAGTGGTGGCCAGGGATTTCAGACGTTCACACAGTGCACTAGATACAACCTGTTGTGGATTAGTATTTCCATGATGCACGCAACGCACCAAAATGTCATTTGAAGGGTTCAGCTAGAGGCGGATTAGAGACAGCGACTTAGCTGACTTTCAGGAAAGCCGTGGTTGCCTTATTTGGACTGAAGGTGGGTTTTCATCTTGTCCTGGGCTTAGATTCTCCGTCAACTGCTTGTGTAGTGCGTGCTATTGTTCTCTCACGAGCAGAAGGACCGTCAATTGTTTTCCGACTATGAGCGAAGTTTGCGAAGCTTACTGTTATTCTTTGAGTCCTTTCAACAGCTCGACGTGGTGCTAAGGAAAATGTGAAGTGTTTAGTCCGGGAATCGAACCTGGCGTTCAAGTATCGCACCTTAGCCACTATGCTACGGTGCACAGTGGTGCCATTGTATGGGGAACGCAAAAATAAATCTGTAACTTTTGAACCCGTTGACCGATCCTGATGAAGTTTGAAATATATTATCAGTGCCGTAAAATCGTCCCGCTTTCAAATATCAATGACCGATATAGCATGAAGGGTAACAGAGCAATCTTGAGTTAAAAATTGAAAAAAAACACACTTTTCTGTTCAATTGCATACAAAAAATATTCAATCAAAATTTACGTCAAAAAATTAAGGCTCAAAACAAAGCTGGAATTCATACCTATATAGAAAAATTACACTCAAAACTATTTACTTACACACTTTCATTGTAACAAATTGTAAATCTGAAGTTAGTGTAATAAGCTTGCGTTTCACTTCTAAGTGGTTCATGTCCACGGTGTTTGCTTCATACAAGCATTAGAAGGAAATTGTAGGTAAATTAATAAAAAAATACCGAAAAATGCCCGAGATTGTTTCGCTTAAACAACTCTTTCTCCCAAAGTACACAAAAGTGAATTTTAATTTTTACACCATCGATAGAGAATATTTTAACCTTTCAGAAAAATGTAATTTTCTGTTGGAGCCTCTTGGCGCACGTACGTTATGCTCCACCAAACATGGAAGTACTTCCCGCAAAAGGTGGTCTTAACCAAAAGCCCGGTCGAGAAAGCTGGTGGTCAAAATGAAAAAACTTTTGATGCAGTTTAAAGGCTAAATGTACGCCCTTACAAATAAATACAACATCATGTTTTAAGGTGGCTTATTTTAAAAATTATGTCACATCGAATTTTCTTGAAAAGAAAAATTCAATTTATAATATTTCAAAGTCCCAACTTTGAGCTAGTCGTACACGGAAACGGCTCACTAGAAGGCAACACGTACGTCAGGTAATTTTGGCTATCTAGGCTTTCAAATATGTGGAATCGAAAAATCAATATCATTTGGTCGAGAAAATTATTTCATTTTATGTATTTTTTTCTGCTCGGGCACCACTGTGCTGCGGACACATCATATAGCTCTTCCCCTGTGGTTTCCATCGCGTTCTCCATTTCCAAAAACAAGCTAAAACTGCTTAACGTCAGGTGCGTCAGGCAATCTTTCCGAAAGCCCCTTTACACGAGCAAATGAAAACCCTGAGGGCACAATCATTCCTTTGAGTAATTTATTCTAAACCAGTTCCACCCCAGTCACTCGTCTATACAGCAATGAGCAACGGGCTTCCCTTCAATTCTCATTTCAAATCCAAATCTGAAATCGAGTACCCACACAATATGCCTTAAGTCACTTAAAGCACAAGCATTTCAGAAGTCTGTGAAGTAAGGCTTTCCGCCGACACAAAAAACTCTAAAGCTGTGTCATCATGGCGCTTACACATCACTTCACCGAGCACCAGCACTGCCAAACGACACACAATTAAATCATTTAAGCGAACCTAGCTTCCGCTGTCACATTAATCTTGTAGCGCCATGAACTACTCTCCCAAGAGGCATTCGTTACGTGTGCGAAAAGAATAAACCGGATTCCCCCTCACAATGAGTCGATAAAACAAACATTCCATGCAATTAGTTTTAATTTTTTTTCCTTTATTGAAATTCCATTGCAAACGCAGAACGCCACATCTGTGCTTCCCCTTACCATGACCTAGGTTCACAGAACTTCCTCTCTCTCCATCGCGCACTCATTCTGTGATCTCATCAACCCGCTCGGCCATAGCTCTCCCATTACAATGACCAACCGCCAACGGCGGCGCTAATGTGCCCACTCATGTCGCACCTTTGCTGCCCAACGCCAGTAGGACATTCCCCGAGCTCAAAGAAATTTCACCGCTTCAAATGAATGCCTACGTCAACGCCACTCAAGTCAAATCAGCGACAGTTTGAGTCGCCGTCTCACTCTCTTCGTGACGCGCTCTGGCGGGCTTTTTTTCTCGATTTCCGTCCGTCACAGAAATGCTTTGCATACCTCGGACGTCACTAAACGTGTGTCCGCCTGAGAATTTTTTTGCGAGCGATCCTAGCAGAGCCAAGACTTCATGAATGAACAAGCGAGTGATACATTGCTCGATGCGTCTCTTAAGACTCGTGTGCGCCGTGCTCGTCGAACTCTCGTAACTCAGCACAGCAAGCTGTTGTCAGCGCTCCACCAAGTGTGATTCTCTTAATTCGTCTCTCTCGCATTCACGTTGAACTGTTGGCAAAAAGAGCAGCGCGATCAGGATTGCGGTTGCGATTGTGCCGGAGTGGCAGCATCAGCAATAACAGCAACAAAAGCAGCGGCAGCATCGTCTGTTGGCGTACGTGACTAAGTAACTAGCGTCGATGTCTGCGCCGCAACGAAGCGGGTCGCCTTTTTTTCTAGGTTGCCCGCGCTGCCACCGATCCGTCGCTGCCGCTGCTGTCGCTGTGCAAATTTGGTGTCAGCTTGCAAATCGCGTTTATATGTACACACGTTCTGTTTTTATATCGCTTTAAGTGGCAATAAAGCGAAAGTACGACAATGAAAATGACAGCAGTTCGCATGGGAATACACCAGCCGCCACCCGAGCTACCGCTGCCGGTGGTGGTGGCTTATGCCTCGGGTCAAGCAGAATCGGAAGGCCGAGTGGCTTACCTAATAGCGCACTGGGGGATGATGAAGCAACTCCCATCGCGCGCACAGCGATCAGTTGATTGGCTTCCGATAGGGCACGGTTCATTTTCTCTCAGCCATGTGTCACTGAAGTCGTACAAGTTTTCGCCGCCGGATCACCTTTGAACAAAGCGCTGATCGTGTCAGACAGCATCGAGTTGCCAGGGGTTCTGTGTGTACCAAAAGCCTAGATCTTCACGTGGATGGTCTTGTAATGATCTTGTCGCTTGGCTTGAGAGCGGTGCTGTACAAGTCGCTCTTCCCCCATTTTTATTTTGTTGGCTCGCCCCCTCATTACGCAATTTATTAGCGCCAAGTGGGAATAGTCGAAAGGCGTTATTTTAAGTCGACGGGGTCGCGGGGACATGGGGGCGCGATCGCACTTGATTGTTTTAAATTGAATTGAATAACGAACTGATGTGCTCGGCCTGTGAGGTTAATGGCATTTCGCCCGAGTCACTGCCGTTGTCGCGGCTGGGCAAGGTGCTGTGCTGGCGGACGATCAATATTTACACTTCACTCTCGCCGCTGATCGAGTTTTTGATGTGCTATCGCAAATTGTTTTATTGATAAGCACAGCGGCCGATATTTATTAGCAAAATATTTTCGCCGTCAACGAGGTGAGAAAAATCAACAGAGGTCGCACGGCCGAAAATATTTTTCCAGCGACTTGGCGAAACCTTGTGATCTATGATCGGTGATCGCTTTGCCGGATCATAGGAAAATTTCACAAGAAAGCCGACTGTTTGCTGAGCTGATGCTGCCGAGCATGGGATTCGATAAATAAATCAGTCGGGCGTGAGAGTTCCACTTGATTAATGGCAGCATAGCGTCGTAGTACGCACAACGGGGAATGAATGGAATGGAGTCGTGACGGGACAAGTGGAGTTGCTAAGTGGTTGTCGTGGCCACGCGAGTCTGCGGATCGGAGATGATAAAATTCCGCGGAATTTTGATGGAGAAAAGCGCTGGAATGCGAGTAGTGTTTGTTTGAGGGGTGACAGGAAATGAGGTAACTGCCTGTTGTTGGGCTGGGTCTGGAGAGTCAGTGAGGCAGTGATTCACGGAAGATGCGGTGTTTGTGTTTTCGCATTCGTGTACAAAACTCAGTCAACAAAAGACAGTTCTTGTTTCAATTACCGCCGTATCATGATCCTATTATTTGATTAAGAGTTCAATTTCCGGTGCTTTGCAGTCTGTTGCCGGGCAAACATCTTATCTGCTGCTATCGAGTGCCGGTTGATAGAAAAGCGGAAAGGCTGCTAAGAGAACATGCTGTTTGTTTTGTCAAACCCAACGCTGATCGACTGTCACTGGTTATCTTCTGCCAAGAAATTTTCGTGCAACAGAGAGACATTGTCATATGAACAAATTGCACTTTAGTTCATCTTTTGTTCATGCCTTGCTGCTTTTCTGTTACATCTCAAATAGTGGACTCCTGGATATTAGGATTTTTTTTCATGCCGAAGCGTGTAGTTAAGACGATCTCAAATAGTGACCACTTTGATGATTTTTAGTTTAATCGTCTCTTCGATCCCGGTATCAATGGCTGTCCAATGGATTTGAATTGGCGATTATATGAGCGGGTGAGGGGTTGCTTCTATGTGTCTTTTGTGGCATGGCGTTGATGCCCATAAATCAATTTCCCTAATACGCACAAATTATCAAAGCTTTGCACCTCTTTAAAAGGATTTGAGTTGTTAAAGAGTATTACACAAAAATGATTGAAAATTTTCTCCTAAAGTAAGCTGGTATGTACAGTGGCGTGCAAAAGAAACAGGTCAGCTAAAGTTGAATAAAAATTGTATTAAATAAAAAATATTTTTAAAATTTTGGCTTTTTTTATAATTTTTATCGAACTAAAAACTAAACATAAAATTTAATATTTTAGTTAAAAAACCTAACAGAATTAAAGTTGTATCCTTTACAAATTTAGTACTTTGTAGCCATTCTCTTCGTAGGAACTGCAGCAGCACACTGCCGGGTCATTAACTCTATCAAGCTCATCAGTTAATTAGCACATCACTCAATAAGTCTTAGGACATATAGGTGGCGCAACTAACAAAAATAAATAAGTATTAAATTAATAATTTTTGTTCCGGGACTTATTAAGTGATCTGTTATAATTGTCTGAATTTATTGCGTCATTGACAACACCTAGATAGAGATTGTCGTCTGTATTTCTACCTCTCTCCAGTGGGACGTCGTACGTACTGTCTGTCATAATTTCCGAATTAAATAAAACTTGTGATCAGTGGGTTATAGTCCAGTTCTGATGTTCGCGAACAAACCGTATTCCTTCCTTCTTTTTCATTTTATGTATTCAGGTCTTTCTTGCACCGACACGGCCAAACAATCCCACGTTATTTAATCGTGCGGCATTCGTACTCCACCCTACATAAGCAAGATTTTCGGCTTTGAGTTCTTCAGCAAAGTTCACAGCGGTCTTTCTGACAACAGCCAATGATTTACTTTTAGTTATTCTATCTATCCTAATTGTCGTTTTGCATAGTCTTTCGTATTTTGGTTGATTAATAATAATAATAATTGGGTGGCCCTACAGTCCACAGGGGGAATAGGGCCTAGCTTGCTCATCAACTACTCGTGTTGTGCGCGCTAATGTTCTCTTACGAGTAGAAGGGACCTACAGTTTTTGCCTCCTCCGAACGGCGAAGTTTGAGAAGCTTTTTCCTAGGAAGTTATTTCTCTTTGAAATCTTAAAGCAACTCGAAAGAGGTAGTGCTGTGAAAAATTCGAGGTGTGCAGCCGAGAATCGAACCTAGACCTTCTGCGTGTGAGAGTTACACTTCGCCACGGCGGCCACGGAGCATGCTTTCCTCTGATAAATGACACTCGGTTTCTACATACGGGGCACCCTTTAATAATAATTGTATGGCGCGATAGTCCACAGGGGGACCAGGGCCTAGCTTGCTCATCAACTACTACTACTACTTCTCTCACGAGTATAAGGGACCTACAGTTTTCTGCCGACTCCGAACGGCGAAGTTCGAGAAGTTTTCTTACACAGTTATTTCTCTTTGAGTGTTGTCAGCAGCTCGAAAGAGGTGGTGCCGCGGAAAATTCGAAAAATTGTTATTGAGCGGGGAATCGAACCTAGACTATTCGGCGTCTGAGCGTCACACTCTACCCACTACGCCACGGCGGCCACCTACACATACAACCCGCTTACGATCCCAAAAATGTGACACGTACAGCCTAGGCCGTCCTATGTTGCGTTGTCCCAATGGCGCGGATTCAAAGACTTTTCCTGCTGGAGCAGTGGTGTCCATACGCTCTACATAACCTAGTCATTTTAAGCGTTTTTTAGACCAGGTTTATGGTTAAGGCCACCTTTTGCTCGAAGTACTTTCATGTTTGGAGCATAACAACAGTGCTCCAAGAGGCTCCAACGGGAAACCACATTTTTTTTAAAACATTCTCTATTGATGGTACACATTTTTTTAAAATTTCCTACGATTTTGCCTTTCATATTTCCGGATTGGGCAATCCTAGTGTTGCAATCTGGCAACTGCAACTCGTTCGTAAAGTTTGACATTTTTGAGGTTATACGTACTCAGAACGTTTTGCCATACGAGCGCTATTTGTGTTGTTTACAGTAAATTATAAGTTTCATCTGGCCCAAAAAATCGAATTAAATCGTGAAAATTTTCGTGCGGTTATTTTGTACAACTTTTGACGTGGATTAACTCAACAACATTGCATCGATGAACTTAGTTCATTCGGACTCGGCAAAAACCTGTAGGCCCCTTCTACTCGTGAGAGCATAGTAGTGCGCACAACACGAGTGGTTGACGAGCAAACTAAGCCCTGGTCTCCTGTGGACGGTCGTACCATCCAATTACAATCATTATTATTAAGTTGGTACACTTGGCTCAAACATATATATTCAGGTTCAGCTTTGTGGCATATTTATTTCCTTCTGGGGAGACATAAAATTAGACATGTTCTGCGAGCTCGGCGATTTCCTGCTCTCAAAAAGAGCAACTTTTTATCAAAAAGTTTGCATTAAATTTTTTGTGAAAAATTGCTCAAAACACTTGAAATGCTGACAGTGGCATGCGGTGAGAATACTCTGAGTTAGCAAAATGTTTACAAGTGGTACAGGCTTTTCAAAGAAGTTCGAGAAGATGTGAATGACGACGCTCGCCCTGGACGCTCCAGAATATCAAGAACCGATGAAAATGTTGAGACAGTGAAGAAAATTGCGGGGGAAGATTGATAATTGTCACAACACTGTAATACAAGTTACTAAAGAAGTCGAGACGTCGATTGGCTCATGACATGCAACTTTGTCGGAAAGTTTTGGCATGAAGCGTGTGGTAGCGAAGTTTGTTCCAAAATAGTTGAATTTTGACGGCGTCGGATAAGCCTCGCTTGGGAATTGTTGAATGGCGTCAACAGCGATCCAGATTTGCATAAAAGGATCTTTACAGGTGACGAATCATGAGCATATGGTTATGACATCGAAACCAAAGTCCAATCGTTTCGATGGATGAGCCCAGGAGAGCCAAGGACTTGGCACGCCAAGTGTGATTAGGTTTCGCTGACTGGTTTTTTCGATTACCGTGGCGCAGTATTCGTACGATCACAGGGCAGTGTTATCTTGTTGTTATGCGCCGCTTGAGAGAAGTAACACGGAGGAAACTTCTGGAATTGTGGAACAGCAACTCATGACTTTTGAATCACGATAATACAACTGCTCAGTCGTCACTGCTTGCCCGTTATTAATTAATAACAACAATAATTGTATGGCGCTATAGTCCACAGGGGGACCAGGGCCTACTTGCTCATCAACTACTTCTGTTGTGCGAGCTACTGTTCTCCCACGATTAGAAGGGACCTACAGTTTTTTGCTGATTTCGAACGGGGATGTTTAAGAAGCTTTCTTAAACAGTTACTACTCTTTGGGTGTTATCAGCAGCTCGAAAGAGGTGGTGCCGTAAAAAATTCGAGTAGTTCAGCCGGGAATCGAACCTAGACCTTCTGCGTGTGAAAGTTGCAGTTTACCCACTACGCCTCGGCGGCCACGGAGCATCCTTTCCTCTGATAAATGACACTCGGGTTCTAGTTATGGGGGATCCTTTAATAATAATTGTGTGGTGCGGCAGTCCCAGAGCTTAGCTTGTTTACAGTTGTTTTACAGCTTTGTTTGGCCCGATTCTCTTGCATGCGACTTTAAGTCTTCGTTATCCATGCTGTTTCCACGCAGTTGAAGCTGTTGTGCAGTATGCATCTCTGGACTTCTTTTTTTCTGGTATCCCCGCTACGAGGCTATTAAATGCAAGAAACCAAGAAAAATTACAAGTCAATTGTTACTCGTCTTATGCAAACATACTTTTCTTTGTTACTTGCAAAGTTGTTCAGTGCCAATGGACTGAAGGTTTGGCACAGCCCTTGGAGTCACAAAACAGTTTCAAACAAGAGTAAGTTTGCTTCTTGAAAAGTACCTTATAGACTTACTGGCTAGCCACTTAAGGGCCACAGCCCTTGGAGTCACAAAACAGTTTCAAACAAGAGTAAGTTTGCTTCTTGAAAAGTACCTTATAGACTTACTGGCTAGCCACTTAATCAAAACAGCTGGAGACAGAACGAACTCTGGTGGGATCATTCAAGGTTTAATTTTTTGTTGGAGGTTGGGAAACACTTTACTGATGCAGTAAGACTCAAAAACTGATCCATTGTAAAATCAGGCTGTAACCTACATTTATTGTGTTTTCCTAGTACTTCAGAGGAATAGCAGGAAGCATTTCCAAGAGCTGAGTCTTAGTCCTGTCTAAGTGTAAGCCAAAATCTTCGAACGAGCTCAGCACTGAACAGCCGCCATCTGTTCAATATGGGAAGACAATGGCACTGAA
This sequence comes from Eristalinus aeneus, assembly GCA_955652365.1. Lineage (NCBI taxonomy): Eukaryota > Metazoa > Arthropoda > Insecta > Diptera > Syrphidae > Eristalinus > Eristalinus aeneus. The sequence goes on from OY019132.1 coordinate 39,868,911, forward strand.
AGTGTTTTGGGGTGTCTTCTACTTCTGTACAGGCATCGCAGAGGGTTGCATCATTAAGCTCAAACAGACTTCAGTGCTTAACGTAGGTGAAGTGTATCATTAATACGCTGCTGCCTGGTTGTACAATGGACCAGTATTTGTGTCTGAGCGCTCCAGTGCAGTATATCCCAACCTCAAAGAAAAAGGAAAAAAAAAATCATTAATACGCCAACAAGCCGTCAGCAGTCTTTCCTATTTAGAGATCGAAGAAATGCCGCGTAGTTCTTACTGACGTTTAAGAGCATGCACTTGCAATCTGGATGCACATGCCACTTCTGGTTGCTGAAGAGAGACATAACCGACGCTGGAAGCCCTATTCAAGGACGCGGGTAGTACCAAATCTGTTAAAGGCTCAATGAGTGATTCAATGGATCTTTGCCCAGCAAGTTCGTGAGTAGTCTTATTTCTCTTCAATCCATAGTTTCCGAGGACCTAAATAAGTCTGCAGGAAGACTTGCATTCCTGAGTTGCCTTAGTATAGGTTAATGGACTGAGTAAAGCCTTGAGGTGGCCGCTGTGGTGTAGTGGATAGAGTGCGACGATCACACGCCGAAGGGTCTAGGTTTGATTCCCGGCTGAACACCTCGAGTTTTTTAACGTCATCACCTCTTTCGAGCTGCTTACAACATTCAAAGAGTAGTTTACTGTCTAAGAAAGGGACAAAAAAGGACCTAAGGAATGCCGTCTATGCAACTACTAGAATGAGACCCGAATTGCAATACTTTTCAATTGGTTTTGCATTTAAATGGAGCTAGCGAATCTTGTCGTCGCATGCTGATCGGGCATTGCCCTCTCCAACTCCCTCGAACCAATTCACACCCATTTATGAATTATCTAATGAAATTTCCTATCTCAGCACGCCAAGGTTGCATGCACAAATCCGGCTGTAAACTGTACCAAATTAAATTTCTTACCTAAAGACAGCGGCGTCACATGATTGTGGACGTTTATCTTGGATTGTGAAATTCAGAGACGTTACGGAAAGACCGCACAGATTATTTTTGCCGAGATGGAAGTAATTAAGAGGCGAATGACGTTCGTCGAATGTTTGCACAGCAGTTTCAAAAACACCATAACGGCCATCTAGTCGCGGGATGTGTGGCAGCCCGAGCATGGTTTTCGTGTCAATCCACTTTCTCTGTCTCGCGAAACCAAACAAAATGTGTGGCCTTAGGGCAGAGTTCGGTGTAGTCGTCTTCATTGTAGACGGATGCCGGCGAGGGGCAAATCCCTTATGTTTTCGCAGGCAGCTTAGATCAATCAACTATGGAAGATGCGATTTGTGCATACTCTTGTGAAATTCGCACCCAGAAACCAGTCTGAAAGGTAATTGGGCGATCGCTCTCATAACCAGGATAGGTTTCATTGAAGTTCCCCCCTCCCTCAATTCTCCCATTCGCGTCCCATTTTCATTCCTTTCATCCATCGAAAGGGGAGAGGGATGTCCAAATGGCGAGTCGGCGGTCAAGTATTTTGACACAAGAACGCACAAATATTTTCTTGCGCAGCGGGCATTGATTGACAGCAACGATGGAGGTGGAAAATTCCCGCGTAAGGCCAAGGGAATGTTGTCAAATATTTGCACCACGGGTGCATTGCGATTTCTGGCAGCTCTTTCAAAACGACTATTCGGCGTGAATGAGTGGCAGTTAAAACGCTCTGCGCTTCTGAACACAGAACAGGGAACGAGCACGTCCGATGTGTGTGGATTTTGTAATTAACGTCAATCCACGGGAACTGTTGTTCTTGGCACCACGGAAATGAGGTGACGGTGTATCTGTCAGCGAGGAAATTCGATATGAAAGGTGAAAGCTTTTAAAAATTTTGCTTGTGAGTAAGCGTGACATTTATGCAACACTTCAGGCGGGGGGCACTTGGTTGTGTCTGCTTAACGTCAAACGCTTATTTTCCCAAAGGGAAGTCATGTGGATATTTGCTATGTTCTCCTGAATAATCCATTGATTGCAAACGCGAATTTTTATTTCACAGGCATCAAATGCGACACAGATGACAGTGTATCCTTGCCAAGGATATATGAATTATTGAACAAAAATTAACACAAAAATGCTTGACAAGGATAATATTAAATTATTGAACTGAACGGTTACTACGAGTAAGTGCAGAATAGTTTGTTCCATCAATTCATGTCATCACTTGGATTGACGGGGATGACATCTTGCCTCTTCTTTTTGGGAAGCATTAAAGTCCGAAGTGAAAGTCAACCTTAATGAACTCTCTTGCTTCCATTGGACAACTCGTTTTTTTCCAATGCGAAGTTGGGCCTAGCAGTAACAACAAATAGTTTTGTACCACCTGCATACAAAAGGGCTTTAGGTGCTGGAAATAGTTTTGTACCATCTGCATACAAAAGGGCTTTAGGTACTCAACGGCGTAGCAGCCCACAAAGCAACCAGAGCTTAGCTTCTTTTGAAACTACCCGTGTTCTGGATGCTATCGTTTCCTTACTAAAAGAAGGGACAGAGTTCATGTTCGACTCCGACAGCACGGTTTGAGAAACTTTTTCATTAAGAGTTTTCAGGAACTCAAGAGAGCTGGTGATGAGACAAAAATGTGAGGTGTACAGTTCAGGAATCGAACCTGGAAATTCCAACGAGTGATTGTCACAGACTCCTAAACGGCGATGACGACGCAAATCCCGCTGTTAGGCAGAATGTCCCACTCAATTTGGACGACGATGGACAAGAATTCCGTCCCCCCGACTTCGACGAGGTGAAGATAGCAATATCCAAGCTAAAGTCGAACAAAGCTGCTGGAGCGGACGGATGGTCCGCAGAACTATTTAAAGCAGCTGGAGATGACCTGGTTGGGTGCATGCACCAGCTCATCTGTAAGATATGGTCGGAGGAAAGCATGCCCGATGAGTGGAATCTCAGCGTCGTTTGTCCGGTCCACAAGAAAGGAAGCCCCTTCGACTTCGCCAACTACCGAGGGATCAGTCTCCTGAACATCGCATATAACATTTTCTCTGCCGTACTGTGTGAGGGCCTGAAACCGTTCGTCAACAACCTGATAGGTTCTTTTCAGTGTGGTTGCAGGCCAGGGAAGTCCACAAACGACCAGATCTTCACACTGCGGCAGATCCTGGAGAAGTCCCAAGAAGTACAAATCGACACCCACCATCTATATGTCGATTTCAAGGCCGCATATGACAGTCTGCAAAGGGACGTACTATACAGTGCTAGTTTTGGCATTCCTACCAAACTCGTCAGATTGTGTAGGATTACAATGGAGAACTGTCGCTGCTCCGTCAAAGTCGGTAGCGAACTCATCGAGACCTTCGATGTCAAAAAAGGATTTAGACAAGGCGACACGCTGTCACGCGACTTCTTTAACATCATTCTTCAGTGGATCGTGCGGAACTCACACGTCAACATCAGAGGCACGATCTTCCACAGGTCCATTCAACTGCTAGCTTATGCGGATGCGGAGCTTATGCAGAACTTATGCGGAGGATTCCAAAGCGTTCAGCACAGTTGGGGTCTGTTTAAAGACAAGTAGCTGTTTTTGAGCAGAATTCTTGTAAAAAATTTAAAAAGTCTTTCGTGTGATTTTTGGTCCTGTTTGCGTTGATGCCATCTGCAGGAAAAGATTTAATAACAAACTCTATGGACTGTACAGTGACAAGGTCAAGTGTCTTCTTGTACAAAGCTTAAGATGGCTAGGCCATGAAAAGCTTGTGGACACCATTAATGATAATAATTCTTGGCGCTACAGTCCACAGGGGGACCAGGGCCTTGCTTGCTCATCAACTACTCGTGTTGTTCGCGCAACTGTTCTCTCACTAGTAGAAGGCACGTACAGTTTTTTGCCGACTCCGAACGGCGAAATTTGAGAAGCTTTCTTAGGCAGTTATAAATCTTTGAATGTTGTCAGCAGCTCGAAAGAGGTGGTGCCGTGAAAAATTCGAAAAATTGGTGTTGAGCTGGGAGTCGAACCTACACCCTTCGGCGTGTGAGCGTCACACTCTACCCACTATGCTACGTGTGGACAGCACTGCTCCGGTCAATAAAGTCTTCGAATCTGAGCAATTAGAAGAACGCAACAGAGGACGGCCTAGACTAAGGTGGTGCACACAAGTGGAGAAGGATCTCAACCAACTCCAGTGCAGCTGGAGGCAGCTGGAGAAATATCGTCCTGGCTGGAGACGTGTTTTGGGTTAAGCCCAGGTCCATCCCGGACTGTAGTGCCACAAGATGAAGAAGAAGAAGTCCCTGTAACACTTTTTAAGTGTGCTGCTGACCTTTCATGGTATTTTTTCCCGTCAGAAAGCAGTGTTTGATCAACACCCGAAATTCTATTTCATTTATTGTTTTAAAAATAGAAAAAGTCACTTAAAGCACTGTAACTTAGTATTTAAATGTTTTTACTTCCTAAATGTAATATGGATTTGTGGCAGACAACCACACCAACGGTCCGGCCAATCAGTGCAGCTGAGCATACTGAACGGACTACGCAACGGCACACTCAGCAGCACATCGCAGTACGTGAACTAACCCAACGGCACATAACCCACGCGAGGATATCCTTCCACGCAAAATAACATCTGCGATCGCGGTCTGTACGTCGTTGGGTAAACAACCCAACGAACCCAACGGTGCCCGTGACGCACAAGAGGATACCCTTCGCATCCCACCAACGCCGAGGGATGCAACGTGGGCATGTGCCTACGGAGCAATAAAAGGAATGGGTTGGGTCACACAAAAGACACTCGCAATTAGAAAGTCACACGGATCATAACTAGCAGTGGGATAGTGACACTGATCAATACTTACATTGAAATCGCCGATGATAACTTATCTAAATAAAATATTGTATACATAAATCGACTCCTCGCCTTTTAATTAACTCCAAGTAGGACATACTTGTGGCAACGAGCTACAGATTTTTTGTTAGTGGCGCCCCCTATATGTCACTCCCGGGACTTCTTGGGTGTTGTGTTATTTTTATATGTCAAAGCCTATGGATAGATTTGTGATGCTATGTTAAGTCCGCTGTGTTTCCCAAATTTTTAGTTATCTGGTGCATTTGCAGGAATAATGGCCGAAAATGTACAAAACAACGTTGTTAAGATGTTACCCGGCACTTTCTGTCAAAGTTTTGACCTGTCAGTGCAAAGTAAACTTAGTTGGGAAAGACTTGATGACAGGTTAAGCCGAACAGGTCCATGTAAGAAGGGTTAGGTCCATTTCAATACAGTTGCAAAGCCACCCGAATTGAGAAACAGATGACTAATTATGCGTGCAAAAAAGTGTTCTTCTTAATCAAGCACATTGTCATTTCATTTTGCGACTGTCGTCACTTCTCAGTGCCGCGGAGGCACTTAATTGTCACGCTTGCCGCCATAAACCGCAACAAAGAGCATTTAGATTGCAGACTGTAAGGAGTATCTCATCATCATCGTGTCACATGAGGCAATTGCTCCATAAAACAGTATTTGCCATGGTAAATGTGCAGATTAGATTCTCCGGGGAATGACGAGCAGTTTTTTCGAGATGACACCAGCTGAGAAGTTCGTACGCAGCTGCAGGCACGTAGCTCAGCGCCTTTGAAGTGTTCTCAAACTAGAGTCAATTAACGCATTCCCTTTCCTTCACAATTAGCCGTCAACTACTTGTGGGTTGTTGTGGAGTGCTTGACATTTGTTCGGAACTTGCGCCCCATCTGGAGGGTTCTGTTCTGAGTGCGCGATAAGGTGAATGTGAGGATTGATTTGTTTTCTGTAGCTGTAGCTTGTCATCGCGGTGCCGTGAGATTGCAGCTTGGCAGTCAGAGGGTTTATTCGGAAGTTGAAGGTGAATTGCAAGAAGAAGGAAAATGTGGAGTCTGGGAAGTATATGAAATTCCGCTGCGAAATGTCTGGCGGCTTAATTATTGTCCAACAGTTCTTGGTTCATGGAATCACTTCGTAGCAGATTATAGACTTTATGTTGGCGCTTCTTTTCCCTCAAAGCTAAATTTGAAAATCTTCCTAGTTTAAATTCAGTAGAGAGTGAAAAATGCTTCAACAAACATTAGAAACTACGGAATTATCTTTCTGGCTAGACCAGTCTACAGGCCTACATCTTTATAGGGCGCTGAGTATCTTATTCAGATAGTCCAGGTCCAGCCCGGACTGTGGCGCCATAACAAGAGTACCCACTTAAACTGCCGAATGTCAGAACTTTTCCGTAGTGGCTTCTCTTGGGTCGAACGTTGTCTCAACCAAGTCTAGAACTCTTACTGAGAACCAAGGAAAAACTTAAAAAATGTTGCCTATCGCAGCAGCGTTTACGTAAACCAATTTCTGGCGCTAAAACGGGTGAAGAATTAACAAATTATCAATCAATGATTAGCAAGGTTCTTAGAGCCTTGTTCGAAGGTTGCCTTTTATATTTCGGGATTGGACAACCCTAGTGTTGCAATCTGGCAACTGCCAGCTCTATCGTAAAATTTGGCATTTTTTGAGGTTCTACGTACTCAGAACGTTTTGACGTATGAGCGCTATTTGTGCTGTTTACAATAACTTAAGAGATTCATCTCACGCAAAACATGGAATTAAATCGTGGAAACTTTCGTGCGATTATTTTTTAGAACTTTCGACGTGGATTAACTCAAGAACAGTGCATCGATGAACTTGATTCAATTTTTGGCGATGAAGCTCCATCAAGGACCAGTGTTTATCGATGGTATGGTGAATTCATCCGAGGTCGTAGTTCACTCCAAGACGAGTTCCGTAAAGGCCGTCCAAAATCAGTTCTTGTTCCGGAAACCATTGATGCTGTGCGCCAACTGATATTGCAAGATCGTCATGTGACCTATTGTGAGATTGAGACGACCTCAGGCATTAGTGGGACCAGCATACATTCAATATTGCATGAACAATTGACCGTCAAAAAAATTTGTTCGCGTTGGATCCCACACAATTTGTCAATCGGTCAAAAAAAGGCTCGTGTCGATTGGTTGATAGAAATGCTCCAAAAATACGATCGCGGTGCCAAGAAAAAAGGCCAATGACATCGTGACAGTTGATGAATCGTAGATTTACGCGTATGAGCCCAAAAGTACACAGCAGTCGACTGCATGGGTGTTTCAAATTGAGCCAAATCCAACAAAAGTTGCTCGCGGCGACCATAAGCGTTTGAGCCCAAAAGTAAACAGCAGTCGAGTGTATAGGTGTTTCAAATTGAGTCAAAACCAACAAAAGTTGTCCGCGCATGAAGCACTTCCAAGCAAATGGTCGCCTGCTTTATCGGAAAAACTGGACATGTCGCAACCGTACCACTAGAACAACGCAGAACAGTCAATTCTGAGTGGTACACAACCATTTGTTTGACAGTTGTCTTAAAAGAAATCAGGACATCTAACAGCCAAATCCAACAAAAGTTGCTCGCATGTTGGTTGAGGCCCAGGTCCACCCCGGACTGTAGCGCCACAACAAGAAAAAGAAGAAATGCATCCATCCTTCCTTCCTTTCTGTACTTTGTTTTAAGGATTTTTCCTACCAAATTAATTTAATTTTTGACCAAAAACATACAATTGATCTTCCGTACGGAGATTTTTTTTGAACATTTGTATGAATCTGTTTTAAAATTTCTACTGCCCCGAAAATATTGCAATGATCCATCGTTGAATAGTTTTTATTGAAAAGAAGTGTGTTCGAGAAGAGGTGACGACGACGCACAGTGGGGCAGAAATGGCCGTTTGACGGCGATAATTAAAAGCCTTTTAGTTGAGTTAACCAAAATATATTTTTCTAAAGGATTTGGGTGTGCTGAATTCAAATTCGAAGTCAAAATAACTGTAACTGCTCAGGTTTCCCAATAGAACCGTTATAACATTTTGAAAATGGTGCTTGTTTGGTAGTTTTTGAAGTGAGGGATTAGATTTACAAAATAAAGTTAACAATCACGGACTTATTATTTTTATTTATTTATTATTTATATCTGTAGTCAATTTAAAATAAAATGATATAATAAATTAACTGTTTATTTACTTTTTAAATTAAAATTTTGGAAGAACAGTATAACTTTACTTTGAGACAATTTACAAAGTTAGAAAATCTGAAAATAAAATATTTTGTGTATCCACAAAATCCCACGTCCACACCCATTTCCATGTAAATCTCCCTCCCCCAAATAAAAGATACCAAACCTGGTGTCTCCTTGAGCCGTAATTTGCATCAAATGACCTTCAACTTCGACGCACAGTTCACTCAGATCGCCTACGTGACCAAACCGCGTATCCCTGGCCGACCACACCTACCGCCGCTCGACCAGAATAAAATATTTCGGAAGCCTTCCCGCCGCAGACGACTCGCACTCCCATCTTACCAGTCCCCTTGCGTAGCATCTATCATCCATCGGCCCGGGTCCAATGACAGCATGTGGCGAACCTCGAGTTTCCGAGTCATCCCTGTATGTGACCGTTGCCATGACAGACACACGAGTTATGGGCCTGCACTCGACAGGAACACGAGTTCGTTCCTCGAACTGGCCACCTCCCCAGTCGAAACACAATCCCCAAACTCAATCGGACACTCGGCTTGCTCTTGCAGAGATTTTTATCACCAAAGCCGTCGTCGTGCGTTTGTTGTGCCCCCGACGACCTTCCCGCCTAATGGTGGACGTGCACATCCACCAGAGGCACTGCTCCAAAAAGAGCAGAGAAAAATTCATATTTTATGATTTTCAACTTTGTGACTGTCGCCAAGTCGAACGGTCGAACGTTCAAACGATCCATCACCCAATGGGCCGAAAATATTCACGAGCATTCGCGGAATCTCAGAGAAACGAGCAAAGTTCAAATCCCAGTCCAGTCGCGGATCTCCGCGTAGGCCTGCTCCGTTCGGCGAGAGACGAGAAAAAAACCTGCTAATGGATGGGAACTCTTCGGCAGCCAATTCACATGCATAGTAACACAGTTTACACTGCGGTGGATACATTAATTGCCGCCAGCGCGTGTATCCAAGTCGGCAGAGCGAATCGCTCTCGCTCGGCCCATCAGCAGACGCGGCGAAGTGAAAGACCGCTACTGACTTAATTGCGTTCTGTCTATATTTGGCGCTCTGGATGGACAATTTAAGCGATAGCTGGGCCGCCGCGCTTTTGGGCTAGGCAGTCGACAGCGTGACAGCTTGTCATTTCTGCGCCCCGGAAAGTCCACGCGGCCGCACAGATAACTCGACCTCGTAGACAAGAGGAAGAAACTTGTCTGAAAAATTACTTCACACGATTTGTGGGAGTGGCACGCAGAGCGACGGTGGGGCAGCTTGTCGGACCCGGCTTGATTGTGGGTCACACCTGGCAGCGTGTGGAGCCTTATCGCAGTTGCGCTTTGTTTTCCGATAACGATGTGTGGTTACTTGCTAATTCAATGGTAATTACGAGTCGCAACCTTACAATCGAGTGTGCAGTGCACTCGTGCAGCGTGCGAGTTGGAATGCAGATGCGAAACGTGAGCGCAGCAGGAAGTCGAAGCTCAGCCTCTACCGTGCAGCACTTTTACCGCGCGAGTAAATTTCGGCTTCAAACAGAATTTGTTGGGTCTTGTAAAATCTGGCCAATTAACTTGCGTCAATGAGGATCAGGAATGCGGGCCTCAAATTTGCGTCAGGCCGTGTTTTGAGCCTTATCGTGTGTTGTTCTCTTAATGTCTCGTGTAAACAAGAAACAACAATTAAGTTGCTCGCCGCTTGATGCGTACGCGAGGGCAATTACGTCGATTGACAAGTGTCGCGAGGTAATCTGTGACAGGGCTGGTGAACCGATAGGCGTTCGATTAAACGGCCTTATCGGTGTTTCTTGTTTTTTCGAACATGGTGGGAAAGTTTTTTTCTTGTTGATAAGCATTTTTGTGGGAATTTGAAGGTTCCGTGACGGGAAATACACAGTTCGAGAAGAGATTGATGTTTAGATGTGTTTGGAAAACACGAAGTCAGTCGTGTAGCGTAGTTTTTCACATTGAACTGTTGTGTCCGACTTCAATTGGCCAATTGGGACAGTCGTGAAATTTTGTCGTTAAAGTGTCGATTCGGATGGAGACCTCTTTTGTTATTAGTCTGGACCTAATGTCTTTCATTAGGTTTAACGCGGAGCAGGACTAGATGTCAAAGCTCAGCAACTATGCTTTTACATGTCAGGCTTTCTTGTGGTGGCAGCAGGACTAGATGTCAAAGCGCAGCAACTATGCTTTTACATGTCAGGCTTTCTTGTGGTGGCATCCTGCTGTCTATTGTTATGGCTTAATTTTTGAGGAGAGCTGAGTGCAGTGTACTTGGTCAACTGTCCGACTCAGTCTTGTTTATGATCAGATGTTCATGAATTAAATGTATTGCTACGTGGTAATGACAGAGAAACAACTTGGGAAGAATCAGAAAACTCTTGGTCCTTTTAGAAAGGAGTGTTTGCCCATTTATACAATGTATTTTTTGGTATTTTGTTTTTAACACTGCTTAAAGCAGTTGGTCACGGTTATCCAATGCTTTCTTTCTGTGGTTTCTGTGGGGCCTTTAGACCCTTGTTTCGAATTCTTAAGGAATGATGCTGTGATATCAGGGAGTTATGATTTTGGAATGAAAGTGTCTTAAAATGGAGTCCAAAAAGCTCTGCCAATTTATAAAATTGAGCTTTTGACCAAACACTGGATGTGGTATTTAAAACTTAGCTTAAAAACTCGATAAGCCTTTGGCCAAAACTGAGTTTGATGCCAAAAATTTAGCTTAATGTCTTTTAGTTTAGTTTAGTTTTTGATCAAAAATTGGGTTTAGTATCAAAAACATAGCTCTGTGCCGAAAACTGAGCTCCATGAGCTTTTGACCAAAAACTGGGTTTGGTGCCAAAAATTTACTTCCAAGTCAAGACTAAGCTCATTGAACTTTTGATCAAAAACTGGGTTCGGTACCAAAACTAAGCTCTGTTCATAAAACTGAGCCCTATGGGCTTTTGATCAAGAACTGTGTTTGGTACCAAAAACGTACCTCTGTGCAAAAACTGAGCTCCATGAGCTTTTGACCAAAAACTGTGTTTAGTACCAAAAATTTAGTTCTACGTCAAGATTGAGTTCATTGAACTTTTTATTAAAAACTGGGTTCGGTTCCAAAAACTAAGCTCTGTGCTTAAAATTGAGCTCCATGAACTTTTGATCAAGAACTGCGGTTGGTACCACAAAATTAGTTATGTGCCAAACTTAGCTTTATGAGTTTTTGACCATTGGGTTTGGTGTCAAAAACTGAGTTCAATTAGCTTCTGAACAAAAACTGGATATGGTTCCAAAAAACTTTTGACCAAAATCTAGGTTTAGTGCCAAAAACTTAGATCTGTTCCAAAAACTGAGCTAAATGAGGTTTTGACAAAGAACTGGGTTTGGTACCAAAAACGTACCTCTGTGCCGAAAACTGAGCTCAATGAGCTTTTGACCAAAAACTGTGTTTGGTACCAAAAATTTAGTTCTACGTCAAGATTGAGTTCATTGAACTTTTTATTAAAAACTGGGTTCGGTTCCAAAAACTAAGCTCTGTGCTTAAAATTGAGCTCCATGAACTTTTGATCAAGAACTGTGGTTGGTACCACAAAATTAGTGCTGTAACAAAACTTAGCTTCATAAGTTTTTGACCATTGGGTTTGGTGTCAAAAACTGAGTTCAATTAGCTTCAGAACAAAAACTGGATATGGTTCTAGAAAACGTTTGACCAAAATCTAGGTTTGGTGCCAAAAACTTAGATCTGTTCCAAAAACTAATATAAATGAGGTTTTGACCAAGAACTGGGTTTGGTACAAAAAATTTAGGTCTGTGTTAAAAACTGAGCTCATTGAGCCTTTGGTCAAAAACTGAGTTTGGTGCAAAAAACTTAACTCTGTACCAAAAACTTTGCTCAATGAGCTTTTGACTGAGAACTTGGTTTGATACCAAAAACTTAGTTCTGTGTCAAGACTGAGATCAATGAGCCTTTCACCAAGAAGTGGGTATGGTTCTACAAAACCTAGGTTTGGTGTCAAAAACTGAGTTTAATTAGCTTCTGAACAAAAACTGGATATGGTTCTAATAAACTTTTGACAAAAATTTAGGTTTGGTGCCAAAAACTGACCTAAATGAGGTTTTGACCAAGAACTGGGTTTGGTACCAAAAATGTAGGTCTGTGCTAAAACCTGAGCTCAATGAGCATTTCACCAAGAAGTGGGTATGGTTCTACAAAACTTAGGTCTGTGTCAAAAAATGAGCTCAAAGAGCTTTTGACCACAACCCGTGTTTGGTCCTTTGTCAAAAACCGAATTCAAATGAAGAGCAAAGTTCATGTCAAAAACTGAACTCTTTTTTCAAAACTGAACTCTGTGTGAAATCAAAACTCTGTCTCAAGAACTGGGTTGTATGTAGAAAGGGGTACTCTTTGTCAAAGTTTGAACCCTATAACAAGAATTTAGGTATTAGTCGAAAACTGTGCTTTGTGTCATGCTCAGAACCAACTTCTCCAACTTTATGCAGTTCAGGGTATTTGGTCAACTCCCGAAATGTACCAAATGCCTGTAAAACAAAGCTTTATACCTTCTTTTGGACGCACCATGAAAGGTGGCTTGACTTGACTTTCGTAGTGTCTTACTGCCACTTCAGTTTTGGCACAATGATGCCTTCTTATTCCGGTTCTCTCTCTGGGTTGTTTATTAGGAATACCAGTTGATCATCATATCCTTATAATCGATGACAAATGCTTGCAGCATTCTGGGTAGTATTGGTCGTCACTTTCCACGTTCTGCAGCCGTAAAGAAGCGTGAACACACTATGGTGCAGATAATTTAAAGTTGGTGCTGATGCAGGGTTTGTTGTCTCGCAAGAGATGGAACTGTTTAGCGAATAATAGATTATTGTCAATATCCAGTAACCGGCTTCGACATTGGTTGGCGCCGAACGCTAGAGGTACAAATATATAACTAGTGTCTCAGAGGGTGATAAGTTGAATCAAAGTTTAATATACTATGAGGTTGCAAAAGGATTGCTTCAAGCGGAGAAGGCAAAAGCTTCCTCTTTTCTTACGCTCCGAGCTGGAACCATTTTTTCCCTGTCATCAATCTTTTGGACTCTCTAAAAGTGAGTATCTATTGTTTTGCAGAAGCTTCCTAAATTTTGCTGTCCTGTGTCGGACACAGTCCTTAGGTTTCCTCTGCTCGAGAAAAATGTAAGGCCTTGTGTCTTGTTAACTGTAGAGCCATCCAATTTATTTTTATTCTTACAACAACCGACTCAATGGAAACATTATTTAACATAATTGTTATGACGTCTTTGATGTATGTTAGTGATTATCGCAAGTGAGGTGATTACGTTCCCTTCTTTGCTTGTGGCAACAATTCATAAAAGCTCAATCCCAAAATTGTTCCAGCGAAAATCTTCCAGCGACGTCCAATGATCACAAGTGAACGATTGCTCTATCATAAACTCATCAGCTGTGAACAAGTTAAACTTAAAACGGAAGCGTGCCCGGTCAAAAGGCACGCCGGCGAATGTGGTGGTGAAGGCTGTTGATTTAAATATGTTTTGATTTTGTTAATGACAAAGTGGCGTAGTGGTTGTTATCAACATCTTGCTCTTGGCAGTGACACGGTGGAACTTCTGAAGTGGTATCAGTTGAATTTGTTCGCTATACAGTATCATGAGATCTGACAATCCAAATGAAATCCGCTGACATTTGCTGATTTAATCGTTTTTAAGGTTTCGTTTCATTTCGGATCTTTTCGGTTCATTTGCACGTTATTATTATTATTTTTGTTTGAGGCTGAGTTACACTGCACTGGAGCGCTCAGACTCAAAGACTGGTGCCTTGTACTACCAGGCAGCAGAGTTGTAAAAGACTGCAATCTATTTTATTGCAATCCCTGAATCATACAAAAGAATTGCATGATTTGTGATTCGATCGATCGACTTCACTTGATGACCCCGACTTCAGAATTAAAATCAGTATTCATTTTTGAAATCTTGACTAGATAATTCCTTCCGAGCAATCTTATGACTGAAATGAATGTATGAATGAATGCAAGTCTTTAGAATTACCTTGCAGTCACTAAAGTCACTTTGAAGTCGTCAGCATTCACTCATACTTCGTTTTTCCCTCGTTTACCACCAGTCCCACTTTAGCCGCTTCCGCTTCAATGCTAGCAAACGCCTCATTGACCGCTCGCTGAGTTCGGCCGATGACGTCAATGTCATCCGCATAAGCTAGCAGTTGAACGGACTCGTGGGAGATCGTGCCTCGTGATCGATTCCCTCAAGATTGATGTTAAAGAAGTCGAATGACAGCGCGTCGCCTTGTCTAAATCCTTTTTTGACATCGAAGGTCTCAGTGGGTTCGCTACCGACATTGACGGAGCAGCGAGAGTTCTCCATCGTTATCCTACACAATCTGACGAGTTTGGTAGGAATGCCAAAACTAGACATGACACTGTATAGCTTGTCTCTATGCATGCTGTCATACGCGGCCTTGAAATCGACAAATAGATGGTGGATGTCGATTTGTACTTCTTGGGACTTCTCCAGGATCTGCCGCAGTGTGAAGATCTGATCGATTGTGGACTTCCCTGGCCTGAAACCACACTGATAAGGACATATCAGGTTGTTGACGAACGGTTTCAGGCGCTCACTCAGCACGGTCACGGCGTAATATGTAAAGTGTAAAGAGCGTAATATGTAAAGTGCGGCGCTCACACGCCGAAGATTCAGGTTCGATTTCCGGCTGTGCACCTCCCCGTTTTTCACGGCACAACCTCTTTCGAGCCGCCGTGGCATAGTGGGTAGTGTGTGACGCTCACACGCCGAAGGGTCTAGGTTCGATTCCCGGCTGAACACTTTGAATTTTTCACGGCACCACCTCTTTCGAGCTGCTGACAATACTCAAAGATAAATAACTGTCGAAGAAAGCTTCACAAATTTCGCCGTTCGAAATCGGCAAAAAATTGTAGGCCCCTTCTACTCGTGAGAGAACAGTAGTGCGCACAACACGAGTAGTTGATGAGTAAGCTAGGCCCTGGTCCCAATGTGGACTGTCCCGTCAACAATTATTATTATTAAATTTTTCGAGGTGCTGACAACACACAAAGTGTAATAACTGTCTTAGAAAGCTTCTCAAACTTCGCCGTTCGGAGTCGGCAACAAATTGTAAACCCCTTCCACTCATGAGGGAACAATAGCGCGCATAACACACGTGTATTTGGCACATGTGGTAGGCCCCCTGTGGACTGTCGCACCATAAAATTAATATTATATTATAACAAAACGAAAATCGATACTCTTTGAGTGCAACTCACGCTTGCCCACAAAACACTCACCGGAGTAAAAAGCCAATTTGGGTTTTGATGTCAAATTAAAATAAAGAATAGGCGACGCGTTCTCGCCATCCAAAATTCGGATTGGTCTTGTTTTTATCAAAACCAATAATTTCACGGCCCTTAACCCACCCTTGTTTTAATGGATGGAATGGTTACCCTTGATAAGATTGCTTATGACCCTAAATACACAATTTTGTTTATAAACGTTTCTATTGACCCAAAAATGCATAAAATACCGGATCTTTAATTTTTTTTGTCATATTGTCACCGTCAACGGGGTAAATTTTTGCCCATGTTAAATTAATACTTTCAGGCGGAGGTTTAGGTACACATTGGGTACCGGCAACGGTTCAACAGAGGACCTGGGTTAAGCTTGTGCTTTTGTTGTTCACATAAAACAGGTCAAACTAGCATGTACGTCAACCCAAGCTTTCGAGAATGACGGCGAATCGATTCGTAAGCTACAGCTGCTATGCTGGATGTGGTGTAACCGGTCGGGATCATTGACTTTTGTAAACTGGGTTCCAAATGTGCGAACAGTGTTTTAGGAAGCATGTGTATACTGTAGGGCTTTCAAAAGGTCAATTTTGCACACCCTAAGTTTCTCGAATCGTTCGAAGAATTTTTTAGAAGAATCTCGATTAAAGAATCTGTTGTAAACAGAAACGGCAAAGTTTAAGGGGGTCTGGAAATCAACCCCCACAATAATTCACCGTTTTTCTCAAAACAAACAGATTTGAAGAACTCAAAAGCACAATAACTTGTGTATTGTAACCTAGATTTGTGTGCTTAAAACTTAAAGAAAATATAAGGACATTATTCGTTTCATTTCATTTCTTACAGAACACTCAATAATTCCCGCGGCATACATCTAGAGGGCGTCACTAACAATTTTGTTTAATTTGATATTAATTTTTTTTTTGTTTGTGGTGCCCTCTATATGTCCCATGACCTGTTGAGTGATGCAAAATAATTCAAAGCAAAAATAATTCAAAGCGTAGTACCTAGTTGGATTGTGTCAGAAAAGAAAATAATTCAAAGCGTAGTACGTAGTTGGATTGTGTCAAAAAAGAAAGGAAAACGAAACCCTTCATGTTCGAGTGAGACTCACATTTGCCCTCAAAACATCCACCGGAGTAAAAAGCCAATTTGACTTTAGCTGTCAAACTAAAATTAAGAATAGTCGACGCAGTGTCATGCGATTTATGAAAATTTAAGGAATGATCGTGTGTCACTCAAATTTCGCCTCTAAGGGCACGCTTTCCTTAATTTCTGTGCATCTGCAAACAATATGATGACGTCGTTGTCCCCATAACAATGAGTGGCTTGTGAGTGAAACGATCGATTGCCGTCCTCAGCAACAGCCCAATGCCGGAGAGAAAATGGAAAGAGAGCCAGAAGTATAGAAATGCATTCAACAGCAATAAAGATTCAGTGAAGTGCATCTGCAGGTCAATCAAACTACGCGGCATGGCTGTGAATATCCAAACAAGCATCTGAAATGTTTACAACAACTGTTTCTTGGGAGGGCACCTCTGTTTGTTTACTGACTGTTAATGGCTGAGTTATACGACAAAGCACACTGCAGACGCTCTTCTGTATGAGCTCCGGTTAATGTTAGAAATTTTATGGGAAGCAGGGTCCACCAGTGATCGTCAACACAGCAACCAAACAGTGAGAGCCCCACCCGCACTACGCTGTCTTTGTTATCTTGCCCGAATAAGTGGGAACGTCTCCTCGTAATATCCAAATAAGCCATTAAGCCATCTTCTCAATTCAAACTTCGTTTAAGCACCCACATTCTTCGAGCGATAGAAGCGCCATAAAACCGTGAAGAATGTCCACTGCAGATAATTCCGATTTCCTCCATGACAGTAAGTATCCGCGGCCGTTGTCGGACCTTCACATTCTTCTCTGCGTCGAAACTCGATCGACTCGTTTGCATTAATGTAGGCGTCAGTCTGGCAGTACTGAAAGCCATGCAACACCGACCCCTGGGTGGTGGCTAAAAATACCCCACACAAAGCCTTATAAAGAAAGACGCCTATATCCGTGATGCGAGGCATTCCACATGCGTGTCGGGGCAATAAAAACGCACGAGGCGTCTCTGTTTTAATTATGCAGCAGTCATCCGTGATCCGCAGCAGTTCATCCAAACGGTCTGCAGTCGGAGCTGCCGCTGACAGTGAGAAAGACGAACGACCGTCCCGCGGAATATGTGCCAAAATGATTAATCTCTGATGGGAGATCAATTGCAGCACTGGACTTGGTTCCCAATTTGTTTGGCGACGGGCTCCTTCTGGTGCCGCTTGTGCGTCATTATGTTTTACAGTTGAACGCATCCGACACGTCGTACGTGCCCTTTCTGCCCATACTCTGGCCTTTGAATGATTGCGAGTAGAGCTCGACTTGTTAAGGATGATTGCTGTGATGCAGCTGCATTGAGGCAATTATGAGAGCATTTGAGACCCGTTATGGGCACACAGACGTCCCCAGTGAGAACAAGGAAGACTGCAATTACATAATGTGAAGCTCGATGAGTTTTGGGGGCGTGACTGTGACACCATTTCGGGTGCAGGGAATTTGTGCGAAATTTCGGAAGATGTTGTGCGGTGCCCGGCGGGTGGTCATTAAGAAGGACGTTGAAGAAAAATGCTTGCTGTCAGAAATACCAAATTAAGCAGAAATGAAATGAAATATATTTTTGGCGCCCAACGCGGGGCTGTGAAGAGGTATTCTTGATTATCATCATTCCTGACGAATTTTATGTGAAAATTTAAATTCCATCCTGATTCGCGTAATGATCGACTCGCGTATTCATCGCTGCCCCCACCCACAATTCGTGGCCGAGTCCCACTCCCTTGGGGATACCGCCATTGTTTCAAAAAAAAAAAAAACGAAGAAATTAGAATCAGAAATGAAACCTGAAACACTTTTACTTCTCCAAATGCGCTTATGAATATTCTACGGGTATAAAAATAGACCCAGCAGCGCCGATTGACATCCCGGCGATTGTGATGGCTCGTTGGAGACTGGTTTTCTCCCTGGCCAATGGTTCAATATGGGTCATCAACCGTTGTTGGTATTCTATGACCAGTCCGTTCCGAATTAAATGGTTTTTCGGCGGCCGCTCGATGGAACCGGAAAAGTTCGCGGATTGTGCTCCGGTACTGGCTTAGATGGAACCGGTTCAGAGGGTTGGCTTCATTGAAAAAAATTCCGTGAGGTGTTGCCTAGCGACATGCCAGTTACGCGTCTCCGCATGGTACGGCTGTCTGTGGAGAGTGGCGGCTCTTCTGCTCAAGTGGACCAGCTGTTCGGTTTGGCGGATATTTAAATTTTCCTTTTCCGTTGCATCTATAATTTGTTTTGGTTTTTGGATTCGTGACTTTTGTCACGGAAATCTATCCGATTTTGGTGGCTTGCGACTGCAGGAACAAACGCAACAGAGTTGTGAAATAATAGTCAAGGCTAGATGAGAAGTGTGGCATGTCTTCCGAGTGAACTGGATTTATGTGCCGACCGCTGCACTGGTTGAAAGAACTCCTTTCACCAGTGTGAGGACACTTCTCGCGCAAAGGTTAAGCAGTGACTGGTTGTTTGGGGGGATTGTGTTACTGTCCGAGTGACAAGTTTCATTTGTCGGAACGCGTTTTTCAACATGAGCTTGTGTTATAAATCTCCCAAGTCTAAGGGGAGAAGCACCTTTGCCTAACCGCAAGTGAGGTTAAAGCTTCTGCTGAGGAAATTGCGTCGTCGTTTGGTTGTTGTTTATCAGACTCTGCGGTTCTGCGATGTGTTTACGTTATTTTTCAAAAGAATCTGAATAGAAAGAAAAAATGTCCCCTTAGCCAAAGTATATGGTTTCAAAGAAGTCCTACACAAATCCCATATTTGAACAACGGCGAAAATTTCAGCTTGGCTCTAGTTTACCACTTTAAACATAAGACAAACGTCAATCGATTAGAAATCCAAGGTGACGTACAGGAAATCCTGTTTCTTAGTGTGGAATGTTCATCTGGAAGTTGATCAAGTCTGTTGAACGTTTGAGTTTGAAAAATCGACTTTTGCTGTTGACTTTCTGAGAAGTACTAGCAGAAAGTCATACATCACCATAGCTGTGACAATAAATAAATCTCCATGTAAACGGTTGGTCTCTTCGAAGAAATGCGTTACAGTCAAGGTCGCGCAGCTCATCAAAGTGGCGTTTACTTGGAGTTTGAAGTAAGTTTGCATTAGGATTCATCGTGATCTACAACCCATCTGCGATAATTCGGCCATAATTCAAGCCTACTCCAGCTGAACTTGAAAGTGTCGTTGAAGTTTAGGCGATCTTCAGACCTAAATGCCGCACAAAAGCTTTATGATACGCTCGTCCATCACTCCGCAACAAGATCTCGCAGATAATTTTTCATTAAAATATGATAACAAATATACAGCTCTCTGCAAAAAAAAAATAGCACCACGCTGAGGTCTGCACTTTGGATGCTAATTACTTTTCTCCATGCTCATGTGAAGACACCATATTTATTGTAGGATATCTGTTGGGTATCAGTAATAAAATGCAAAAAACAAGATAAGCGAAGATGCGACATTACGTCGGTGTTCTAACGAGTCAATCGACTTCGCAATATTGATGTCACCTATAAGTTTTATCGCTCGCTTTTGAATTCTATCCAGCAGGTGCAGGGAGGTCTTAGAAGCACCTGACCAAATAGGAGCGTTATATTCAAGTTTTGGGCGTATGTAGGCCTTGTATATAGTAGCCAGATCAGAGGGGGTGAAGTTCTTCTCGCATCGTTTAAGGAAGCCTAGACATTTCGCAGCATTTTTGGCGACCTCAAATATGTGATCGTTCCAACTAATTGTTGGGTTGATACACATAACGGGGATGGAAAGTCTTTCGGTTTCAACAACGCAAGTGCCGTCCATGGATAACAGCTGATTATTTTGTGATCGCTTTAACGACAGTAGACAGCACTGGGTTTTGGAAGCATTAAATTCCACTCTATTCTAATTTCCCCAATCGATTATGCTGTCAAGGTCGGAATTTAATGTGCTTAACATACGCTGCCGTTCCAAGTCTATGGCCGAAGTTTAGGGACGTGAGCCAAGGAACGAATATGAGAAGCTGAGGGTACTGTCATCAGCAAAGGAATGAATAGGAATAGAAGTAGCCAAGACAAGAGATCATTTATAAAAATGAGGAAGAGTATCGGAGACAAAACAGAGCCCTGGGGAACACCAGCATTAATATGGTGAATATCAGACTTGAATCCATCCAAAACGAGTTGTATTGAACGATTCGAAAGGTAATTTCTTATCCATTGAAGAAGAGACTCATCGATCCCAAAAGCACGCATTTTCGACAAGAGAGCCTGATGCCAGACCCTGTCAAATGCCTTTGAAATATCAAGCGCTCCTACATTGTGCAAAGATTGGTTCCACTCTTCAGTGAGATATGCCATCAGATCACCAGTGGAACGGTTGCTTCGGAAGCCGTACTGCCGGTCATTAAGAAGCTTCCGGGACTCAAGATATTTCATAAGCTGACGGTTGATCAGCGTTTCCATGACCTTGGAGAGAAGGGACGTTAGTGCTATGGGTCGGTAGGAGGTGGGTGACGAACATTCGCCCTTTTTAGGGAGGGGCTGGACAAATGCAGTTTTCCACTTACTCGGAAAGAGCCCTGAAGAGTAGGACAGATGGAAAAGCTTGGGCAGTGGTTTTGCCAGCGTAGAAGAACACCTCTTCAGAAGAACAGGGAGAATACCATCCGGGCCAGCGGATTTATGTATGTTTAGATATTTAAGTACTCTTGCTACTGTACGAGTGCGAAAATGGATTTGCCCCATGGAGAAATTTACGCTCTCAAGTACAGGTGGGGACAAAGTGTTATCTGGCAGCGTTGAGCTAGCTGCAAAGTGTGCAGCAAGCAGATTAGCTTTGTCCAAAGAGCTGACAGCTGGAATGTCATTGCAAATGAGCGTTGGGATCGCAGACGAGGCTGAATTCCTTATGTTTTTTACGAAAGACCAAAAGCTTCTGCTACCCTTGGGGCATTGTTGAACTTTTTGCCTCAACTTTTGGTCAAAGGAGAATTTAACACGTCTTATTAATGCATTACAGTCATTTCGGATCCGTTTGAACTTATTCCGGGCTTCTTTAGAAGGGTTGGCTTTGTAATCCCGGAAGCTCAACTCTCTCATCTTGATAGCCTCTTTGCAGCTCAAGTTGTACCACGCGTTTGCCTTAGGCTTGATGCTCTTCACTCTGTGAGGAATGAAGGACCTCATGCCCAGCGAAATAATGTTTGTGATCGCATCAGCAGCGACATCCACGTCACTATCGAGGAAGCATAGTGATCAGCTAAAATTCCTAAAGAAGTTGTAAAGTCCGCTCCAGTTGGCTTTCTCGTAGAGCCATACTGTTCTTTTCGGAATTTGTTCTCTAACTGTGTGGGAGGAGGACGAGAATTTGGCTGACACGACACAGTCGTCGGACGAGCCTTGAGTCGACAATATATCAATTGAATATTTTTCCGGATGAGAGGTGAGAAACAGATCCAAGGTGTTGGCGGTATGATCTGCAATATCAGGTATACGTGTTGGCTCATTCACAAGCTGGGTTAAATTATTAACCTCAGCGAAGATTTCAACATACCTTCCTTCCGAAACCGAAATTTTGGTGTGCAAAATAATAGCACCATGTCATTCTTAAAAGTGTTTTCGAAGTGTTTGGTGGTGTTTAGTTTTTTTTTTTGTGCGTCAATAGATTTAAGTAAAAATATT
This sequence comes from Eristalinus aeneus, assembly GCA_955652365.1. Classification (NCBI taxonomy): domain Eukaryota; kingdom Metazoa; phylum Arthropoda; class Insecta; order Diptera; family Syrphidae; genus Eristalinus; species Eristalinus aeneus. The sequence continues at coordinate 39,891,046 of OY019132.1, forward strand.
TAAGTATCTTGAAACTAGTATTTTTAAAAAACAACGTTATAAGCAATTAAAATGAGTCACGGTGTGCATTGTACTCCTAAGAAACGTGAACTTATAAAAAAGTCAATTTCTGACGGAAAAACGTACAAATTTTCGGGAAATCGTTGGTTGTTCGAATAAAATGATAACTAATGCAAAAAGAAATACGTCGAAAAAGAAGAAACAAGAGGTAGAAAATCGAAATTAACCTCTACCGACGAGCGAAGAATGATAAGATTAGTGAAACAAAACCCATTCATCACATCAAACAAAATAAAAGAGGAACTAAATCTGCCCGTATCAACATCAACCAAAAGAAGGAAGTTGATAGAAAAGGAACTACCTGCCAGAAGTCCCAGAAAAGTACCCTTGCTGACAAAGGTCCATCTTCATAAAAGAAAACAATTTGCGCAAAAACATTTGAACTGAGAAGTAACCAAATGGCGTAATATATTATGGACAGATGAGTCTAAAATTGTTTTATTTCTAACTCCTGGGATCAGGACATTCGTTCGAAGGCAAAAAAAACCAAGAGTTCAAACCGGAGTGTACTTTAAAAATTATTAAGCACGGCGGTGCGAAAATTAACATATGGGGATGCTTCTCCTACAACGGTACTGGTCCTATATTTTGGATAAAACCAATGATGACCGCCGAAGTTTATGTTGGCACAATGAGGGAAACCATGTTGCCCTACGCCGATTGGAATATGCCTCTCAGATGGGTCCTGCAGCAAGACAATGACCCGAAACATACGAGCAAATTGGCCAAGGAATTTTTTGTGAGGAATGGGGTTCAAGTTATGGAATGGCCGCCGCAATCTCCAGACCTAAACCCCATTGAAAATCTTTGGACAGATGTTAAGAAAGCTGTTTTTAAAGCGAAACCAAAAAATGCACTATAGCTATGGGAAGCCTGCACAGCGTGGAGGGATATTCCAATTCGGCGATGTCCGGCACTAATCGACTCTATGCCACGACGTTGTGCAGCTGTGCTCAAAAATAAGGGTTATAAGACGAAGTACTAGAACAGAAGCATAAATAAAAAAAAACTAAAAACCTTACTATTTAACTAAATTCTGCATTTTATTTACGACGTTTTGCTTGTGGTGCTATTATTTTGCACACCAAAATTTCGGTTTCATTTCGTATAACGGGAATTTTCTTGTCTTAAAATGCATCTTCGCTTATTTTGATTTTTGCATTTTATTACTGATACCAAACAGATGACCTACAATAAATATGGTGTCTTTACATGAGCATGGAGAAAAGTAATTAGCATCCAAAGTGCAGACCTCAACGTGGTGCTATTTTTTTGCACAGAGCTGTAAATGCCGCACAAAAGCTTAATAATACGCTCGTCCATTACTCCGCAACAAGATCTCGCAGATAATTTTTCATTAAAATATGATAACAAAATGTGGTCGCCGTGGCGTAGTGGGTAGAGTACGACGCTCACACGCCGAAGGGTCTAGGTTCGCCTCCCAGTTCAACACCAATTTTTCGAATTTTTCACGGCGCCACCTCTTTCGAGCTGTTGACAACATTCAAAGAGTAATAACTGCCTAAGAAACCTTCTCAAATTTCGCCGTTCGGAGTCGGCAAAAAACTGTAGGTCCCTTCTACTCGTGAGAGAACAGTAGCACGCACAACACGAGTAGTTGATGAGCAAGGTAGGCCCTGGTCCCCCTTTGGACTGTAGCGCCAACAATTATTATTATTATAGATGAGAACGAAGTTGTGTCAAATTGTTTAACTTTCTTAGCCTCACGTGGATTAAATACTTTCATTAACGAAGTAACTAGGCCTGCTTCGAGGAGTTGTCTGGATCACATCTACTGCCGTGTTTTTTATATAACTCTCACTTCTTATAAAAAATGTTTATTTGATTTTAAAATAACTGATCACTCCATGATAGGCATTATTGTAAATATTTCGGATTCGATGGCTTCTCGTCGGAAAGTTGACCCTACGTGCATGAGTCGTAAAATAGAAAATAGATATATCTAAGCTAAAGCATTACCTTCTCCATGAATCGTGGAGTAATGTTTATCTAGAAGGAAGTGCTTCTTAAACTTACGACTCTTTTATCACCTCTCTAGATAAATATGTTGCTCGACTAAAGCCTTGGCTATCGGATTATCTAGTCAACAAAATCGAACGAAAAAACAAACTACGAATAAAATGTATGAAGCATCCATGAAATACTAGGCTAAAAACCAAATATAATACGCTGTGTGCTCAAATTAAGAAAGAAATTCCAATTTGTCGAGATATGTATTTTCGAAGAAGGTTCACTGCTGCTAAAGGATACGTAAAATCAGAATGGCAAACAGTTAAGGCATGCAAGTACTGGAACGTTTATTTAGAATATTAAACGTCCCAATACTTGCATGCCTTCTTCCATTACGTTAGATAACAGAGAAGTATCTGGTTAATTGAATATTGCAAATAAATTCAAAACTTATTTTACTACATTATCGGGCTTTCTGCAGTCAAATTCTTTACAAAGTACTTGAAGTTGCGAAATTAGTGCAAGAAAACAGTTTTCTATTCGTTCCTATCACGCCCTTAGAACTCTTAAGGGTATTTCGACTTTTAAAAAACTGTAATGCAACAGGCTTTGGTGGCATTTCGAATAAATTCTTAAAACAAATTGCGTCCTTTGTTATAGATATACTGGCACATATTTTTAATCTGAGCGTCTATAAAGGAGTTTTTCCGGCAGCTCTCAAATGCGCCGATGTTATTCCATTATATAAGAAAGATTCTGTAGGTGGCATGAAGAATTACAGACCTATATTCGAGAAGGTTATGAAGGACAGTATGTTATCTTTTTTAAATAAATTAAAGTTTTTCAGTCCTAACCAATTTGGTTTTCAGATGAAGATGCTCTTCTAAACTTTTGTGCAAAAGAGTTTTCCAACATGGATAGCAAAATGTTCACAGCTGGGCTGTTCGTGGACATTACAAAAGCTTTTGACATGGTTAACCATGAGAAACTATTACTGAAAGTGCAAAAGATAGGGTTTCGTGGTTCTATGCACGAATGGCTCCGCTCGTGTCTATCAGATAGATCTCAAAGAGTCAAGATCGGGAATATGAGGAGTGAAATCCGATATCTTAATTTAGGAGTTCCTCAAGGCTCAGTATTGGGACCAATATTGTTTCTAAGTTACATTAACTAAATTTTTTCTATAGCGTTTAAAGGAAAACTTACTGCATTCGCGTTTATGGTTCTTAAAGTTACCTAGAACTTATTTTCAATATTAATTGGGATCTCAGTATATTGAGGGTTTGGTTTGCTGAACACAGTCTTCATATAAGTTCTAAAACTAAGGTAATGCTCTTCAGTTTATCAAACCTTCCAACTGAGACACAGATCTATTACGCCCAGGATTGTCAACAGTTGAAAACTTTTTGTGGCAATTGCAACACCTTTCCATCTTTACAAACTTTCAATAGTACTCTCAACTGCAGTAATAATTGAAAATGATTGATTTTTGATTGAGGAAGTAAAAGAATTTAAATATCTAGAACTTATTATTGACTCCAAAATGTCATTTTCGTGCATACTCACTACTTAAGTAAATATTTGCGTAGTACTTTCCGTATCTTCTTTTGCTTAAGAAAAACCTGCTTAAATGAATTAATAATAATAATAATTGTTGGCGCTGCAGTCCAAAGGGGGACCAGGGCCTAGCTTGCTCATCACCTACTCGTGTTGTGCGCGCTACTGTTCTCTCACGAGTAGAAGGAACCCACAGTTTTTTGCCGACTCCGAACGGCGAAATTTGAGAAGCTTTCTTAGACAGTTATTCTCTCTTTGAGTGTTGTCAGCAGCTCGAAAGAGGTGGTGCCGTGAAAAATTCGAAAAATTGGTGTTGAGCTGGGAGTCGAACCCAGACCCTTCGGCGTGTGAGCTCGAATGAATTGGTAAAAATTATTTATTTTGGTTAATTCCATTCAATGTTGGGGTGGAACTTTTATGAATAAAATACATTACTTATTACTTGTACAGAAAAAGGTGATAAGAAAAATATTTAACAAAAGCCATCATGATCCATGCCATCCGCTATTTCTTAGTTCAAAAATTCTTCCTATTAGACATCTTTATTATACGACCTAGACTAAAGTGGCGCACACAAGTGGAGAAGGACCTCAACCAACTTGGAGTGCGCAACTGGAGACAGCTGGCGAAAGATCGTGCTGGCTGGAGAGGCATGTTGGTTGAGGCCCAGGTCCACCCCGGACTGTAGCGCCACAAGAAGAAGAAGAAGACATCTTTATTGTTTTAAGGTAATAGAAGTGTTTTTCGCGAGATCAGATCACCGCAATTTGAGAACAATTTCAAACTTTGGACTACGTTCGAATACTTCTTTTGTTGTACCCGTTCCAAAATACCGAACCACTGCCTTTCGTAATTTTTATTTGGTACCATCATGCCGCATGTTTAATAAACTTCCAGTTTTTATAAGATCTTTAGCTGACTTTCGAAGTTTTGAAAAGCATTTAAGAATTTGGCTATTAAATTTAAATTACTCTGACGTAGAACTCTTCTTCTCTGGCATTTTGAAGAAGTAAAGTATAATGAATGTATTATTTCTCTTGTCTTTCGCGCTTCTTCTGTAAATTTTAACCTTTTAAATTTAAATTATATTTTTTTTTTGTTTTTTCTTTTTCAATTTTCTGAACAAGCTATGCATGAGTGACTCCACCCTAATTTATTAGTTTTAGTATCTTAACCTAAGAGGTGACATTTAATACTATTTTTTATTACCTACTGTATAAATATATCAAATGTCGTAAACATTATTTCAATTGTAAATGCCCTATTTATGCATATTGTAAACTATATTATATATATGAATTATATGATTTTTTTAATGAAATATTAAAAAAATAAATAAATAAAAACACATATAGGTGGCGCCACTAGCAGAAATTATTAATTTAATATGACCGTTTTTTTGTTAGTTTTGATGTTATAAAGGGATATACCCTTTTTTATTTATTGTAAACAACTGTTTTGTTGCTTGACAACAAATCGACGGCAGCAGCCAAAAAAATAAAACAGGTGAAATTGGTTTCAAATTTTTGTGAAACAGATGTGGACAACATGTGTATCCTAATCGTCACTAGAGTTTATTGCGACGGCCATTAGCAAGCGCTTAAGTTTAAGTTCAATGGTTCCGCTTAGATCACCACCTGCTACTAGGTCTTCAAAGATCTGCTGCGATTAGCTTTTTGAAATTAAATCCAATTAAAAAGAAGTTAAATCGGCCGATGAAAAGTTTAAGCACTCTGTACAGTTTTTGAAGAAACACAATTTGTGCTGCTGTGCTAATGATTCAATTTGGTTTTTAATGATTTCATGGAATCTCTTTCATCTAAACAGAATTCGATTGCTTTTAACGCAAAGGCGGCGGTTCTTTGATTTCGAAATCAAACAATCACAAAATTTGCTCTTGTCACATGGTTTTTCGACACACAAGGAAGATGCTCTTCATAACGCTGCAAATTATAATTGTTATCTTTTCTACAAAGGCTGATTTTACTTGTCACTAATTTATTCTAACCTGTGATCAGTTTTGCGCATGAATTCCTAGAAGACCTAACCGAAGGATGATGGAAGAAATAACTTACCAAACAATATTCATGGACTCAAGCACTAGAATTACATTTTCATTAACATTAAAAAAAGTAATGACAATGCAAGTGTAATTTCATTATCATTAAAAATGAAGTGTGTATAAGCAGAGTTAGCATGAATATAAATCTATTACAATACTATTTCCACGACATTTACAAACTATTGGAAATAAAATAATCAAAGTCTAGAGTCAATGAAGAAGATCCTTGAAAAAAACAAGAATTTCAGACCGACACTCACCACCTTTTCGTCGACTTTAACAGTGTGCATAGAGCCAACCGTCAATGAGGCGTTTGTTGGCATTAAAGCTGAAACGACCAAAATGGGTCTTGCGGTAAATGATAGTGAGGCGAAGTACACGCTGTCATCGGGGGAGGGCACACAATATGGACGTCTCGGACAGAGCGTCACGTTAGGCAGGACTTCGTTCAACTCGTCTCCCCGGTAAACGATGGCAACAACTGCACCAAAGCAAACGCAGAATCACTCTTGCTTGCACAATAGCTGTTTCTTTGGACTCAAGACGCGGTTTGAAAGACTGGGTTTGTATAACAGCTTGATCATCCTTGTCCTCCTTTGCGGCGCGACACACCTTAACCTTAAGCTGTTTCTTTGGACTCAAGACGCTTTTTGAAAGATTGGGTTTGTATAACAGCTTGATCATCCTTGTCCTCCTTTGCGGCGCGACACACCTTAACCTTACTTTAAGCGAACGAGGAAGCCCTTAGCCCTCCCGAGTTAAACGCTTATCGTGCGATTCTCGGCCCTGTTTACGTTGATGGCATTTGGAGGAGAAGATTTAAAGTCCAACATTATGAGCTGTACAGCAACATGCGCCTAGTCAAGCGTCTTCGGATACAATGCCTTAGACGCCTAGGCCCTGTAGAGTGTATTGATATCACTTCTCCGGCACTAAAAGTTTTTAAATCTGAGCCATTGGGACAACGCAACAGAGAACGGCCTAGGCTATGGTGGCGCACACAAATGGAGAAGGACCTCAACCCACTTGGAGTGCGGAACTGGAGACAGCTGGCGAAACATAATTCTGGTTGGAAAGGAATGCTAATTGAAGCCCGTAATAATAATTATTATTATCTTTGTATGACGCGACAGTCCACAGGGGGACCAGGACCTAGCTTGCTCATTAACTACTCGTGTTGTGCGCGCTATTGTTCTGCCACGAGTAGAAGGGACCAACAGTTTTTTGCCGACACCGAACAAAATTTGAGAAGCTTCCTTAGACAGTTATTACTGTCTGAGTGTTGTCAGGAGCTCGAATGAGGGGGTGCCGTAAAAAATTCGGCCAGGTGTTCAGAAGGCAATCAAAGCTAGACCTTCGGCGTCTGAGCGTCGCACTCTACCCACTACGCCACAGCGGTCACGCCAAATGTAGCTCCAGACGAAGAAGAAGAGTTTAATTAAGTCTCTGACACAATATTTCGAACAAATATCAGGTTTAGACGACGCACTTGTGTGCCATGTTTGCAAACATGTGACAAAGTTAGCATTACGGATTCCACTTTAAACAAGCATTGGTTTGATATCTAGATTGTTCTAGAAAGAACACATTTTCTTCCAACGAGGCATTGGAATGGTTGGTGAGATTTATGACAGAATGAGAAACTCGATTTAGAAATTCAATTTGCTGCAGCCCCAAAGTTTGCAAAAAACGGAAAAAATCATTGACGTTCAAATTTTGACAATTATTTTCATTTTTGATGCCTCAGATTGAATGCAGCAATAAACTGGACAAGTGCGAGTTACACCCACACATAGAGGGTTTCGTTCGTTGTTTCTTCATCACTTTTTGCAATGAATTTCAACTGTTGTCTGTTTCTTTCTGTTTTTTTTTTCAGCAGAAAATTTTCTACAATTTAGAATCTTCGCATCCATTTGGTAAAAATAAATCATAAGAAATATATGAACTGACGGTCAGATGTTGTGTTGAAAAAACGCTCAAATTTAAGAATGCAGTTGAAAATAGAAGGGGGAAAACATAGCTTCCGCTCCAAACATAGTTCTTGTGAATGGATCAATTTTCAGACAGTCTTGTATCAACGACCAGGTGATGAAAAGAAGGAAGAGACTTATTTGATTTGAAGTATAAATTGTAGGGAATGTCGTCAATTACGAACAACAACGACACAATGAATGCAAGTGGGGCTTTGCAAAAACATCAATTTTGACTCAAGTTTGTTTTTCATCCTTTCATCGGAAATGTCGGTACCATGCAAAACGCGGAGGAGAAAGAAGTCGGATTTTAAGATCTTCTATATGTATTTCCACATAACAAGAACAGAGAATGAGAAAATTCAGTGACTGACTTTACGGTGGCCGCCGTGGCGTAGTAAGTAGAGTGCGACGCTCACACGCCGAAGGGTCTTGGTTCGATTCCCGGCTGCACACCAGGAATTTTTCACGGCACCACCTCTTTCGAGCTGCTGAGAACACTCAAAGAGTAATAACTGTCTAAGGAAGCTTCTCAAATTTCGTTCGGTGTCGGCAAAAAACTGTTGGTCCCTTCTACTGGTGAGAGAACAGTAGCGCGCACAACGCGAGTAGTTGATGAACAAGCTAGGCCCTGGTCCCCCTGTGGACTGTCGTGCCAATAATTATTGTTATTACTTTACTGGCCATACTTCGGCATGCGCCTGGTCATGCGTTTTCAGATACAACGCTTTAAATTGCTAGAGCGTGCTGACATCACTGTTTTAGGCCGAAAAGTCTTGGAATCCGAGCAATTGGGACAATGCAACAGAGGTAGGCGTAGGTTGAGGTGGCGCACACAAGTGAAGAAGGGCCTCGAACAATTTGAAGTGCGCTAATTGAGGCAGCTGGCGAGAAATCATGCTGGCTGGAGAATTAAGTTGGTTGAGGGCCATATCCACATAGGACTGTAGTGCTACACGAAGAAGGGGAAGAAGTAGATCTTGAAAGGGTTTCAAGAAGTTCTAACTTCTTGTTAGAAAGGAAAACTTACAGAATCGGATCTGGTTTCAACATTCTCATGACGTTGTTATAGTTGATACCCATTAAGGGAAATTCAGAGCACGAGATAATTAAAGCCCAAAAAGGAGCTAAAACAAACAAAAGTGGACTTGGGTGTTCCACCAGATGAAAGACAAAAGAAGAAACTATTTTGGTGGTTTTCTGTGGGAACATATTTCTGGTTTTTGAGGTGTTGGTCACTTATTTAAATCCCTGTGTGCATGGTCTTTATGTCTACGGCATGCCACACTTAACTTAATCGCTTCACATCGTTCAAAACAACGTTGCTTGGGCTTTTACATTGCTTTTGTAAACGTTGTTTCTTTAAATGGAACTCGAAACTGTGATTCATTAACTAGTCGAATAAGAAACCTACCTACACGTTTTCCCAGAAAACAATAAACGCCGGACATAGCGTACATCGTGATCAACCTACTCCGTGTCGAAAGCTCACAAATAGACTCATTTGAATACACCACCGAACATCTGAGCTCATTGCGGCAAACCGTGAAACGTACACACAACTTTCCCAGCAAGCCACAACAACAAAGACCCCAGCCTCCATTCTTCCCAACCGTACGCCCATTTAAATCTCGTTTAAATCGCGTTCCCTTTTTTGCCACAAACACGGACTTGGTCTAACAACAGCCGCGCAAGCCATTTGGTCACTTCCTAGAGCGACTTGTGCCCGCGACCAGCAGAGACAAAAGGCAAAAGAACTTGAATTGTTCAGTAGCATAAATAGCTTTCAGGGTCTATTTTTGGACGAGCCGGTTAAATGCTTTGGCAGTCTGTGATGTGTATAGCGGCTGCAGCGGCTTCTCGTCAAATCACCTTTCAGTGGTAGTTTTCAGTTTTAAGTGCTTGCGCGGTGTCCGCAGCGATGATTCATTTGGAGGCGGGATTTGTTGAATGGGCTGAATAAATTTGTTAGACAAGTCTGCGTCGCGGGTAGCAGATGTCTGTTGAGAGCTTAGATTCACAAGTTTGGGATGGAAATTGGTTAAGGGGGAGTCGACTTTTGGTTTACACGCATAGCTTAGTGATGAACCTGAATGCAGAGGCTCCCTTGACTTGGGTTAAGGTAAGGCTGGTAAACTCTATCCAAACTCTCAAGATTGTGTCTCCTTGAAACTTTGATCGGATCTTCGCTCAAGACACATTTGAAAGTCATTCAAAATGACTGAGCCAGGCGTCCATTAGACGCTCAGCACCACAGATAACAACCATTTACGAGAAAGACAGAGAAATGCCAAAAGAAATCAAACCTTCTTCAACAAGACCTTGCGTCAATGACGACGAAGGCACGATCGTTATTCAGTGATTATGTCTGACTGAAGCAAAGATCATCCACGTGCTCGTTCCCAACGACGTCATACTCTGCCGTCCGCAACACCGATCGACGAATAGTTTGACGAAAATACCGTGAAATTTAAATAATGCTCTATTTCTGTGCCGCACATTAGTGTGTGTTGCTGATCGTTTCGTAATGAAAACCTCACCAAACGGGATCATCAGAAGTCTGCTATTCATAGTCCGACCGGAAATTCGGCGAAGGGAGACATTTGTCATCCTCTCCGTCGCAGTTTCGCCAATCAATTCGACTCGAGTCTCAATTACAGCAACTTGGCGATTGTCATTTCTGTCACTGTGCGAAAGCAATTGTTTGCAGATCTGCTTTGAAGTGTACTTCTTCGATTCCATCGAACTCCCACAACTCCCCAGACCGTGGAACGAGGTTTCAGTCACGTCCACCTGAACCTGTCTCAACCGAACTTGGGTTCTCCTGGTCCCACACCGTGCAGAGACTCATCTGATTCCGCCTCGTAATTATGCGGCGATTAGAAAACAACAGACACACACAAAATTCCACGAAAGTTTGCTGTTTCGCATATCCAGCGGCAATTCGGCTCTTCAGCACCAATGAACGGCCCTCACTAAATCACTCAGGGATTGCATGTTAACAACCTCTTAACAAGCGGTGCTCTCGGCCGCAATCCGACGCAATCGAAAGTTGTGTCGACACGCACCACAACCGAAAAAATGCGAGGAGCGCGGCTGAGGGGTCGACGTGTCAAACCAATCCATTCAACTGCCCGCAACAATAGCTCCCATTAACCATAGAGAATGCTCCCCACGCACGTCCCAAACCCCCCACAAACTCAGCAGCCCACGTACTGGCCGTGATCTGGCGAAAGAAAGCGATGCGCGCAAGCAGTTTTCGACGATTTGGCAACAGTCTCGGAGGACCGCCTCCGGTATCACAAGACCGAGTCTTCAACTCATCATCGAGGCATTTCGTCAGCACGCTACGCAAACAGCGCGAACAGCTGTGTGCCTGTATCTAAGCGCTTTGCTCTTATCGATTCCAGATCGACACAACACACCGCACAACAAAATAGCGGAATGGTGTGAAACTGCTAGACACACATGCGGGAGTCGTGACGACCGCCCGCGGAAGGTGTGCGTCAGTTGACACACCTCCTCACAGACTCTACGTATTCGGCACGATGGCTTTGCGGAGCGGTGCGTGGGGGTCCCGTGTGAAGCTTCCAGCTCCACTTCAACTCCGCGGCACTCCACCTGTCGAAAAAGATGTCAGTGGAATCTTTGACGTTCTCGGAACGTTTGGATTTAAAAGATCCTAATTTAAGAACGACGTTACCAACTGACGCTGTGGGTGTGGGCTTTGTTTGTCCTGGATCGCCGCCAACAGTCGTAAATTTCTTCCGCTAATAGCCACTTGCAGCTTTCAGTGGCTCTCTTAAGTGTCTCAGGCACTACCGGAACTGTCACATGGCCTGTTGAATGAAATGCGGTCTGTTTGGACCGTGCAGCAGATAGTTGGCAGCAGCGCCTCGCACTTGTCAGTTCACAGCGCGCAGCCCCGCTCACATGATCTGCCGTGGCCTCGAGGTGGTTATGAAAATTAGCTCGCTGTCAAGGTTGGCGCTGACATAAGCGCTCATAAACGAATGATTTGTGAGCAGTTGGTGCAGCTAACAGATGTCTAACTTGTTGGGCTTCAAAGAGCGCCCCTCGGGCCATGGGAATCATGAGAATATGTATCAGGGAATGTGCTCTGTTCGAAGTAGACTCTAGGGCGATGGGTAAGGCTGTGGAGTGGGTGCTTGAAGTTAGCCAGAGTGATGCGGTGTCTGGATAATTGATGTCTCTAGTGTCGCGGGAATTCAATGAACTTGTGGTACCCAGCCAGAAACCAGTTTGGTTCGAGAATCTTTTGGCTGGCAGATCGTTGCCTGAAATGCCATGGGGTCCGGGAGATGTATTTCATCAATTGGCGTAACTCACAATGGTGTCTTATGAGGATTGGGGTTATGAATTGCGTGTGCTTAGCAACATCCCAAATTTGTTATAGACGATTATGTTTCGTGCGTCTGGAGCGAATTTCGAGGGTTTGGTATTCCACACCGAGTATAAAACATGACTCAGACGAAAAACGGAATAAAATGGGTAATCTGGTCAGACTTTGATGAAAAACAAATTTTGAAATGGAATATATTGGCTTGATGTGAGGGTTTGTTTTCTGTTTAAGTGACACTCCAGAAATCATCGAAAAAATTCTGGCACACAAAAAGTGAAGAATTTACCAGGAGGCGTTGTCAGACTGGAGGTAACTGGAGGGCATTTGCTGTGATCGATCCTTGTAGAGATGTAGAAAAAGTAAAAGAAGAGTTTGCGGTGTTTTCTTTTTTGGTGTTTCTCATTGTTACCCCCAAAGTTTTCAAAAACGAAAAAAGATAAATCATTGACACTTTTGACAATTATCTTAAGTTTTGGAGCTTCAGATTGAACCCAAAAATAGACTGGACAATCACGAGTTACATCCACACATAGAGGGTTTCGTTAATTTGATCTTCATCGCTTTTTGCAATGAATGCAACTGTTGTGTGTTCCTTTCCTTGTTTTTCTTTGTATATACTTATGCCTCCACCAAGTTTTCCACAAATGAAAACATGTGAACTGACGGTCGAATGTCAATTCCGAATGAAATTTAGTTGGAGAAGCACTTAAATTAAGTAATATAGGAGGGAGAAAAATTGTTTGCGCTCCAAACATAGTTTTAGTGAATGGATCAATTTGTAGACAGTCTTGTGTCAATAATCAAATGATGAAAAAAGGAAGAGACTTGTTTCGATAGACGCATAAATCGTAAGGAATGTCGTTGACTACGAAAAGTAAAGAATCAATGAATGCAAGTGGAGCTTTGCAAAGTCATTATCATGATGGAATGGTTTAACCAGGCATTGCATTTCTATCGTAGAAAATTCATCCTCCGTCACGATCAGATGCAAAACTCGCTTTCTTTGATGTTATTCAAGAAGCATTCCGAGCATACTCAAAATCTCTCGATTTCAAACACATACAGCTTCTTGCTTTTGAATAATTCAAATTTCTTTAACCGAACACAAACTGTTTGCTGAGTCAATTCCAACGATTTTGAAAGTTCACTTTTATTTTGGGACTTGATCCTGTGAAGCCTCCAAATTCTCATCTTCAATATTTTGGACCTGACCAAAACACTCTTTGTCTTCGACGCAAGAGTCACTACTTTTGAAGCATCGAAACAATCCCCGCATGATTTGTCATTCTGTATATGTTCACCTTCTACAGGCATCTGATGGGCTTCAGGTAACGTTTTATTCCGGACAAACAAGTAAATCTTAACTTCCTGCAAAGCCTGTTTTTTTTTTAAACAAATCTGCAGAGGCGAAACATAATGAAGTTGTCTACAGAAGACGCTTATGCACACTTCTTATTGCCGATAATTGTCAAACTTTTCCATTAAAGTAGGTAGTCGCTTTTAGAATTCGCAGGTGGCGCCATCTCTTGCAAGCAAACATAATTTGCTTGAGTGACTCAATGTCCTGCTAATTTTCTAGTGCTACAGGGTAACAATCCAGCAACCCAGATCGGCTTAATTTTCGAAAGCGTAGACAAGGGATTTACTGCATCAGAGAATGCTTATGTCCTATTGTCTTAATACCCTTGTACCACTCTCCAATAATGACAGGCTGTGCTCTGTGTGAAACGACTTGGAAATATTTTTTATTTAAGGTCATCAAAATGTTCTGCAAACCTGCAAAGCGATATCTTGTCCCTATTTTTTCTATAAAATGGGCGTACAGATGACATTTTGGACTCTCGCCCTGCTATGCGAAACATTACCTCGTCAGTGTCTAACTTAACAAACAAGTTTAATAGCTTGACCTCGGCTCCTATCAAAACACCCCTCGAAGAGTTGAACTCATCGACTGGGGAATCGTCTGCTGAAGTCAGCACAAACTTTCTTGCAGTTCAGACGAAATCTCCTGACACTCTTCATACTTTTTCGCCATCAAGTCTTCTAAATTTCTTTTGCTTTGGTATACCCTGAAAAGAATTGCCCCGTCGTCTCTGTTCACTTAGAAACCACACTATCATCGAGTGTTGCCATTTTGATGTCGCCGATCACAAGGTCGCCATCGCAATCAAGATATACTTTCGGTAACGCTTCTCAATTAAGAACTTTCAATGCGTCAATGGTAGCTGCAATTGCCAATTCCCCCCAAACACGGCTGGACGTTCAACGATTCAAATGACCATGTCATCTAGGAAGCCCCTGGGAAACCTAAGTCATCTAGAAAGCCCCTTTAAAGACTAACAAAGCCTCCACTTCTGCATATGCCTCTAAAAGAAAAATATCCTCTCCCCTAAATACTGATCATACTCTAAGCAAAGACCCGAACCACCACTCCCAACTGGTCTTTTAAACAGCGCTTGTCAGAGATAAGGAAGGAGATATTCAACTCCCTCGTCTTCCTCCCTTTGAGGTGAACTGACAGCGTTTTTTATAAACCCCTGTCTGTGAATACGTGTGAGCTGTCTTGATCAGCTTATTGCAAACAGGTAAGCAACCACTGAGGTGAAATATCTTCACATACCAGGTACACCCGTATGAAGTGAGCTTCAAGATACAAACGTCTCGATAGGGAACATTTGTTGTGAACGAGTCCTTACATTTGTTTGCTATGACATCTCTGAAAAATATTAAGTATACATTAAGTCATCGAGCAGACAACATGATATTTATTCATTGTGTTCAAAATATCACCAGTACCGACATCAAACGCAGAATCACTCTTGCCAATCGCTGATTCTTTGGGCTCAAGAGGCAATTGAGTAATAAAGCCCTCTCTCGAAAGACGAAGCTTTTTTTAACAGCTTGATCATCCCCGTCCTACTTTATGGCATGGAATCTTGGACGTTAGCAACGGCGGATAAGGAAGCCCTTAGTCTATTCGAGAGAAAAGTTCTGCGTGCGATTTTTGGTCCTGTTTGCGTTGATGGCATCTGGAGGAGAAGATTTAATGACAAACTCTATGGGCTGTACACCGACATGCGTTTGGTCAAGCGTCTACGGATACAACGCTTAAGATGGCTACTCCATGTAGAGCGTATGGACACCACTGCTCCGGCCCGAAAAGTCTTTGAATCCGTGCCATTGGGACACCGCAACAGAGGACGACCTAGATTAAAGTGGCGCACACAAGTGAAGAAGGACCTCAACCAACTTGGAGTGCGCAACTGGAGACAGCTGGCGAAAGATCGTGCTGGCTGGAGAGGCATGTTGGTTGAGGCCCAAGTCCACCCCGGACTGTAGCGCCACAGGAAGAAGAAGAAAAAGTTAAAAATGTCGAATTTTGTACCAGAAAGAGATGATTTGCGGAAAGCATTAATTTTTTCACTTGAAGAAAAGTGCTACAGGGTCGCATCGAACGCTTGTCGAGCCATATGGTGATCATGCTCTATCAGAAGCAACATGCAAAAGATGGTTTCAACGGTTCAGAAATAATGATTTTGATGTGAGAAATGAAGAACGTGGAAGACCGCCAAAAATATTTGAAGGCGCCGAATTGCAAACGATATTGGATGGAGATGACACGTTGAGTCAAAAGCAAATGGCAGCAATGTTAAATGTTGCACAACAAACAATTTCTGACCGTTTTAAAGCTATGGGAAAGATCCAAAAGTGTGGAAAACGGGTGTCACATGAATTGAATGAAAGACAGATGGAAAACCGAAAAAACACTTGTGAAATTTTGCTTTAAAGACACGAAAGGAAATCGGTTTTGCATCGGATTGTTACTGGGGATGAAAACTGGATTTATTTTAAGAATCCTAAGGAAGACAAAGCTGTGTGTTTGGTGGCACCAGAAAGGTGTACTGTGCCACGAGCTCCTAAAACCTGGTGAAACCGTTAATACTGATCGCTACCGACAACAAATGGTCAATTTGAACCATGTATTGATCGAGAAGCGAACAAGAATGGGCCAGAAGACACGGCAAGGTAATTTTGCTCCATGACAATGCACCTGCACACAAAGCAAAACCGGTTCAGGATACAATCAAAACATTTGGCTGGGAGCAGCTACCCCACCCGCCGTATTCACCAGACTTGGCTCCTTCCGACTACCATTTGTTTTCATCCATGGGACACGCATTGGCTGAGCAGCACTTTGATTCCTACGAGGAGGACGAAAATTGGGTGTCTGATTGGTTTGCTTTAAGAGACAAACAATTTTATTGGCGTGGTATTCACAAATTGCCAGAAAGGTGGTCAAAATGTGTAGAAAATAATGCCCAATACTTTGAATAAAATGTTTTTACTTTCCCATTAGTTATAAGTTATTTACACTCAATTCTCTTTTTATGTGAATCTTTTTTATGCGGTTTTGAAGTTATGCGATTTTTCCTGAGAATCTAATTCTGATTTTTTTGTACAAGATTTTGAAGTTATGCGTTGTTTTTCTATAGTATTTTGTATGGGATTCCACTTTTTAAATATTTCTTCTATACAGAGCAAGCAAACAATAGTTACATATGCTCAATGCTATTTGTGTAAAAATGAATTATCACTTGAGCTACTGCTTTCGTTGATTAAAGACGCGTTTGGTTGATTAAGAACTTTAATTTTTTAAATTTCAAAATAAAAATTTGTTTTAAGATGGAAAAAAACTTTTAAACTTTTAAAAAATTTTGGAACGTAACCCTAATTATATAATGTAATTAATGTCTTTTTTTATATGATTTTTTGGTTTTATGTGTTTTTGAAAATAATGGAACGCATTCCTTCTTTTACACTACATTAGTGTATTTTTTTATGCGATTTTTTTTTGTGCGGTTAGTTTTGGAACGTATCTACCGCATAAAAAGAGAATTGAGTGTATTTTAATACCGGTATGCCTGGTATTAAGGGTGCTAGAGTATAAATCAGGTAATGGATATTTATTCTTAAAACGCGAAACGACAAAAGAGTATTTTACCTAATAAACCTGCAAAATCATCAATATAGTAATTAACAAGTTGAGGTAATAGCAAGGATTTAACGCCAGTTATAAATTTGCAGTAATATAAAGTACAATTGTTGGTTATTAATCGTTTATATTTTATTAGGTATTCGACTATATGGAATGACGACGTGAGCACAAATTGTTTTATAGGCTCAAAATTCTTTTTGAAAAGCGCGAAAAATTCCTGCGATTTCACCACGAAAAGTTGGGCAATTAAGGAGTTCGTCAATTATGCTTGATGTGTTCATAATATTTATCATTTATACCATTGACGAAAACACAGATTTTTCTACAAAATTTCAATATTTTTTTTGTATTTTGTACAAAACATCAAAGTGTATCATCTATTTTTAAAGAGAATCATTTACACACAGAAAAGAGGTGAGTTCGGGTCTTAGAACGAATTCACTTTCTGTGATAAATGCATGAATATAATTTTCAATAATTTAATTATTTCATGATATTCTAGCAAAAACGTTGTTTTTCAGGCATGGATGTAACCATTCATTGCGAAATATTTTTTCAAGTCTCATGATGCATTTCTGAAAGCCATTGTGCGAATCGCCGAATCTGCTGCCATGTTTGAAAAGCTCGACCATTACGGACGCGAATCCACTGATTTGCCACCATTATTGTGGTGGATCCACGGATTTGCTGCCATTATCCACCGATTTGCAGCCATTATCCACCGATTTGCTGCCATTATCTACCGTTTTGGTCCAAAATCCAGGGATTTTGCAAAAATATTGGCGAATCTCAAGGGATTTCTCACACAACTACAAAATCCCTGGATTGGACAGGCATAGGGACAGGGGCAAAAACTGGTCTAAGAGGAGTATCTCCTTGATTCCCTTATCTCTAGTGCTTGTTGTGGGATTTTCAAATCTTAAGAGCGTTTCATGTGATAGCCGCCGCGGCGTAGTGGGTAGAGTGCGACGCTCACACGCCGAAGGGTCTAGGCTCGATTCCCGACTGAACACTCGAATTTTTCACGGTACCACCTCTTTCGAACTGCTGACAACACTCAAAGAGTAATAACTGTTTAAGAAAGCTTCTCAAATTTCGCCGTTCGGAGTCGGCAGAAAACTGTGGGTTCCTTCTACCGGTGAGAGAACAGTAGCACGTACAACATCAGTAGTTGATGAGCAAGCTAGGCCCTGGTCCCCCAACATCAGTAGTTGATGAGCAAGCTAGGCCCTGGTCCCCCAACATCAGTAGTTGATGAGTAAGCTAGGCCCTGGTCCTCCAACATCAGTGGTTAATGAGCAAGCTAGGCCCTGGTCCCTCTGTGGACTGTCGCGCCAGCAATTATTATTCTTGTGATCTAACACCAGTCTCTCTCTATCTCTCTGTATTCCACATCGAATCCGAACCCTCGACTATATACAAACTTCATACAATCTCACACCTTTAATGAAGTCACAAGGCGACGACGACCTAGAAACTGTAAGACGGGCAGCAGACATATCAGATTACATTAAGATTTCATCCCATTCTAATATTCGAGCATTTCGTCATAATTTGCGATAGTTTGTGAGAAAAATTTTTATTTGCCACTTGACACACTTCAATTGTCACTTCTCGTTGCATCTGGAAAAGGAAAGTCATTGGGACTGTCAGTACTGCGTCCGATTGATAAGACTTCTCTATCAACACTCTGGAAGATACACGTGGAGCTTCTCCTACACCCCACAGCACCATACAAGGCATTGTATGTCACAGACACACAATTTACGTCAAAATATTTGAAGTTTGTCAGATTTATTTATAGATACAGTTATCGAACTAAAAATATCTCATCGAGTTTTACATGCTAGTGCTAGTGAGACGCTTCCCCACGTGAAGTGTGATATCGAGATATTTTTAGAGGCTTCAATTATCGATGGTCAGTCAAATGTATGTACAATACATTGTTGAAGACAGACACATTACATGCAGCTGCACGGCCATTCAGATGTCATAACATGAAATGAATACTTGGCGCGGCTGCGGCTGAGGGTAGCACTTACACTGATGCTTAACTGTGGCCGTTAAGTGCTTTAGCTGCCAATTATCTGGTTATTCTGCATAAACTGATACCAGTTGGATGCTGTTGAAATTACACACTTGCACAATGTTGTGTGGAGTAAGCACGCAGAAGGTGTGTTCTCATTCAGAACGTGTTGTGGGTTTCTGCTGAGACTTTGATGCACAGATGGATGTGCTGATAGGGTTTGAGTTTCGCTTCAAGCATTACACTTTTGACGGAGCCTGTTGACCTTATGATTCCTGTCAGCAGTCACCTATTGAAATTTTAAGTTGAAAGACTTTGAATGAAATCTGATCCCAAATCAGATTATGTAAGATTTGGGTAGATAATGTGGATCCCATTTTCTTTTAACGAATGCGCAAATTAATTTGACATCCTTGTTGGATTTAACTATCCCTTTGTTCAGTTATTTCGGATTCTCCCAGGGATACTTTGCTTATGGAGGACGGAGCATCACCTACGTCCACACATATGCCTCAGTCGCTAGATGGCAGTCCTAGACCTGCGCCATTTCTACCCATTGCTCAGTATCCTATGAGGACTCCAGTTAGGTAACTAATGTTTTTATCCGCCTAACCTAGAAGTAATTCGTTACAACTAAGAACTTGTTGACTTTGAATTTAAATTGTGAACCCATTCTTTAAGCAACGTCTGAATATCAAAAAAAAAAAAAAAAAAAAACTAATAAAAAAACAATTTGTCGTCACTAAAAGCGGATGAGGTAGCCTCTACTTTTTTTCGAGAGAAAAGTTTTGCGTGCGATTTTTAGCTTTGTTTGCGTTGATGACATCTGGAGGAAAAGATTTAACGACGAAATCTATAGACTGCTCAGCGACAAGCGTCTTCTAGTACAGCGCTAAAGATGGTCAGGCCATGTAGAGCGTATGGACATCACTGCTCCGGCCCGGAAAGTCTTTGAATCCGAGCCATCCGATAACGTAACATAAGACGGCCTAGGCTAAGGTGGCGCACACAAGTGGACAAGGATTTCAACAAATTTGGAGATCACAACTGGAGGCAACTAGCGAAAGATCTTGCTGTCCGGAGAGGCCCCAGATGATGTGACTGGATTTATGAATCACATGATTCAAATCACATCCGTATCACTATTTATAGTGACAACGGAAACACTGATGGAGGAAAGACCATCTGTGGCGGGATGGCGGCTAACAGACCCAGGCTTAGAGGGAATCTGACTGGTAGTGACAGCTTAACCAGAGGCTATATTCTGGTGCCACGGGAGGTCAGGGGCCCCTGGAACTTCGGTTCTAGCCTGAGTTGTTGTTGTTGTTGTTGAGGAGTTTCGTGGTGGCTCTGGTTTACCACCTAATATCGCGGGTAGAGTCGAGGATAGTGTTCTGTGCTGACTTGTCTAGCCCATTGTTTAAGCAAAACTAGGCAAATCGGTTAGGGGACTATGTCTTCTCAGTGTGGAGTTGCATTCTCAACCGGGCGCTGCGACCCAAAGAGCGGAAGAGGTTTTAGGAAGGCTTCGCATCAAACCAAGGTGGGGTGATTGCCCCTCAAGCATGATCCCAGTTTGGTACTTGGGTAACTAAGGCGTTTAGTCTTGCGTTACTTACGACTCTTGGGAAAAAAGGTTCCCCGTGATATAAGCCGTAAAGGCAGGTGATCACGTAAAACCAAATCCCACATCTGTCTGGAGAGGCCTTGTGCGGATATAGCTCTGAGGATTGGTTGCACGTGTTGTGTCAATGTCCTCTCTATAATGACATTCGGGACCTTGGAGCTATGAACATATCTTGCACTGATGGGACTTACGATGTCAGCCTGGTTCTCCCGACTAGACAGAGTACAGACACCATCAGGGGTTTTGCTAGGGAAGTTTTCAGCAGATGAAGTGCTAGAATGGCTGCCCTCATGGCAGCTCATAGTTAGGTTAGAGTAGGAATATAAGGCCATCGGTCCTGGATGTTAAGGAATCCTACCGAGAGCAACATAGCTGCGAAGCTTGACCGGAAGCTATATTCTGGTACCACTGGGGGTCAGGAGCCCCTGAAACATAGTTTTAACCTGACCGTGCGTTTGGCCCCCTTGTGGGAGTATCGTGGTGGCTGTGGTTTGTACACAAATGGCGGGGAGAATCGGAAGTAGTTAACCCTGCTATATGATCTGATCTGCCCCAGTCACCTGGGTCGGATAGGGTCTGATGGTTATGGGAATATACTTCTGATTCGATGTGGAGTTCCATCCAACCGGGTGCTGTGACCCAAAGAACAGCAGAGGTGTTAGAAAGGCCTCGCTCCTTACCAAGGAGGAGAAATTGTCCCTTAAGACAAGAACTCAGATTGGTACTTGGGATCCCCAAGGCGTTAGTCAGCGTTCTCCTGACTATGGGTGTATGGACCCCGTAGTATTAAGCCTTAACGGCAGGTGATCACGTAAATCCAAATACACACATGTCTGGAGAGGCATATTGGTTGGGGCCCAGGTCTATCCCGGACGGTAGCGTCACAAGAAGAAGAAGAATTTCTTCACGACGAAGCTTTTTTCCAAATGGGTGCCGCTCATAATGGACCAAAAATAACAACGTACCGATGACTGTGAAAGCTGCTAGGAATTGTTTCGCCAGAATAAGCAGGATTCTTTGCGTCGGTATGTCATGCATACATAGATGCAACATGGATCCAGCAATATACTCCAGAGTCAAATCGTCAGTCAACGGCGTCCAAGAACACAAAGGTCGGCTGGCAAGGTTTTGACATCCGTATTTTGGGATTTGTGGCCGCCGTGGCGTAGTGGGTAGAGGGCGACGCTCACACGCAGAAGGTCTAGGTTCGATTCCCGGCTGAACACCTCGAATTTTTCACGGCACCACCCCTTTCGAGCTGCTGACAACACTTAAAGAGTAATAACTGTCAAAGAAAGCTTCTTAGACTTCGCCGTTCGGAGTCGGCAAAAAACTGTAGGTCCCTTCTACTCGTGAGAGAACAGTAGCGCGCACAACACGAGTAGTTGATGAGCAAGCTAGGCCCTGGTCCCCCTGTGGACTGTCGCGCTAACAGCTTGGGATGCGCACGGAATTTTATTCATCGACTGTCTTGAGAAAGGTAAAAGGATCAACAGCAAATACTACATGGCTTTATTGGGGCACTGGAAGGAAGAAATTGCAAAAAAACGGCGCCATATGAATAAGAACAAAAATCTTATCCGCCAAAACAATGCAATGTGTCACAAGTCGTTGGCTACCATGCCCAAATTGCACGAACTGAGCTTTAAATTGCTTCCTTACATACCGCATTCTCTAGACCTGGCCCCCACCGACTTCTTCCCCTTTTCAAACCTCAAGAACATGCTCGCCGGAAAAGAACATTCCTCGGATGAGGATGAGGTGATCGCTGAAATTAAACCCTATTATGAGGCCAATGGAATATCGCTCTATAAGAAAGGAATCGAAATGTTTGAACGGCGTTTGACTGATTGTATCACTCTTGAAGGAAGCTATGTTGGTGAATAAAGTAGAATTTCTTTTAGAAAATGAATGTGTGTAGTGTAGATCATTTGACTAAAACCAGTTCCTCCTTCTATTCGAACTCCGTTTGATCGCAGTGCCCAAACAATACCCATAGGCAACACGAACCTAATCATGAAGAAAAAAAAATTTTTTAACACAAATTCGCAGCACCACTCTTCATAGCATTTGAGACGACAATAGAAACGCGTGATTTCTTCATGAATTTTTCTTGGAGGTTGGAAACACTGCACTGAAACGCTGAGACTAAAACACAGGTCTACCATATTGTACCAGCAACAAAAATTTCATGTATTTTCTAGGTCTTTTGGAGGAATACCAGCAGCACTTCTGTGAGTTGTGCGCCTTACATCAGTGCCAGACAGTCGCCAACTGATCCGAGCATAAGCTGGATCATTGACAGAGGAAGCGCTATACGGTGTCTTCACCTTCTCTACAGGCGTCGTGTAGGGTACTATCACAAAGCCCAAGCAGGCTTAAGTGCTTAGCGAAGGCGAAGTACCCCGTTTGTATGCCAACACATCATCTGAAGTTTTTCCTCTTTAGGGATGGAAGAAAAGTCGCGGAATTCTTGCTGACGTTTGGGAGCACGCACTTGTTGAGCCTGGACCCTGGAGTTTAACCAAATGCATGCTCTCAAAACCATGACATGTGATGTCGAGAGACCCAGCCGTTAACGGGAAGTTCTGTCGGGAGACCCAGCCGTCAACGGGAAGAATGCTAAGTGGTTATTGGCCTCCCTACAACCTTACTTCTATTTCCGAAGACTGTCGAAGACTAAATGTCCCCCTCTGTCTTATAAGTTGACAGGTTTACATAACTGCCACGTTTCACAGTCGGTCGATTCGGTCTAATAAACATCAGCCTGCCAAGAAATGTCCTTTCTATTTGTAACCAGGCGAATGTTTTCCGTGAATTTGACAACAACTTCACTTATCCGCCCACCAGTGTCACTTCCTACAGTGCGACCAATGCCCTTTGTAAGTCAACTTCCACTCTTAGGCATCCAATCCAAATCGAAAATTACCCAACCATGTCAAAAAGCAAACGTTCAAAATCTCCACGTACTCTCATCTCAATTTCGAACAATATTTGCGCAGAGTTTAGCGCTATTGGCGCCTCAATTGAAGCACACTATGAACGAATTCGCTTTCATTGTGAGTGACAATCATGAGGCCGCTCTGGCGTAGTTACAAGTCGGGGGGAACGCGGTCACCTGATTCAATATGTTTTGTCAGGCAATTTGTTATGTGTTTGACGAATTACAATTGAGACTGAGACCCGAAGACATGCTGCTTGGACTGTGTCTGCTCGTTTAGATCTGGTCACGTTACATGTCTTGTTAGCGGCTCACATCAAGGGGCAATAAATTAATTGAAAGCGACAGTCCGGAGCGAGGGAGGTGAAAATCAAAATTGTAAACTTTGTGGATGGAAAAATGTTAAATTGAACTGGCCCGAGGAGGCAATGAACGGATACACAAATTAGGCACACGTGGGTACTTCAAAGTCAACTAAGCCCAAGGTGG
This sequence comes from Eristalinus aeneus, assembly GCA_955652365.1. Lineage (NCBI taxonomy): Eukaryota > Metazoa > Arthropoda > Insecta > Diptera > Syrphidae > Eristalinus > Eristalinus aeneus. Next base: position 39,915,108 of record OY019132.1, read on the forward strand.
CTGCTCGTGTATGAGCAACTGGAGGTGGAGATGATTTTCGTTTCGCGCACGTGCGCTGAGCTGAACAATGAAACAGGCTTGGTGGATAGAGTCGTTTGCAATTGACACACGGTTCACAATAATCAGACAGGCCTTCACAGTTCTTCTTTCCTTAAGTTGGTGTGTGAGTCTTCCTTGTACAGCAGCAAGCTCGTTTCGAAAATGTGCTTTCTTCGTGGACGACGATGAAGTCTTACATCCGAATCTATAGCCTTTCCCATGTGGCTGAAGAATAATCAAATCAAAGATTGAGTTTCCTTTCTAAGGAAAGGGACTTAAGGAATCCGCTGGATGTTTTAAATCTCTTGCGGTCATTTGGGAGGTATAACAATAGAATGCAGGACGCTCAAATCTGGGACTGCATCTCTTGGTAGCTGTTTCTCTTCTTTGTGTGGTGCTACACTCAGGTGTGGCCTAAATCTCTGTCTACATGCCTCTCCAGCCAGCACGATCTCTCGTCAGCCGCCTCCAAATGCGCACTCCAAGTTAGTTGAGACCTTCTCCGTCCACTAGGTCAAGAGGCAACATCTGCGCAGAATTCAGATGTCCATCTTCTTCTTCTTCTTCTTCTTCTTCTTCTTCTTCTTCTTCTTCTTCTTCTTCTTCTTCTTTCTTCTTCTTCTTCTTCTTCTTCTTCTTCTTCTTCTTCTTCTTCTTCTTCTTCTTCTTCTTCTTCTTGTGGCTGTCTCCATTTTCGCACTCCAAAAAAGTTGTATGTGCTACATTAGGCTAGGCCGCCCTTTGTTGGGTTGTCCCAATGGCTCTGACTCGAAGACTTTTCGGTCCGTAGCAGTGGTGTCCATACGCTCTAAATGGCCTAGCCAATCATTCAGATGTCTATGGCTTACTTTAAACAGTACCATAAGCAATATTTTTGTTGCTGAAACTTTTTTTTAGAGATGCGACTTTTGGGGACTTTACAAGGAAAATCCTTTCGGGGCAAATTAATGAGGGCTACCTTCAGATTGTTGGTAGATGTGTAATGAGCTAGCAGATCACTCAATAAGTCCCACAACATGTAGGGGGCGCCACTAGCAAAAAGTTTTAATTTAATATAAATTTTTTTTTTTTTGTTAGTGGCGCCCTCTATAGTGTTATGTTTCTTTCGGGGAAAATCAATGAGGGCTGCCTTCAGATTGTGGGTAGATGTGTAATGAGCTAGCAGATCACTCAATAAGTCCCACAACATATAGGGGGCGCCGCTAGCAAAACATTTTAATTTAATATATTTTTTTTTTTTTTTTTTTGTTTTTGTTAGTGGTGCCCCTATATGTTAAGTTGCAAAAAGACTTAAGTTAGTGCCTCCATTCTCCAATTTAATTTTAAACTTTGGAACTTTTGAGGTCTCTGATTCAAGTCATCAGTGTCTAGGATCAATTTAAGGATTACTTCCAGTCTTGTCAAATCTTAGGCCGTCTTCATTAGACTGGTATCGCTGGAGGTCTTCTTTGAAGCCAAGGACCAATGTGATTTCATGGAGGCTCGGAGTTTTTGATGGTAGAGAGTTATTGAAGACCGAACAGGATTTCAAGTATTCAAGAGTCAATGGCAAGAATTACGTTTACAAAACTTGAGCCCAAGGCATTGTAATAAAAAAAAATATAAGAATCAAACGTTCTTGGCATAGACCCTTCGCTTTATGAAAGAAGTCCATCAAATAACCACTATCTAAAGTTCTGTGGACATGAACTTCAAGACACATTAATCTTATCCGAACATTGCAGGATACTGCTCATGTTTGGCAATTTTTCGTTCACTTTCTGGCCCGAGATCTCGCCGTTCTTCCCCTTAACAGACACCTAAGACAAGCTGATAACTGTCAGCTTTTATGGACACGGTTACAGTAGGAAAAAATCGAACCTTCACTTCGACAGAGCCAACGCACTGCATTACGTCAATCAAGAATTCAATTCATAATTCCATCAGCGAATCAGACAAATTATGTCGTAACCGCAAACGACGTGACTACCGAATAAAATGCCAGTCAACCGCAGAAATGTTCCTTCCTCTGTTCGTATTCGGCGCATATTCCGACTTAAACCCTCAGCTTGTTACATTGTTTCAAGAGACCTTAGGATGTGCGTCTTTTTCTATTATCAAAACTCACGTCTATCGTGTCACGTATGCGCATCATCAATATGCAGCTGGTTGTGTTGAGTTTATAGGCCTATTATGCGATCGTAATGCTTGGAGTAATGAGATTTGGAAGCTTGTGGTTTCTAGTAATTTTTAGTGGCCGCCCATCAGAAACTTCCTCTATTGGGTTTTGACAAGTGTTTGCCGTTTCGCAAGCTGTACTGACGCAGCGCACTCTCTGGTTTACATCAACTGGTGCTACCAAAAGTTGTGTCTACTTAAGTTTTAGTCGCCGTTAGAGGACTGTGTGCGCTTTTGTTCCTGGACTAAGATTTTGTTCATATTTCCCCACGCCACTCAATGCGACAATTGCCCTTCGGAATCAGCAGTACACTTTAATTAATAGCAGCGACTATACACGTAGTTGCCTGAAGTTCTAATGCACTGCTTTCCTAATGACTTTAGCATTCTCCATGGCATTATCAGCATCGTGTTTAACAGCCTGAACAATTCGCTATTACTTTGCACTCTCTAAGTGCCATGAACACAAACAGTGAACGCGCTAAGCCACAACCGAACTTACAACATTTATACAACAGGGACTAAACAACCGAAGTGAACTTAAATCCATCCTCACCTATGCAGAGTTGAAACTCGCAAGGACTTTCAACGTTTGATTTTAAATTCCAGTTCTACTTCGTACATTTTAGGATTTTTATTTTACATTTCGGGATTTTTTACATTTTTAGGTTTGGGCGTTTTGGTATTTTTGACACTTCGGAATTTTGCTCATTTCAGCTTCATGGGCGTTTCGAGTTTCTGAACATATCATAATTTTTGACATCTCGGAAAATTTTTGGGCTTCTTATGTTTAATGATTTTGGAAATTGGGGATTTTTGACAAATCGCTATTTTACACATATTTGGGACATGTTTCAAGATTTTTGACTTTTCGGGGTTTTGTTTTGACCATTTTGAACATTTTACTGGCAGTTCATGATTTTGAACAATTAAAGATTTTGTACATTTTCTATTTATGGACGTTTCAGGATTTTGGATATTTTAAGACTTTCAAACAAGACGTACAACCTTTTCCAAAATTTTTTAGCTTTTCGGCGTTTCGGGAAGTTGGAAATTTTGTAAAATTTTGGGGTTTTCGCGATAATAAAGTTTTGACCATTTCGAGGTCTTGGACATTTTTTGGTTTGGTCTTACTGATATTTCAAGGAATTATTCATATTTTGCAGGCTTTTGACATTTCAAGATTTTTGAATTTTTTGAACAGTTTGGGTTACAATTTGGTTTTATGCACTATTGGGGGTTTTGGGCGTTTTTCAGTTTTGACCATTTTAAACTCTTTCACATTTTGGTTAAACTGAAATTTCAACTCCTTGCATATTTCGGACTTATGCACGTTTTGGAGCTTTTGACATTTGAAGATATTTGACTTCTCGGAATTATGAACAGTTTGGTTTCTGAACGTTTTGGTCTTATCCACACTTGGGGATTTTGCGCGTTTTCAAGTTTTGATCATTTCAGTGTTTTGGATGTTTTACTATTACCTCTATTTCGGAATTTTTTGACATCTCTGAATTGTGTACTCTTTTACTTTTTGACATTTCGGGCTTTGCGTATTTCAAGATTTGATTATTTTTGGTTTTTCTCATTTTGGTTCTACCAACATTTTGAAATTTTGGAAATTTCAGAATTTATATATTCTGGATTTATGAGCGTTTCAGAATTTTCGGTTAGATTTTTGACATTTCAGATTCACGCGCGTTTCGGGATTAACAATAATTAAAAATTTCTTAAATCTCGTGACTTTCCATTTATGACCATTTTTGAATTTTGGATTTTGGGTTTTTTTGGATTTCTGGAGGTTGAAGCATTTTCTACATTTCAGTATTTTGACATATTGGAAGTGTTGTCTTCTTAGGATTTGTGGACTTTCCGGAGTTTTGAATTTTCCAAAATTTTTTACATCTTAAGATTTGGATTCAGGATATCTTCGAATTTCATAAGTGTCTTGGGTTTTGTACATTTTCGAGTTTTGACAATTTTAAGGTTTTGGGCGCTTTTATTTCACTGCCTTTTCGGGATTTCTGACAGTTCTTGATTGTTCAGATTTTTCGACGTTTCAGGATTTTCGACATTTTGATATTTTAAACAATTTCGGTTAACTTAATTTTTTGATTTATGCACATATTGGAATTTCAAATATTTAAGGAATTTTGACATGTAAGTATTTCGGACAATTTTCATTGTTAACCATTTTAGGATTTTTAATATTTTCAATCTATAAAAATTGAAGTATTTTTAACATTTCTGTTTTCCTAACATCCCCGGATTATGGGTATTTTTGGATTTTTTGACTTTTCGGGATTTTATACATTTCAAAATTTTTAGCATCTTGAGGTTTCGACTTAAGACATCTTTTGATTTTTGTTTGGGCGTTTTGTATATTTTTGAGAATTTGGATAATTTTGTTCCACTTACATTTCCTGATTTGAAATACTTCGCGATTTTGTACATTTTGGATTTATGGACGCTTGAAAATCAACGATATTACAGAGTTATTGACATCCCAGAATTTGGAATTTGTTTGGCTTCTGGCGTTTCGGCATAGTTATCGGTTCTCAGTTTTTGAAATTTTCGAGCATTACCCCTCAAGGGGTCCTGGCCATTTTGGTTTTACAGCCATTTCTCGGGATTTGTAACATATTGGAATTTTCGACGTTTCAGGATTTTCGAAGTATCAGGATTTTTGATGTTTCAGGATTTTCGACGTTTCGGGATTTTCGACATATCAGGATTTTTTTAGTTTTAGGATTTTCGACGTTTCAGGATTTTCGACGTTTCAGGATTTTTGATGTTTAAGGATTTACGACGTTTTAGGATTTTCGACGTTTCGGGATTTTCGATGTCTAATGAGTTTGGGTTATGGAAATTTTTGCATTCATGCACGTTTCACGGTTATGAATTTTTAAGGACTCTTAGGGTATAGGGATTTGGAACAGTCTGGGATTTTAGACATTTAACATTTATAGAAACACCATCGTAAAAAATCATTTCTGGCGGTTAAAATTTATTTCAAATTGTTGTCAAAAAGAGTTATTTTAATGCGTCCCAACAGCCAAGTTCTAATCAAATTCCTACAGATGGTAAAACTGTAATTCTTGTAAAGGGTGATTTGTTAACTATTGTCTCATTCGCAACATTGGTTTAAACAGCTGACGCACGTTTCGTGTTTTGTTTCACTGTCAAACATCTTCAGTTTGGTCTGTAATTTATCCATGAATCGTCTTACAAACGATCAACGCTTGCAAATTATTGAATTTTATTATCCAAATCAGTGCTCTGTTAAGAAAGTTCATCACTCGCTTCTTCCCTTTCATGATCAAAATGAACGAAGTTCATTTTTAGCTCGATAGGTAGGTAAATAAGCAGAATTGTCAATTTTGGAGTGAATATCAGCCAGAAGCATTGCAAGAGCTACCAATACATCCAGAAAAAGTCACAGTTTGGTGCGATTTAGGGGCTGGTGACATCATTGGGCAGTACTTCTTCAAAGATGATGCGAATCGTAACGTTACTGTGAATGATGAGCGCTACCGTGAGATGGTATCCAACCTTTTTTTAGCCCAAAATGCAAGACTTGCATGACATGTGGTTTCAAGAAGATGGTGCCATATGCCACCCAGCACGCGCAACAATTGACTTATTGTATCGTGTACTTTTTTACTTTTTGACATTTTGGGCTTTGAGTACTTTCAAGTTTTTCAGATTTTGTTCATTTTGGTTCTACCAACAATTTGACATTTTGAAAATATCAAAAATGTATACATTCTGGATTTATGGACGTTTCAGAATTTTCGGAATCGTAACGTTACTATGAATGATGAGCGCTACCCCGAGATGGTATCCAACCTTTTTTTAGCCCAAAATGCAAGAGCTTGACTTGCATGACATGCGGTTTCAAGAAGACGGTGCCACATGCCACAGAGCACGGATTGGACTTATTAAGAGAAGAAATCGGTGAACATGTTATTTCACGCTCGAGATCGGTCAATTGGCCGCCTAGATCGTGCGATTTAACGCCTTTAGACTATTTTTTGAGGGGCTATGTAACAGTTCATGGTAATACAGACAAGCCCACTTCAATTGGCGCTTTAGAAGACAACATTGAAGCATTTATTTGTGAGATACCGATCGAAATATTGGAAAGAGTGTGCCAAAATTGGACTAAGTGGATGGACTATTTGAGGCGCGGTCAAGGTCAACATTTGCATGAAATAATCTTCAAACATTAAATTATGGTCCATTTAATTAATAATACTATCGATTCAAACAAAGTTTTCATAGACTTTTCTGAATCTTATGTGTTTTTTTTAACTTTCATATAGCTTTTAAAAAATCACCGTTTATAAGGAGTGCTTCATTTTACGCCATAAGCCAACCTCGTTTTGTAATAAACACTGCAATGAACAATGAGTCATTGCGGATGATCTGAATGTCCAACTTGTTATACCACACAACTGACTTGCTTTTAATTTACACTTCGACGCTGTCTAATTCAGGTCAGATAGCTTAGTAATGCGAATGCTTCATGGTTTCACAATCAGACTCTGCACTATTGGCAAATAAACTGTTGGAACCACAATTACTCTTCTCGCATATGCAGTTAAAAGCTTGCTTTCTTTTCTGCTTTTCATTGAAATTCCCATTTTGGGGAATATTGAATGCTGGATACACCAGTGTCTTCCATATCACGTTTGTCATTCCCTTGCAGCTTTCTGGGAACATAGTTTTTTATATCCGCGCAGCATCAAATGAACTTATTCCGGTTCGCATTCAACAGAGAGCTCTATACTTGCATCCCCACCTATGCCTCTGTGACCGCCGACCAAAACCTCTATGACCTTACGCACGATGACCACATAAAATTAAAATAACGCTGTCAATTACCAACAGTTACCTTTTAAGAATAGAAGAGTGTTTCACTTCACACCGTGTATGTGTCGCTGGCCTGATTTAGTGAGTAAATAAAGTTCCGCTTCAATGCCCCCAAATGTGTTGTTGATGTCCCGCTCGCTAATTATATTCAACAAAAAGGGTTGTCATGCAAACACGTCTGATCATTTCCATGATTCACCAGAAGCTGTCTTGTGGAGATTCAGAGATCGGACTTTGTTGCACCAATGATCCTGAGAAGGAACGATTGTCCTGACGTGGGGACAGTTACAAATAATTGAATAATCGCTTCGACTTCCCTGATAAATGCATGAGTTGGCGAAATTCCGTTTGTTTACACAAGAAATTTGAAGAGTCTCTTATTAAAAAACAAGTTAGACTTCCCCCCTCACGTGAATAAACTTTCCATTCATTCGCTGATGAACTTGCTAAACGCCAGTGGCGATCTGTTGTTTCTTGTTAAACTTTATGGCGTTAATGATTACCCTTAATTTTGTTTCTTTTCAGGTGTACGAGTCCCTCTTCAAGCCACTGCGAGTGTCCAGGCATCAGTTTAGAAAGATCCTCAATTGCATGAAGCTGATACGATCGCTCAAGTATCAGGAGGTCTATGCCCAGGAAAAAGTCACTAAAGTGGATAGCTTATCGTTAGTTTTATCTGGAAAGTAAGTATTTCGCCCGTCCTCGCTTTTATTTATCTCCATGGCAACCAATATACTTCACACACACGGCAGGTTGCGGAGATGTTTGTTTACACGAAGAATAATTGTAATTTTCCACATGTTTATCCACTGATATCCGCGAATGTGGGTCAATAACTGAAAAAATTGAAGTGCAAACCGTACGAGTACACGGTCGATATGGTGCTTGAGCTCTGTGGAGTGTTATGACAAATCGAAGGAAATTTTTTGGCGCTCTGAATGCCCGTTTATTTTTGCAGAATGAATCGGGGCTTTTTTGGAAGGTGACTTCATAATGCTTTTGTTTGTGTTTTGAGTTGATTGGAAACATTCTGCAAATTCTGTCTGTCACAGACGAGCAGAGAAAGCCATCGTTACCGGTGAAAATAGAAATCACAATCAGTGAACCAGATTGGGCAACTAATTTGCCATACGAATAGTTCTTCTTCTTCTTCATCTTCTTCTTGTTGCGCTACAGTCCGGGGTGGACCTGGGCCTCAACCAACATGCATCTGCTGCCAGCACGATCTTTCGCCAGCTGTGTCCAGTTGCGCACTCCAAGTTTGTTGAGGTCCTTCTTCACTTGTGTGCAGCACCTTAATCTAGACCGCCCTTTGTTGCGTTATCCCCTGATTCAAAGACTTTTCGGGCCAGACCAGTGTTGGCCATACGCTCTACATGTCCAAGCCATCTTAAGCGTTGTATCCGTATATTCAGCTCGTCTAAGTCGGGGGGACGGAATGCTTGTCTATCATCGTCCAAATTGAGTGGAACATTCTGCCTAACAGCGGGATTTGGGCCATCATCGCCGTTAAGGAGTCTGCAGAAATGATCCTTCCAGATTCTCAGCACAGACTGCGACTCTACTACTCGTTGTCCGTTTTGGTGCAGGCAGGCCTTTGTCCGAACCTTGTATCTTCCGGGTAGCTGTTTTATCTTTCAGTAAAACTTTTGGACTTCATTCCTGCCATAAAACCTTTCCATTTCTTTGACCACGCGCTTCTCATGCCCCTCCTTTTTCCTTCTAAGAAGCCGGTGCTCTTCCCTTCTTCTCTGTTCGTAGAGCTCACAAACAGCCCTCGTTGTTCGATGCAGCACGCCTTATAGGCGTCTTGTTTAGCTGCGTGCGCTTGCCTGCAACCGTCAAACCATGGGTTCCTTCTGGGTGGTGACGTGAAACGCAGCACATCAGAGGCAGCTTCTGTGATGGCTTCTTGACAATGTCTGCAGTCTTCGTCTATGCTTAGTGCAGGCAGCGTCGAGCTCTGAGCGAGTTTCAGGGAGACTCGATCGGCAAAGTTCCCAACGATCGGCTGCGATTGTAGGTTTCGGACGTCAAACCCTTTTGGTCTATCTCGACTCCCTTGCTCTCTCGATATCCGGGTTCTTACCTTGGCTACAACAAGGTGCTGATCCGAGTCAATGTTTGCACTTCGGAAGGTTCGGACATACAGAATACTCGAGTGTCCTACCTCGATCGCAACGTGATCAATCTGGTCCCTTTCCGAATGTCCAGGTGTGGGAACCACAGAGAGGTTCTTTATTTTATTTATTTTAATCATACTTTTTTTTCTTCTGCTTTTCTTCATTTTGAATAAAACTGTTGTTTTGAATCGAAGGAATTTAATTTTTGTTTTTTTTTCTAATTTGGAATATTTTTAGAAAAGTTATATGCTATGTTTACTCACTTTTGACACTCACTGTATATACATATGTGTTATACAAATATAAAGCCTAGGCGCAAATTCCAGGACAAACGTATAAATGTTCGAAAGGATGTGTGTCAAGCTGTAGTTCTTAAAAAGACAGCTATTTAATGGGAGTCTCACGTTCAAGATTATTTATTATTACTATCGCGTTACAGGCCGGGGTGGACCTGGCCCCCTACCAATATGCTTGCGTTTTGTACTGCCCTTTATGGGTTTCAACTCTAACAACGTCATCCAACTCCAGCACTAAGTTTTGCGGCTTAAGAAAAAGGTTGGAACTTCTTAAAACTCTCTCAAGGTATATTTCTTCTTCTTCGTATGACGCTACAGTCCGGGGTGGACATGGGCCTCATCCAACATGCCTCTGCAGCCACCACGATCTCTAGCCAGATGCCTCCAGGTGTACACTCCAAGTGGTTTAACGTCCTTGTCACATTGGCTAGGATTCAAAGACTTTTCGGACCGGAGAAGTGAAGTCCATATGCTTTACTTGGCCTAGCCATCTTAAGCGTTGTATCCGTAGACGCTTGACCAGGCACATGTTCCTATACAACCCATAGAGTTCGTCATTAAATCTTCACCATCAACGCAAACAAGACCAAAAATCGCATGCAAAACTTTTCTCTCGAAAAGACTAAGGGCTTCTTCATCCGCCTTTGATAATGTCCAGGTTTCCGCGCCATAGAGTTGTACTGGGATGATCAAGATGTTCTATAAAGCGAACTTAGTCCTTCGAGAGAGGGCTTTATTACTTAATTGCCTCTTGAGCCCAAAGAAACAGCGATTGGCAAGAGTGATTCTGCGCTTGATTCCGGTAAGCGAAAAACATCAGTCTCGCCAGAATGAATGTTTGGAATTATCTAAAGAGAGCAAACTGTTTAACGAAGCTTAATGTTGTGATCGTTGTCAAAGGGTAATCGGATTTCAAAATCGGGATTTCAAAAGATTGCATTGGCACCCATTAAGGTTATGCAAAACAACGTCGTTCGCGACACTCCTGCTGATGGCATTCCAGTTCCCCATTTTGTCATCGTCTAACACCTCATTTAAGCCACGCCCAAGCACGTTTATGTGTTCCTAGAAATAAGTGGCATATAATTACTTCCCCAGAATTAAAAGCCCTTTTAGGTCATATCGCTGTCAATTAAAATTGAAAAGAAGTCTGAACATTTCCGAAATGAGCACCTACAAAAGATCAAGCGTAGCAAATGCTGAGACAATAACGACACGATGTAATCTTATTAAAAGAGAACCCTGTTAAAACGTCTTTATTACACCCTAAGACAGATGTGATCGACTGACATTAACACTCCATAACACGTACCAAACTATCACTGTCTGTGTATGCATCGGCTTCACAACAATATGTCCCGGTTTCTCCGATCTCTAAATACTGGCGTTTCGCTGGTAACAACTCAGAAGAGAATATAAATTTTTTCCTAATTCCAGCTGCACTGAGCTCCAAACTGCTAACCGATAATAAAGCGCATGGTCCCGCGACTTCTGATATGGCTGAAGAATCTCAAATTCTCCTCAGGCAAAAATCGATGGCAAGTTAACGTTCATGGATAAGTCTCACACCCCTCGCTAGAGACACCATTTCATCTGAGCGCAAGGTACAGTGACAGGGACTATTAGTGTCGTCTACATGCATATAAAGAACACGAATTCGCGTCAAAAAACTAACTTTTTCGATCATAATAAACTTCATTGCCTCCCCAAGAGATCATAAAACAAATGCAAATTAAGGAGACGAGTAATCAAATGTGTCATCAGTCTGCGACATCTCTGTGCATTGTCGACGTCGTTTTATCCTACTGCAAGCGCTGATGAATGTTCCATGATACGACCACTGATCGTAAGAATTCCCTATTCGAGACACGTTTCTCTCAGTCAGTCAGTCAGTGGCGTTCTTTCCGAAGTCATCTTCTCTGAAGTCAGTCACTAAAGGGATTTCTTTGATGGAGTGACATCGTGTGTCCCGCCGACTGGGACGTATTGGACAGCTCACAACTTCGACAGCTAATCGTACTGGCTACAGTTTAGCCTTTATGCACCTGTTTGCATTTGGAATCTATTCCAAGCGCCCAACTGGTTTGCAGCAACTAGTAGCAACTTACAGACAGAGAGCATGTCACTTGCTAGATCTACCTTAGTATGGACTCTGGCAAACGAAAATAAATTTCTTTCAATGCAGCAACATAACAAATCACTCAAAAAGTCCTGTGAAATGTAGAGGGCGCCACTAACAAAAATATTCACTACAAAATTAAAGTTAAAGTAAAGTTGAAATAAGTCCCGGGACATATAGGGGGCGCCACTAACAAAAAATATTCACTACAAAATTAAAGTTAAAGTAAAGTTAGAATAAGTCCCGGGACATATAGGGGGCGCCACTAACAAAAAATATTCACTACAAAATTAAAGTTAAAGTAAAGTTAGAATAAGTCCCGGGACATATAGGGGGCGCCACTAACAAAAAATATTCACTACAAAATTAAAGTTAAAGTAAAGTTGAAATAAGTCCCGGGACATATAGGGGGCGCCACTAACAAAAAATATTCACTACAAAATTAAAGTTAAAGTAAAGTTAGAATAAGTCCCGGGACATATAGGGGGCGCCACTAACAAAAAATATTCACTACAAAATTAAAGTTAAAGTAAAGTTGAAATAAGTCCCGGGACATATAGGGGGCGCCACTAACAAAAAATATTCACTACAAAATTAAAGTTAAAGTAAAGTTAGAATAAGTCCCGGGACATATAGGGGGCGCCACTAACAAAAAATATTCACTACAAAATTAAAGTTAAAGTAAAGTTGAAATAAGTCCCGGGACATATAGGGGGCGCCACTAACAAAAAATATTCACTACAAAATTAAAGTTAAAGTAAAGTTAGAATAAGTCCCGGGACATATAGGGGGCGCCACTAACAAAAAATATTCACTACAAAATTAAAGTTAAAGTAAAGTTAGAATAAGTCCCGGGACATATAGGGGGCGCCACTAACAAAAAATATTCACTACAAAATTAAAGTTAAAGTAAAGTTGAAATAAGTCCCGGGACATATAGGGGGCGCCACTAACAAAAAATATTCACTACAAAATTAAAGTTAAAGTAAAGTTGAAATAAGTCCCGGGACATATAGGGGGCGCCACTAACAAAAAATATTCACTGCAAAATTAAAGTTAAAGTAAAGTTGAAATAAGTCCCGGGACATATAGGGGGCGCCACTAACAAAAAATATTCACTACAAAATTAAAGTTAAAGTAAAGTTGAAATAAGTCCCGGGACATATAGGGGGCGCCACTAACAAAAAATATTCACTACAAAATTAAAGTTAAAGTAAAGTTAGAATAAGTCCCGGGACATATAGGGGGCGCCACTAACAAAAAATATTCACTACAAAATTAAAGTTAAAGTAAAGTTGAAATAAGTCCCGGGACATATAGGGGGCGCCACTAACAAAAAATATTCACTACAAAATTAAAGTTAAAGTAAAGTTAGAATAAGTCCCGGGACATATAGGGGGCGCCACTAACAAAAAATATTCACTACAAAATTAAAGTTAAAGTAAAGTTGAAATAAGTCCCGGGACATATAGGGGGCGCCACTAACAAAAAATATTCACTACAAAATTAAAGTTAAAGTAAAGTTAGAATAAGTCCCGGGACATATAGGGGGCGCCACTAACAAAAAATATTCACTACAAAATTAAAGTTAAAGTAAAGTTGAAATAAGTCCCGGGACATATAGGGGGCGCCACTAACAAAAAATATTCACTACAAAATTAAAGTTAAAGTAAAGTTGAAATAAGTCCCGGGACATATAGGGGGCGCCACTAACAAAAAATATTCACTACAAAATTAAAGTTAAAGTAAAGTTGAAATAAGTCCCGGGACATATAGGGGGCGCCACTAACAAAAAATATTCACTACAAAATTAAAGTTAAAGTAAAGTTGAAATAAGTCCCGGGACATATAGGGGGCGCCACTAACAAAAAATATTCACTACAAAATTAAAGTTAAGGTAAAGTTGAAATAAGTCCCGGGACATATAGGGGGCGCCACTAACAAAAAATATTCACTGCAAAATTAAAGTTAAAGTAAAGTTGAAATAAGTCCCGGGACATATAGGGGGCGCCACTAACAAAAAATATTCACTACAAAATTAAAGTTAAAGTAAAGTTGAAATAAGTCCCGGGACATATAGGGGGCGCCACTAACAAAAATTATTCACTACAAAATTAAAGTTAAAGTAAAGTTAGAATAAGTCCCGGGACATATAGGGGGCGCCACTAACAAAAAATATTCACTACAAAATTAAAGTTAAAGTAAAGTTGAAATAAGTCCCGGGACATATAGGGGGCGCCACTAACAAAAAATATTCACTGCAAAATTAAAGTTAAAGTAAAGTTGAAATAAGTCCCGGGACATATAGGGGGCGCCACTAACAAAAAATATTCACTACAAAATTAAAGTTAAAGTAAAGTTGATATAAGTCCCGGGACATATAGGGGGCGCCACTAACAAAAAATATTCACTACAAAATTAAAGTTAAAGTAAAGTTGAAATAAGTCCCGGGACATATAGGGGGCGCCACTAACAAAAAATATTCACTGCAAAATTAAAGTTAAAGTAAAGTTGAAATAAGTCCCGGGACATATAGGGGGCGCCACTAACAAAAAATATTCACTGCAAAATTAAAGTTAAAGTAAAGTTGAAATAAGTCCCGGGACATATAGGGGGCGCCACTAACAAAAAATATTCACTACAAAATTAAAGTTAAAGTAAAGTTGAAATTAGTCCCGGGGCATATAGGGGGCGCCACTAACAAAAAATATTCACTACAAAATTAAAGTTAAAGTAAAGTTAGAATAAGTCCCGGGACATATAGGGGGCGCCACTAACAAAAAATATTCACTACAAAATTAAAGTTAAAGTAAAGTTGAAATAAGTCCCGGGACATATAGGGGGCGCCACTAACAAAAAATATTCACTACAAAATTAAAGTTAAAGTAAAGTTGAAATAAGTCCCGGGACATATAGGGGGCGCCACTAACAAAAAATATTCACTACAAAATTAAAGTTAAAGTAAAGTTGAAATAAGTCCCGGGACATATAGGGGGCGCCACTAACAAAAAATATTCACTACAAAATTAAAGTTAAAGTAAAGTTAGAATAAGTCCCGGGACATATAGGGGGCGCCACTAACAAAAAATATTCACTACAAAATTAAAGTTAAAGTAAAGTTGAAATAAGTCCCGGGACATATAGGGGGCGCCACTAACAAAAAATATTCACTACAAAATTAAAGTTAAAGTAAAGTTGAAATAAGTCCCGGGACATATAGGGGGCGCCACTAACAAAAAATATTCACTACAAAATTAAAGTTAAAGTAAAGTTAGAATAAGTCCCGGGACATATAGGGGGCGCCACTAACAAAAAATATTCACTACAAAATTAAAGTTAAAGTAAAGTTGAAATAAGTCCCGGGACATATAGGGGGCGCCACTAACAAAAAATATTCACTACAAAATTAAAGTTAAAGTAAAGTTGAAATAAGTCCCGGGACATATAGGGGGCGCCACTAACAAAAAATATTCACTACAAAATTAAAGTTAAAGTAAAGTTAGAATAAGTCCCGGGACATATAGGGGGCGCCACTAACAAAAAATATTCACTACAAAATTAAAGTTAAAGTAAAGTTGAAATAAGTCCCGGGACATATAGGGGGCGCCACTAACAGAAAATATTCACTACAAAATTAAAGTTAAAGTAAAGTTAGAATAAGTCCCGGGACATATAGGGGGCGCCACTAACAAAAAATATTCACTACAAAATTAAAGTTAAAGTAAAGTTAAAATAAGTCCCGGGACATATAGGGGGCGCCACTAACAAAAAATATTCACTACAAAATTAAAGTTAAAGTAAAGTTGAAATAAGTCCCGGGACATATAGGGGGCGCCACTAACAAAAAATATTCACTACAAAATTAAAGTTAAAGTAAAGTTGAAATAAGTCCCGGGACATATAGGGGGCGCCACTAACAAAAAATATTCACTACAAAATTAAAGTTAAAGTAAAGTTGAAATAAGTCCCGGGACATATAGGGGGCGCCACTAACAAAAAATATTCACTACAAAATTAAAGTTAAAGTAAAGTTGAAATAAGTCCCGGGACATATAGGGGGCGCCACTAACAAAAAATATTCACTACAAAATTAAAGTTAAAGTAAAGTTGAAATAAGTCCCGGGACATATAGGGGGCGCCACTAACAAAAAATATTCACTACAAAATTAAAGTTAAAGTAAAGTTAGAATAAGTCCCGGGACATATAGGGGGCGCCACTAACAAAAAATATTCACTACAAAATTAAAGTTAAAGTAAAGTTGAAATAAGTCCCGGGACATATAGGGGGCGCCACTAACAAAAAATATTCACTACAAAATTAAAGTTAAAGTAAAGTTGAAATAAGTCCCGGGACATATAGGGGGCGCCACTAACAAAAAATATTCACTACAAAATTAAAGTTAAAGTAAAGTTAGAATAAGTCCCGGGACATATAGGGGGCGCCACTAACAAAAAATATTCACTACAAAATTAAAGTTAAAGTAAAGTTGAAATAAGTCCCGGGACATATAGGGGGCGCCACTAACAAAAAATATTCACTACAAAATTAAAGTTAAAGTAAAGTTGAAATAAGTCCCGGGACATATAGGGGGCGCCACTAACAAAAAATATTCACTACAAAATTAAAGTTAAAGTAAAGTTAGAATAAGTCCCGGGACATATAGGGGGCGCCACTAACAAAAAATATTCACTACAAAATTAAAGTTAAAGTAAAGTTGAAATAAGTCCCGGGACATATAGGGGGCGCCACTAACAGAAAATATTCACTACAAAATTAAAGTTAAAGTAAAGTTAGAATAAGTCCCGGGACATATAGGGGGCGCCACTAACAAAAAATATTCACTACAAAATTAAAGTTAAAGTAAAGTTAAAATAAGTCCCGGGACATATAGGGGGCGCCACTAACAAAAAATATTCACTACAAAATTAAAGTTAAAGTAAAGTTGAAATAAGTCCCGGGACATATAGGGGGCGCCACTAACAAAAAATATTCACTACAAAATTAAAGTTAAAGTAAAGTTGAAATAAGTCCCGGGACATATAGGGGGCGCCACTAACAAAAAATATTCACTACAAAATTAAAGTTAAAGTAAAGTTAAAATAAGTCCCGGGACATATAGGGGGCGCCACTAACAAAAAATATTCACTACAAAATTAAAGTTAAAGTAAAGTTGAAATAAGTCCCGGGACATACAGGGGGCGCCACTAACAAATTGGTAATAATTTTATTGTCAGTACATGCCCCGGGACTTATTGGGTGGTGTGTTAGGAAACGCAATACTGGCATCAGACATATATGGCCACACAGAAGTTCTTCTTTAAATGAAAACCTCCCTTTATGCTCCATCTGCCATCAGGCCATATCTCATTAAATGGGAATTCGTGCCAAAACGATAGAACAACGACAACAAGGACTTCGTAGTTGTCGCATAATTGAAAAAGAAACTCTCGCCTTTCGCATTTCACACTTATCCTTGAAGCAGCATTAAAAAACCGACAAATGCCCCACAGCACCGCCGTTTCCATTCACATACCACATCGCCCTCAGAAAGTCCATTACCGCCATTCACATGGTTTGACATTTCAATTAAAGCACCTTTTCCACTCCCGCCTCTATTCACAGATTAGTCGTATCACAAAATCAAAGAGCTTTGCACATAGTGTTTCCTCATCAGTTCCTAGATTCACCCGAATGGTTTGGGGTGTCAACGGACGACTATTTTCAGGTAACCACCGAACATCCTGTTCAATTCATTTACTCATTTCTTTTCGCTTGTGCAGGTATCAATTATGGCCATGGAAGAGTCTAGAGTGTTAATCTGGCATCGGGACAAGCTGAAACTGTCCATTATGGCTGAGCCGTTTCTTCAGTCAGTATTCGACCACATTCTGGGGCGGGATGTTGTCAAAAAGTTGATGCAAGTGACGCAGGTAAGGTCGCTCGAATGAGTTCGTTGTGTGAATAATTAAATTTAATTAAATTTCCGTCACAGGGTGCGGCGGTGACATGCCATGCCCGCAAATACAAATGAATTAATGTAACCCTTTTGTTAATTGCTTGCAGGTCAGCGAAACAATGGCCAGTAATGGTTTCTTGCCATCCGGCGGCTACGACGATGCCGAGGACAAGCCGATGTTGGTTATGAAGAAGGGCACCGAAGGTCACGGGTTAACAGCTTTAATCAACAGACAGTTGCAGGGTAAGTTGAGTTTGAATTGAGCGCAGAGGTTGGTCGCAGAGAATTTTTTGTTTTGTGTCCTTTTGATGCTTCATTTTGTTTTACTTCGTTCCTATCTTACGTCACCTACTTGCATGATGTTGCTTGATGTTAGGATTTTTGCTTCCCTTTCAGTTTGATTTTTGGGCGAATTTTGTTTGTGCCTCTCTGACTAATACTGCATTTGTTGAGCTTGCTTACTAAAATCCTCTTTTCACGCTGCCATTTGTTTTTCTTGTTTTGCACTCAGTTTTTTGCAGTTTTTGTTTGACATTAATCACCTAGCAGGCATCGTTAATGTTTTATGTTGGTCATCAATGGGGACTATAGTTCTTGACTTTTTTGGCTGCATACAATGCCGTGCAAAAGGGTTGAAGTTTGAATGAAAAGTCTGGCTTACATTTCAGATTTAGATTTGTCTCATAAAAGGAAAAAAAAACAAATGTTTCGATTATTCAATTTCAATTAATGCACAAATCTGGGAGTTGAATGGGCCCATAAAACATAAATAAACTCCTGGTAACACTAACGGACAATGCTGCCATTTTATTTGCAAACCAAGTAATCGTCAACGAAATCTGAAGAAACTCAAGCTTCAACCTGTTCTGGGCAACTCGGAGTTCATGTCTTCAACTTTATCCATGAACAAAGGGGAAAATATGTGCCCAACTATATGATTTTGAAATGAACGTAAACGGCAAAATTTGTACCTTTCTTAAGATTCAGAGGACATTCAAGGGATATTTGTGGAAGCTGCCGACTGTCTTGATCTTACGCTGTTGAGCTTGTCATTGCTGCTAAACAACATGGTTGAGGGATTTATGAGCCAAGCGTAGCACTAGACTTTGAACAGCTCTTGCTTGAAACAGTTACGGCCTCATTGAAAATATAAAACGACTGGAAATCGCTACTCCCATGAATTTGTTGATATTCAAAAAGCCCCTCTCTCTTGCCAGATAGTTGGGCTTTGACAACACAAGTGACTAAGCTGTCCTTCCGCTTAAGTTACGAAATCTTTCGTTTGCGAGAAGTACTGAAAGAATGGATTGGCAGTCAGTGGGGAAATCTTTAAGTGTCGCGAAGATTGACCTACTGAAAATATTAAAATAATACTAATACTTCGATGGCGCGACAGTCCTCAGGGGGACCAGAGCCTAGCTTGCTAATCAACTACTCGTGTTGTGCGCACTACTGTTCTCTCGCGAGTAGAAGGGGCCCAGAGTTCTTTGCCGACACCGAACGACGAAGCTTTTTCTTAGACAGTTACTACCCTTTGAGTGTTGTTAGCACCTCGAAAGAGGTGGTGCCATAAAAAATTCAAGGTGTTCAACCAGGAATCGAACCTGGACCATAGGCAAGCAAGTGCCTCACTCTACCCACTGCGCCACGGCAACTAAACGAACGTTTTCTTAAAGGCCTTTTACTTATTTCTTTATAAATCTATCTTTTTGGCTGGATTCATTAAACTCAGCAACACTTCTTCACGAAAAATAATCTACAAAATAATGTGGAAGGCGCAGCCTAATTTACCAATTTGGCCACAGCAGTGGACCCAGAGGGCTTTCGGTGCGAACGAGCCCATTTTATGTCAAAGAAAGGCATTTCATCTGCAACTGTACCGTAATTCAAAACAGTAGAACCACATTACATCGACTCCAGACGGTCATTATAAACCGCATTCCATGGATTGTAGAAATCGGTGACCATTGGCGACCGGATAAAACTGCTCTCGCTTTGTTTTACCTGAGTGCAGTATTCGTTAAGTCGACTCTTTCGATGGTTCACTGTAAGCTAATGTATATCAATGGGTCCATCATTCCTTGATAGTCACGAAAGAAGCGGAAATC
Organism: Eristalinus aeneus; assembly: GCA_955652365.1. Lineage (NCBI taxonomy): Eukaryota > Metazoa > Arthropoda > Insecta > Diptera > Syrphidae > Eristalinus > Eristalinus aeneus. The sequence continues at coordinate 39,934,779 of OY019132.1, forward strand.
CTTCAGAATACCAGTCAAAAGTCAAATCAAAAATTGTTCTGAATGAGTCTCTGCAGTCATTGCGTGTTTTATTAGGAGTGAGGTGGCACAAATTTAGCACTGGACTATATCCTACCTTTTGAGTTGTGTATGCACTCAGAAACCTTTCTAAGTAGAGCTTTCGGACACCTGCATATGTAAGTGTGTTTCATCCAACAACCGTTGACACTTCGTTTGCACGTTCGCAAGTTTGACGACTGCCACAGAAGAAATGTACTTTGTTGCACGCCTACTTTATTTTTTTTATAATTGGCGCGCACTAAAGGGATTGCTTATACCCTTAAACGACTGGAATTAAGTCACAGCACGAGCCGAAGGTAAAAAGGACGAGAGGGAAAGGAGGTACCGATGCACATTGGATTTAAAAGGCCTGTGGCTTGTAATGGCGGAGGGGGGGGGGGGGGGGGGAATTTGGGCTGGGAAGAGCATTTCATATTCGTGTGGTGCGGCTGAAGAACGAGCCTCTAAACTTAACTGTACGTCCAAAGGTGGACTGAATGGTGAACGGGTGAGCATTCCTAGCAAGGCGGGTATTGCGGGTGAATTCTTGAAGGGGAGGAATCCAGCTGCCTAACTCGTTAGAGCATTTTTTTTTTTTTTTTTTGAAATAGCGATAAAATAGTGATAGAGACGCAACATTTACTCGATGTTCAAGCGAGTCGATTGACTTCGCAGCACTATTATCACAAGTAAGTTTTATGGCTCGCTGTTGGATTCTATCTAATAGGTGCAGAGAGGTCTTAGGAGCACCAGACCAGACAGGAGCGTTATACTCAAGCTTTGGGCGGATGTACGCCTTATATATTGTTGCCAGGTCAGAAGGGGTGAAATATTTCTTGCATCATTTTAAGGAACCTAGACATTTCGCTGCATTTTTGGCGATCTCGAATATGTGATCGTTCTAACTTAGTGTTGAGTTGATACACGTACCGAGGTTGGAAAGTCGTTCAGTTTCCACAATGCAAGAGCCATTCATAGATAATGGCAGGTTCTTTTGAGAACGCTTAAGTGACAGTAGACAGGACTAAGTTTTGGAAGCATTAAATTCCACTCTATTCTTTGTACTCCAATCAATTAAGCTGTGAAGATCGCAGTTTACTGAGCTTAACATACGCTGCCGTTCCAAGAAGTCAATGGCCAAAGAGGAGGGACGAGAGCCGTGGAACGAATATAAAAAGCTTAGGGTACTGTCATCAGCGAAGGAGTGAATTGGATTAGAAGTGACAGACAGGAGATCATTTACCAGGTATACCGGTATGAAATGAGTTTTTTTTTTTTAAATAAAACACTAATTATTAATGGGAAAGTAAAAACACTTTATTCAAAGTATTGGCCATTGTTTTCTACACATTTTGACCACCTTTCTGGCAATTTGTGAATACCACGCCAATAAAATTGTTCGTCTTTTAAAGCAAACCAATCAGACATCCAGTTTTCGACCTCCTCCTAGGAATCAAAGTGCTGCTCAGCCAATGCGTGTCCCATCGATGAAAACAAATAGTAGTCGGAAGGAGCCAAGTCTGGTGAATACGGGGGGGTAGCTGCTCCCAGCCAAGTGTTTTGATTGTATCCGGAACCGGCTTTGCTTTGTGTGCAGGTGCATCGTCATGGAGCATGTCTTCTGGCCCATTCTGGTCGTTTCTCAATCAATGCATGTTTCAAATTGATCATTTGTTGTCGGTAGCGATCAGTATTAATGGTTTCACCAGATTTTAGCAGCTCGTGGTACAGCACACCTTTCTGGTCCCACCAAACACAGAGCATTGTCTTCTTGCCGAATCGATCTCTCGTCCCAGATTAACCCAAGGATATGAGGTATTTCCAAAACATGCATTTTGAACTCATCAACCGCTTCTTCAGGTGTCGAAAAACGTTAACCTCTCATTTTATTTTTGACGTACGGGAACAAAAAGAAGTTATTCGGTGCAAAGTCAGAACTATACGGCGGATGACTCATCAAATCGATGGTTTGAGTGCTCAAAAATGCAGTTGTTTGAGCCGATGTGTGAGAGCTCGCATTGTCGTGGTGAAGAGTGATCCGTCTTCAACGGTTAGTTTTCCTGATTTCTTGCAAGACAACTGGCAAACAAATGGTTGTGTACCACTCAGAATTGACTGTTCTGCGTTGTTCTAGTGGTACGGTTGCGACATGTCCAGTTTTTCCAGAAAACAGGCGGCCATTTGCCTGGAAGTGCTTCTTGCGCGAACAACTTTTGTTGCATTTGGCTTAATTTGAAACAACCATACATTCGACTGTGCTTACTTTCGGGCTCATACGGGTAAGTGTAAGATTCATCACCTGTCACGATGCCATGGACGTGTTTCGAAGCACCGCGATCGTATTTTTGGAGCATTTCTTTCGACCAATCGGCACGAGCCTTTTTTGGAGCCATTGACAAATTGTGTGGGATCCAACGCGAACAAATTTTTTTTACGATCAAATGTTCATGCAATATTTTATATATGCTGGTCCCACTAATGCCTAAGGTTGTTTCAATCTCACGATAGGTCACATGATAATCTTGCAATATCAGTTGGCGCACCAATGGTTTCCGGAAGAACAACTGATTTTGGACGACCTTCACGAAATACGTCTTGGACTGAACTACGACCTCGGTTGAATTTACCATCGATAAACACTGGTCCTTGATGGAGCTTCATCGCCAAAAATTGAATTAAGTTCATTGATGCACCGTTATTTAATCCAAGTCGAAAGTTGTAGAAAATAATCACACGAAAATGTTCACAATTTAATTTCATTTTTTGGGCGAGATGAATCTTTAAAGTTACTCAAAAATGTCAAACTTCATAGCGCTCGTATGTCAAAACGTTCTAAGTACGTATAATCTCAAAAATGTCAAACTTCACGACAGAGCTGGCCGTTGCCAGATTGCAGCACAACACAAATAGCGCTCGTATGTCAAAACGTTCTAAGTACGTATAATCTCAAAAATGTCAAACTTCACGACAGAGCTGGCCGTTGCCAAATTGCAGCACTAGGGTTGGCCAATCCCGAAATATAAAAGGCAATCTTCGTAATCTTCCTTTTGTGACCTTCAGTTTTATACTGATTCCCGTGATCTCCGCGCTGAAAGAAAAGCTCCAGTTCACGTATAAGAATCTAGACCTCACGTTTTAGAGTCGCTGCTCGAGAACTTCACCTCATTTTACTGCTAAATTTATCGCCTCTATGAATACTTGATGAACTCACATCTATTTTTGCAAACAAAAAACTATGCACCATGACAACGGCAAAAGCACTGCAACCCTGCCACTTACAGCCAGGCACACATTGTGCCACGATTCCAATGTAACACGTCACTGCCTGAACTTTAAAACCACCAATTAAGTTTCAATAAAAAATTCAATGAAATTTTCATTTTCAAAATCATTGATTGAGTGATAAGTGGGAACTACGTCGCGCGAGGTAGAAGAGTTCTTTGGAAACTTTGGACCCACGAAATATGTGCCTTTTCGATGAAATTCACTAATCTACAACCCTTAGCGCCAATTAGCGCACAATCATTGCTATTAACCCAACGAAACGGCATCAAATTGCGTGGTCACCAGCAGGCGAACTGTTAATCCGACTCTATCCGACCCTTCTCCTTGCCACTCGCTGCTCTCTTATCAGACTGTGTCTAGTGACCCGATGGCAATAAACCAACTTGATGAATTGCAACTTTGGACCCGTGTGCGAGTGGTTGTTGTTTATTGATTGCGGCAGAGGTTTGTTCGCACACCAGCTGATAACGCGGCTGTTGTTGTTTTCCATGTTATGACACACCCACAAAATCAACAGACAATAACGCGATTACTTACAGTAAACGAACAAGTCAATAAAAATGTTGTTCGCTGTGATTGCGGTCAAAATATTTTGTTGAACGCATGTTTATGCTGTAAGCGAGTGTTTTGACGCGATTTATGAGTAAGACCAGTAGGTAGTTTGCCTATTATGCAAGTTGACGACTATGCGCAATAAAGGGCCCACGGGGCGTATGTGTGAATGGTTCTCATAAGGCTAAGTTTGGACGTGAATAAACTGTCAGTCTATGTCTGGCCTATCACCATTTTACACGTTTGGTGTTCTGATTGATGAGAGTTCAATTCAAAAAACGAAATTTGTGCCTTTTCCTGAACTTGAATTAGAGAGTTTCGTGCGACGTAAGTGCCAAATAGTCTACCACACTTGCATCTATTTCAACACTTTTCACACCAACCACTCGACTTACCAGCAGTCTTTCCGCAAGGTCCCACAATGATTCAGAACTTCACTTAATGTGGACCTGAAGATGGAAGTATACACAGAGGCATATTCTTCTTCACAGTAAGAGCGTTTACAGAGGACGGGAGATACGTATATTATCACACTCTTGTAAGGGCAAGCATTCAACTCATATTAGGTATGTTCCAGCACTTTCTGTACCAAATTCTCAAGTCTGTCATTTGTTAAAGAGTCTCTCTCAGAAGCAGGCAAAGCATCTAAAACAAATGTGTAAAGTTTGTCATTAAAAAATGTCAAATTTACTTTTTCGCTACAGAAAACAAGAACAACAACAAAATTTGAGACACATACACAGAGATAATCGATCAATGTTCACTTGTCTCTGTATGCGCACCTATTAATTTGACAGAAAACCAACAACCCACAAAAATTTCTTGTTTTAAAATGGGCAGGGTGGGAAAATATTTTGCTCTTTCGAGAGAGCGCTCATTTGACGTAAAACCAATTTTTTCGGATGACCGGAACAGACATTGTGTTGGTTTGTGTTGTTTTGTGTTGTTTTGCAGTCGTTTGTTTCGGGTACGGGAACACACCTATTATGACACCCCACATGACAGCTGACCATGTCAAGTATCAAAGCCAGTGCTGCCAAATCGAAACCACAAAATAACTTACTCCATATAGGTGATTAAAGTTTACAATTGGTTTATTTTAGAAAACGTCCAAAACAAATGAATTTTATGCTTGAGAATATTGTGTAACCCTGCGGCAGGGGTCAGTCAATAAATCAGGGGACTTTGAATTATTTTCTGAATTCCAGATTTTTATTTCCGCCGCCGTAGCGTAGTGGGTGCGACGCTCACACCCCGAAGCGTGTAGGTTCGATTCCCAGCTGAACACCTCAAATTTTTCACGGTACCACCTCTTTCGGTGGTCGCCGTGGCGTAGTGGGTAGAGTGCGACGCTCACACGCCGAAGGGTCTAGGTTCGATTCCCGACTCGAATTTTTCACGGCACCACCTCTTTCGAGCTGCTGACAACACTCTTAGAGTAATAACTGTCTAAGAAAGTTTCCCAAACTTCGCCGTTCGAAGTCGGCAAAAAACTGTAGGTCCCTTCTTCTCATAAGAGAACAGTAGCAAGCACAACACGAGTAGTTGATGAGCAAGCTAGGCCCTGGTCCCCTGTGGACTGCCGCGCCAACAATTATTATAACTGTCAACGTGGTAATTCGAACGAAGCCACATTTTGACTATTGACAGACTAAGAAACAGTAGGTACGCTTGGGAAGATATTTAAAAAGAACACTAAGATTCGTTTGGAATATTTTCTTTAGTAATAGGGAACATTTTCCCTTGATTTAATTGATTTTAAAACAAACAGAATTGCAATAGTGCTCAGAAAACCCACGAAAAATAGAAGAGTTGTCGTTGAACCAAGACAAAGTGACAGTTGAATGTGCCTGATGGTTTGATAGCCAAAAGGAACTGGCTGCTGTCCGCACTGTTTGCAGTCACATCGAAAACATGATCAAGGGTTTCACCAAGGGAATTCAGTACAAGATGCGTGCCGTGTATGCCCATTTGCCCGCGTTAGCTCCGAAAACAACACAGTGATCGAGATCCGTAACTTCTTGGGAGATCCGTCCAATTAAATGGCACCCGGTGTGACCGTTGTCAACTCGACCACGCAAAAGGGTGAACTCATTGTTGAGGGAAATGACATCGAAGTCGTCTCTGGCTCAGCGGCTTTGATCTAACACGAGACAATTGTTAAAAATATAGATATCAGTTTTTTGGACGGTCTCTACGCCTCCGAGAAAACTACAGTTTTCTCAGAAAAATAAAGCTGAAGCTAAATTTTATAAGTAGATAGATCTCGTAAATGCACCTCTTCTCCTCGCAAGAATTTCTTTTGCAGTAAGTGTTCCTCTATTATCATCTGTCAAACAATAGGATTATGATTTGAGAGGCATGAATGCTAGAATGGTTATTAAAATCCAGAAGCATATACAGCACTCTGTTACGCAACTCCTGAGGCATGTACAGCGAGCTTGTTTTTCTTTTTTTTTTTGTTGGAGGTTGGGATAAACTACACTGGAGCGCTTAGACTCAAATACTAGTCCATTGTACTACCAGGCAGTTACCTTCATTTAATGTAATTTCTTGGTTTTCCAAAGAAAAACCAGGAAGCTCTTCTATGTTATGGAACTTAGGTTTTCGGTTCCCACCACATCAGCGTCTAAAAGCCGCCACCTGATGCGAGCAAAGGCGGGACACTGACAGAGAGAGTGCTCTGAGATGTGTTCACCTTCTCCACAGGCGTCGCAGAGTGTGACATGACTAAGCCCAAGCCGACTCAGGTGCATAGCGAAGGTAAAGTGTCCCGTTAATACGCCGCCAAGTCTTCTATACTCGTTTCTGTCTAGAGATAGCAGAAAAGAAGCGGATTTCTTGCAGCATACTCTTGGTTACCCTACGTCCTGGAGAGTCACGCAATCTCTGGTTGTGCTATAGAGAGACCCAACCATCGACGGAGGCCCTGACCAGAGACTCGGGTAGTCCCAAGGTGGGTTCAGGCCCTACGAATGCCTCTGCTGAACCTAGCCTAGCTAGTTCATCGGCAGTTTCGTTTCCCAGGATCCCGTGATGACCCGGGACCCAGACAAGTCTTAGCGAATTCAGCCTGCCAACCAAATTAAGGGAAGACTTGCATTGTTGAACTATCTTGTAAGTGGTTAAAGGGTTGAGTAAGGCCTTAAACACAGCTTGACTGTCGCTGCAGACGCAGATACTTCTTCCCTTCCACCTATTCTTCACAATATAGTTGGTGGCCATTAGGATCGCTAAGGCTTCCGCCTGGAAGACCGACGCGAAATTACCTAAGGAGGCGTGAAGTCTAATGTTGTCGTTTTCCACGAAGGCCCCAGCTCCAGAACCCTCCGATGTCTTGGAGCCGTCCGTGAAAATCCGACTACATTCCTTTCCCGGTTCAGTTTCTGGCCACAACTAGTCCAGGACACGTGGAAAGTCGACTTTGTAAAAGCGTCGTAACTGTATTATTGGCGACCTCGCATCAGACGGCATGTCCATAAGAGTAGTATCATTGGAGATGCGGTGTGCGAGGTCATCAAAGTTCCAGTGCGAACCGAACCAAAGACCATTCCTTTTTAGTCGAAACATGGCATTGAGTGTACATCCCATGATGTGGAGATCAAAGGGGGGAGAGATTAATCAGAGCATCAAGAGCAGAGCCAGGTGTGCTGGGGAAATCCCCTGTGCAGCCGGTACAAACTGTTCTTTGAAACTTGGTGAAAGCGGCCGTCACGTATTCGCGCGAAAGCTTGTTCCACCAAACGACTGATGCATAAGAGAGAAATGGTTGCCGTGTAGATCCAAACGGATCTCTTGGGTGATAGATCCCAGGTTTTGACAAAAACTCCCTTTCATTGCCAGAAGGCTGACAGCGCCTTGGAGGTTTTTGTTTCAATGTGTCTTTTCCAGAGAAGTTTACTGTCCAGGATAACACCTAGACATTTGGCTTCATTGGAAAGTGGCCTTTAAGTACCAGTTGAGTCAAACCAGTCATATGCCTCCTTCTCGTAAAGAGAACAACCTCAGTTTTTAGAGGGTTGACTGAAAGCCCATTCCTGGTACACCAGCTATCGATCATGTCAAGAATTGAACGAGCTGCTTGCATGTCTTAAGCCCAAATAACACGTTACGTGGACTTGCAGCAGCTACCTCCTCAACAACTACCATAAGCCTTCGGAAGGCTTAAGTTGTTGAAGTCGCAGCACTCCCGAGCGCCTTTCTATAATAACTGTCTAAGAACGCTTCTCAAACTTCAACGTTCGGAGTCTACATAGAACTTTAGATTCCTTCTACTCGTGAGAGAACAGTAGCGCGCACAACACGAGTAGTTGATGAGCAAATTAGGCCCTGATCCCCTGTGGACTGTCGCACCAAAATTTATTAATATTATTATTTACAGATTGGACTTTTTTTTACAAATGTCAAGAACTCGTAGTTCCCTCCATACCCTCCACTTCCCTAATCATTCATTTGCCTTTATTTTGCGCCATCAATCAAACAGCAACTAGAGCGGATCCGTTGCTTGCTTCTTTTTGCAGTAGTCACCCAAACCCATTCCATTCTCATTCTCATTCTCATCACAAAAAAAAAAACAAAAAGAAACAATTTCAAATTTAATTGTTTTTCTTTTCATCTTATCACATCACAATCATCCGTTTATTTGGTATTTAAATTTTGTTCTGTTATTTTATAGAAGAGCATGCCCCTCTGCTTGGCCGTACGTATCCAAAGCGAATTCGATTGGTGTCCTCTGCTGCTGCTCCTGCTTCAGATTCTACTTCGAGTAAAAATAATAACGTAGCTTATAGAGATCAAAAAACATCTCCCTGCTAACATATTTTTTGGGTTTTGTTTTTTGTCTTTTGTTTACTTCAGAGATTTGAATTAGTTTATTTCCATTCGTTCCACTTGACGATTTGTGTAACATGAACATTATTCCAAAATTAGAATTAGAATTGTGTTTTTTTTGTTTTTTTTTTTTTTTATTTATAATGTGTTTGTTTTTGAATGGATTTTATGCTAATTATCTTGTATATACATAACTGTGGACAGATGATGAGTATTGTTTTGTAGACCTGGTGGTGTGGTGACAGATTGTGTGACAGATGGGATCGTGCGTAGTTCGTCGAAGTGGGTGGGGTACTTGTTTCTTTTACTACTTCACGTGCGCCGAATTTAAAACCCTTCTTTTGGCGATGGCGTGCAATTCGGGATTATGTTGAAAAAAAAACTTGCAGTTTGACGCAAACGGTCTTTTATTGCCACTTACATAAGTTGATCTAGCCGAGCACCAAAGGACAGAATTCCCCTCAGTGCTTGTTGCAATGACTTTCTTTTTGCCGGTAACTTTTAAATTAACATTCGAAATGGGACCTATGCCAATGTTCTGAGGCCTTTGATTGGAAGTGTTGAACAAACCTGTTTGAAGAACATATGTACGAGTATGCCTGCGTCAACCTGACTTTGACATTTTTGTGAGGTTTCTTAATTTTGGATTCCTACAGCATGTGTTGTCAGGCGGGTTTTACTTCCACTTGTAGAAGATTTACTAGAAAACTGGTCGTTTGGGGGATATGGCAAATAATGGGAATATCTGCCTCTATTCAAGTGGACTTAGTCCTCAGCCTTTCTGCTTCTTGATCCAGCGGAGATATTTGACTATGAGTGGACATGGTGCTTTGATAAGGGCTTTCCATCGGCATCAAACACCTAGTTCCCTTTTACAGCTGCTTCCTTCGAAGTTGGGATCAACTTTTCCGGCAAAAAGCTACATTTGTGAAGTTTACGAATTTAACTTTTCCCAGTATTTTACAGAATATTTGGATTTATTCTCCAAAACTTATTTTTCAGAAAGAAAGAAGTTGTACTTGAATCGTGAGACATAAGGTTTGTCTTTCGCGAGTCTTTCGTGAGACATAAGTTTTGTCTTTCGCGGTATAGCACTCTAGCAGCCCTCGTTTGCATTTTGTCTCCTAGCAGATTTGTTTTTCAAATTTACGTAGGAATGGTTTTGTTTATATTTTGAAAACAACAAAGCGTTCAATGGATTGGAATTTTGTAAAACTTCTTGCTGTGTTTCTTTTCCCCTCAGCGTTCAATGGATTGGGAGTTCTTAAAACTTCTTACTTTTGTTCCTTTTCCCCTCAGCTTTTTGTGATACTGAAGTTTTTGAATAAACAGCAGTTATTAGAAAATTTGAATTTCGTTGGATCCACTGCTTTAATCTCAGACAGTCCTCCCTTTGTGGTCGCCGTGGCGTAGTGGGTAGAGTGCGACGCTCACACGCCGAAGGGTTTAGGTTCGACTCCCAGTTCAACACCAATTTTTCTAATATTTCACGGCACCACCTCTTTCGAGCTGCTGATAACACTCAAAGAGTAATAACTGTCTAAGAAAGCTTCTCAAATTTCGCCGTTCGGAGTCGTACTCGTGAGAGAACAGTAGCGCGCACAACACGAGTAGTTGATGAGAAAGCTAGGCCCTGGTCCCCCTTTGGACTATAGCGCCAACAATTATTATTATTATTCCTCCCTTTGGAGCTCCCGGTTTGACACCAAGGCAATGTAGCTCATATTTTCTTTACAACTTACGCCCTTCTTTTCCCTCCGTATCCCCCTAGGTCTGACTTGAACGCTTGCGCTGTCAGTCATTGAGTCCACTCAAGTGCTTGAATTCCCTTTTCAGTTTTTTAAAAAGCGATCAAACACGCATATTTTCTATATTTCGATGTAGAACTCAACGTCTCTGTTAGAAATCCAACTTTTAATATCAAATAAAAACACACAGTTGAACACTTTTAAATTGCTTTTCTTTATTTTATATTTATTTCTTGCACAGCAGATCTGATCACATCGAAATATAAACCAGGAAACACGCACAAAACACAGGAACTCAAAATGCGTGTGTGTGCCTAGAAAAACATACCCGGCTCAAGTCCAGGAAATCCTTGAATTGATTCTAAGAACTTTAGAGTTCAATGTTGCTTTTGCATTACACAGGAATTTCACAATGTTGCAGACACATTTTGTCTGTCGGTTTTGATGAAATATCTGTGTATCCAACAGTCTCAGCCAAAGCAACGTTCTTTTATTCAAACAAACAGCTACTGCTTATTTAAACTCCAACATGCGAGGCAACAGATTATTTTTCAATGATTTTTTCGAACTTTAAAGATGACAGTTTCCGTGTTCAAATTAATGATAAGCACTACGAGTAAGAATCTGTGTCAACTTCTACGTTAAAGATTTTGTTTCCATTTCTGAAAAACAAACAATTTTATTCGTGACTTCAGTCTTTCAAATTTAGTACACAGCTTAAAAAGTGTTGTGTCGATAAAAACATTCTCAAACTCGACGTTTTGCAACAGATTGACGATGCATTCATGATGTATGGCCTTGAATTTTGAAAAATGAGTCGTGCGAAAAATAATCTGATCGCTAAGGATATTTGATTTGTTTGTTATGTACTAATAATAATAATAATTGTTGGCGCTACAGTCCACAGGGGGACCAGGGCCTAGCTTGCTCATCAACTACTCGTGTTGTGCACGCTACTGTTCTCTCACGAGTAGAAGGGACCTACAGTTTTTTGCCGACTCCGAATGGCGAAATTTGAGAAGCTTTCTTAGACAGTTATTACTCTTTGAGTGTTGTCAGCAGCTCGAAAGAGGTGGTGCCGTGAAATATTCGAAAAATTGGTGTTGAGCTGGGGATCGAACCTAGACCCTTCGACGTGTGAGCGTCGCACTCTACCCACTACGCCACGGCGGCCACTATTGTTATGTACTAGCACGAATTTAAATTCAAAACACTCGACATTGGGTCGAATGCTTGTTGAAGAGCCAGGTTGCGGACCTAAAAAAAAAATTAAAACCTCGTCCTAAAAAATCAAATTTTATGGCTGCAGAGATGTAGTTGCTAGGTGAATGAGATCTTCTTAAACCGAAAACCTCGCAGTTTTAAACTCCACCACCTTCTTCGGTGCAATACCATCAACTAGGCGTAGACCCAGGGCGAGGTGGTTCGATCAAGTCCATAAACTACCTGGTTGTGTTTGGGAATTCAATTTAATTCAATTCAATTTATTATCAAGGTACAATAGGACATGAGTCTTTTATAGTACTAAATTGAGAAAAATTTAGAAAGTTATACAATTTTGAATTTTACTTAAAACTAATAGTACAAAAAACAAAATAAAAGGGAAGAATAGGAATAAAAAGGAAGAATAGGAAGGGGAATTAAGGAAGGGAAGAGAAGTGTAGGAAAATGACATGTTTAAAGAGCTTGGCATTAGAAATTGTTCTTATGTGATTTGGTAGAGAGTTCCAAAGTTTAATAGAATGAATATAAAAAAGACGCGATGAATTTAAATGAAGATGACGAGATGGTATAAGAGTATGTGTTCTGATAGATCAACCAAAATTAAGTTTATTATAAAATTACGATGAAGACTTGTTCACTATTATTTTGTGCAGAAATAGCAAAATTCTCATATCCATGAAATGATCTAGGGAAATTCCCAGTAAGCTTTTACGGTACTGAGATACATGATTGAATCTTTGTAATCCAATACATATCTGACCGCATCATTAAATGCCACCTGTAGTTTCTGTTGAGACAGTGAGTCAACTTTACTGTATACTACTTCAGCATAAGTAATTAAAGGAAGAATGAGGGTTTGGACAAGTTTTTTTCGTGTATCAAGTGGAGTGTAGTTAGAGGTCAACCATAACTTGCGTAGGCAACCATATACTCTTCTAATTACGACATTTGTGTGGTCGCATCCAGACAACCTTGAATTGACAATAAAACCTAAACTGTTAAAAGTATTAACTACTTTGAGTGTATCACCACCCAGTACTATAATAATAATAATAATTGTTGGCGCTACAGTCCAAAGGGGGACCAGGGCCTAGCTTGCTCATCAACTTACTCGTGTTGTGCGCGCTACTGTTCTCTCACGAGTAGAAGGGACCTACAGTTTTTTGCCGACTCCGAACGGCGAAATTTGAGAAGCTTTCTTAGACAGTTATTACTCTTTGAGTGTTGTCAGCAGCTCGAAAGAGGTGGTGCCGTGAAATATTAGAAAAATTGGTGTTGAACTGGGAGTCGAACTTAGACCCTTCGGCGTGTGAGCGTCGGCCTCTACCCACTACGACACGGCGACCACTCAGTACTATAATAATAATAAAAATAATTGTTGGCGCTACAGTCCAAAGGGGGGACCAGGGCCTAGCTTGCTCATCAACTGCTCGTCTTGTGCGCGCTACTGTTCTCTCACGAGTAGAAAGGACTTACAGGTTTTTGCCGACTCCGAACGGCGAAATTTGAGAAGCTTTCGTAGACAGTTATTACTCTTTGAGTGTTGTCAGCAGCTCGAAAGAGGTGGTGCTGTGAAAAATTCGAAAAATTGGTGTTAAGCTGGGAATCGAACATACAACTTTCGGCGTGTGAGCGTCGCACTCTACCCACTACGTCACGGCGGCCACTACTATACTCGGCAAATTATCGAAGACACAGTAGAATTCGAAACAGGAATTACCTGTGACTTCTTCGGATTCAATTGCAATCCATTTTTTTAGACCAGCTGTGGATATTAAAAAACTCTTTATAAGCTTAACTCTTTATTAGTTAAAACTATCAATTCGCCAACGTTGTCAGGGCATTTTAATAAATAAAATTGCACATCATCAGCATACAAGTGGACAGTGGAATGGGACACAGGCGGAAGATCGTTGATAAACATGGAGAAATGAATAGGTCCCACAATCGAACCCTGGGGTACACCTACTTTAACTGGTAAGAGAGCAGAAAAATTAAGGGGGTCGATAACAACTCTTTGGAACCTATCGGATAGGAAGCTTGAAATGAGACTTACAGCTGTATCACTAAATGCAAAGACATTTTTCAATTTCCAGCAAAGTATCTTGTGATTAACTTTATCAAAAGCCTTAGAGAAATCAAGTAAGCAGAGAAGTGTAATCTGTTTTTTGTCATAGTTTTACCTAATATCTTCTACGATGTTAACCATGGCAGTAGAAGTATTGTGATTAGCTCTAAGGCCAGATTGTGCTTCATACAGTAGGCTTTTACGAGAGAGATGTTCAATCAGCTGCTTTGCTATAAGTTTCTCTAAGACTTTTGATAAGCAAGGTAGAATGCTGATGGGTCTAAAGTCTGAAGGAGAGGATGGATTTAGTCGCTTAGCAATAGGTATAACTCGGGCTAATTTCCATGATCTAGGAAAAGTTGATGAAGTAATACAGTGATAAATAATTTGGGTCATGTGAAATATTATGATAGGGAGGGTTGATTTTACAAATTTCAAAGGAACTATATCATCCTTAACAGCATTTGATCGTATCTCCCTGAATGTATTAATCACCCCAATTTCACTGATGGTTTCCACTTCAAAGGGTCTTAAGTTCGTGTGACTTATAACATCAGCAAATTTGCGACAACTCTCCTCAGACTGGCTTTCAAGAAACAAGTTGTTGAGAGTATCTGGGTCAATCATAAATTTTCCATTATGCTTGCTATCAGAGACTCCTATGCGCCATAGCTTCTTAGGGAGAAGTGAAGAATTCAGCTTAAAAGCATAGAATAACATTTTAGCATTACGTACAGTGACAGCTGATGCGTTTCGCACTATTTTATAAGCATTCCAGTTGAAATCCGATGGACTTTTTTTCCATTTAGTATAGAGCCGGTTGCGCAGTTCAATACTTTTCATTACTTCAGTAGTAAACCAGGGACAACATTTGTTACGAATCTTGACAGTCTTCGGCGGTATATGTTGGTCAAACAGATTAACTAGTATATTGTGAAAAGCATTAACTTTGTCATCAATTGCTATGAGTTAGACTCGATGACAGAGGGTTAAAGTCGGTGACGGAGGATCGAGCGGCCTGAAGCTCTCTTGCGTGTGCGTTACCACTACGATTCCTTTGTTGGAAAATAAGGGTTAAAGAAGAAGATAAAGAAGATAACCTTCTTCGAAAGTTGCTGAAGAATGAATCTTCTATGAAAAGTTTCCTTCAAAATCGGCCGTTCATCATTTTTGTTTCGTTTTCTAGATTTGTTGCAATATAACAGACTTTTTCCTGACAAAAGCTAGATACTTCCCAATTGAACATTGATTCATTTGAGTGCAGTTTTCTCAAAAAGCCCGGTTTTAACTGATTTGTCTATTTTCTGACAAGTACAGGAATTATGAATCCCAACATAGCATATATCGAACAGCATGTTGACTTAGCAAAATCACCAACAGACTCCCGTATTCATAACCCAGCAAAATGTGTATGGTGTAGAAGCAGGCGAATGCATTGAACATCCAAGAGAGACGGCACTCCAAAAACATCTGCACTAATCAGATGCTGATAGTCATAGAGAACGGTAAAATGTAGTTATCGGAGAAAGTCATCATCTGCATTCTAGACTTTAATTTGGGGCATTAAGGCATTATATAAGACTTTTTTTTAAATTTACTCATAAAATGTGTTACGACCACGAGCTGTCCGAAGTTTAATTAACCCAGGAAGCCTTTCGTCAATCTAATGATTAATCTGCTTCTGCAGAATGGGAAAAACAGAATAGTAGCGTCGCTTAATAAACTCCGCTTTGGTTGTTGTAACATCTTCCACCAGCATGATGCATGAATGTTCATCACCCATTTTATCAAAATCCCTTTCAATCAAGGCATTAAGCTGCTGCCTTCGCACGTCCGTCTCCATTTTCTTTTATACCTCCTTCGAAAAATGTCATAAACTCTTCTTCAGTTTTCCGATAATAGAGAAGAAATCTGTTTCTAAAATTAGAACAAGTGACAAAGCTGAAATTACAAGGATCTCCCTCACTCTGACAACGGCCTCATTCTTTACTGGCATATGGATTGTTTCCTACACTTCTAACCTATACTCTTTGGCGACCGTAAATTTCTGCACATCAGATCTGGAGAACTTACTACCTAATAACCTTAGCGATTTCCAACCTTTCCTACCCACATTCGATCTAGACGCTCCGGAGTCTAGCAGCCCTAGTATTCGCGGCCAATACATAAGGATATGGGCTCCTATCATCACTTCCGAATACGAAATCCATCCCAAGGTTACAATCACCTCTTCTTCTAATTGCTGTCGGTGTCTTTTCAGCAACTCAAAAGTCCGCTTGTCCTTGAGCTGAAGTCTGGTTTCCTGACCTAGATGGCCTAAAGAGGTACAACGCGGGCAACGACTCCTTGTCAAGTCAATAACCTTTCAACCATAGCATTTCACAGGTTCGGGAATTTCACAGGTTCGGGAATTTCACAGGTTCGGGACAACGAGTTTTAGGGAGGAACTCATCGAAAAATTGTGTGCTTAAGTGCTTCGTTGCATTTGATGTAGAGGTTTGTTTTGCTTTCTTTGGATTCTGCATACGCTACAAGTTTCTTGTAAGAATCCTGTGATGTCAAGATGTCAAGAATTTTTATCAGGGCTTGAAGGACCAGGAATGTGCTTGTTCTTAGTTTTTGGATCACTGTCAAAAGGGTATAAACTTTGCTTTTTTTAATTGCAACTGAGGCGTTACTTCTTAGTTAGTAAGTGATATAACACATCATTTAATAAGTCCCGGGACATATAGGAGGCTGAGTGGCCGCCGTTACATAGTGTGTAGAGTGCGACGCTCACACGCCGAGGGGTCTAGGTTCGATTCCCGGCTAAACATCTCGAATTTTTCACGGCACCACCTTTTTCCAGCTGCTGACAACACTCCAAGAGTAAAAACTGTTTAAGAAAGCTTCTCAATCTTCACCGTTCGGAGTCGACAAAAAAATGTAGTTCCCTCCTACTCGTGAGAGAGCAGTAGCGAGAGTAGTTGATGAGCAAACTAGCCCTGGTCCCCCTGTGGACTGTCGCACCAAAAATTATTATATAGGAGGCTCCACTAACAACAAAATTAACATTAAATTAATAAGTTTTGTAAGTGGCGCCCCCTGGAATTATTGCCTGATGTGTTAACCTCAATTCGTGGTCGCCGTGGCGCAGTGGGTAGAGTGCGACGCTCACACGCCGAAGGGTCTAGGTTCGACTCCCAGTTCAACACCAATTTTTCTAATATTTCACGGCACCACCTCTTTCGAGCTGCTGACAACACTCAAAGAGTAATAACTGTCTAAAAAAGCTTCTCAAATTTCACCGTTCGGAGTCGGCAAAAAACTGTAGGTCCCTTATACTCATGAGAGAACAGTAGCGCGCCAACACGAGTAGTTGATGAGCAAGCTAGGCCCTGGTCCCCCTTTGGACTGTAGCGCCAACAATTATTTATTATTATATTATGTGTTAACCTCAATTGCGAAGCAAACAACATTTTTGTGAACTATCAAGAGGTCAACATTGCTTCACAAATAGTCACACTGGCCACGCTTCGAACGCATTGTTGAAGTGGCGCAACATCAATGAGGACAATTTTGTTCTTTTAACCAATTTTTTAGCACCCATTAGCCAAGTTCTTCCTACAGTGAACAGAATGGTAATCTTGAGTTTAGTGAACAGACAACGCATTCCTAACAAATTTTTTGTCTCGAAAAGCATTCCCAAAACAGTCTGAAAACTTTGTAGAAATTGCAAAGAAGATTGGATAGATGCTGTTTCCAAACTGCGCATCACATTCTAATCCCACAATCTAAGTCCCACGTCAACCAGTCACAATTCAAAACCCACATGTTCAAATTGATTTGAAAAAAAAAAAACAAGAAAACCAAACTTACCAAATAAAATCTAATTTAATCGAATTATTTTGTGTTGTGTATATTTAATTTGTTAACCAAAAAACCTAGTATCCGATAAATAAAACTGATTTAACGAAAAATAAAACTCGCCTTTTTGATTTAGACACCTCTATCTTCCAACTGATCAATATAATCTCAAGCCTAACTCTAGACAACTAAAAATTATTCTAGAATCCTTCAAAATTTTCTATTGAAAATATTAATTCTTTTCCAAATTTGCACTACAGACGCATGAGATGTTCTTGATATTGTTGTCAGATTTTCCAGAAAAAAATGCACAAGTGAATTGTATATTTGTTTCCACTCCTGGCAACACTAAACATTTTGTTTTTTTTTTCTTTCAAAATCCATAATTAACAGAGCAATTCTGTTCAGCTTTTTTTACGTAACTTTGTTTCTCTCAAATTTCTCATCGTTTTATCATTCTTTCCCACACACAAGTGAATTGTATATTTGTTTCCACTCCTGGCAACACTAAACATTTTGTTTTTTTTTTTCTGTCAAAATCCATAATTAACAGAGCAATTCTGTTCAGCTTTTTTTACGTAACTTTGTTTCTCTCAAATTTCTCATCGTTTTATCATTCTTTCCCACACTCAATGTCACTCACTGTCTATCGTCTTAATATCGTTCTGTCCTGCCTCCTCATCCATGTGACATTCAAATAAGTCTACTAATTTACAAAAAACCACAACAAAATATTTAAAATCTAAGTTTTTTGATAAAAATCCGAAAATATTTGTTTCTTTTCTTTTTTCTAATTTATTTACGTTGCATTTGTTTATTTTTTTTTCCAAAAAAAATGAAAACAAAAATTAAAAAAAATTAAACAATAAATGTAAACCCAGCCCTGCCTAGGATATCAAAGTATTATTATTGCGGTAAGTTGTGATTTGTTTTTGTAACCATTATCTAGTAATTATGTTGTATTCTATAAGCCTTTGGCAGCAGAGAGAACTTTGCCTCCTTTAGTTTCTTCTTTTCATTGATCGTATTGTTGTTTTAGTGAATCTAACTTGTGTATGTATGTCAAATGTTTAGGTTGAAATATTTTGTAAGGGGAGGTTTTAGTGGAAGGCTAGACAGAAAAAGAATTATGTGCTTACATCTTTTGTGTGGACTAGTTAGAGTTGACTTGATTTAGTCAGCAACAATTTGGTGTTTTGGTCAGGTTTAAGTCGACATTATCTTCGTAGATTCTATGGAAAGCAAATAGGGACTTCAACTTAAATATAAAATGGCACAAAATAACCCATCTGTTTGTAAAGGGCGTCCCAACGCAAGATTTAAATTTGGCGCAATTCGAATTATCATTGTTTGACATTTGAACAATTATTATTGTTTGTTAGTAGACGGTACCAGGTATACCCGTATGAAGTGAGCGTCAAGATACAAATGTCTCGATAGGGAACATTTGTTGTGAACGAGCCCTTATTTGTTTTTTTTGTTTGCTTGCTATGACATCTGTGAAAAATATTAAGCATACATTAAGTCATCGAGCAGACAACATCATATTTTTTCATCGTGTTAAAAATGTCGAATTTTGTACCAGAAAGTGATGATTTGCGGAAAGCATTAATTTTTTGTTTTCATTTGAAGAAAAGTACTGCAGAGTCGCATCATACGCTTGTCGAGGCATATGGTGATCATGCTCTATCAGAAGCAACATGCGAAAGATGGTTTCAACGGTTCAGAAATAATGATTTTGATGTGATAACGTAGAAGACCACCAAAAAAGTTTGAAGACGCCGAAGTGCAAACGATATTGGATGGAGATGACACTTTGAGTCAAAAGCAAATGGCAGCAATGTTGAATGTTGCACAACAACCAATTTCCGACCGTTTAAAAGCTTTGGGAAAGATCCAAAAGTGTGGAAAATGTGTGTCACATGAATTGAATGAAAGACAGATGGAAAACCGAAAAACACTTCTAAAATTTTGCTTCAAAGACACGAAAGAAAATCGGTTTTGCATCGGATTGTTATTGGCGGTGAAAAGTGGATTTATTTTAAGAATCATAAACCGAAAAAATCATGGGTTAATCTGGGACAACCATCAACATCGACTGCAAAACCAGATCGATTCGGCAAGAAGACAATGCTGTGTGTTTGTTGGGACCAGGAAGGTGTGCTGTACCACGAGCTCCTAAAACCTGGTGAAATCGTTAATATGATCTCTACTGACAACAAATGATCAATTTGAACCATGCATTGATCGAGAAACGAACAAGAATGGGCCAGAAGACACGGCAAGGTGCATTGCACCATGACAATGCACCTGCACACAAAGCAAAACCGGTTCAGGATACAATCAAAACACTTGGCTGGGAGCAGCTACCCCACCCGCCGTATTCACCAGACTTGGCTCCTTCGATTACCATTTGTTTTGGTCGATGGGACACGCATTGGCTGAGCAGCACTTTGATTCCAACGAGGAGGTCGAAATTTGGGTGTCTGATTGGTTTGCTTTACAAGGCATACATTTTTATTGGCGTGGTATTCACAAATTGCCAGAAAGGTGGCCAAAATGTGTAGAAAACAATGGCCAATACTTTGAATAAAATGTTTTTACTTTCCAATTAATAACTAGTGTTTTATTTTCAAAAAAACCGCTCGTTTTATACCGGTATACCTAGTTTAAGGTTAATAAAAATGGAGAGCCAATCAACAACGCATTCTCATTGTGAAATTGTTTTACCAAAATGATGAAAATTTTGCGGCTACAGTTCAAAAATTGCGATCAATTTTGGGTTACAATAATGTTCCAAAGGAGTCAACTTTAAAGCGATTAATGGAAAAATTGTCTAAAACTGGGCTTGTAACTGATGTAAAGACAACAACGCGCCTTTGACCAGGTCGATTCATCGAAAATATCGCAGCAGTACGTGATGATGTCGCTCAAACTCCATCCACCTCAATTCTACACCTAGCTAAGCAAACTGATGTTTCCAAATCCATTATGCAGCGAATTTTGACGAAAGATTTGCATCTTCATGCATACAAAGTTCAATTGACTCAGAAACTGAAGCCAGTTGACCATGCCCAGCAAAGGGAGTTCGTTAATTGAGTATTGGAGAGACAACATGAAAATGCTGATTTTGCTGATAAAATCATCTTTAGCGACGAGGCCCATTTCCATCCTATTGGCTTCGTCAATAGGCAGAATTGTCGCATTTGGGGCGAGGAAAATCCTCGAGAGATTCACGAGAAGCAAATGCATCCTCAACGTGGCAACGCATCGTGTGGTGTGGATTTTGGGCTGGAGGAATTATTGGACTTTTTTTTTAATGAAAATGAGTCAGGTCAAGCGCAAACAATCAATATTGTTCGGTATCGTGAAATAATGAACACTTTTTTCGTGCCTAGAATTGAAGAGATTAATGTGGAGGGGATGTGGTTTCAACAAACCGCCGCCACATCTCATACAGCCAGAGAAACAATCCAATAGCTGCATTAGTCATTTAACGGTCTTGTAATTTCGCGTTTTGGAGACCAGAATTGGCCGCCCAGATCGTGCGATTTAACGCCATTGGACTTTTTTCTTTGGGGTTTTTGAAGTCAATGATTTATGCGAATAAGCCGACGACGACTCAAGCCTTAAAAGATGAAATTGGACGCTGCATTAATGAAATACCGCAGCATTTATGCAAAACAGTCATTGGAAATTTCATTAAAAGATAGCGTATGTGCCAACAAAGCCGCGGGGGCCATCTGGCCGATGTGTTATTCCACACATAACCTCATCCTCTCTACTTTACGATATAATAAAGATTTCAGGATTATTTTTTTAAATATCTGCGTTTTATTTAAAACTTAAATCTTCTTGCTTGGACACGCTTTATAAATGGAACTCTAAAAACCCTTAGATGCCTCGGTTATCATCCTTAACTTTCTTATTGTAGACTTCTTTGCTCTTATTTGTGCGGTGTTCTTGCAAAAATCGGTGTCTGTATCCTATTGACACTTTCACAACACCAACAATCTTTTCTTTTAACCAAACGTATACAATTCGGATCAAAAAGGCACACTTAGAATGAAATAACAGGTATACCGGTATGAAAATTTTTTTTGGAAAATAAAACACTAATTATTAATGGGAAAGTAAAAACATTTTATTCAAAATATTGGCCATTGTTTTCTACACATTTTGACCACCTTTCTGGCAATTTGTGAATACCACGCCAATAAAAATATTTGTCTTTTAAAGCAAACCAATCAGACACCCAATTTGCGACCTCCTTGTAGGAATCAAAGTGCTGCTCAGCCAATGCGTGTCCCATCGACGAAAACAAATGGTAATCGAAGGAGCCAAGTCTGGTGAATACGGCGGGTGGGGTAGCTGCTCCCAGCCAAGTGTTTTGATTGTATCCTGATCCAGTTTTGCTTTGTGTGCAGGTGCATTGTCATGGTGCAATGCACCTTGCCGTGTCTTCTGGCCCATTCTTGTTCGTTTCTCGATCAATGCATGGTTCAAATTGATCATTTGTTGTCAGTAGAGATCATATTAACGATTTCACCAGGTTTTAGGAGCTCGTGGTACAGCACACCTTCCTGGTCCCAACAAACACACAGCATTGTCTTCTTGCCGAATCGATCTGGTTTTGCAGTCGATGTTGATGGTTGTCCCAGATTAACCCATGATTTTTTCCGTTTAGGATTCTTAAAATAAATCCATTGTTTATCGCCAGTAACAATCCGATGCAAAACCGATTTTCTTTCGTGTCTTTGAAGCAAAATTTCACAAGTGTTTTTCGGTTTTCCATCTGTCTTTCATTCAATTCATGTGGCACCCATTTTCCACACTTTTGGATCTTTCCCATACCTTTTAAACGGTCAGAAATTGTTTGTTGTGCAACATTTAAGATTGCTGCCATTTGCTTTTGACTCAAAGTGTCATCTCCATCCAATATCGTTTGCGATTCGGCGTCTTCAAACTTTTTTGGTGGTCTTCCACGTTCTTCATTTCTCACATCAAAATCATTATTTCTGAACCGTTGAAACCATCTTTTGCATGATGCTTCTGATAGAGCATGATCACCATATGCCTCGACAAGCGTATGATGCGACTCTGCAGTACTTTTCTTCAAATGAAAACAAAAAATTAATGCTTTCCGCAAATCATCACTTTCTGGTACAAAATTCGACATTTTTAACACGATTAAAAAACTATGATGTTGTATGACTTGATGTATACTAAATATTTTTCACAGATGTCATAGCAAACAAACAAACAAAAAAAAGGGCTCGTTCACAACAAATGTTCTCTATCGAGACATTTGTATCTTGACGCTGACTTCATACCGGCATA